>CM076584.1:1434164160-1434764160 GCA_034641835.2 Pinus albicaulis
GCCATGAAAGTGGTTTCAGGTCATGTCATTGCTCACAGGTCACGGAAAAGGCCCTTTAATGTGCGAGAAGAGGGATTGCAGGTACGGTGACAAATTACTATGTAACAAGATGGTGATATGACAAGAAGAATAAACCAGACTATACATCTACAACAAACCAGAGAAGAAGTATACATCAGAGCACAGCAAGTACAAGAAAACATTAAGAAGTTGTTTGACCAAAGAACCAAGGCAAGCGATTTTAAAATAGGTGATAAAGTGTTGAAATGGAATGCAAGGAGAGAAGATAAGGGCAAACACGGAAAATTTGATAACTTATGGCAAGGCTCTTATCTTATTCAATCTGCTATTGGGAACAATGCATTATTTCTGCAAGAATTGGATGGAGCTAAATGTTTTGGAGGTCCTATCAATGGCAGGATGCTCAAACATTATTTTTGTTAACTGATATTTTAAGTTTCAAAGATTTTTTATTCATTGTATATAACACTTATTTTAGCTTTGAAAAAAGAAAAAATACAAAAACAATAGAAAAAGAGAAAAAGAGGGCAGAAATAAAAGAAGAAAGGTATAGCCCCATACCAAAAAAAAAAAACCTGAAAGTGTGCAAGATTAAATGCCACTACTAAAAAGAGCACTGTTATTTAGTCATATAGCCTAATCATGACTAGATAGATTTCAATTTATTGCTGATAGGTTAGTGAAGACAGATTTTCCAAACAATTTAATCTTGGCTTATCAGTAGATTAGATTAGGATAGAAAGAAATGGCTCTAATAAGACCAAAATCTAAGCCAAAGGAAAAGAAAAGAATGGTTCTAATACACTGAAAACTTGAACCAAAGACTCAAAAAAGGATGACCCAAAATAGATCAAAATCTGAGTCATAAGAAAGAATGAAGGATGCTTTCAAAATTTCAGATCTTAAGCCTTCATAGTTTTGTTTTAAATTTTCTACAAATAAAGTCTGTGTGCAGCTTGTACATACAGCCATAGACACAACAGCAAATCAGATAGCTTAATCCTGGTTTAGCTGTGTTTTAATATTTTTTTTTAGAATGTAGAGAATAAAATCTGTCAGACAGTTTAATCCTGACAGATAGTAGCTTAGGTAGAGAATTAATGAGTTCAACTGTTTAATTTTAACTCATGGAAGAAATAAGGGTAGATTTAGATTAGTTTTATGCTTTCAATAAAAGAATAAAATGTTGATGTCAAAGGTTTGCAAGTCCAAGTGCACCTTATGAAGTAAAAATGTTAGGAAAAGTAGGTTGTGTAGGTAGAATGTTTGGGAGAAATTTATTTGCTGATACAAAGTATTGATCATCTGTTTAAGCAGCATGATCAATGAAGAAAAGGTTGTCAATGGATGAGGCATAGGTCTACATTCTAGAGATAAAATTTTAAAGATTCTTGACACCTCCAAGGAGCTGCCATCCCCAAGTGGAGCCATTGTTAGCCATCAGTAAATTTTGTTACAGAAAATGGTGGCTAAAACAAGTCTAGTGGCCTTCAAGAAACAAATTTCATGCAAAATTATGAGTTCTTGAAGCCTTGTTGTTTTCCATGTCCAAAAAATATCCTTTCCACTGATATCTTCACTAAAAATCCTTCAAAAAAAAAAAACCCTTTGTTTCCAAAGAAAAAACTATTTATCTAAAAGCCCAATTTCCATCATTTCCTTCCTCCATTTCATTTTCACAATTGCCCCCATATCACTCATTTTCCTTCTAAAAACATCATTTTCCTCCTTCATTTACCCTCCATTCCCTTAAAAATCCTTTTTTAAACCATGAAATCCCCTTAAATTGGTTTAAAGACATCCTTTTCATCCTATCGGAACACTAAAAACCCATAAAATCACATAAAAACCTTTGAAAAGGTTGTTCCGCTCCTTTTAGGCCTTAAGCCCCTTCCGCTTAAGCCCCATTCCCTTTTTCCCACCATATGACCCGGCACCACGATCCAACGACTCACATTAAACCTGCCGATCAACCCCGCCAAACAATTTTTCTTACGTCATCATGGCCCACCTTCCACTCACAAGTCATCACCCAATCCTAGCTTGCCACCTGTCCTCCACTACCACCTTCGCCCGAGCAACTTCAATCTATTGCGCTCATCCACAGCCGTCAATCTACATCCCCGCAGATTGGACGGCTGATGCATTCCGATCACCAAACCTCTCCATCATGCAACTTCAACGTGAAAATGATGGTATTGGGATGGATGCTGTTAGCCATCAGTATTTTTTACATGTTAGTGATGACTATATCTATAGCTGAGTTTTCTAGAAACTGATTTCCTTATGTCAATATGTCATCCAGAAAACCCTCCTAAAACTTTTTTCGCCCTTCTACCTTTTCAGCCTACCCCTGGCGAAATCAAAACCTCATTTTCACTATCCCATCTAGCTTCAGCCTTCTTGATCTGCCCCTCAGCTTTAAAAGGAAAATCCACATCTATTTTAAAAGTCTCCCCTATGTTAGGAAGTGGCGCTTTAAGACATTTCACCCTGGCAATCATCAAAAAGCCAAAAAACCTCCATCTGCAACAGACCTACCATGACTGACCTCTTACTTTGCAAATGAAATTGACAAACAGCCCTAAGTCGCGCCACTCATATCCCCTAGATCTCAGCACTGCCTAAAGCCCAATCTCAAGCTGACTATTAGGTTTTTCACAGTGTTCTATGGTTTCTACAAAGGCAGGAAATATAACTTCATCTCAGGAGGAAATGCTTGAATTTACAGTTAGAGGAACAGCTGCTTCTAAATGTAACTTGAGCCTGAGATATGCCTGCAAAATAGAAAGCTACTCATCCAGACTTTACAGTTCTTTCCAGCATGAAAATCACAGAAAGACACCACTGTCACAGCAAACTGGCAAATGGTCATGGCCCAGAACCTCCTTCATTTACAAGCAAAGGGTTAGGGCGCCTCCTTCATCCACAAGCAGAGGGCGCTGGCCAGTATTGACTTTGAAGATTGCAAAAGTCCAGGTTTGCCTTTTACTGAACAGTGAAACAATATCTCCAGGTTTTATGAATGTGAGTGATGATCATAACAGGGATAGAGTTTGAAATATGCTATCTCAAAGGAAAAAAGAGTCTGGTCTGATAAAGGAGGTCATTTGAAGCTTTCAAATCATGTGAATTGTTGAACTTTAGAAAGGCATGTCATTAGTAAAAATTCCAATCATAAGCAGCCTGCTTGTCCACAAGATCAAATTGAAGAGGGGCTGACAAAACATGCCATTACACAGGCAGAAAGAAAGTTCTTTGTTTTTCAAAAAGCACTGACCTCCATAGTCACAGAGACTATCTTTCAAGTAATTTGTCATGAGATGACCAAAGCAAATGATAATATCTCAGTCACCATTAGAACAGTGCAGGGAGACAGTGTTACTTTGGCTAGGGTTTTTGCTGAAACACAGGGATGCTTGCAAGAAGAAATGATAGTGTTGATGTTTTTTAAGTAGTTTTCTTACCATCACATCCAGAGAAAAACTGTGTCAAACAGATTTATCAAAAAACCTTCAGATACCTTACCTGATGAAGAGCCTCCTCCATGTATGAGCAGATGGCCAAAGCCATTGCAGGTTGTTGGAAACTGATCTAAAGTGGAAGGATACAAAGAAATTGAACAAGAAGTCATTGCACAGGTAAATGATAGTGTTTATGATACAAAGGTATTGGTTTTCCTATTCAAAAGAGCTGTCTGTCAAACTGTACCTATAGTGGAAGGGAGAAAATATTGAATATATATATGCCATTGATACCAAAAAGGGACATTTTCCTTAAGGGAAAGGATCAAACAACAATCCAATATCACATGTCGAAAGTCCAAAGGAGCGCTTTTCAAGAAAGGGTGTTCAAATTTTTAAAATGAATCTGGCGCATTCTGAATGGTTTTTCCTTGTTAAAAATCACCAAAAAGGTAAAACAGTGAACATAGTCGAGTTATGGAATGGTTCTATTACAAAAAGGGTCAATACACTGGTCAAAGCAAAATGGTAACTGTGTATCAAAGAACCCTGTTTTTTGAGGTAGCATTTCAAATTTTTCTACAACCAGGGGTCCTACAAGTCAATCTACAAGTTCATCAAGTACAGGAGTGATTTGTCCTATTTTCAGTTTCTGGAGAAAGATTTTAAGACAAGTATAGGCATGTTCATCATAAAAGGGAAAGGGTACCATATCAGTGCATCTTGAGTAAAAAGAGAAGTGTTGAAAAATTTCCTTTTAAAATGGGAAGAGGTGCAAAAGTCTGATTAAATACAGTTACATTTGGCACCCATTGTCAGAAAAAGAACCCAAGGAACACCTAACAGTTACATCTTTTTCACAGTAGAGCTTCTTCCTCCAAGATATCAAAAAGACCTCATATAACTCGAAGTGGCAGTGGATATGGCATATGAAAGGCAATAGCTAGAAAGGAAATTTGAATTTACAGTTGAGTGTTTCCTCCTATGAAAAAGAGTACTTGCATTCAAAGGACATTATTATAAATCCTCCATACAGTTCAAAACATTTTTGTTCCGCAAATGCATATATCAAAAGGGGAAACATTTGTTCATTTCTCATCGAGAAACAGTGGAAGTTTCACAAATCCTAAAAGGTATCAGTTATGTCTTGAATGGAGAATGTTTCAAGTGTTGAAACAAGGGTGGTTTCAAATGAAAAACCCTCACCGATCAATATGAAAAGGACTTCGGCTTTTTCATTTTCAAAAGGGTGAATTAAACGTGGAAAACCATTTCGAAATTCCTCAAAACACCTAACGAAGCCACCTTGTTGTTTCTTTGGACCGGAGAAAGAAGATTCAAATAAGTTAACAGAGTTTTTTTTTTTGGGTCAAAGGCTTGCGCGGTGCGCCTGGAGCGAAAAATACACAAGGCCATAACTGAGGCGCGACGCGCCTGTGCGTGTTGGTCCTGTCGGCCCGACAGTGACCCGACACCACAACCTTGCACACTGCTCTTCGTTGCAAACACATCGCGCACATTTCAAAGGTTCAACACACCTCCACATTACTTCTAAAGGCTGCTCCAGCCTTCTAAAAAGCTTTGCCACCATTTTAAAAGGAGTTTATATGCCTATATGACCTTTGCAAGATTGTTGATGAGAAGTGAAAGGGGATGAAATCGTGGTGAAAAACCACAGTTGTGCTTGGTGTTTTCATTGGCAAAGAAAAATGAGACTGACTGTGGTTTTTCTAGCTAAGGATGAAACATAAAAAAAAGAGCTGTGGAAGTTGCATTATAGAGCTTTTGTGATTACCCTCAAGACTATGATTTCTGTTGATAAGAGACAAGACGTTAAACCCCTCACAAAACACAGTGGAACAGTCTTGAAAGAAGGAAGGAGCACAATGTGATTAAAGGGTGAACAATAGGTCAGTTTTTAGACAGCAGTGGCCCTCATATACATTTTTGATCTTTCAAAAAGAGTTTATTCTATTTTATCAAAGGGAGAAAACAAAGTCTTAACTTCAGTTCCTCATAGCATATCCTGTAAGTAAAGGTCATCATTTGTATTCAAAGATAGGGCAAAGCTGGTATAAAGAAACAGTGGGGTATAGAGAAGGAAGTTTGTTTGAAGGGAAGTTTTTATCGTTGAAGTTTGGGCAGTCTTTGCTACTATAAATTAAAAACAACATAAGCCCTTTCTCCCTATATTATGAACAATGACCGAAACTCGTGTTAAATGTCAATATGCGAATGAAATACCTACAAGGAATAAAGTTTTGAACTCAAAATCGTGTTTTCACCTTCTTCTTCAAGGGACAAAGGTTTCTTATATCTCATAAAGCCATCAAAAGGCTTGAAAGGCTTGGTTGAAAACCTCCAAGCATTTCCACATCCGTCATTTTTTGCTCTATGATGTTGAAATTGATCGTGTGTCTCAGTATTACAAGGTGATTGTGTATATGGTGTGAACTTCTGTGGTTGATTGGCACACTTAGACAAGGCAGGTTTCTAATGATTGCAAAGGTCTACCATGGGCAAGGATTAAGATGTATTGAGTGACCCCTTAAAAACTCACAAGGACAAGGTAATTTTGACATTTCTCACAGCAAATTCCTCCTAACAGTCTGTCCTTCATTCCACTGTTTGGTCTCTTATTGAGAAGTTCTGTTGACAGAGATACATTCAAGGTAGAAGGTCATTTTCTAAAGAGAGCAGAGGTTGTGTATTATAAGAAACCTGTTGCAAACCATCCAAATCACATTGTTTCTCTGCCAAAGCAGTACATTGACACAGTTTGACTCCAAAAGGGCAGTTTACACACAAGGAGTGCGCTTTGTTTCTTCCAGCATATTTAGGTCAAAATGCCTCCAAGGCAAGGCATCAAGAAATAGAGGAAGAAAGTGTCGAATGCCAGCAGCCTCAACATTGGAGTGTACCGCATAAGGATGATGATCAAGAATAGCAGTTTTAAGGAGCGCCCGGCACGGAAAGAGGAGAAAAGCATATCAGCACTTGATATTTTGACCTCAGCTTCGGAACATGTTGCTATGGACCCCTGAGGGTCATATGTGCCAAGTTTGGGCCCATTTCGACAACTTTTTGTTTTTTGGCATTTTTTGGGTTTTTGGTCGAAAACTCATAAATTCGCCATTTCAGTTTGAAGATTTTTCAAAGGAGAAGGATGATACCAATGGATGCCATAATTCTATGAGCAGGTCCCCATCGATTTTCAGAGCATTTGGAGATCATTCGCCCCCTCAAATTGGCGAAAAATGCCCTCTTTTTGCACATTCTGCCCGCCATATCAGCAGTCTGCTATTTTCTAGGTTTTTGCACACAGGTACAGTTTTGAATGACTTCCAGGCCTCGGATTGAGATGGTTCTAGTTGCGCCGGAAAGTAGACACAGAGTGCTTTCCAACGAGCCATCATGAGACTCATTTCGACATCGGGAAGGCTGCCTATTGCATTCAGCAAGTCAGGGGACCTTTTTCAGGCATAGATATGAAGTATTTTTGTAATTTTTGAACTTCAAAAATCTGCTTTTCCCAAATGTGCGTTAAGCTATTTTTATCCTTGGGAAATGATGTAAAGTTAATATAATTTCCGTTTTTAGCAGTTTTTTAGATATTTTATGGGATATGTTGTGCCTTGGGCTTTGCAAAGCCTCAAGGACAAGTTTAGATATTTTGACTTGGCCAATGGGATAGCTAGTTGCTCCATGAGGTTTTCCTCCCTCAAGCCTATTTATTCCATGGGTTTCATTGTAAATCAGAGGCTGAACTTGAGAGAAGAATAAATACATTGGTCATATGAGCTTTGAAGAATACACTTGAGTTATGATTTTTGGACTGCCTCTTGGATGCTTTTGAGGAATGATGAAGGATTGTTGATGGATTCCTTGACATGGTAGAATGGTATAGTGTCTCTTTATATGTTTTTGTCTTCTAGTTCTCATTCATATTACATATTTCTTGCTACTATAGATCAGTAGAGATTGATTTTGAGATATGCCCATGGAGGCACCTCAAAATCCCTGAATCTTCATAGCTTGATGTTTTCTTCTCCCTTATGCTAAATAATACTTAACTGCTCTTTAGTAACCTAAGGTATTGTTGCTAAGTTTTATTTATAAGTTATATGTATGTTGAGTAGGATGTATGGTTTGCCCTACCTACCTATTAAGCTGCCCATAGTTCTGTCCATGAAACTTTCTCTTTGACTGATTTGTTGATCATCTTGTTGAACCTGTGGAGTACTAAAAAGGTATGCTTTTGATGATTATTTCAATGGCTTTTTAATAGAATTTGTGAACCTTTTGAATCATGAATTTGTAATGTAATAAGGAACTATAACAAAACATGTGAGAATTGATGTGCATAACTTAGCCACTGATAATGGTTATTTTCTATACAGGAAAAGGAGAAAACGAAGAGTACCGCTCTAAAGATAAGAACGAAGTGGAGATAACTGCTGTCCCTTTGGATGAGAACCGAACGCAAACATAGGGAAACAAGATCAAGGTGAATCGGCTCGGGCAAGAAGGAAAGGACACCAGCTCAGCGAAATAGCAAAGACTGGATGAAGAGTTAACTGTTTGGCGAATCCCTTAGGATCGAAGATCCTGAGGGATCGCTGCTTTACTTATCTAGTTGCTTGGACATCTCCGCCATCGTTTTTATAAAAAGAGACAGCATTGTTAGTTTAGAGATAGACAAGAGAGAGATAGGATACATTTTATGTAATCTTCTGTAAGACATCAGCTTTGGTTATTAAGTTTTGTTGAAGACTGGTTCGATGTATTTTTGATCGATGCATTAATGAAAGCTTGGTGATTATTCCATCTTCGCGTCTGCATTAACTTAAAGCGGTGTATCCTTGGAGGCTAAGGGCCCGGCCCCGAAGGACACTTGCTTCTGTACCATTACAGCTTCACTTTTGTGTGGTTTGTTTATTATTGTTATTTGATAAATTGATATGCTTTACAAGTTCATATTATATGCTCTGTTCAAGTTTGAATCATTGAGGTTTCTACAGATAGAATTGTATGTTGACTCTGCATCAAGTTATTTATCCTTTCAAGAGTTAATCGCACATTCTTACTGTTATATTACAGAGTTGTTATACTAAAACATCCGTGTGGTGTGCGTTCCTAATTTATCAGTACTGTTCTATAATTCAGTCATTGCTTTTGCTGTTCCATTAGTGTGATCTGTGTAAATCGCCTTTAGAGTGACAGAATGATCTTTGATTGCAAAGAGTGTATAGATTGATTTGGTTATATCCCGCGGGACTTAGTTATTCAATTGCTGTTCCATTCTAGAGTTGCTGTCCCATTTCAGAATTACTATTTAATCCTTTATTCGCTTTGCTGTTCCATTTACTTGCAGTTGTTGGTTTGTTGTGAGAGATGATCTAAGGCTGTAGTGAGCAGTAGCAGTCACTGTCCAGCTCCCAGGCTCGTGATCTATGCTCTAGTTCCTTTTCCATCAGTTTCTGAAGGGATGGGTTATCATTGCCGAACCCTTGACTGATAAGTTATTGAGTTTTCTGAGTGTGTGATTTATTTCTTTAAAGTAATTTAATTTCAGTTAAGCATCCGTTTACTCTTGTATTTCTTAAGCACTATACTACTAGCATTACTCTGACAAATGAGCCTCGGATTGAGTCACTCTTTGTAATGACAAAACGCTCTCGGGTTGACATATTAATGTGAGGTAATTAGAGGTGAAAGAGACCCTTTTTATAGCTCTACATTTTGGCGCCGTTGCCAGGGAAAGAGTGAAGCCATTTTTCTTTTTCAGAGTGGTGTACAAGCCTGCTAGGGAGGAGTTGGATCCTAAAAAAGGAAGGTAAGAACCTACGTGCAGAGCATGTAAAAGACCTGCTCACTATCCGCTTTCCTAACAGATTTTTTTTTGCTTGTTTGAATAGAAGTTGGTAGTTTATTTTTGAGTGCATGACTAAGCAGAAAAGACCAGAAAAGAATATCAAACCCTCATCCAAACCTGAAAAAGCTAAGGGGCCGGTGACCCTTGGCCGAACGACCTTCATAGACGAAATCTATAAGAAAACAGAGTCTCAGCCATCAGTAGGCTTCATGAAAAACACTTCTAAACCACCTACTAGTTCCCTTCAGGCCACAGGATCACCATCTGTAGCCTGTGCTGAGGTGCATAGCCAAACTGAGGAGCAGGACTTTCAAGAAGTTGAAAATTCCACTCCAGAATTATTGCAGGAAGGGAACTCTAGCAACTTTTGTGAAGGAGAAGGAGAAACAGGGGAAATCAAGGAACCAAAATCTCCTCTTGAAACAAATCAGCCATTAGATAGCCCAGATAAAGGAAGTGCTGCGAAAGTCATTGTTGAAGAGATTCAATCTCCTCAAACACCTGGTATTCCCATTATTCTAGATAAAGGAAGCGCTATTAAAAAGATCCCTGTCAAAACCGTTCCCACCCAACCTAGGAATACCCTCCTAGATATCCCAGAAGGTTACTGGCATATATTCGATCCCATGGCTCAAAACCAACCAAACGCTCAAAACCAGCCAAACACTCAAACCTCTACATTATAATATCCTATAGTGGATTCTGCAGCAAATGCACCCATGAAAGCTATCCCTCTTCAGCATATCCCTACATTTCACGGACTCACATCGGAAGATCCGGATGCATTCCTATTCGAATTCGATGTGTTATGTCGGGGGTACGATTACACCACCGATCCCCAAAAATTGAAATTATTCCTCTCTACATTGAAAGGGGCTGCTTTAAGATGGTTTATGGGGCTAGGTGGCGGGGTTATCAACAATTGGGATCAAATGAAAGAATCCTTCTTAAAGAAATACCAGGATTATCGTAGGTCTAGAGAATTAAAAGACGAAATATTTCAAATGACAGCCAGACCAAATGAAACATTAGAGGAGTATGTGGAACGTTTTCAGTATAATTTACAAAGATCTCCTTATGCATCGCTACCTTTACTTGATAATGTGTTAAAAACTGCATTAATGAGGGGCATGAAGGAACAATGGATTGAAACATTAAACATTATGGGCAAAGGGGATATTTATCAAGAGAATTTTACTAACATCCTTGACTTATGTATCAGGAGTTCGAGAGGCAGCACAAGAATAAAACCGACGGAATATGATCGGTTTGCAAGAGATAACAAAGTATCAGCAGAAGGAGTAACACGTGCAGAAATTGGAAATTTATTAGAAAATTTTAAAACTGATATTATGGGGACACTAACTACACAACTTGATATTGTGCAGGCTAAACAGAAGCAGCTGGAGGCAGAACAGAATTTAGCAATCTTCTGCCCCCGATGCAGAAAAAAACATAGCCACAAGGAGTGTCCATTAGATAAAGTCCAAACATGCGCCATCTGTACAAAAGATCACCTTACGGAGAGCTGCCCCTCACTTCCTGGATTGAAAGCGGTATATAAGGAAGTAGAAGAAGAACCAGAATCGGTGAATTCGATCAACCAGCGCCGCCCGTGGCAGCCGAGACAACCTGGTATGTTTCCGGACCCAACCTCTTTCTTTCAAAACCCACAGTATAATGCTCAACAATATGGTATGTGGCAAAACCAATCTCAAACCCCATTTACAAACTGGTCACCACAATCATTTCCTTCTTCAAATCCATGGCTGAATCAAACAAGCCAAACTGGTTGGCCGAATTTCCCTTACACTCCACCATATTGGCAAAGTGTCTCGTATCCTTCACAATGGGCTCCCTCTACTTCACAAAGTTCACCCTGGCAGACAAGCTGGCAAAGACCAATGTACCACCCAGCTAGAACTATTCCGCTCCCTCAACCTACTTTGCCAGCTCTACAACAAAATCCCCAGTCTAACTTGAGGCCGCAACTCCCAGACCAACCCGATCCCAATCCAAACAACAGGCAGGTCCAATCCATTCAAATCATAGAATCACCAGAAGCAGGACCCGACTTAAGGGAGTGAAATGACCTTCAGTTAAGATCTGGGCGTATAATTGAAACTGAGGGAGATAAAACAGTTCACATTGAAGATCAGTTACCCAGAGAACATCAGTCACAACAAGAGGATGTAAATAAGCAACAAACTCATAATCAAGCAACCACATCCTCTCCTCCGTTCCCAGAACGATTAGCCATACCTCGATCCATACAATATCCCGACTTTGACATTCTGGGAGAATTACAAAATCTGTACATAAAAATTCCATTCCTCCAAGCCATTCAAGACATTCCCATATACGCCAAAACTATAAAAGAATTGTGCATAAAGAAACCAAGGAGGAATATAACAAATAATCCAAGAGTCCAAGTAGTCGGTACCTTATCTGACCTATTGTCCGGAAGAGAAACACCCCTTAAATATGAAGACCCCGGGAATCCAATTATAACTGTTCAAATTTATGGTCAGACCCTATCTAATGCCTTAGTTGATCTAGGGGCTGCAATTAATATTTTAACAACCACAACTTGCCAAAAGCTCGGCATTACATCTGTAGAACCCACCTCTACTCTGTTAGAATTGGCTGACCGATCCGTGGTTAGACCAGAGGGCACTCTACATGATGTCATGGTCTCTGTAGAATCCTGGGAGTATCCAACTGATTTCCTGATAATTAATCCAAAAACCCGACTTGATGGACACCCGCTAATTTTAGGTAGACCTTGGCTCGCTACTGCCGATGCCTACATTGGCCGTCGGCAGGGAAATATGACCATAACCAGAGGACCAAATAGCAAAAATTTAGTTCTATATCCTCCAGCGCAGCCAAGTGTCACAATGATTAAAACTAATAAGCACCCTGTATCATATCTTACTGACAACATCAGATCTCCATTAACTATACAAGAGGCACTCGATTTCAAAGATCAAACAGAAGACGATGCCATTAATAATTTCATTACTTAAACTGAACCTCGCACACAGTGTCACATGATAGAAGCAGCATTTGATAATGAATTGGAAGAAGATCCCCTGAAAGATATCCATGACCAAACAATACCTGTTACTTCTGTTGCAAATAGTAAAACTGTGGAAATTGCACCGGGGAAAACTTTAAACATCAATGCTAATCTCACACCTGAACAAGAAACAAATCTCATCCATCTGTTAACAAAATATCAAGAAGCATTTGCATGGGACTACCCCGATATGAAAGGAATCGATCCCCAATTATGTACACACCACATTTATATAGAAAAAGATGCCAGACCTGTGCGTCAGCCGCAAAGGAGACTTAATCCCCATCTAAAAGATGTCGTAAAAACTGAACTTCAGAAGCTTTTAGATGTGAATTTTATCTACCCTATTTCCGATAGTAAATGGGTCTCTCCACTTGTGGTGGTACCAAAAAAGAATGGGAAATGGAGAATTTGTGTGGATTATAGGGAACTTAACAAGGCAACACAAAAAGATCATTTTCCTCTTCCTTTCATAGATCAAGTATTGGATACTTTAGCAGGGAAGAAGTTTTTTTCTTTCCTGGATGGCTTTAGTGGATACAATCAGATTCAGATTGCCCCTGAAGACCAGGATAAAACTACCTTTACTTGTCCCTGGGGAACATTTTCCTATCGAGTTTTACCTTTTGGCTTATGTAATGCTCCTGCCACATTTCAGAGGGCTATCCTTAGTATTTTTGCAGATTTAATCAATGATGGACTTGAAGTTTACGTGGATGAATTTACACCATATGGAGATGATTTTGATCCAGCTCTAGACACCCTAGAAAAAGTCCTACAACGCTGCATTGTTACCAGGCTTTGCTTAATCAACGAAAAATGTTTCTTGATGATGACTGAAGGACTTATCCTAGGACACTATGTCTCAGCAGCTGGCATTCAGGTAGACCCGGCCAAAATCCAAATACTTTTGCTTATTCCCACTCCTACTACTCAAACAGAGGTACGCATTTTTCTTGGATTTTTAGGTTATTATAGACGATTTATAGAGCATTATTCACACATTGCTGCTCCTTTATATGCACTGACTGGTAACGTTGATTTTCTTTGGACAGACAAATGTGACCGTGCTTTCGAGGATCTAAAGAAGCTGGTATCCACAGCCCCAGTCCTTCGAGGACCAAACTGGGACCTACCATTCCAGATATCATCTGATGCCTCAGATACAGCCATTTGCGCAGTCCTTGGGCAGGAAGAGGATAAAAAACCATATGCCATCTATTACATTAGCAAGAATTTATCCCCTGCTGAATTGAATTACACTGTTACTGAAAAAGAATTCCTAGCTGTAATACATGCCGTCAATAAATTTAGACATTATATTACAGGCTACCCTGTTATCTTGTATACAAACCATTCTGCTATAAAATATTTAGCAAATAAGCCTGTCACAAATGCCAGAGTAACTCGATGGTTAATCTTATTGCAGGAATTCGACATCACAATCAAGGACCGCCCTGGCAAAGAAAACCCTGTAGCCGATTTTCTTTCAAGAATACCAAAATCAAGCGATGCAACAGCAGTGGAAGATCAATTTCCGGATGAGCACCTGTTTGCTGTTGCTGTTCAAACACCCTGGTATGCCGATGTTGCCAACTACCTTGCAGTAGGTAAATTACCAAAACATTTAACTCCTAATGAGCGTAAGCAGATTATTCAGAAAAGTTCTCGATTTTCGTGGATTGGAGGTTATTTGTTTCACACAGGAGCAGACATGCATATAAGGCGATGTGTTAGAGAGGATGAAATTTTTGATATCCTAAAAGCCTGTCACGATGGACCGTGTGGGGGGCACTTCGCTGAGCGTAGGACTGGACATAAAGTATTGCAGACAGGATATTACTGGCCTACGATCTTCAAAGATGCAAAGAAGTTTGTCCAAGCTTGTGACAGCTGCCAGCGAGCAGGACGACCTGGTCAAGCTGATGAGATGCCTCTGAAACCACAGTTAGTCATCGAACCATTCGAGCGGTGGGCTCTTGATTTCGTTGGACCCATCAACCCTTCATCAAATCAAAAAACATATATTTTGGTGGCAACAGAATATGTCACCAAATGGGTTGAGGCAGAAGCATTGCCAAGAGCCACAGAGGATTCTGTCATACAGTTCCTGTTCCTTCTATTTGTTCGTTATGGCCTTCCTAGGGAAATAATTACAGATGGAGGACCACAATTTGTTGGGCATAAATTAGCCGCAACACTTAACAATTATCATGTCCAGCATAAGATCACTACTCCATATCACCCACAGGCGAATGGGCAGGTAGAAAGTAGCAATAAGATAATAGAATCAATCCTAACAAAAACCATTGCGTCACATAGGCGTGATTGGGCCACCCGACTGCCTCAAGCACTCTGGGCATATAGAACCACATGGAGGAGCACCACCGGTTACTCACCTTATCAACTAGTGTTTGGGAAACAACCCATTTTTCCCATAGAATTCGAAATCCAAACACTGCGAACAGCACAGGAAGTTGGCCTAGATCTAAGCGAGGCACAACTCAATCGACTACAGCAAATCAATGAATTAGACGAAATTCGGCTCTCTGCACTACAAAATACAGCATTGATTCAACAGCAGCAAGCCAAATGGCATGATGCGCTCATCAAGAACAAAGTCTTCCACAAGGGAGACGGGGCTCTGTTATACGATTCTCGGTTTCAGGACTTCCCTGGAAAACTTCAGACTCGATGGTTGGGACCATACGAAATCTAGAAGGTACATGACAACGGAACCCTTACTCTAATCACCATTGACGGTTCTGGATATGCATTCAAGGTAAATGGCCACCGAGTCCGTCTCTATCAGAAACCACTTACTCGGGAATCCTTCTGCCAGCAGCTACGCCGAGATACTGATCTGGAGATCTTAGGAGAGGAAGATAAATCTTCCTCACCTGTAATTCATTAAGGGTCTATTCTCTTTTACAATTTGTACATAAGTTCTTGTTTTTGTGTGATTCTTGTACATAAGTTTGATTTGAATATTTTCTTGTCATTTTTGCTGTTCCTTTTTCTTCCACATAGTTTGATTTTTGCTCTTCTAATAGCATATGCGTGTTTTTTTATGATGTTGGTTTTGCTTGTTTTGCTGTTCCTTTTCTAAAGGAACAGCATTCGGATCTCTGCTGTTCCTTTTTCAAAGAAACGATATTGTTACATTTCTCGTTGTTCCTTTTGGTTACCACTGTTCCTTTTCCTTCAAAGAAACATCGTTCTTTTATTGCTGTTGTGTCTTTTTCAACGGAATGGCATGTTGAGTGTTTTATAGTATGATTGCCGTTCCTTTTCCCAAAGGAACGGCATTTGCAATTTTTTTTCCTTTTTCTATTATCCATCGTTGTTGCTTTTCCAACGAAACACCATTAGCATACTTTTGATCTCTTTTGCTGATTTAAATTGAGGATGCTTTTTGCCCGTCTTCTTTCTAGTCTTCAAGCTTCAGCTATGTATTTGTGCGATGAAATATAAAAACACAACATACCGAAAATTTGCAAACCATAAATCGCTATATCTATAAGGCTCTGCATTAATAAGAGGACAAATGGAAGGACATACTTATTTCTTACCTTTTGTTGACATGGTTTTACTAATTTTGCCCTGATTGGTTTTCTTTATCATGCTGATTCCCTTAAAAAATTTTATTAGTACTTGGGAATAAGAGCAAAGAGTTTATATCTTCCTATTGAGATAATAAGACTTCTTCCACCATTCCTACTCTTAAGGAGTGCTGAACCACCCTTTGTGTATAAATAAGGAAAATAATTCTATGAAAAAGAAAAAGTATGTCACGTGTCAAATGCAGGATAGGGGGTCTCATCGAGAGCCAGCCTACCATGATCATGAGGATGGAAGTGAAGTGGCATTCCCATTCTGGCCACCACACCAGGGATATGGTCCAAAAGGTATATCAAATAAACAAACCTTGGAACAGGAGGTCTCATCACGAGCCGGCCTGCCCACGTTTCGCTCTTTCCTCATGAATGGCATTATGGTTAACTCGTCACCAAGCCAGCATAATGGTCTACATTTTGATATAAAAACATTCCTAAGTATACACAAAGGATCATGGTTCCGAGGGTGAAAAACAACTCTGCCAAGGTTATGGACACCTGTTGGCAGCAGAGTAATGTTAATGGTATTGAAGTCACCTTGCTTACACCAATGGGTAAGATACTAACACTCTTTTGTTTCTTATATCCTAGGCACTAATCATATGTCATTTCCCGATTTATACATCGCATGAATATTTATCATTACCAATCATGGCAACGGAAGTGACCATGACCACTTGAGATTGGCAAGTACGATACATGCCCTATCCATCAGCCTCAACTCATAACACAACAGCCTCTTATATCATACGCGATCAATTCTCCGCCTCGATTTCGGTAATCTGTTGTCCTTTTTCAACATGGCATAAATCCACATGCTGTTCCTTTCTGACTTGATTGCAGACTGGGTGCCGCTCCTTTATTTGCCGGCTGGGACAGCCTATCACACTGCGGGGGGGGGAGGTTAACCTCATCATTCCCTGTATTACGTGTCAATTCACCATTCGGAAAAATTAGTTTACGACGGTTTGGCATGGTTTCACGGCATGGCATATTTTTATTTTTCACACAAGTTGTTTTTTGCACTGTTGCATACTCTGTGTTTTCTGTCTCGAAACCTTGCGATTACTCTCTGTGTTTCAAACCAAAAACGTTTTTGCTGTTCCATTTAGAATTCACAATGAAATCATGGGAGGAAAGGCAATTCGAAGTGAGCCTCAACAGCTGACGATCTCCGCTGCTGCCCGGGAGATCCTGGAAAGGGCGGGATGGTTGAATTATTTCAATCGCCTACAGGAAGCTAATGAAACAGTAGCAATGGAGTTCTTGCAGAATTTACAAGATGACCACTCCACAGTAAGAGGGAAACGGATACCGGTCACTGATAACATAATTGCAGAAGTCTCAGGACTACCAGCCACCGGATCGGTATGGACCTTAAAAAAGGAACGATTACAGAAGGTCATGGAACTGTTCCAGGACGAAGGCCAGAATTTGACAATTAAAGGAAAGGGAGTTCTGCCAGCAACCCTAGGTGAACCCTGGACGGAGCTAGCAAGAACGGTGCAGAGTTATATTACTTGCGAAGGAAGAAAAGACGTGGTAAGACCACGACACCTTAAACTTTTAGCTGTTTTAAAGCAGAGATGCTCTATGAATTTACCGGCACTCCTAAACTCGTTACTGCATGATGCTGCACAAAGTATGAAAAGGGCACAGCACGTAGAGGAAATTGTTAGTCACCATGGGTTGATTCGACTTATTGTTATTTATGGTCTTACCCAGCAGCAGAGCAGCTGGGAAGAGCTCATTGCAATGATTGAGGGGGGATTGGCAGAGCCATCCCCGAAACGTAGACATTCTATAAGCCCACCAGAACAACCGGAAAAACGCAGAGAAAATGTTGCTAGTACATCACAACAACCAGAGACACACCAAGAATCGGCAAAGCGCAAGCATGCCGTTGATCCACCCGAGCAACCGGAGGAACCCAGAAAGTCAGCTCGGTTAGCTCGGATGAGAAGAAGCATAGATAAGCCCAGAAAATCAGCCCGGTTGGCTCGGATACGAGGAAGGCTGGAGAAGCTCCAGGAAAGCGCCAGCCAACCGGTGGTAATTGAGGACGAACAATCCAAAGAGGGGGCAGAGGCTGAACAGGAGGAGGAAATAGAACAACAGGAAGATAGCCCATTACAAGACCTACTGGGAGAAGATGACTTGGCCGCCATCCTAGCCAATATGAGTAAGTATGGTCAACCTTCTAGTTCAGAGAACCCCCACGACCAACCCCAGGAAGAGAACATGCCTGTTCATGATGAAGAGGAGGAAAATATTGAACGGGAACAATCTGTCCCCATGTCACAAGAGGAAAATCTAGAGGAAGTAGGAGCAGAAACAACATTTGCTCAGGAAGAATCAGAACCAGTCGAGATGCATACCCCAGAACAGCCGGAGCAGAGCAGTGAGGAAGAACCCCAAGAGGAAGATTTAGCAACTGGTCATGATCCAGTCCACCATCGACAGACTGTTGTTCCTTCAAATGAAACGATGGAAATTAAGAAGTTGCGGAAGGAACGAACTAAATTGTTAAATATGATAACCCAGCTCAGACAACAAATTAGGATTCTGAAAAAGAACCAGAAGGTAAAGAGGAAAAAGAGGGCCAACAAACGGCCTGCTGACCAAAACCCTGAGGATCCAGCTGCCGTTCCACATGATGCTGAGGATCGGGAACAAACGGATGTTCGTGTTAAAACGGAAAAGGATGATAAGCAAATTCAGACAGAGGCACCACCCTCAGGGGTAATAAGGGTTCTGAACTCCAAACAGCATAACAAGAAAGTTCAGGTAAAACTCCCGGCCTCCACTGACCTATGGAAGAAAGATCCTAAAACAAAATCCTTGCACAAGATGATGAAGCAAGCACAGCAAGAAGCTGAGCAACTTAAAGAACAAACGGTTCCCCGAGAAAAATATGAAGAGTTGCAGCAGCAACTAAGGGACGTCAGTCAATCTAAAAGCCAGGCTTTTGAAGGGTGGATGAAGGAACAAGAGGAAGTCGCACAGGTAACTTGTAGACTAGATACTTCTATCAAACAGATGAATGACTTGTGTTCTTTATACAATAATGTTTTAGCATGTAGGGCCCCTGCTAAAAACTATGCTCTGTTTTTATTAGAACGGTATTTACATTTACAAATAAAAGCTGTTAAGGTAGGCACCCCTATACAAATCAACAATGTCAATGATTTTATAGACTGTTGTAAACATTATGGAGTGAAAGTCCAGAGATTATTGTGTGAACTTTATTTGCACGACCTTGTGCTAAGTCAGGAGACTGAATTGAACCCTGGCCCCTCCATTGGAGATATCCAATTCCAAGCATTCATTTCATTCGGGGTTAATCAGATTAAGTGGCTCAAAGCCTATGATACTTTCCAGAGTCAGGAAAATGGCCTAGATTTACGAGTTAGGGCTGAGCCTAGGAACCCAGTACAGTTATGGAAAGCTCATATAAACCATATAAGGACTCTGGGTGTCATTGAAACATTAGGGCCCATGCATGAGGCACTCATTCGAGAGAGTTTAGAGTATTTCCTTTCCATCAAAGACTTGGCCATTAATGCAGCCAAATTTCGATATCGAATCTCTGATCCACACATCCAGCTCAGAGAACCATTTAAGTATGAGAACTTTGAGTTAGCTGCTGACCGTTTGAATCTCTATGGCCAAAGCATTCTGAAAGCAGGGTCATCTTGGTTAGGGTATAGATTTCGAGCTCCAATTATTTGGCACCCTGCACCCGGATACCAGGCTCTGTATGATATGCCTGAGGGGCAAGCAGGTCAGTTCTTTGACTATTTAATCACTCAACATGGTTGTAGGCCTCCGCATGAGACTCCTTCTCCAGCATACTCTCTCACTGCATTACATGTCAACTACAATGTTTTCATGAGGACATGAAACAAGGTAAGCACGGGGGTGTGTGGAGTACTAAAAAGGTATGATTTTGATGATTATTTCAATGGATTTTTAATAGAATTTGTGAACCTTTTGAATCATGAATTTGGAAAGTAATAAGGAACTATAACAAAACATGTGAGAATTGATGTGCATAACTTAGCCACTGATAATGGTTATTTTCTATACAGGAAAAGGAGAAAACGAAGAGTTGCCGCTCCAAAGGAAAGGAAAAAGTAGAGATAACTGCTGTCTCTCTGGACGAGAACCGAACGCAAACATAGGGAAACAGATCAAAGCAAATTGGCTCGGGAAAGAAGGAGAGGACACCAGCTCAGCGCGAAAGAAAAGACAGGATGAAGAGTTAACAGTTTGGCGAATCCCTCAGGATTGAAGATCCTGAGGGATCGCTGCTTTATTTATCTAGTTGCTTGGACATCTCCGCCGTCGTCTTTATAAAAAGAGACAACACTGTTAGTTTAGAGATAGACAAGAGAGAGATAGGATACGTTTTATGTAATCTTCTGTAAGACATCAGCTTTGGTTATTAAGTTTTGTTGAAGACTGCTTCGATGTATTTTTGATCGATGCATTAATGAAAGCTTGGTGATTATTCCATCTTCGCGTCTGCATTAACTTAAAGCGGTGTATCCTTGGAGGCTAAGGGCCCGGCCCCGAAGGACACTTGCTTCTGTACCATTACAGCTTCACTTCTGTGTGGTTTGTGTATTATTGTTATTTGATAAATTGATATGCTTTACAAGTTCATATTATATGCTCTGTTCAAGTTTGAATCATTGAGGTTTCTACAGCTAGAATCGTGTGTTAACTCCGCATCAAGTTATTAATCCTTTCAAGAGTTAATCGCACATTCTTACTCTTATATTACAGAGATGTTATACTAAAACGTTCGTGTGGTGTGCGTTCCTAATTTATCAGTACTGTTCTATAATTCATTCGTTGTTATTGCTGTTCCATTAGTGTGATCTGTGTGAATCGCCTTTAGAGTGACAGAATGTTCTTTGATTGCAAAGAGTGTATAGATTGAGTTTGGTTATAACCCGCGGGACTTAGTTATTCAATTGATGTTCCATTTTAGAGTTGCTGTTCCATTTTAGAGTTGCTGTTCCATTTCAGAATTGTGGTTCAATCCTTTATTCGCTTTGCTGTTCCATTTACTTGCAGTTGTTGGTTTGTTGTGAGAGATGATCTACGGCTGTAGTGAGCAGTAGCAGTCACTGTCTAGCTCCCAGGCTCGTGATCTATGCTCTAGTTCCTTTTCCATCAGTTTCTGAAGGGATGGGTTATCATTTCCGAACCCTTGACTGATAAGTTATTGAGTTTTCTGAGTGTGTGATTTATTTCTTTAAAGTAATTTGATTTCAGTTAAGCATCCGTTTACTCTTGTATTTCTTAAGCACTGTACTACTAGCATTACTCTGACAAATGAGCCTCGGATTGAGTCACTCTTTGTAATGACAAAACGCTCTCGGGTTGACATATTAATGTGAGGTAATTAGAGGTGAAAGAGACCCTTTTTATAGCTCTACAGAACCAAGGAGGCCTAGTCCCGATCTAGCCCTTTGCCTAAAACTATGAAAACTTGTTTGTCAAAGTGCCCAATGACTTAGAGACTATTTTTAGGCGTTCCGGCGTAGTTTATGAGTTGTTAGTTTGTCTTATGTGTTTTTCCCAAAGTCTGATAGCCATTTCCCGAAGTTAGAGGGTCTTATACCTCTATGTATGGCTGGAATGTTTGATTTTTATGTATTAATTAGCTTATAGTTATACTTAGCATGATTAATGGCTTGCTATTACATGTTTATGTCTGCTATTAACTAGTTACACTTGAAATCCCTTGTCTTTCACCAACTTATTGTCCACCTAATCCATTTTGCCCAAAGATCCCTTCTACCGTGAATCAAATCGGCCCTACAGCAGCTTTACATCATCACCTCATAGCTTCCTTGACCTGTTTGACCCCATAGCCAAATTTATCTACATCTTGTTATCCAGTTTATGTATTTGATCAGTTTCATCCCTCACAAACTTAAAAAACCAAAAAACTAAAAACATACTTCATAACTAGCCTAATATCAGAACACCGCAAGTAAACACACCGACATCTTTCACACATATAGAGAGAGCCCTCTCTGAGTCCAGGAAGGCTAGGTCCTTGGGCTCCAAAGCTTGGTTTGATGTTACATCGTCATTTGGCTAGCCAATCGGCCAAATCACGGGACCCTAACATAATGGCGATCACGGTGGAACTCTGAGTAATAAACAAGCTTAGTTTCCCTAATATTTAGATACCTTTGAGAATACTGTTTGATTGACTTATCCCACCGCTCACTAACATAATGGCAATCACGGTGGGACTCTGAGTGTTAAAATAACTTAGATTCCCTAATTTTTCCAGCAGCCTTAAGAATACTATCTGATTGACTTATCCCACCACTCACTGACATAGTAACGATCACGGTGGGACCTTCCGAGTTAGTGACAATCTAAGTAAACCTTAGAATTCTCGAAGTCTCAATCAAACTTAGAAAACTTAAGTGTTGTTTGAAGAGTAGAAGCTAGCTTTTTCACCATCTTAGCAAAATGATGACTCAGCTGTAGGACACTCTTCCAAACCTTAGGATTACATAAAAACTCAAAAAACCCCAAAAAACTCCCTTAGATTGGTTTTTGTAAGTATTGGTGGTGGACCATACACACATATCTAAAAAAAAAAAAAAAAAAAAAACAAGTTCCACCTGGCGACTCCACTAGCCTCTAGTAGGCCTTACTATTTTATCGAACTCTAGGTTACTATCCGATCAACCTATCCCATCGCTCACTAACATAGCGGGAGATGGTGGGGCATTGAGTACATGACAGTCTAGCAAACTCTTATAGACTCTTTAGTCCTTTAGATACTTAAAAAAGCAAGCAGCCCATATACCCATTTAGAGTAAACTCCTTTTGTTCTCATCACCCTAGCAAAGTGTTGAAACAAGTCTAGGATACTTTAACAAACCATAGACTGCACATAAAACTCAGAAAAACCTTAAAAACATTTCCAGATTAGTTACTGGTGGTGGACCATAGCTACATCTCTACAAAAACAACCAAGTTCCACCTGGCGACTCCACAACTCCCAATAGACCTAAAGACTCCACTGGAGGAAGAACCTAAAACATGACTGGTCATCCTAGAAAGAAAAAGCACTCAAGCCTTAGTTGGATTCAAGAAATTATTGTCTTTATCTGTAACTATGTTCTATCCTACTTTGAGCCTGATCAGGAATACACCGATGAGATCTACATTGATCATTGGAAAGATCTCAAACCTCAAAAAGCTAAGCCTCAAATTTCAGACCATGAGCAGGCTTGTACACCTATGCCTACCCCAGATTCACCTATGGAAAACCTAACAAAACATGAGCCTCATGCTACCTTTCCCACTCTGGCTGAAACCTCAAACAGTCACGAACCTCTTTTTACACTACCTATATCCACAAAGGTCCCAGAAAGATACAAGCCTCTGGTTTTACTTCCCAGCTTACGAGCCCTTCCTGCAAATCTTCAAAATAAATTACCCAGGTTTGATGGAGAAAGCTCCAAAGTCACCGCTGAAGAGCATGCCCGAAAACTTGAGGATTTACTTGACCTTTATGACATAGAAGAAGATGATGTGCGTACTATAATGTTTTCCTTATCATTACAAGGAAAAATTAGGAGTTGGTTTGAAGACCTGCTAGCTGCAAGCATTACCAATTTTCATCAGTTCACTCAAATCTTCCTAGATAGGTGGGTGGTCATAGGTAATAAAGTTCTCATCATAAAGGAATACAATGAGTTAAAAAGACAAACAGGGGAGACAATACAAAGCTTTTCAGCCAGGTTCAATAAAGTATACCATGCAATGCCTGCTAACCTAAAGCCACCCCTCGGATGTGTTCTCTTACATTACCCAGACTCTTTTGACCCAGAGATGGTTTTCCAGATAAAAAACAAAGATCCTTTGACCCTAGAAGAAATGCAAATGATAGCAGTTGATGTAGAATTCAACATACTAAATAGGGAGGCACAACTAAGAACAATAGAGAAAGACAAAGCAAATCAAGAGAGACTAGTATCTTCAGAGGAAAAGTTGAAAAAATTGGAATGTATGCTTGGCAAACTAGAACATCTACTTAGGAAAAGAGAGAAACAGAAACACAAGGTT
Organism: Pinus albicaulis; assembly: GCA_034641835.2. Lineage (NCBI taxonomy): Eukaryota > Viridiplantae > Streptophyta > Pinopsida > Pinales > Pinaceae > Pinus > Pinus albicaulis. The sequence continues at coordinate 1,434,188,332 of CM076584.1, forward strand.
AACACTTCTTATTCAAACCAACCTACCCTTCTTCCTCAGGTTAAACACACTCAGCTATCACAAGACAAGAGTTATAAACAAAATATGCCTAATGGGAAAGTTGCAAATAAAAACATAGAGGAATGCTCTAAAGAAGCTATCAGCCATTTTAAAATCACAGGTTCTGAAATGGAAGAAGAATCAAAACCTTTAGGTGCTCTACCCTTATGCTTTAAATCATTCCCTACTTTGAAAGAAAATTTGCTCCCTAAAGATCTCTCAGTAGTTATTCAGGAAAACCCTGCTCAAGCTAACTCTCACCTAAATCAAGAAGAGCTGATTGAAGAAGAATTCAAATCTGAGATAGAAGATAAATCAAAACCTGTAGGGTATCTACCTTTATGTTGGGAGTCATTTGAGTTCATAAAAGCAAACTGGCCCCCTAAGAATCTATCAGAAAAAACTCATGAATTACATGATAACTATCCTCAATATCACAAAGAATTGGTTGAAGATGAAAATAAGCAAGAAATGACAGAAAACCCACAGGATATCTCTAAGGGCATAAGTGATGATTCATCATCTCTCATAAGTGAAGCCCCACAAGACATTCATCTTTCAAATCAGATTTCCCAAGAGAAAGAGGATTACAGTAGAGAAATGAAAATACCTCCCTTTTTAACTGAAGAGGAAATAGATCAACTTATAAACATACAAACAACCTCTGAAACTTCATATAACCAAAAAATTTCTAATCTTTCTCCTATTAATATTGCATGTCATAAATCAGAAAATGGATGTGTAGGTCAATTTGAAGAAATGCAATCTGATAGTCCGATGTGCATGGTTGATGACATTTCTTATGTTAATGATTCTCCAAGGTTTGATCAATATGTTGATGATTGTGATTTCCAAACAAAAACTAACTTTGCAGAACACTCAGCTTTTGATTTTTGGGAGGAAGCTCAGTTTCATAAACTTGAGAAAAGTGAGCAACCATTACAGGTCATCTATGACACTGATGAGGAGAGCATTGAGAGTTTAGAAGTAAGTGAAGAGTCTCACACTCTTTGCTCCACTTCATTTCAGTCCATCAGAGATAACAGTCACATAACTGGAAATCAGCAGTTCTTTAGCTTTAATGATGAGGTTGAGGAAGATGGTGAAATTCTTGAGCATGTTGTAAATGAGAAGCCTTTTCCTGAAATGGTCGAAGAAATCATTTTGGGCATGGAATCTTCCTTAACTCCAAATTTGCAGCCACCAAGTTCCATTGAGTTACAAATTGCAGATGAAGAAGGAGAGGTTAACAAACACATGAGAGTTGTCACACTATCCTTTGAAGATAATTCGCTGTCAAAGTGTATCCCTACTCATCGACCTAATGACCTTCACACTGTTTTCAGCCCGCCCTATCAAAACACATCAGCTTGGATTGAAAACTACACTGCAATATATGATGAGTCTGACAGTTCCAGTGATCATGAGAAAGGGGAAGAGTTGCTTTACCTAGGGAGTCCCGAATATAGCCAAGTGGAAGAAAGAGTAGTCCTGAATGAATCCTATATCTCAAAACCTCTAGATCAGGTATTATTCCAAGATCCATTTGTTGTTTTCCTTGAGAAGTCTGAAAGAGTAGTGGGTTCTATCATGAACAATTTGCTGCCTAGAATGGGGAAAAACTTACACACTACTGTCCGAAAACAAACCAAGTGGAAGTGGCATTTTCATTATTTCTGCATCATAAAAGAACTAAACCAGAATGACCCATGTGAGCATCTACTTGACTGGTTGCATTGGAAAGAAGAGTTCACCAAGTGTATGTTATGTACAGTTTAAGATAGAATAGATAAACAGTTGTAGAAAATAAGCTCAGTCTTGTGAGCACCTTTTTCACTTATAGTTTGTTTGAAGAAAAAGTAGAAAAAGAGGGCAGTTTCTAAAAAGCAGTAGTAAAGTCCCATGTTCCAAAAAACAGTCCTTCGGAAAGCGCGCAAGTCTAAATGCCACTACTAGCACTTCAATGTCTTGTTCAGCTATCTAGCCTAATCATAGCTGAGCATGTTTAAATTTATTTGCTGATAAGTTAGTGAGTGCCAAGATAGTCAACATTGTGTAAGATTGACTTATCACAGAGCTTAGATTAGGGAGAGATTCTGGTTCCACATGCCCAAAACAGAACCAAAGGGAAAAGCGAGGGATGAAAAACACATTGTGCATCTTAGCCCTGCTTGTCCAAGTTTCCTTTTGTTGCAAAATAACATTTGTGTGCAGCTTGTCTTTTATGCCGCAAATGCATGACAAATCAGACTGCCTAATCCTGATTTGATCATTTTTAATTTCATGTTGTAGATTAGAGAATGAAATCTTGTCAAACTGCTTAATCTTGACAGTTGATCTAGCATAGGTAGAGTAATGAAGGAGTTCATCAGTTTAATCTGAACTCCCGGCAGATATAAGAGTAGAAATAGATAGGTTCATTTTGCAAAAAGAAAAATATACATTGTCAAAGGGCTGCTAGTTCAAATGCGCCAAAGAGAAGAAAAAATGTTAGGAAAGATAGTGGGGTAGGTAGAAGTATCATTGATGTTAACCATGCTGTCACTTTTCAGAAATAACATCAAGAGAAGGGTAAATTTTGCGCCAATGGATAAGGCACTAGTCTTCATAAGCCAAAGATCTAAATTCTGGACACCTCCTGACGAGGAGCTGCCCTCCCCAAATGGAGCCACTGTTAGCCATCAGTATTTTTTACATGTTAGTGATGACTATATCTACAACTGAGTTTTCTAGAAACTGATTTCCTTATGTCAATATGTCATCCAGAAAACCCTCCTAAAACTTTTTTCGCCCTTCTACCTTTTCAGTCTACCCCTGGCGAAATCAAAACCTCATTGTCACTATCCCATCTAGCTTCAGCCTTCTTGATCTGCCCCTCAGCTTTAAAAGTCAAATCCACATCTGTTTTAAAAGTCTCCCCTATGTTAGGAAGTGGCGCTTTAAGACATTTCACCCTGGCAATCATCAAAAAGCCAAAAAACCTCCATCTGCAACAGACCTACCATGACTGACCTCTTACTTTGCAAATGAAATTGACAAACAGCCCTAAGTCGCGCCACTCATATCCCCTAGATCTCAGCACTGCATAAACCCCAATCTCAAGCTGACTATTAGGTTTTTCACAGTGTTCTAGGGTTTCTACGAAGGCAGGAAATATAATTTCATCTCATGGAGTAAATGCTTGAATTTACAGTTAGAGGAACAGCTGCTTCTAAATGTAACTTGAGCCTGAGATATGTCTGCAAAACAGAAAGCTATTCATCCAGACTTTACAGTTCTTTCCAGCATGAAAATCACAGAAGGACACCACTGTCACAGCAAACTGGCAAATTGTCATGGCCCAGAACCTCCTTCAATTACAAGCAGAGGGTTAGGGTGCCTCCTTCATCCACAAGCAGAGGGCGCTGGCCAATATTGATTTGGAAGATTGCAAAAGTCCAGGTTTGCCTTGAACTGAAGAGTGAAACAATATCTCCAGGTTTTATGAATGTGAGTGAGGATCATAACAGGGATAGAGTTTGAAATATGCTAGCTCAAAGGAAAAAATAGTCTGGTATCATAAAGAAGGCCATTTGAAACTTTCAAATCATGTGAATTGTTGAACTTTAGAAAGGCCTGTCATTAGTAAAAATTTCAATCTTAAGCAGCCTGTTTTCCATAAGATCAAATTGAGTAGATGCTGAAAAAAATGCCATTACACAGGCAGAAAGAAAGTTCTTGGTTTTTCAGAAAGCACTGACCTCCATAGTCACAGAGACTATCTTTCAAGTAATTTGTCATGAGATGACCAAAGCAAATGATAATATCTCAGTTACCCTTAGGACAGTGCAGGGAGACATTGTTACTTTGGCTAGGGTTTTTGCTGAAACACAGTGATGCTTGCAAGAAGAGATGATAGTATTGATGTTTTTTAAGTAGTTTGCTTACCATCACATCCAGAGAAAGGTTGTGTCAGACAGATTTGTCAAAAACCTTCAGATACCTTACCTGATGAAGAGCCTCCTCCATGTATGAGCAGATGGCCGAAGCCATTACAGGTTGTTGAAAATTGATTGGTCTAAAAAGTGCAGTGAAAGGATACAAAGAAATTAAGTAGAAGTCATTGCACAGATAAATGATAGTGTTTCTGATGCAAAGGTATTGGTTTTCCTATTTTATATGAAAATGTCTTTCAAAATATACATCAGGGTGGACAGGAAATGTTATGAAAAAGTATGCCATTGATAACAAAGAGGGGCAGTTTCCTTAAGGGAAAGGATCAAAAAACAATCCAATATCACATGCCAAAAGTTCAAAGGAGCGCTTCTCAAGAAATGGTGTTCAAGGTTTTCAAATGATTCTGGCGCATTCTGAATGGTTTTTCCTTGTTAAAAATCACCAAGAAGGTAAAACAGTGAACATAGTCGAGCTATGGAATGGTTCTATTACAAAAAGGGTCAATGCACTGGTCAAAGCAAATGGTAACTCTGTGTATCAAAGAACCCTGTTTTTTTTGAGGCAGCATTTCAAATTTTTCTACAACCAGGGGTCCTACAAGTCAGTCTACAGGTTCATCAAGTACAGGAGTGATTTGTCCTATTTTCAGTTTCTGGAGAAAGATTTTAAGACAAGTATAGGCATGTTCATCATAAAAGGGAAATGGTACCATATCAGTGCATCTTGAGTAAAAAGAGGTATTAAATAAAATTCCCTTTTCAAATATACAGAGGTGCAAAAGTCTGATTAAATACAGTTACATTTGGCACCCATTGTCAGAAAAAGAACCCAAGGAACACCTAACAGTTACATCTTTTTCACAGTAAAGCTTCTTCCTCCAAGATATCAAAAGGACCTCATATAACTCGAAGTGGCAGTGGATATGGCATATGAAAGGAAAATAGCTAGAAAGGAAATTTGAATTTACAGTTGAGTGTTTCCTCCTATACGAAAGGGTAGTTGCATTCAAAGGGCATTATTATAAATCCTCCATACATTTCAAAACATTTTGTTCCGCAAATACAGATATCAAAAGGGGAAACATTTGTTCATTTCTCATCGAGAAACAGTGGAAGTTTCACAAATCCTAAAAGGTATCAGTTATGTCTTGAATGGAAAATGTTTCAAGTGTTGAAACAAGGGTGGTTTCAAACAAAAAACCCTCACCGATCAATATGAAAAGGACTTCGGCTTTTTTCATTTTCAAAAGGGTGAATTAAACGTGGCAAACCATTTCGAAATTCCTCAAAACACCTAACGAAGCCACCTTGTTGTTTCTTTGGACCGGAGAAAGAAGATTCAAATAAGTTAATAGAGTTTTTTTTTTGGGTCAAAGGCTTGCGCGGTGCGCCTGGAAAGGCGCGCGACGCGCTTGGAGCGAAAAATACACAAGGCCATAACTGAGGCGCGACGCGCCTGTAGCGGTGCGCGACGCGCCTGTGCGTGTTGGTCCTGTCGGCCCGACAGTGACCCGACACCACAACCTTGCGCGCCGCTCTTCGTTGCAAACACACCACGCACATTTCAAAGGTTCAACACACCTCCACATTACTTCTAAAGGCTGCTCCAGCCTTCTAAAAAGCTTTGCCACCATTTTAAAAGGAGTTTATATGCCTATATGACCTTTGCAAGATTGTTGATGAGAAGTGAAAGGGGATGAAATCGTGGTGAAAAATCACAGTTGTGCTTGGTGTTTTCATTGGCAAAGAAAAATGAGACTGACTGTGGTTTTGCTAGCTAAGGATGAAACATAAAAAAAGAGCTGTGGAAGTTGCATTATAGAGCTTTTGTGATTACCCTCAAGACTATGATTTCTGTTGATAAGACAGAGACAAGACATTAAACTCCTCACAAAACACAAAGGGGAATGGGGGCTTCGAAAGAAGGAAGGAGCACAATGTGATTAAAGGTGAACAATAGGCTACTTTTGGAGAGCAAAGGCCCTCATATACATTTTTGATCTTTCAAAAAGAGTTTCTTCTATTTTATCAAAAGGAGAAAACAAAGTCTTAACTTCAGTTCCTCATAGCATATCCTGTAAGTAAAGGTCATCATTTGTATTCAGAGATAGGGCAAAGCTGGTATAAAGAAACAGTGGGGTATAGAGAAGGAAGTTTTTGTTTGAAGGGAAGTTTTTACTGTTGAAGGCTGCAGGCCTTGCTACTACATCATAAAAACAACATAAGCCCTTTCTCCCTATATTATGAACAGTGACTGAAACTGTGTTAAAATGCTGAATATGCTAATGAAATACCTACAAGGAATAAAGTTTTGAACTCAAAACTGTGTTTTCACCTTCTTCTTCAAGGGACAAAGGTTTCTTATATCTGCAAAGCATCAAAAGGCTTGGTTGAAACCTCTGAAGCATTTCCAATATCTGTCACTTTTTGCTCTATGGACAGTGAAATTGACTGTGTGTCTGCACATAAGGTGATTGTGTATATGGTGTGGACTTTGGGTGGTTGATTGGCACACTTAGACAAGACAGGTTTCTAATGATTGCAAAGGTCTACCATGGGCAAGGATTAAGATGTATTGAGTGACCCCTTAAAAACTCACAAGGACAAGGTAATTTTGACATTTCTCACAGCAAATTCCTCCTAACAGTCTGTCCTTCATTCCACTGTTTGGTCTCTTATTGACAAGTTATGTTGACAGAGATACATTCAAGGTAGAAGGTCATTTTCTAAAGAGAGAAGAGGTTGTGTATTATAAGAAACCTATTGAAAACCATCCAAATCACATTGTTTCTCTACCAAAGTAGTACATTGACACAATTTGACTCCAAAAGGGCAGTTTACACACAGTGAGGCAGTTTGTTTCTTCCAAAGCATATTTAGGTCAAAATGCCTCCAAGGCAAGGAAGCGTAGAAATAGAGGAAGAAATAACAACAGTTGCTGTAGTTGTACTTGAGCATGTACCGCACAAGGATGAGATGATCAAGAATGCGCTTTTAAGAGCGCCCTAAGACGAAAGAAGAGAAAAGCATATCATCCCTTGACATTTTGGCCTCAGCTTCGGAGGATGTTGCTATGGACCCCTGAGGGTCATGCATGCCAATTTTGGGCCTATTTCGGCAACTTTTTGTTTTTTGGCATTTTTTGGGTTTTTGGTCGAAAACTCATAATTTCGCCATTTCAGTTTGAGGAGTTGTCAAGGGAGAAGGATGATACCGATGGATGCCATAATTCTATGAGCAGGTCTCCAGCGATTTTCAGAGCATTTGGAGATCATTCGCCCCCTCAAATTGGCGAAAAATGCCCTCTTTTTGCACATTCTGCCCGCCATATCAGCAGTCTGCTATTTTCTGGGTTTTTGCACACAGGTACAGTTTTGGATGACTTCCAGGCCTCAGATTGAGATGGTTTCAGTTGCGCCGGAAATTAGACACAGAGAGCTTTCCAACGAGCTATCATGAGCCTCGTTTCGACATCAGGAAGGCTGCCATTTGCATCCAGCAAGTCAGGGGACCTTTTTCAGGCATAAATATGAAGTATTTTTGTAATTTTTGAACCTCAAAAATTGCTTTTCCCAAATGTGCGTTAAGCTATTTTTATCATTGGGAAATGATGTAAAGTCAATATAATTTCCGTTTTTAGAAGTTTTTTTAGATATTTTGTGGGATATTTTGTGCCTTGGGCTTTGCAAAGCCTCAAGGACAAGTTTAGATATTTTGACTTGGCCAATGGGATAGCTAGTTGCTCCATGAGGTTTTCCTTCCTCAAGCCTATTTATTCCATGGTTTTCATTGTAAATCAGAGGCTGAACTTGAGAGAAGAATTAATGCATTGGTCATATGAGCTTTGAAGAATACACTTGAGTTATGATGTTTGGATTGCCTCTTGGATGCTTTTGAGGAATGTTGAAGGCTTGTTGATGGATTCCTTGACATGGTCGAATGGTATAGTGCTTCTTAATGTTGTTTTGTCTTCTAGTTTTCACTCATATTTCATTTTTCTTGCTGCTATAGATCAGTAAAGATTGATTTTGAGACATGCCCATGGAGGCACCTCAAAATCCCCGAATCTTCATAGCTTGATGTTTTCTTCTCCCTTAGTTATGCTAAAGAATTCTTAGCTGCTCTTTAGTAACCTAAGGTATTGTTGCTAAGTTTTATTTATAAGTTCTATGTATGTTGAGTAGGATGTATGGTTTTCCCTACCTACCTATTAAGCTGCCCATAGTTCTGTCCATGAAACTTTCTCTTTGACTGATTTGTTGATCATCTTGTTAAACCAAGGAGGCCTAGTCCCGATCTAGCCCTTTGCCTAAAACTATGAAAACTTGTTTGTCAAAGTGCCCAATGACTTAGAGACTATGTTTAGGCGTTCCGGCGTAGTTTATGAGTTGTTAGTTTGTCTTATGTGTTTTCCCCAAAGTCTGATAGCCATTTCCCGAAGTTAGAGGGTCTTATACCTCTATGTATGGCTAGAATGTTTGATTTCTATGTATTAATTAGCTTATAGTTATTCCTAGCATGATTAATGGCTTGCTATTACATGTTTATGTCTGCTATTAACTAGTTTGCACTTGAAATCCCTTGTCTTTCACCAACTTATTGTCCATTTAATCCATTTTTCCCAGAGATCCCTTCTATTGTGAATCAAATCGGCCCTACAGCAGCTTTACATCATCACCTCATAAGCTTCCTTGACCTGTTTGACCCCATAGCCCAATTTATCTACATCTTGTTATCCAGTTTATGTATTTGATCAGTTTCATCCCTCACAAACTTAAAAAACCAAAAAAACTAAAAACATACTTCATAACTAGCCTAATATCAGAACACTGCAAGTAAACACACCGACATCTTTCACACATATAGAGAGAGCCCTCTCTGAGTCCAGGAAGGCTAGGTCCTTGGGCTCCAAAGCTTGGTTTGATGTTACATCGTCATTTGGCTAGCCAATCGGCCAAATCACGGGACCCTAACAGATGCTTGTCACGCAACAAATGATATCACGTTCATTTTATGATAAAACACTTACCACCTATCTGCTGCGCGAAAACCGATGGTGGTATTCCTGAAACCACCAATCCATATTTTGCGCCCAAATTCACATTTAAACCCCGTTTTCATAGATTTTTCCATGGAATCCCCTCCGGCATGCATTTTCCTCTCCTCACTGCTCCTCCCACCTTCCCACAGCCTCTGTAAGCAGAAATTACCAATGCGTAGGGTTTTATAATGTTGTTTTGTTTTTCTTATGTAGGTTTGATGGCGTTCAAAGGCCGAAAACCCTTTCCGCAGTCCATAAAGGGACAGGGTCGAATTTTATTATATCTGAAGCCCAAATAACACAGAAAAGGAGCTCCCCGGGTGTAAATTCTGGGTTTTTAATCAATTTTTCATATACATTGGTAATTCAAATCAAACCCTCCACGCGCTAAAGCCACATATCCATAGAAACAAAAGGAAAAGCATAGTGAAATTTTGAGATTGCAACAAGATGATGAGCTTAGTGGAAAGAAGTCACCTTCACTAAGTGGGCCCGCAGGCTATTTTTGGCGCAAGTCTATTTTTAGACATGTCGATCATGTTCTATGAGTTGCAAGATGCTATTTGTGGATGGTTGGTCAAGTCGGAAAAATAGATGGACTTCTATTTTTAGACATATTGGGCGGAATCTATTTTTAGATTGCCCGTCTAAAAATAGATATGTCGAATATTATTAGCTCTTAATAATATTTGGACTCTAAACATTATCTTATTCTCTTGGAGCACTTCAGTTAAGTGCACAGATGTGGCACAGGAGCTGACAGAAGGAATTACACTATTCCTGAGGGTTAAGTGGAGCTATTGCATGGATACTTCAGTTAGAACTCATGTGACAAAGTTTGGTGGAGTTATTGAGCTAGTTGATGGAGTTGTGTTCAGTTTAACTGAGTTAAACATAGTTGAGCTAGTTGTATCTAGTCTAACTGATTGATACACTAGTGAGACTGGTGTGAATTAATTATTAATTAATTCACTAATTATCAACTCATCAATCAACTAAAGAATACATTAGTTAACTACAGTGCATGGACAGTTTCAGTGGAGATCAGTGAAGAGGTAGGTGAAAGAGCAGTGTGACTATCAGTTGTGACTATACTGTTGCATGATTTGCAACAACCAGTGATTGGAGATGCTAATGAGGATTGCGTGAGAAAGTTTGGACCAATTCGGGTTCATTCAGAGCCATTCTTCAGCAGTGATTGTGCAGTAGAGGCAGGCTATCAGGTGGCAGAGATTGGAGCATGTGATTTGCTAGATCGGGCTTGATTAGTGTGTAGCAATTGGAGATTGTACTGAGAGCTTTGTGAGGAGCTTTATATAATGATTGTTACATGATCTCTATGACATATAATATACAGATAGTTGGGGGTTTTCAACTTTAAGCTTTCCCATAAAATATTGTGTTCATATGTGTGATTGTTTATGGTTTTAATGTGCGCATGCGATTGTTTTTATTTCCGCAATTAATGATCAATGGTAGAAGAGATTCTGTATTGTGCATGAAGTCAAATAGTGTGTGATTAGGAGAATCTCAGATATAACATATCAGTTATATAAATTTATACATGGTATTAGAGCGATATTGATCATTGGAGCAATTGCAAAACATTGAAGCGGTTGAGTTTTGTGCTGGTGGAATTCGAATTTGCAGCAGTGTTTTCTTGGTGTTGAAGTTGAGATGTCTTTCAACGGATTGCGATTGGAGTATGCCCTTGAGGGCAGCTCGAATTATATTTCATGGAAGGACAGGATGGAGGCGGTGCTGGATGACAATGGGTTGAAGGAGTTCATAGATGCATAAATTCCAAAACCTGCTTCTAGCGATGCTGCCGCACTTGACGCATGGCAAAAGAAGACAACAAAGTGTCGAAGGATTCTGTTGGAAGGTGTGAAGGATCACATAGTATCCAGCCTTCATGGTAAGGCTTCTCCATTCTTGATGTGGAAAGATTTGACAGATTTATTCCAAAGCAAGAGCGACCAGAGGAAGTTGGCGCTCAAGGATAAACTCAAGAACATAAAGATGGAGAAAGGCGACAGTATGCCCAAGTACCTCACGAAGTTCATCCAATGCAGGGATGAGCTGGGAAGTGTGGGGGTTACTGTAGATGACGAGGACTTGGTGAGCTTGGCTCTCCTTGGGCTTCCGAAGAGTTGGCATTCCTATCAAGACTCTGTCAATGGTCGGGAGAAATTGCCAGGATGGGAGCGACTTTGGTCGGATCTTGTGCAAGAGGAGATAAGGTGGAATACCAGGGACGGATCTTCATTGAAGAGTGCAGATGAAGAAAATTGTGCTTTGGCTACCAAATCAAGGAAGGGGAAGAGCAAGAAGAATGCTTCTCAATCCGGTGCGAAAGGCAAGAAGCAGGACATGTCCAAGGTGAAGTGCTTTCACTGTCACCAACACGGACATTACGCCACTAATTGTCCACAGAAGAAGAAAAATAAGTAGGCTGCTGGATCTGAAACTGGAGAGGCCTTAGCCTCGCAGTTTGAGCTAGATTTTTCGCTGATCGCATGCTTAGTCTCAAGTGTGATGGGTTCAGTGTGGTTTCTTGACAGTGGTGCATCTTTTCACATGACAGGAGATAAAGATTTGTTTACTGATCTGGATGAGAAAGATCTTGGAGTGCACATCAAGATGGGCGATGATGGTAGATATAGTGCGACCGATATCGGTACCATTTCCTTTGAGAGGGAGTCTGGTAAACCCTTTGTATTGAAGGAAGTGATGCATGTTCTAGGATTGAAGAAGAATCTCATCTCTATGGCGATGTTAGAAGACAAGGGATATGATATTTTCTTTAGCAAGGGAAAGGATTTCCTAAGCAGTAAGGCAACTTGTGAAACCCGGAGGATAGGGGATTGAGTTAAGAACCTTTATCAATTGTAGGTATATGGCTGCGTAGCAATGGCAGGCAAGGCAGAAGGAGTGGTGAGTCGGGATGATGGCGCGTTGTGGCACCGGAGATTGGGCCACCTTCACCATGGAGCTTTGAAGATACTGCAGCAGATTTCTACTGGGCTTCCTAAGGGTACTCTTTCGTAGTCAGATCAGTGCAAGGGATGTACCTTGGGAAAATTTGTGAAAGCCACCTTTCACGAGAAGGATAGTCATGCCACGACGATCCTTGAGAGAATTCACATAGACGTGTGTGGACCTTTCTCAGTAGCTTCGACAACAAAGCACAAGTACTATGTGATATTTGTTGATGATTTTTCTCAAAAGTGTTGGATCTTCTTCATGCAGAAGAAGAGTGATACATACTCAAAGTTCTATGAGTTCAAGGCACTGGTTGAGAAAGAATCGGGGAAGCAGGTGAAGGCTCTTAGGAGCGGTAATGGTGGTGAATTCATCTCTGGTGAATTCAAGGACTTTTTCAGTGCAGAAGGAATTCGAAGAGAGCTCATAGCACCTCATAACCCACAGCAGAATGGGGTTGCTGAGCGGAAGAATAGAACAATCGTGGGTACTGCATGGGCGATGTTGCATGATCAAGGCCTTCCCATACACTTGTGGGTTGAGGCATGAAATAATGCAATACATGTGCAGAACCGTTGTTCTCACAGGATACTTGGCATGAGTACACCCGAGGAGGCGTTTTCTGGTAAGAGGCCTGATATTTCCCATTTGAGGATTTTTGGTTCACCTGTTTACATTCATGTGACTAACGATACCAGGAAGAATCTAGAGCTGACTGCAGAGGTTGGGATATTTTTTGGGTACACTGATACACCCCACAACTATCGTGTGTATTTTCCAGATAGTCACAAGACTGTTGTGCGACGGGATATCAAATTTCATGAGGAGAAATCCATGAAGTGTTCGCTTGAGAGGGAGCCACACTTGCATGCAAATGAGGAGCTATTAGTTCCTAAGGATGAGTCTTTGGATGTGGATCAACCACAAGAGGAGGTTCATGGAGTGGAAGAGACCACTCATGCAGCGCCAACCATCAGAGGGCGGAAGTGCACTACAGAAGCTGAGCGACTGGCTCAAGATGCAGAGAAGGTTGTAGAAGCACCTACATCACAGCGCAGACAGAGATAGTCACTTGACCGGTACACTGGATACATGGCTCTTATGAGCAAGTGTATCGTGACAGAGCCATCCTCTTTCGAGGAAGCTTTGGAGGATCCCACATGGGTAGATGCCATGGTGGAAGAGTATGATTCGATTGACAGAAACAGTGCATGGGAGATTGTCCCAAGGCCGGAAGGGAAATCAGTGGTGGGTTCGAGATGGATCTACAAAGTGAAGCAAGCAGCTGACGGGAGTGTGGAGAAGTACAAGGCAAGATTTGTTGCCCGAGGCTTCTCATAGATTGAGGGGATCGATTGTGAGGAAAATTTTGCACCTGTCGCAAAGTATTCCTCCATACAGACGATTCTTGCTCTCTCAGCGCAGATGGGGTGGCACATTCATCATATGGATGTGAATACTGTGTTCCTAAATGGAGTGATTGAGGAGGAGGTGTACATAGAGCAGCCTGAAGGTTTCAAGATCTTCAGCAGCGAGTCGCATGTGTGCAGGCTCAAGAGAGCGCTGTATGGGTTGAAACAAGCACCTCGTGCTTAGTACACATGGATAGACAGCTATTTTACCAGACTTGGATTCTCCAAGAGTGAGGCGGATCCGAACCTATACCAGATAGTGGTGGAGGGTAAGTTTCTGATCATTGTACTTTATGTAGATGATTTTATTTTAACGAGTGATGAACTGTTGATACTCTCATGCAAGGATGATCTGGAAAAAGAGTTTGAGATGAAGGACATGGGACTCCTTCATTATTTCCTGGGATTTGAAATTTGGCAGTGTAATGATGGAATGTTTGTGTCTCAAGGAAAGTATGCCCAGGAGATACTGGAGAAGTTCAACATGCATGGCTGCAAGCCTATCGATACTCCTCTTCCTGGTGGATGGAGGAAAGAGGATGCTACATCGGCAGAGGTAGTGGAGGCCACTATTTATCGACATTTGATGGGGTTTCTTATGTATCTGGTCAATACATGACCCGACATATGCTATGTTGTTAACCAGCTTTCACAAGCTATGGTTAAGCCTACCAAGCTCTACTAGAAGGCAGGCAAGCATGTATTGAGATATCTCGGAGGCACATCGGGATATGGATTATGATACATACATTCAGATGAGGTGAAGTTGTGTGGCTTCACGGATGCAGATTGGGCAGGGAGCCCAACAGAAAAAAAGAACACATCTGGAGGGATTTTTCAGTATCTGGTTGACAGTAATTTCTTGGTACAGCAGGAAGTAGAGATTCGTGGCACTCAGTTTAGCAAAGGCTGAGTATATGGCAGTGATTTTGGCTGCATGCGAGGCTATATGGATGAGGAAGATCCTGGTCAGGTTGTTCGGTTCACACTTAGATCCTACTGTGATATATTGTGATAATCAGAGTTGCATCAAACTCTCGATTAATCCAGTATTTCATGATAGATCTAAACACATTGACATCCAGTATCATCATATCAGAGATTGTGTGCAGTGGAAGATCATGTTACTTTCATACATTCCCACAGAGGATCAGGATGTTGATATCTTGACGAAGGCGCTCACGAGGAGCAAATTAAAATACCACAGGGGTAGGATAGGGGTGGAAGATAATCCTTATCTTTTTGAGAGGGAGTGTTGAGATTGCAAAAATATGATGATCTTAGTGGAAATAATTCACCTTCACTAAGTGGGCTCGCAGGCTATTTTTGGCGCAAGTCTATTTTTAGACTATGTCTCTTTTTAGACATGTCGATCATGTTCTATGAGTTGCAGGATGCTATTTGTGGATGGTTGGTCAAGTCGTAAAAAATAGATGGACTTCTATTTTTAGACATATTGGGCGGAATCTATTTTTATATTGCTAGTCTAAAAATAGATATGTCGAATATTATTAGCTCTTAATAATATTTGGACTATAAACATTATCTTATTCTCTTGGAGCACTTCAGTTAAGTGCACAGATGTGGCACAGGAGCTGACAGAAGGAATTACGCTATTCCCGAGGGTTAAGTGGAGCTATTGCATGGATACTTCAGTTAGAACTCATGTGACAGAGTTTGGTGGAGTTATTGAGGTAGTTGATGGAGTTGTGTTCAGTTTAATTGAGTTAAACATAGTTGAGCTAGTTGTATCTAGTCTAACTGATTGATACACTAGTGAGAGTGGTGTGAATTAATTATTAATTAATTCACTAATTATTAACTCATTAATCAACTAAAGAATACATCAATTAACTACAGTGCATGGATAGTTTCAGTGGAGACCAGTGAAGAGGTAGGTGAAAGAGCAGTGTGACTATCAGTTGTGACTATACTGTTGCATGATTTGCAACAACCAGAGATTGGAGATGCCAATGAGGATTGCGTGAGAAATTCTGGACCAATTCGAGTTCATTTAGAGCCATTCTTCAACAGTTATTGTGCATTAGAGGCAGGCTATTAGGTGGCAGAGATTGGAGCATGTGATTTGCTAGATCGGGCTTGATTAGTGTGTAGCAATTGGAGATTATACTAAGAGCTTGTGAGGAGCTTTGTATAATGATTGTTACATGATCTCTATGACATATAATATACATATATTTTGGGTTTTTCAGCTTTAATCTTTCCCATAAAATACTGTGTTCATATGTGTGATTGTTTATGGTTTTAATGTGCGCATGCGATTGTTTTTATTTCCGAAATTAATGATCAATGGTAGAAGAGATTATGTATTGTGAATGAAGTTAAAATAGTGTGTGATCAGGAGAATCTCAGTGAATAATATATCATTTATTCAAATTTCTACATGAAAGATACAAAAGGGTAAAGGCTAGAACCAATCAAAGTATGGATAAAGCGCAGTGATTAAAGAAAGAAATAAAGGCAGAAAACCAAAGGAAAAAATATGATTAAAGGATAAAACAGTCAGCAGAAAATTTTTAAAGCCCAAAGGTAATTTTAAAGGCCCAAAAGCAAGATCAAGGCCTAAATCAGTGTTTAGAGCCACAAATTAGACAGATCAACAAAGATATCCTCCAAATGCCACATCAATGAGGCAATTAATCCTGAGAAATGCCACCTATAGGCCTATTTCCTCAAAAGAATACAAATTGAATGCACATTCAGAGATATTTGCCAAAGATAGCTCAGAAGTAAGTTCCATCCTACCAAAAGCCTCCAAAGTCAAAAAAAGTGACTGAAGTAGACAAAATTTAAGGTAAAATTAATTAAAAAAGAGTTAAAACATCTGATATCTTCTTCCTTAGGCCTCTCAAAGGCCGAGAAGCAATTACTCTATATTAATTGCACAATTAGACCTTCTTTCCACTCCACCTCCTCAATTTACCTATATATATCATATGAGGAGTTCATTTTTATTGTTTTTTGAATAATTATCAGGTGTAAATAGCTATTGAGGCATGTTGAAGCTCTATTTGTAATTGAAGAAAGATAGAGTGAGAAGAGAAATTAGAAGTTGTAAAAGACCTACTGGACTTGAAGATTGTAACTGGTTTGAACATCAAATATACAAGTTGATTTATGGGATCCTGGTCTATGTCAATGGTGATGTTTTTCTTACTGTAATTGTTATTTTTCTTATGTTTTCCATACTGTCCATTATTCTCTGATAAAGAACAAAAAATATAGATTAGGATTTACTGTAAAGTACCCTAAATCTCACTGAAAATATTTATCTTTATGTTTTCTTCTAATTGTGTTTTGAGGATAATTTAATAGAGTATAACCAGTGAATTGTTGGTGAGCCCATGTTTCCTAAGTATAATTTGAGATATTGTCTTTGAAAGTTTCCATAAGAGTATGTCAAAAGCAGGATCGATTCAAAGTTCTTACCTAATCTTAGGCTACTTTTTATGTTCATCTTGAATGTTTTCCTTAAGAATATGCTGAAAACAGGCTAAGTTAAAAGTCTTTACTTGATCTTAGGCTATTATTTGTTTTAAATTTTTCCTTAAGAGTATGCTGAAATCAGGATAGATTAAAAGTTCTTACTTGATCTTAAGTTGCCCTCTATTTTCCTATATGTTAGTTTCTTTCATCACACTTCTTGGTGTTTCATACCATAACTCAATCTTAGAAAGATCCTTTGATATAGATGACTTGCCCCATAGAGCACACTTGAAACTTGTTGTGTAATTAAATCCTTTTGTGACCGCATAGCCCAATGGATTGATACTGTTTCTTACCTCTCCTATCAGCTAACCATTTTTTCAACCTTCTCACACCTTTACCCTTCAAAAGACTTCCTTCATTTTGATGATATCCATCCCAACCAAAACAAAAAAAAACCCTTTTACTTCATAACTATCCTAATATCATATCATAAGCCTTAAATAAATATATTTGAAAACACTTATATAGAGAGATCCCTCTCTGAATCTAGGAGGGCTAGATCCTAGGATTCCAAAGCGGTTTTGATGTAAGCTCTGCAACGTTTTTTCTTACCAATATTGCAAACTACGGAGACCCAACAGGTAGTGCAACAACTCTCATGTGATTATCAATTTCTACACCTTCATCTGCAATTTTTAATTCAATGGAACTTGGTGGCTGCAAATCTGGAGCTAAGGAGGATTCCATGTCCCAAATGATTTCCTCAACCATTTCAGGAAAATTCTTCTCATTGACAACTTGCTCAAGAATTTCATCACCTCCTCAACCTCAACATCAAAACTGAAAGACTACTGATTTCCAATTACATGAAAGTTATTTCTGATGGACTGAAATGAAGTAGATCAAAGAGTCAAAGATCCCTCACTTACTTCTAAATTTTCAAGGCTTTCCTCATCAGTGTCATATATGGTATGTATTGGCTGACTATTGTTTCCAAGTTGATGAAACAGATCTTTCTCCCACATACCAACTGCTGATGGCTACAAGGTTAGCTTTTGTTTGGAGAACATCATCATCAGATTGATCAAACTTTGGAAAATCATAAACATAAGTAATGTCACCAATCAAACATATTGGATTATCAATTTTTTCTTCTTTGAATTGATCTACAAGTTCACTTTCTGACTTATGGTAGATGGGATTAGCAGGAGAATGAATAGAAATGTTTTTTTCACATGAAGGTTTAGAGGCTGGTTGCACGTTTAGCATCTGATTTATTTCCTTGTCAGTCAAAAGATGAGGCATTTTTCTCTTTCTTTGGGTAGAAGTACAACAGTTCTCTTTCTCTTGTGAAGGTTGATTTTGAGGTTGAATGCTTTCTTGAGCCTCACCTAGAAGAGATCGTGAATCATCACTTGTGCCTTCATAGAGATCTTGTGGGTTTTCTTCTATTTTTTGATTGGTTTCTTCCTCAACTAAATCATCTAGGTTTTCATGATAGTTATCTTGAGAATGAAAATCATGGACTGCTGCTAAGAGATCTTCAAGATGAAAATTTCCTAAATTTTCAGCACTATCTATAACGAACTGTATGATATCCTGAGATTGATCACAACAATTTTCAGCTAATGATAAAGATGGGGAATTTTGTTTATAATGCTCATAAAATTCCTTGTAGATAAGGAAAACAAGCTACCAGGTCTTATACTCTCATATCATTCCGTTGACTTCCCTTATAATGTTAGCATGAACATCTTCATAAGGTAGTCCCGATCCCATTCAACTTTTAACCCCCATACATGGATATGAAACTTAATGAGGTGTAACAAAGGATCATCAAACTTTTCATCTTGAAACATAGGCAGGTTTTTGTCCCAATTTATCTGAGGCAATTTGTGTGCAAATCTAGGGATGTGATCTCTACTCATTGGGGCATATCTTTGTTATATTCTTGGATCCATATTTGTTTAATAAAAAATGGTCACTACATCTTTTCAACCAATCTAGAATCTTCTACCAGTGGATTATTTAAGTCTATTGAGAATTGTGGAGTCACCAGGTGGAGGGTTTCAACTTTGCTTTCCACCATTAGCATGATTAATGCATTCCTAGGAGATTTTATGAGAACTAGTGGGGTCAACAGGGCTACTGAAGACCAGTGGAGTCGCCAGGTGGTTGATGTTTATCGTTTTCAAGATGTCCTTGTTGTACACCATCAAAAACTAAATTCCAATCTAAGGAAGTTTGTGGTTTTCTGAGGTCTTAAGGATGTCTAAGATATCACTTACTCAGAAGGTCCCACTGTGATTGCCATTATGTTAGATCCCTGTAATTTGTCAGATTGGGAAGGGAAAATGAACAGGGGTAACATCAAACCAGTATTTGGAGTCCTAGGACCTAGCCTTCCTAGACTCAGAGAGGGATCTCTCTATTTTGTGCAAAGGATGTGAACTCGTTTGCTTTTAGGGTTTGATTTTAGATTAGTTGTTAAGTTTAGGGTTTGTTTGATTGTTTGGGTTGGGTAGATGATCAAGTAGAATATATGGAATGAGAAATATTCAAGTCATTGGGCTATGGAGTCTACAAAAGGTCATGGACATTTCAACAATGAATTTGGGTGCATCATAGTGCAAATCTAACATGGTCAAATGGATCTTCAAGGTAGGTCTGAGATGAAATGAACATCAAGTTTGTGAACATAGTAGGGCAAAGGGCAGTTAAGAATCCTTTGTCAAATACATTTAAATAAAGAAGGGTCTTTAACACTATTCAACATAAAGAATTAATCATAAGATAGGGCAAACCAATAAATCTTATATTAAACTCAAGCAAATAAGCATTTAAGACAAATAATTTAGTGAAATATAGAAGGCAAGAAACTTATTTAACTTCTGGTGATTTCACCTTCAAGGTTAGAAAACATTTAAGATAGAAATATAACATAGATCAAAGAAGAGGGAACTAATAAACATCATTGATCATAGATGTAAATACCTCCAAATCAACCTTTCAAGAATGGACAAAGGGTATGATCGAAACATAGCCTCTTTGACAAAACCTAATTAGTGATACTTCAAAGAAAGATCTCAAGAAAAATGTTTTAGTGACATCAAACAAGCAGGGCTAACCATAAAACATATTTGATATCTACTATATTGAATCATTCACAATATAAACAAGCTTGAGTGGGTCTAGAGAGCAACTAAGAATTCTCTAAACTGACCTAGCAAAGGAAAACATACAGGCAGTGAAGAACAAACAGAGCTAAGGTGCCTTTGAAAAACATTTATTAGTCTAAAACCTTTGTCCTGCTGCAATATAGAAGGATGTAAAAAAATTATACATAAGAAAACAAGAACTGAATAGAAGCACATCACCATTAATCATGCTCGGGGAACCTGCAAGCAAGCCTTCTCCATCATCAATCAAAACAAGTCATCCACAAATTTCACAACACCAATTTCTCTTCAATCTCCAAAAAAATATATATTTCTCACATGAGTCATCAAATGCCAACCATATACAATAAGACCTACATGCTCTATTTAACCAGAAAAAGAGGAGGTGGATACCCTAATAGGCTTCTAGAAACCATAAATACAACATAAATGTCATTTATGTCCAAAGAGGTCATCCAAGGCCCAAGGCACATAATATCTAAGCTAATAACTGAAAGATAACATAGAAATAACTCCTCAACCAATTCTGGAGTGATTTTCCCAAAAAATCTCGAAAATATCTTTCAGTGTGTTTTGTTGACTTTTTTGCAAGGTGGTAGCTTCAGAGGTCTGAAGGCACAGCACATGCACAAGAAAATTGGGTCCACTTGCAGCCAAGTTTTGATGGACTTCACGAATTTAGAATTGGCTCCATGATGGCCCGTTGGAAATCCTGTTGAGTCTACTTTCCAAAAATTCTCTTGGTTTTATGGTTGGGCTTCAATAAACTATTTAAAAATTAAATCTTACAAGGCTGCTCTAGGTGCAGCGCCAGTCCTAAAAATGAGGTAGAAAGGTGAAAAATGAAGTGTTTATAAGCCTTTTGATGGACCAAAAATGCTCCAAATGCTCTGAAATTTGGTGAGAATGATGTACTTGAGCCGAGGATTCTAAAAACGAATTTTTTCCTCCTGAGGATTCTTGATATTAAAGTGTAGTGCCAGGGTGCTGCGCCTTCAGGCCTTAAAATTAGCAAAAAACCAAAAATTGTCAAAAATTGTCAAAAATTTCCCAAAATTGGTAGATATATTCCTTATGGGGTTTGGGAAGCCTGTAGAGAATATTTAGCAAGAATTCCAAGGTTTGATTGGTCTTTTTACCTCCGTCAAGGCTTTTCCTTTTTGTCATTTTCTTCACTGCCCTTTTCTGCCTTTCTGATATTTGCCTTATTTCCTTACTGCCCTCACTGTTTGATTCTTCATCTGTTTGGTCTCTCATTTCCTTCACCCTTATTGAAATTTGATTGTTCATTTTCACCTTCTTTACTATATGATGCATTAGTTCCATGAGGTGATGGTGAGGGTTTTATAGAAAAGGAGACAAAGGAGGGTTATTTCTGCACCTTTGTGCTCATGCTTTTTGGCATTTGAGACATAATATTACTCCCACTATCTCCCTCTTTTGACCTTCAAAAAACTCTACTTTTGAGCCCTAGATTTTTCTTAGGAAACTGATATGGAAAAGGGTGATGGAATGGTGATGAAAGAGATAGTTTTTACAAGTGAAGGAGATGGGTGAGTGAGGGTGTATGTGGAAATGGAAATGAGATGAAGGGATAATGGAAATGGAAACCTTTGAAATATAGGGACTGAATGAATGAGTATGCAGGTTTAACAGGCTAAATGAGAGGCTGGAAAAACTTGATGATCACCCCCTTGTTGATTTGTAAAACTCTACATTACCTCACCTTGTACTAATGTCAAATTGAAATGAAAGAAATTAATGTGACGTCAAACTATTTACAGTGTAAGGGAAGATTTTATGAGTGAAATGCAGTGAATGTAGGCACATCCCTAGGTGAATCAAAAATTTTCAGCAATGTACCCCTATGTTTTTCATTGACTTCCTTTGCAGGCAGATGAATGAGGCTTTAAAAAGTGACCTTTAGGGGTGAAAATTAGGTTATCTCCTTAGGGTACCATTCCTTGAATCATATCATCAAAAGAGTTTGCAAATGAGTGCATTTGGTGGCACTTACCCTTAACAATGCTTGAAGGACCTTTGGAGGTAGCTTGAAGGTATTTTTGATGTTTTTTGAGTGTTTTCAGGTGTTGGAGGAGCTTCAAGCCAAAATTTTATCACCTGTACGCAGGTCTGCAGAAAGCATTACGCCTGCACGCGGGTCTACTGAAAGTGCAGCGCCTGCATGCTGTTCTGCCGAAAATGCAACACCTGCACGCCTCTACACGGGCCTGTCAGGCTTCCTGGAAAAATTCATAGCGCTTTTCCATGAGTCAGGAAAAGGCATAGTAAATGCCCACAAGTCATGAAAAATTACAACGCCTACCCACGGGTCAAGAAAAAGTGCAGCGCCTACCCACGGGTCAGGAAAAATCCTAAACACGCAGCGCCAACTCCTGAACGTGCAGCGCCAATTTGCAGAGGGAATTTGGAGGCTTTCTCGGTGTCCAAATTGGGCCCATGATAGCTTTTTGGAAATCCTATCCTGTCTAATTTCCAAATATATCTTTTGTTCTCTGATTGGAGTTGATTTGACCTATCAAAAGTTGATTCTCCCAAGACTGGTAAAAAAGTGTTGAATGATGGTGCAGAAATGCAGAGTGTTGTTGCAGGAAAATTTGGGAGGCCTTCCCGAACTTGAAATTGAGCTCATGATGGCTCATTGTAAATAAATTCATGTCTAGTTTTCATTTTATCTATCAAGTAAGTCATTTGGACACTCCTCTATGAGAAAATCGGATTTTTCCAAGGTCACTCCAGAAGTGCAGCAATTCTCCTGTGACACCTGTTTTTTTGAAATTTCTCCCAAACCATGATACCTGTGTAAAAAATGAAGGAAATTTTTCTTCTTGGAACTATGATGGACAAAAAAATCTCTCACTTTTGTCAAATTCATCTCTGTTTGGTCAGAAACATCGTTTAAAAAAAAACTGGCCCTAGATGTGGCAAATGATTTGTCCTTTAGAATGAATTCTTGGAAAATGATGGATGCATGATGTTTATGAGTTGGTATGGCTTTATGATTTCTGATATGACCTATCATAAGTATCCTCTGCTCCTATTCCTCTTTTCCATAGCAAACCCTAGCTTAGTTGGAAGGGGAAAATAGGGTTTGGTGTAGGCAAAACAGGGGATTTAGGACTGCCTTGTAGAGGGAGGGGAATGAAGGGGTTAAGGGTTGTCTAAATTCTTGGGGAAATTTTGGGGGATAGGGATAGATGTTATAGAGTAGGGGAAACTATAATTTCAAGGATTCAGTGAGGTGAAGGGTTCCAAAAGGGAAAAACACAGGCCTAGTCTCGAAAAGTGTCATATTGTAGCAATAGGCTAGGTTTTGTAGAAAAATGATGAGTTTGAGGGATAGGAGTGATGGGAAGTGTTTATGAAGGTATATCAAGGATAGGGGAAGGTGTAAGAACATCATAATACAAGCCTTGTTGATGATTTAACCATGGAAGTCATGAAACCAAGAAAAATGCCCTCAAAAACCCTAGTCATCTACAAGAACAAAGGTAGGTAAAAGCACATAAGAAGTCTTTTAGGAGTAGCAAAGTGACCATCACTACTACATTTCGCGGAAATTCTGACACCTGTTTCCGACGCTTTTGACCAAATGTCGGAAATTTTCCCAAATTTTTTCCATCCCGCCCGAAACCGTCGCTATACCGACGTCTATAGAAAAGTGTCGTAATACCGACACTTAAACTAGTGTCGCAATTACGACGTTTAAAGGAAGACCTCGCAATTGCGACACCATGGCCCAAAGCGTCGCTATTGAGACGACTCTAAACGTCGCAACGGCGACACAATGTCTAGGTGTCGCCATTGCGACGTTTGGAGGCCCCGTCCTAATAGCGACGCCTTTTCCGCCGTCGGTATAGCGACAGTTATTTTCGCGCTACATAAAAATACCAAACTTATATGGGCGCTACATAAAAATTCGACACTTATATGCGCGCTACATAAAAATGTTTGGTATTTGTCGCAATAGCTACGTTTGATATCACGCGCGCATTCGCTCTCTGCTCTTGCAGAACAGCATTTGCGGTCAGCATTCGAGCTCAGCTCTTGCAGAACAGCATTTTCCCTCGGCATTCACCCTCAGCGTTCGCCCTCAGCTCTTGCAGAACAGCATTCGCCCTCAGCGTTCGCCCTCAGCTCTTGCAGAACAGCATTCGCCCTCAGCTCTTGCAAAATGGTAAGTTCTTACTGCAGGCCCTTCCTCCTATAGTAGGGTTGACTCTATTTGGGTTTTTTTGGTCAATTCCATTGGATTTTGTTAGGCTGTAGGGTTCTCTGTAGATGTCAAGAGTCACGATTCAATACCCTCTATTATCTTCATCACCCAATACAAGATTTAAATTTTTCCCAAAGAAACGCTTATTAATTTGGCAGCCATTATTTCTCCCTGCTTTAAAAACCCTACATTTAAATGAAAACAAGCATTGCATTTCAACTACAAAAATCTATTAGGGTTCAAATGTACATGTGTGCTACATTAACGTCTGATGTCACGCGCGCATTCGCCCTCCGCTCTTGAGGCATCACCTCATTCGCCCGCACCCGCCTCTCTCGCCCAGAACAAAGATTCGCCTTCGCATCGCCCGAGCTCTTGCGTGCACGCATTCGCCCGCATTTGCTCCCGAGTTTCAGAACAGCATTCACCCCGGATTCCCCTCGCCCTTTTCAGAACAAGATTCGCCCGCATTCGCCCTCGCCCTCTTGCACGCCTTTGCCCCCGCATTCGCCGCCGCCGCCCGCCCCGCTCGCCCCGTGCAGTAACAACATTCGCCCCTCGCCGTTCGCCCCCGCCCTCTTGCAGAACATTCGCCCTCAGCTCTTGCAAAATGGTAAGTTCTTACCGCAGGCCCTTCCTCCTATAGTAGGGTTGACTCTATTTGGGTTTTTTTGGTCAATTCCATTGGATTGTGTTAGGCTGTAGGGTTCTCTCTAGATGTCAAGAATCAAGATTCAATACCCTCTATTATCTTCATCACCCAATACAAGATTTAAATTTTTTCCCAAAGAAACGCATATTAATTTGGCAGCCATTATTTCTCCCTGCTTTAAAAACCCTACATTTAAATGAAAACAAGCATTGCATTTCAACTACAAAAATCTATTAGTGTTCAAATGTACATGTGTGCATCACTTGTGTAGGGTATTCTTTTTCCACTTTCACATTATCCAAGAATGTGTGCAGTATAGTTCATATTTTTTGTGATTTAGATTATCTTGAAAAAGGAAAGGTAAATTATTTCCCATGGAAAAAGAAGGTTTTCCCATTTTATAGGTTGTTTGGACTTACGTGGAAAAATTTATGGTATGCCTTTCATATTATGTAGTTTAAATTTGAATTAACAGATTATTCTACATGAAAATATAATTACCTATGTGATGTCCTTCATCACTAATTAAAATTATAGGGTTTCAATTTCCTAGACTCTAACTCATCTGATGCTAAATTTTAGGTTCTCATTGGTGGATCACTCTTCCATTGATTTCCTTTCCCTCTGGATCTTGTCATACTTTAAAAGTCATCAATGATACATATATTATTTTAGGTATCCCAAAAGGATTTATAGTAGAACATATTGTGAAGTTTTTTTGACACTTGAGGATTCTTTTTAGAACTGCAACGTGGTCTATGCTATCGAGTTATATATCAAGCAACTTGTCCTTAATAACCACACTATGAGGTAGGTTCAACCAGCTTGAACTTGTTGGGACATAGCATATGAAGTTGTGTGATGAGTCCATATCACAGGTCTATTATGGTGAAAAAAGTGAAGACATGTAATGATAGTTATTATGTTAACATTACTAGAAACATTTTCTAAATTATCCATGCTATCAAGATGTCAAAATTCCAGGCATTAGGTGTCAATACTCGTAGCTAATAGATAATAATAATAATATAAAAAAATCACAACTTTATTCTTGAAATATGATCGTTACACATTGGTAACCTAGTTCATGAGTTACTATCACCCAAAGATTGCAAAACAAACTTAAAATATAAATTAAACCAACATGAGAATCCAACTAAGGGTTTCTCGACAAAATCATGCCATAACCTGGCATTTTGAAACCCAAATTTGAATCCATCATAAGTAATACAATGCAAACTCATATGGATTTTCAATGCATGTTTGCATGCTACACTTATTCTCTGTCTAGATATCATTTTTTAAATGGAACCATTAGTCAAGCCCACAGTCCTTTTTATGTGAAAATTTCAGCTCTATTTGAGCTCTTTTTTGCTCCACCACCTCCATAAACCAGTGTTACACGGGGTCTCGCCCCCCCACCTAGGGGTCTAGATTCCTCACCCCCTCGCGCTCCGGGGTCTTGGGGACTTCTAGGGGATGTTTCCCTCACGCCCCCTCACGTCCCCTCACCGCTCCTTTTAGTTTATGGTTTCGTGTTAAAAGTTGATGTGCCACTTAGCATATTTGAGAATCCAAGTGATTCTGATTCAGATGGTGACATGGTTGATCTTGATATATTCGTGCAGAAGTTGGATGCAGAGACTAGTGGGACATTAACTTGAGCATTTATGCTCATTTATCATTATGATGATATCATTTGATATTCATATGTTATGTTTTATGTTTTATGTTTCAGACATAACTTATTTGCGTTTAAGTTTTATGTTTCAGACTTGAGTTGTAAACTTCAGTTTAAACTCTATTTCGAATCTTGATATAATATGTCATATGATATCTTAAACTTTATTTTCATTGTACATTGTTAGTAGTTACATTAATGATTATATAGTTACAAACTTACAAACTTACATGCATGATTGTATGATGTATGTTTTAACTTTTAAATTTGTTTCAATTATATGATTCATCATTCATCGATTTGTAATTTTATCATTTATGATTTATCTTTCATGATGCAAGTGTATGATGACTGTATATACATTCCTTGCAAAATTATAGTTACATTTTAAATATTAAATTTTATAATTTTTATGACCCCGACATCCCCCCACGTTTCCTGAAAATTGGTAGGGAGCTTTTGCATAGGCCGCTCCCGCGCTCCCTCGTCCCCTCGCTCCCACCTCCAGGGGTCTTGGTGGAACATTGCCATAAACATATGCAAACATATATCATGATCTTGGAATCCATTACATATGTATGTGCCAATGTTCCATAATCTTGCCCCATCATCAATTTAAGAAATTTCCATTGACTATCAAATTATGGAGGGGGGGAACTTTTTGCCGCAACATTTGGCTCAAAATCAGGGACCATCTTCGTATGAGGTGAATGAGAACTATAGATATTTGAAGAAGTGGATTAGTGCCTTTTCCTCTAGCCATGGAGTCATATACAGTCATCCATCACAAAAATTTGTCTTTGTTCATTCTCACCTTGAAAGTTGCAAAAAATCATGCCCTAATTGAAACGACACTAAATTTGAAAGATATAATAAAAATGCAAGCTAGAAGTGCCCTATTAATACAAAGGGAAAACCTTCCTACCTACCCCAACTAAGATAAATTTTGATTGAATAGGAAACATGATATTTCCTATGGAGTTGATCCAACAACTTGTTAAATGTATGGGACTAAATCATGCATTTGATTTGCAGGGAAACATGCGCATGAAGAGAAAAAGTGTAGAATTAATGGAAAATCCATACATGCCACTTATAAAAACTACACCGAAAGGTCAAAAAATACTTAAGGCCTTAACTTAATTTGAATCCAAAAATGACAAAACAGGATTAGTGAAAACACGAGAGTGGTGTGGGTGAACAACATAAATAAAAAGTGAAGATACCATTCCCCAAGATGCCTTTGTCACCGTTGTATGAAAACATGTTTTCCTTTCCCTTTATACATGCAAGTGAATTCATTATAGGTATGGTGTTTTCCCATAATAGGAGAAGCCTACTTAAATATATCATTCGTGGAGTGAATGTTTGGGTGCCTTAATGTGCAATGACATGTTTCCAGGACTGAATTCAATGCAAGGCATATTTGAAACTCTAACTCTGTCTTCCAGTGTCTTATTAGAAATTATTTCAGTTTTCATTTTGTGTTTTCAAGTTAGATATTGTTTTCAAGTTTTTACATTTATAATTTTATTGCAATGTGGCAGACTGATCAGAGCAGTGCAGGAACAACCCCGAGACAGGATGATCGCGGAAAGAGGCCAGCGGAAGAACATGTAAAGTGCCAGCATTGCTCTATCTTTAGGTATTTTATTTATTTACATAATTGAAATAATATTAATTTTGTTCAAATATGCAGACACCTAGCCATGGTACGCCTGATGATTCCCTCTTTGAGGAAGAGCTTTTTTCATCCCTATCTCCAGCGTTGTTGTTGCAAAAAAAGGCACGAGATGCAACGTCGGAATTTAATGCTTTGATAGATGCGCCTCAAACACCTGAAACAGAAGAGAGGATACAACATCTTGTGAGGCAGCTAAATAGATATCAGGTAATAATAAAAAGTCAAAAGGATATTTTTTTGTTCTGCATGAGATGAATTGTGATAGTTTGATTTTTAATTTTTACATTGACTAAACTAACAAAAAGTTCTTTTGTATGTAGCGTCTTCTGGCATTTGCCGAACCCGGTGTTGGTGGTAGTGGGACACAAGGGCAAGAGATTGCCCAACAACCCTCTCGTACACCTTCTACTCCTTTAGGTGCTAGCCAAGAAACACACCCTGCCCAAGCTGACACCCAGCCAACTGCTGAACGTGTTGGCAATGATGAGGTTGATATGGCCAGCTACATTATTGCGTTTCCTGGAGCTACACGTGTCAGCTCCACAGGGACCATTAATGGCACGTTGTTGGTGAACGATGAGGGTGTCCCTATAAAGCATGTACAACCCCCAGGTAAATTTTAATATTTTAACTATTTCATGTACTTTATCTAAAACATATTTATCATGATTTTTATTTTTAAATTAATGATAATATCTTCTTTTTCTTTTGGTTTTATTCTGTGTAGGAAACAATGAGTTCTACAGGATTCTGGATAGCCATGCGTTGGTAATTTTTGGCTCAACCATACGTACAGGGTGGAATTCCCAGAATTCCAACCTGAAAAAAGAACTTTTAGATTATCTAGAAGCCCTTTTTGGGGTCGGCACATTTGACAGAAAAGCGGTGGCTCAGGTAGCCGACAAATATTTGAAATATACCAGGGACACCGATAGGACGCAATTGCAATTTAACCCTAGATATGAGCGTCCTCTCGCAGTTTCAGAGAGTGAGTGGAGAGAACTCATCCATGACGGAAAAGAGAAAAGGGCAAAGAAAGAAGGAAAAATGCCAACTGGACCCGCAAGGTAAATTACAACTTTAATTCAATAGCTTTAATTTTCTTATGTCTAAAATAAAAGTGTGCTACGTCATATCTGACTTCAATCTTTTGATGCTAGGTTGCCTGACACCTCAAAGGCAACCAAAGCTAGGATAGAGAAAAAGGGCCATCACAAGCTCGGCCAGGGTGGCTACTTGAAATTAGCTGTAAGAATTGTAATTAAGTAGCTAAACATCTTATAATTAATTGTATCGCCTTCCAACGTTTTTGTAATCCTATCAGATATGATTAAAAATACACAATCATATATAAGGTAGGGTGATGACTTTGGAACAATAACTACAGAGGAAGATAAAAATATTGCTTTCCGTTTTGGCTATCAAGCTGTAGTTGAACGTCGCAGAAGCTTGGGGCAGGTCCCAAGATCTACAATGCCTGATAAGGTAAAACATTAACCTTTCAATATTTTTGTTTTCGTCCATAAATTTAATGTCTAAAAACTTTGTTTAAATCAGGGGAGCAACACTACCGACGAGGTAAATAACCCAGTTTTAGAGCCAGATGTAGATGATCCTCTCATGCAACCTGATCATTGTAGTGGGGACCAGGCCGACAATGCTGCTATCAGTGAGGGCCGTGACGGTAATTAATTTCCACTTATAATTTTTTTCTAATTATACCTTGATGGTTGTCCTTATAACGTTTTTTGTTTAAATGACAGAGAATGTTTCCCTTGAGGATCTTACCACCAGAGAGGAAGACAGGGCAACAGTCCCAACGGCGACAACTGGTGCACCAGGTAAATAATCTCATTGCAATTTTTTTTTTATTAATATTACCGAACTAGTTCAATGATATTTAAAAACTGACAATTAAAATTTAATATTATATGTTTTTGTAGGCAATGCCCTGTCACTGGATGAGACCAGACATCGTGACTATGAAACTAGGTCAGCGGCGACAACTGGTGCACCAGGTAAATAATCTCATTGCAATTTTTTTTATTAATATTACCGAACTAGTTCAATGATATTTAAAAACCGACAATTAAAATTTAATATTATCTATTTTTGTAGGCGATGCCCCGTCACTGGATGAGCCCAGACATCGTGAATACGCAACTAGGTCAGCAGTGCGGGTTGAAAGGCACGAAACAGGAGCAGAGCACGATGATATTGATGATGTAATTAGGAGATTTAAAAATAGGAAGAAGAAAAAGAAAGTTTGACAATGTAAAATATTGTATTATTATAAGACAAACGTTACCATACTTGGAACATTTTTTTGCGTTATATAAAAAACTCATTTATCATACTATTTTTATGTCAAGCATTAATTGCAATGTTTCCTTGCGTACCTTTTGTTGAATTGTTTTTTTACTAGTTATTGAATATTTTTTTTTATGCTCATGAAAGTAAAAATTGAAATATAGATTGGGTATTGGGGAATTGAGAGTGATGTGAGGGGGGGGGAGGGGCCATAAGAGCTTCCACCTTCACGTGGTTGGCCCCGTTTAGTAGAGAATAATTTATTGGAGCGATTTAATCTTGGAGCAAACCTCCCTTGATCCAGCGTAGCAACAAAAAAGTCATTGTTGACTTAGTTGCTACTCTTTGAGATCGTGGGAGGCTTGTTCCAAGTTCATGCGACTCCAATAAATTGTTCTTGAAACGAAGAGGAGCTTCTTCAGGTATGTTTGGACATTTTCAACATATGTTCTAACATTATCATAAGAATGCATCTTAGAGTAAAAAATACTACATCAATTACTTGTATTTATTGTATAGATAATGATGGATTTTGATTGACTTGGCAGTGCAGGTACAAATCCTCTCGCATCATGAGCAATACAACTTGTCAACCAGGGTCATGTCCAGGATATTTTTGCTTGTGCGCTTGACCAGGTTCGTAATGTCACATTTTGTAAGTTCCTTTACAGTTCATAATTCAATATTAAGCTTGTGCACGATTATTATCTAGGTTTTTTGTATGTGTTTTTTCATCTATTTGATTGTAAGCAACTATGCATGTTTCCTGTTGTCCACTATGATTTCTCCCATTACCACTCTCAGGATGAATCCGACTTTATTGTTACATAGGTTACTTTATTGTTACTATGATTTCTCCATTTACGATTTCATAGGTTACATCATGTAAAGTTGTCAATCTCAAGTTGGTGATGAGCTTTAGTTCTCCAGATTTGGGGCTTTTCTGATATTTTATCCCTCATGTCATTCCCGCATCACCTCGTTGTTTGAGCATGCCAATTTTCTACCACTTGTACCAATTGGCACATGTCAATCTCTGAGTGGTGCCACATTTCACCTATTTTCAGTGAGAGTTTAGGGTTTCTCTAACATAGCTTCAGAAATCCGATTGAGTGCGTGCTTGAATATTGTCACATAATACTTATGGTTTGGATTGATGAGCATGTTCTGAATGGTTGGTTGATTCATAATAACCACCCATAAATCTCCCTTCCTCTAACACACAGAAAATAAAAATTTCTTTGACAGGAGACAGAGTTTCAATACTTTGAAAACAAACTTCTATTCCCTTCAATAACTCAAAAAAAAAACTATTACACTTCTTCCTCACTGAGAGGGATTACAAAATTATGACTGCTACAAAACGCAGTGCATAAAACCAACTCACTGTATGTTCAAAACAAACATACTCTGTCTCTAAGACACTCTGCTGTGTTTTTCCCTTTCGCACTGCTGTGCATACACACTTAAAAAGTTACACTCAATTTTTCACTTTTTACACACTCCTATGTAATAAAAAATTTACGTACTGTCTATAAAAAAAACTACCAAGCTTTTTCGACCTTTTTATTTTTATATGCCGGAACATATAAAACATATTATAATAAACCCTCTTTTAAAAAAAATAAAATTAAAACTAAATTCTACGGCCCACCTTTCATTTCGCATATGATATATATATAACATATGTATATATTAAACTATCAAAACATTAAAGAACCCTTTCCGTCGGACTTCAAAAGTCTAAATAGATTGAATTTCAAACCAAATTCGCGTTCCAAAATGGGATGCCGACGTCTGCCTAATTTTAACTCAAATTCTCAATCCAATGTGCCCTATAAAAAATTCGGTTCCGGTTTTCAGGTTTTCAGATTCCCTTCAATTTCATGCGATCCAATATTAATGCTCCACGTGTCCTCCTTTTGAATTTACAAAACTGTCGAGTAAATTTCTGTTTGTTTAATTTCCGGTTGGTGAATTGCGTTAATGCTGGCTGTTGTGTTTAAATACAATCCTGTACAGAAATATGGCTGTGGCCGTCTACAAAAAAAACTTGCAGGAATTTTAAATGCTGAATTAAATTTCTGGATGGCATGCAAGCAACCTCCAAAAAAAATGTTGCTGCTGCATCCGTCCTTCTGCTGCAGCAGTTGAAGTTAAAATTCAACAGCACAGGGTTTAATAAGTGAGGGTGTAAAGGTAACTTTTTGTCGATGGTACCGGATTAAGATCATCTATTCATTTTTGTAGGGTCTTATGGTGTTTGGTTTTTTAGTTTTGGGTTGGGTTTATTGAGTCTAAGATAGTTTTTGAGTGAAAAAATTGCTATCAGGTATTAAAAAAATTTGGTTCTTTTGTCAAAATTTATGAGCTTGTTAGGAAATACAAAACCGACAATGGTTGTATCTTAAATTTGTGGAAAATAATTTGAAATGAAACCTTTTTGTTTAGGTTGTTGCAGCAGGTGCAAACCCCATTCAAATTACTAGGGGCATTGACAAGACAATAAAGGGCCTTGTTTCGGAACTCAAAATTTTGTCAAAGGAGGTAAACGCTTGCCTTTTGAGTAGGCTGGTTTTCCTTTTTGCTAATGGTTTGGTGTATCTAATTGAATTAGTTGCCTAAGGTATTTTTGGTTGCAAACTCATTTTCATTTTTCATACAATATTGGCCTTGTGGAATACATTTGATCGTGTGGTCTTGTTAGATCTACAACATTTGTAGTTGTTTAGTCTTATGGCCGAGGTGCACTTTTATTATGGAAATAGTTGATGCAATATTGTCATTTAATCCTTACTTCAGGGTAGCATGTTGAGAAGTTTTTTGTGAAACATTTGGTATTCAAAATGACACTTGATCCTATACAGCATCATGCACTTGACTTCAAAATTTATATTCAAAGTGTGCGAGACAATTCTTGCAAAATTTCAAATATTTAGTTTGTTTTAAACAAAAATTTCAATCACCCTCCAGACTTATGCTAATTATCCGCCAATCGTTTAATTAAACAATTTCATTATACTCCGGCCCCACCTATATATATCAATAACCAATCAAACACTCGTATCGTACCTGGCTATCCTCCGCACACCTTAGTTAACCTCCGGGAAAGTTCAACGTGTGACCACCGTCCGATGGCCCTTCTCCAAATCAACGACTCTTGGCAATTTCGCTCGGCTTCCAACGTCGGGCTTTAATGTGCGATGGCGTGGGTTAAACGGTTGTTTGCCGGGGTCACTTCGCCACGTGTCGCATTCCCTATGGAATCGCTCGCGAATAGGAAATACCGCCTACCCCGCAAAAGCGGTGCGATATGGGCAACCAGCTTTTGTGATTCCGCTCGTGGTTTTGGTAGAGGGCTTGACCACGGGTGCATGTCTGGTTCCGCTATCCTTTTGTTTGTTAACTCATGTCCAATCCTCGGGTCAAGTTCCGAAAGCACAACAATTTTGTCTCTTTATTAAGCGGGATTTTAATATGTGTATTATCAAAGAAAACCAACACAAATTTTATAAGAAAATTGTTCAAAAGTCGAGCCTGCCGGACTTCAAACGGCGATAAACCATAATTCAAACCAAATTCGCGTTCCAAAATAGCCTGCTGACGTCGGCCAATTTTGTGACGTGAATTTCTTATCAAATTCGCCCTAATATTTTACGGGTCTGGATTTCCACTGCGCGAGCGGCCCAAACAAAGATCCGCTCCAATCAATTTTTGCCACGTGTCCTCAATAAAAACTTGCCCTGCTCCCGGCTGCGGGTGCATTCGATGGCGATTAAGGTGATGGGACATGGATATGGCGATTTCATATCATTCGCATTAACATTTAACGCTGTTCAATTAAGTTTTCACATCAAATCTAGATTAATTAATTTTTAACACTGTTCAAGATCGGACCTCCACTCCTCTGAGCGATTCCGCACGCTCTAATTTGATCCAGCCTTCGGCTCTCATTATTAATGACCAGAGATTCATTATGACGGCCGTCCTTTGATTGCATTGCAGACGGGTCGACATAAAAAATGGCGTTTAGCCATGGTTTTTCAGACAAGCCGGTTGCTGGATTACACTGTCTGGTAACTGCGATGACAAGGAGAAGTGGCCAGCGGAACTTCTGCCTAGACTTTGCTGCATATTTCCATTTCTCTCGGTTCTGTACTCTCTGTCTGTCTTCCTCTGTTAATTGGAATTCTGCTTCTTCGTCTCTTGTGCCCACTGCGATTGCACCCATGCCTCGCGTGCGTCATAGGATGCGTTGCCGCAGGGGGAGCACTAGAGGTCAATCCCAGCGCGCTCCCTCCAGCACCTCAACAGAGGCTAGTTCACCTTCTCCCACGACGCGCACTGCGCAATTTTCCTTTGATTGCACTCTCAACCGCCCGCGAATCACAACTGTAGTCACTGTGGTCTTCCGCGAGGAGGCCCAAACGCAGGAAGAATGCACCCGTCCGGCGGGTCTGAGCGGGTTTTAATTTGTTTTTCTTGCTTAGCAGGCCCAGTTAATTGGGCTGCTTTTAGTTTATTTTACTGTGCTGGACCTTTAAGTAATATTTTTGAATTCTGTAAATTAAACGTTCAAAACTGGTTTCCCCGTATGAGGGCAGTCTTCTTAATTTTTTGATTTTTTGATGACAAATTTGCCATGAGTATGGCCAGGCAATGTTTTTGACTTCGGTGTAATTTTATTCGCAATGTTAATAGATTAACTTTACTTTGAATTCTCACATGATTAGCGTTTTTCTTGATCCGTTCAAGGATTTTGGGTACTTTAATTTGTATTTGGAACAATGGACGTCGGTACTCTATCTGTTGCTTTACTGTTCTACATACTACTATTTCACTTTCTTATAGATGCCTCGGGAATATTTGAATTCTTTCTCAGATTGTCGATAATCTCCATGTGGACCGTTACTGGATTTTATATCATGTCCCTGTATGTGACATGGGGTATTTTTCTATCATTGTCTGGGGTGGGACTTCCACTTTTCTGGATGGATATTTGGGTTCCAATCTTCAGATGTGAAAATGTAATGACTTCATGGATTGTTTTACTTCATATAATATATTCAAAATAGCATTTTTTCTCTTCTGAAAAAAAAATGATTAATGTTTATCATTCTGCCTTCAAAACTAGCGATGCGGGTCTATGTTGCTGGTTTATTGATATGGTCTGATGGTCTTTTTATATTTTGGACATATCACACTCCTCACATGATTAGCGTTTTTCTCTGTTCAAGGATTTTGGGTACTTTAATTTGTATTTGGAACAATGGACATCGGTACTCTATCTGTTGCTTTACTATTCTACATAATGCTATTTCACTTTCTTATAGATGCCTCGGGCATATTTGGATGCTTTCTCAGATTGTCGATAATCTCCATGTGGACCGTTACTGGGTTTTATATCAAGTCGTTGTATGTGACATGGGGTATTTTTCTATCATTGTCTGGGGTGGGACTTCCACTTTTCCGGATGGATATTTGGGTTCCAATCTTAAGATGTGAAAATGTAATGACTTCATGGACTGTTTTACTTCATACAATATATTGAAAACATCGTTTTTTCTCTTGTGAAAAAAAAATGATTAATGTTTATCACTCTACCTTCAAAACTAGCGATGCTGGTCTATGTTGCTGGTTTATTGATATGGTCCGATAGTCTTTTTATATTTTGGACATATAACACTCCTCACATGATTAGCGTTTTTCTCTGTTGCAGGATCTTGGGTACTTTAATTTGTATTTGGAACAATGGACGTCGGTACTCTATCTGTTGCTTTACTATTCTACATACTGCTATTTCACTTTCTTATAGATGCCTCGGGCATATTTGGATGCTTTCTCAGATTGTCGATAATCTCCATGTGGACCGTTACTGGGTTTTATATCAAGTCCCCGTATGTGACATGGGGTATTTTTCTATCACTGTCTGGGGTGGGACTTCCACTTTTCTGGATGGATATTTGGGTTCCAATCTTCAGATGTGAAAATGTAATGATTTCATGGATTGTTTTACTTCATATAATATATTCAAAACAACGTTTTTTCTCTTGTGAAAAAAAAATGATTAATGTTTATCACTCTGCCTTCAAAACTAGCGATGCTGGTCTATGTTGCTGGTTTATTGATATGGTCCGATGGTATTTTTATATTTTGGACATATCACACTCCTCACATGATTAGCGTTTTTCTCTGTTGCAGGGTTTTGGGTACTTTAATTTGTATTTGGAACAATGGACGTCGGTACTCTATCTGTTGCTTTACTATTCTACATACTGCTATTTCACTTTCATGGACTGTTTTACTTCATATACTTCTATTTCACTTTCATGGACTGTTTTACTTCACTGTTGTAGGGTCTTGGGTACTTTAATTTGTATTTGGAACAATGGACGTCGGTACTCTATCTCTTGCTTTACTATTCTACATACTGCTATTTCACTTTCATGGACTGTTTTACTTCACTGTTGTAGGGTTTTGGGTACTTTAATTTGTATTTGGAACAATGGACGTCGGTACTCTATCTGTTGCTTTACTATTCTACATACCGCTATTTCACTTTCATGGACTGTTTTACTTCACTGTTGTAGGGTTTTGGGTACTTTAATTTGTATTTGGAACAATGGACGTCGGTACTCTATCTGTTGCTTTACTATTCTACATACTGCTATTTCACTTTCATGGACTGTTTTACTTCACTGTTGTATGGTTTTGGGTACTTTAATTTGTATTTGGAACAATGGACGTCGGTACTCTATCTGTTGCTTTACTATTCTACATACTGCTATTTCACTTTCATGGACTGTTTTACTTCATATAATATCCTCAAAACAGCGTTTCTCGTCTTTTAAAATTTTAATTTTTTTTTTTTAAATTGAACCCTCCGTCGGTCTACCGACGCCTTGTAGACGTCGGAACTGTGACAATCCAGAAACGTCGGACGAGAGACAGTATGAAAACGTCGGAAGCGCGACGTGCTAAACGTCGGAACTGCGACAACCCAGAAACGTCGGAAGAGAGACAGTATGAAAACGTCGGAAGCGCGACGTTCCAAACGTCGGACCACATATCGTCGGAATTACGACATCTTCCAGACGTCGGAAGAGTGACGCCCAAAACGTCGGACCACGTTTAGTCGGAATTGCGACAGTTTACAAGCGTCGGAAGAGCGACGCCAAAACGTCGGACCACGTTTAGTCGGAACTGCGACGGTTAATGAGCGTCGGAAGAACCACGTTTAAAACGTCGGAGCCGCGACGGTTTGTGAGACGTCGGAAGAGTGACGCCTGTTCGGAACGTCGGAATAATTGTCGATAGTGCGACACTTTTTACTTGCGTCGGAACGGCGACGGCAGGAGAAACCACGGTTTGTCCGCCCTTGAACTGTCGCTCTTGCGACGAATATGTGTCGGAATAGTGACGAATTGGCCGTCGGAATTTCCGCCAAATTCTCTAGTGCATGGAATGGAAAAATGGTAGAATAGTGAAAAACATTCTCTAAGGATAATGAAGGAAGTGAGATTTCTAAAACTCACAATGTTCATGGAATTTTGTTTTTAGAAATCTAGGACCAATATATAGTCATCTACATATAGTAAAAATTATGGATGACTAACAGTGGCTCCACTTAGGGAGGGAAACTCCTTTTCAGGAGGTGTCTAGAACCTAAGAGCTCAGATCTCTGAGTTGTGAAGACCATTACCTTACTTGTACTTGGAAGATCCCTCTTCCTTTATTTTTTGATGTTATTTTGAAGCTATGATCTCATAAAATATGAACAAACATGTTTGCTTCAATCTCAGTTCTACTCACCCATCATACTTGGCCTAACATTTTTTCTTCTTCCGGGTGCACTTGGACTGGAAAACCCTTGACATTCTTTTCTTTTTGAAAGAAAAAAAAACTATCTACTTGTACCCTTATCACTTCCAAGATTTCATAGTAGGTTAATGAACTCTCTTTTTTCTCTACCTGGTCTACTCATTTGTCAAGATTAAGTTGTTTGACAAACTTTATTCTCTAACCTACTGACATGAAATTCAAAACATGACCAAACCAGGATTAAGCAATTTGATTTTCCATGGGTTGTGGAATTTCAACAAGCTGCACACAGAAATTATTTTTCATAATCAAAAAATAGAAAGCATGAGGGCTATGATTTAGAAATTTTTAGGCATCCCTCTCTTTCTCTTTGGTTTGGGTTTGAGAATTTGTAACATTCCAAATCTGGAATAGCTCAGCAAACCTGCTGAAATAACGCACTCCTGGGAGATTGATGCACAGAAATGAGTTTACAACCCTTGGATCCCTTATATTAGCAGATCTAGATTCTAGATCCAAAAGGGGAGCAAAAACAAATCAAACTAGGTGTGGTAAATAGATCTCCCACCACCTAGTCTAGCTGAAAAACACCGTACAAGAGGGGCTGCAGCTATGCACAACAAACTACTTCAGAAATAACGCAGTCTTGGACAGTATGAGTAGGAGGCCATCAAATATGATTAACTTATGAGTATACAGTATCAAATCAGAATTACAATGAATCTCTTTCAATATACAGTAGAATACAAGAGACAATAGAGCAAGAAATATTCAGAAAAGAAGGTTGCAACACATATATGAACTGAAAAATAGCTTAACAATGTTATTTTGAGGAGCTGTAGTAGCTATATATTACAATTTAGATGTATGATAGATCTGTGGACAAAACATCAGATCCATTTCAAATCTGGAAACTAGAAAGTCTTATTTACAAGATCCCCTTAGGGTTTTGACCAAATTATGCATTACAAAGAGTAGATCTGAGTTTTAAGTTGCAAATCTGCAAAATGCTTCCGAAATTTCTGAAGATGACTTTACATTAAAATAGATCAGATCTAAACAGAACATGGATCAGCAAGCAAATCCATGGATCACCAAAGTGAAAGGCAAAGCCCAGCACCAGATATCTCTCACCAAAAATGGGGTCAAAACACCCTGCAAACCCTCTACTGAAAATAACGAAGTCCCTCAAGGAAAAATGCACTATAGCTTGAATAAAAATGATGGCATGATGCCAAGATACAAATCTGAAGCTAAAATAGTGGATGCACTCTTCCAGGAGGTTAAAAGACACACTCACTGAGAAGAGGCTCCAATACAAGCTAGATCTAAACAGATCTAGAATTCCACTTGATGCAACTTACAAAAGCAAGCAAACCCTCACTGGATCTAAGTTGCAATTGGAAGTAGAGCTTGGCCCAAGCCTGGTAGTGGATCAAATCAGCAAGACTCCTCCAAGAATCCTCAATGGAAGAGGTGAAATCCCTGCATAGGAACTCCAAGTGCTAAGCAGCACAATTCTCCACTAAACAGCAGAGAATAGTATTTTTCTAAACAGACAAGATACTCAGAAATATAGACAATCAAAAACCTTCTCTTGCTGCCTTCCCCTTCCTTTTATAAGATGAAAGCCTTTGAAAACCCTAAACCACCTTGATGATTTAGCTCCTTTCACATGAGGGGCCTCCTTCTAGAACTGCGTTGTCCCTTCATGAGGTACATTGAATCTAGACAGTGTTGTAGATTTGGTCAAGGTTGACCCAGTCTCACAGCTCAAACCCTTTCACACCTGCAAGTGATTTATTTACATGGCCCTGATTTATCCTTGTTCATATGGGAATTAATTTATTTAGTCTTTCTAGGAGTTTTACATGTCCTCCTTTATTCATTTATTCATGCAACATAAAGTAAAACAAAAATGTATATTCCTCTTAGCTTAGGCTAAGTAAGAATATTACAGTCCTCCCCTCCAAAATGTTGCTTGTCCTCAAGTAACTGATAGGGTGAGAGCTATAGTACTTCCCCTCCTTCATTGATGGCATCATCAATGATCAAGTCCTCATCATAAGCCAAGTTCTCATCAAGCCAATACATCAATAATTGTTCCTCCAAGGCCAACATAGGATGTGCATAGTCCATCCCACCAGGAGTGAAAAACTCAACAGAAATAAACATGGCTGGAGCAATGCTCCATCTAAAACATGTATCATGAGGTACAGGTAGAAGTTCCAAACCATGCGGTACATACAAACTGCCCATCTTCCCTCCATAAAATCCCATAAAAAATACAACTATATCATCCAAGTATGGAAGCAAGACTACATATATGCAGACAGAAATATAAACATGAGGAGGTGGGTCAAAATCCCACATGTGATGCCAGCGCAGTGCATCACCTATCTGCATTAGATCAAGGTGTGGTAAGTGGCATTCCCACCACACATTTGCTGCATGAGTCACCCTAACATGGCTAGAGATGTTAGATAAGTTTGGTGCCTTTGGAAATCACCCATCATGAGAAGGAATATCCCTTTGCACCATAAGGGAGTGGCCTAGTTCAAAATCTCTATTGGCCCACCAAAAACCATGAGATCAACATGATCTCTCACTCCCTTTAGGAGTCAAAGCCTACAAAAACATGGCAAAGGAATGTGATAAATCATAAAATACAACTTGCTTGGCATGATCAGATCCTTTACCATCATATTCCTTCTACACATGGAGTTGTGCATGAGCATTTCCCTCCGCTCAAGAAAAGGAAGAGCTCGCTGAGATGACTCTTGCAAAGAGTCCATTGGCTGCACCAATCCTCCATAGCTAATGCACTCTTGAAAGTGCTGATTTAATTCCTCTCTCATGCCTTCCTAATCAAATCCCCTCATGATCAGGGTATAGATCTTCATTGAATGCATATGGCTGAGGAAGAATTCTTCATGTTCCCCTTGTAGTATCTCCTGCTTGAGCTTGGAAGCTCTAGCCAAGAAGACCTTACCATGATAATAGATGACTCCCCCTTGGACTAAGTAGCCCTCTTCTTGTTGCATTTCATCTAGTATCATACCTTTGTGGAGATCTTTGGAATACTCTACAAGCAGTTGAGATTTCCAATACAGATCGACACTGCTCAACAATGACATTGTTGCTAATACATCCATGGAAGTGCTTGTCATGTTGCTGATCTCCTTTTTGACATTTCTCATGCCAAATTTGTTTGTTGGAAGTTTGATCCTCCCATTCTTCTCCTCCCACAGTGCAGATTCAGAAAAGAGAGAGGGTGATAGTGGTGCAGGAAGAAGATCCCCCTCATTCTTGAGTTTTCCCAAGCCCTCTAGCGCTGTAACTTGGTCTCTCATTGCTCCAATCCCTCCTGGATCTAGATTTGGAGTAGCACTTTGTGAGGCCTCCCCCACAAGATCTAAATCTAGTGGCATTCCAAGTGGCTTGAAACTAGATAGGAATGTCCCTTGCAGCATTCTCATGAACATGAGAGAAGGGACTGTGAGATCCCTGCTTCCACTGTGCAAATCCATCCCTGTTGTTTTTGTGGAAGTACTAGGTGAGGGATAAGTGTGCATGCCTTAAATAATTTGTGGTTTCCCACTCTTCAAGTCCACCCACTCCATCTGCAAAGCTTTCCAATCAGTGGTCACCTTCCCCAAATTAATCAACCATTGGACACCCAAAATGATATTGGTGTCTGGTATGTCAATTACAAAAAAGTGATCCACCAGAGTGTAGGATTACATAGTGACTGAGAGTGAGCGGACATATTGCATGCATTACATGGTTCTATCTCCTGGGATCCAAACAGAGAATCCCTCAAAATTATTAGTGGGGATTTCTCTCCTTTGCACAATATGAGCATCAATAAAGTTGTGGGTTTCCCCACTGTCAATCAGCACAGATACCCTTTGATTCATGATTGAACCTTGTACTCTTAGGGTCAAGTACTTAGGAACCCCTCTCAAAGATGAAATATTCCCACTTATTGGAGCAAAGGCTCCATCCCCATCTCTGGATGGTGTTGGATCTTCCTCATCATTATCAGCGCTGTGACCCCTCCTAGGTTCATCATCTCTATCTTCCTCCTCAAAATCTGAGAAGACTTCTATGTAGTGTGCTTTCCCAGCAGCACATATGTGTCCTGGTGCCCATGATTCTTCGCAAGTGAAATACAGTCTCTTATTTCTCAACTCCCTCCTAAGATCAATTTCAAGAGGCTTCTTGAATGAGCTCTCCTTAGAAGGAGCAGCTTTTTCTCCCTTCCCTTTAGAAAGGTGAGGGACCTTGCTCTAGAAATTTGCCTTTTCTTTTGGTAAGGCATCTTAAAGGTATCTTTCCCTCTCAAGGGCATCATGCAAAGTGATGGGCTTGGTAGATTTAACCAACCCATGCAAAGGTTCCTCCAGGCCATCGATGAACATGTACACCCTCCTTGTTGCAGACAGATCAAGAACCATGATAGATAATCTCATAAACTCATAGATATAAGCTTCTGCATTCCCAGACTGCTTTAGCTTTGCAAGGCTTATGAAGAGTGCTTCTGGATCCTTCCTGTCAAACCTATCCACCAGTCTTCTAGTAAACTCATAATAGGTAGTCACATTGGTATGTCCCAATGTAGACAACCCATGGAACCACC
The DNA here is from genome assembly GCA_034641835.2 of Pinus albicaulis. Taxonomy (NCBI): domain Eukaryota; kingdom Viridiplantae; phylum Streptophyta; class Pinopsida; order Pinales; family Pinaceae; genus Pinus; species Pinus albicaulis. Next base: position 1,434,231,400 of record CM076584.1, read on the forward strand.
AATTGTGTGCTTCACCTTCAAAGTGCAGCATTTCTATCTTGATGGCTTCAATCTCAGGGACTTTGTTCAACTTGAAGTAAATATCCAGTTTTTCTACCCATGCCTTGGCAGAACTGGAGGATGACCCATCAAACTTTGGCAAAAATAATCTGCCCATAGAGTGGTGTCTATATTGATTATGAAAGAACCCACCATCTCTATATTGCTGCCTTGGTCTTCTTCTGTCCTTAATATGACAAAACTCTTGGAAAATCAAGTGGTCTTTGAGTCTCCGATTCTGAGATTCACATTCCATAAAGTATTATTCAAGGGAAGCTTTCTCTTGTGGTCCTTCATTCTCCATAGCCAAGAAGGTAGGCATAGTGGAGCGTTGTGGAGCTTGTGGGGCTTGCAGTTGGTTCACTGGTTGACTAGCCCAATGATGAGACATGTCAGAGCTTTCCCCCGGATGAAATCTCCAAGGAGATTCCCTAATTCTATCCATCATCATCTCTTTGATCTCTTTGGAAAGATCTTTCATGGCCACCAAAAGAGTTCTTTCAAACTCTTCTCCTTCTTTATCACTTGCAGTCTCAGGGGCTTTACCCTTGTCTTGATCATCAGTAGTGTAATCAAAATTCTTGTGACTTCCATTCTGATACCTCTTCTTCCTCTTAGTAATAGGTCCATCTTCTTCTAAATGCAACATGGCTATGGTGCTCCAAGGAAAGCACAGGTTGTGCCAAGAAAGGAGCTCTGATACCACTGTAATATTCCAAATCTGGAATAGCACAGCAAGCCTACTAAAATAACGCAGTCCTGGGAGATTGATGCATAGAAATGAGTTTACAGCCCTTGGATCCCTTAGATAAGTAGATCTGGAGTCTAGATCCAAAAGGTAGAAAAAAAAAATCAAACTAGGTGTGGTAAACAGATCTCCCACCACCTAGTCTAGCTGAAAAACACCCTACAAGAGGGGCTGCAGTTATGCACAACAAACTGCTTCAGAAATAATGCAGTCTTGGATAGTATGAGTATGAGGCAATAAAATATGATTAACTTATGATTATACAACAGAAAATCAGAATTACAATGAAGCTCTTTCAATATATAGTAGAATACAAGAGACAATAGAGCAAGAAATATTCAGAAAAGAAGGTTGCAACACATATATAAACTGAAAAATGGCTTAACAGCATTATTTTGAGGAGTTGTAGCAGCTGGATATTAAAAATCAGATGTAGGATAGATATGTGGACAAAACATCATATCCATTTCAGATCTAGAAACTAGAAAGTCTTATTTACAGGATCCCCTTGGGGTTTTGACCAAATCATGCATTACAAAGAGTAGATCTAAGTTTTAAGTTGAAAATCTACAAAATCTTCAGAAATTTCTGAAGATGACTTTACATTAAAATATATTAGATCTAAATAGAACATGGATCAGTAAGCTAATCCATGGATCACCAAAGTGAAAGGCAAAGCCCAGCACCAGAGATATCTCATCAAAAATGGGGTCAAAACACCCTGCAAACCCTCTACTGAAAATAACGCAGTCCCTCAAGGAAAATTGCATTGTAGCTTGAATAACAATGATGGCTTGATTCCAACATACAAATCTAAAGCTCAAATAGTGGATGCACTCTTCCAGGAGGTTAAAAGACACACTCACTAAGAAGAGGCTCCAATACAAGCTAGATCAAAACAGATGTAGAATTCCACTTGCTACAGCTTACAAAAGAAAGCAAGCCCTCACTGGATCTGCACTACAGTTGGAAGTAGAGCTTGTCCCAAGCCTGATAGGGGATAAAATCAGCAAGACTCCTCCAATAATCCTCAATGTAAGAGGTGAAATCCCTGCATAGGAACTCCAAGTGCTAAGTAGCACAATTCTCCACTAAACAGCAGAGAATTGTATTTGTCTAAACAGACAAGATACTCAGAAATATAGACAATCAAAAACCTTCTCTTGCTGCCTTCCCCTTCCTTTTATAAGATGAAATCCTTTGCAAACCCTAAAACACCTTGATGAGTTAGCTCCTTTCACATGAGGGGCCTCCTTCTAGAACTACGGTGTCCTTCATGAGGTACATTGAATCTAGACAGTGCTGTAGATTTGGTCAAGGTTGACCCAGTCTTACAGCTCAAACCCCTTTCACACCTGCAAGTGATTTATTTACATGGCCCTGATTTATCCTTGTTAATATGGGCATTGATTTATTCAGTCTTTTCAAGAGTTTTACATGTCCTCCTTTATTCATTTATTCATGCAAAAGAAAGTAAAACAAAAATGTATATTCCTCTTAGCTTAGGCTAAGTAGGAATATTACAACATTTAGAACCAGCATCTTTTCTTCTTAATCTATCCTACTAACAAGTCAACCTTAAATGGTTTGACGAGTCTTATTTTACTAACCTATCAGTGGAAATTCAAAACATGTTTAGCCATGATTAGGCTAAATGACTGAACAAGACTCTTCTTTCCAAAAAAGTAGTGAAATTTAGACTTGCTCAGTTTCAACAAAATTCTTTTTTTGGGTATAGGGCTGTACATTTTCTTTTCATCTTCCCTCTTTTTCATCTTTTCTTTGTTTTTTGTGGTTTCAAGATTAATATTCTAAAACATAAAAACTAGAAAGATGCTCATAGTTCTAAGCTTATTTTCATGCCTATCTATCCTAATCTAACCTATACATGATATACATTCAGCTGGTGAACTCTGTTAGTGTCCCGTAATTTGGCAGATTGGTAAACCAAATGACAGGGTAACATCAAACCAATCTTTGGAGTCCTAGGACCTAGCCTTCCTGGACTCAGAGAGGGCTCTCTCTATTATGTGAAGGATGTGAACTTGTTCGCTTCGTATGTTTGATTTTAGGCTAGCTCTTAAGTATATTTTGGTTTGTTTTGGGTTTTTTGAGGTAAATTGATCAAAAAGGACAAATAGAAAGAGAGTTCATCAAATCAACAGGGCTATGGGGTCAGATAAAGTCAAGGCTATCTAAATGATGGACAAGGTATACTGCAGGGCCGATTTAGTCAAGGTAAATGGATTCTTTGGGTGAAAGTGAAGTGAAATGAACATTAAGTTTGTGAAATACAAATATATCTTAATCATATATAGTTTTAAAGCAGGTATTCGTGAGGTAGGGCAAACCATAAATCTCTATGAATAAAACTCAAACTGATACATATGAAAGATAAATAATCCGACAATACATAGAAGCATAAGAACCTCTAACTCTAGAAAATCACCTTCAGCTATTGGGAAAACAAATAAGATAAAAAAAAACTCAATCTATGAATAGGGAACTCCTAAACATCGTATTTTGAGCTATCGGGAACTCTGAAATAATTTTGCAAGCATGGAAAAAGGGCAAGATCGAATGAGACCTCTTTGGTTTAACTAAAACAACCAATATTTCATAGAAAGATTTCGGAAATGGAGTTTTGATAAACTATAAGTAAGCGGGGCATACCTTAAATCATACAAGATAGCAAAACATACTGACCATAAATGAAACAAATAACAATTTCTTAATGGACTTAAAGGGCAGTTAATAATCCTTTAGAAATGATCAAGAAGAGGAAAACATCAAAGTTGTAACATGCAGGATGTTTTAGGTGCTTCCATGAGCATGTATCAACATATAATTTTCTGATCTACAGCAAATGAGAAGTATGGAACATTAATGAAAACAAGGAAACATAAACAAATCATAGAAACATCACCATTCACCAAGCCATGGAATCTTGCACACAATGCTCCTCCACCATCAAGCCAAGCAAGACTTCATCCATTTCATTAAACAAGTATTTCTTCCAAGCTCATAATGCTATGTATTGCTCTAAATATATCAAGTTCTTCCTCTTTTTTCCAATGAATCCTCTTGGTTTATATAATCCAAAGAGGAGGAAACCCACCTAAAGCAATTAGAACGCCATTGGCAAAAAATAAATATCTAAAACTATCCTCGAGGCCTAACAAGGTTCAAGGCACAAAATATCCTTCAAAATATCTTTCCAGACCAAAATAGAAAAATAAAATCACTTTTAAGGCCTGACACATAAGATAAACTTTCTTAATGCACATTTGGCCCAGTCATCACTCATAAAACTGCTTTTTAGCAAAATCTACAGGAGCGTAGCACCTGACAAAAAATCTGTTTTGTAGTGCAGTTTTGGCAGACTTCCTGATGTCGAAATGAGTCCCATGATGGCTCGTTGGAAAGCTACGGATGTCTAAATTCCAAAAATACTTTATTTTTTCCAATCTGATGCATAGAAGTTAGTCAAAAAGTAGAAACAGTGAAAAAACCCAGGAGTGTGGCACCTACTAATATTAGTGGTAGAAATGTAAAAAATGGTTGTTTTTGGCCTTTTTGAGGGACCAAAACAACTTCATTTGATCTTAAAAAATTTAAGAATATTCCTTTGATGTCAAGGAATCCAAAAATATAAATTTCAAGTGTTGAAGATGTTCTGAGAAAAATTTTAAGCGCCCATGGTTTTATGCTCTTTAGGCCAAAAATTCACAAAAAACAAAAAGGTGTCCAAAGTTGCCCAAATTTGATGAGCGGGTCCCTCAAGGGTTCTTAAAGACCTGTAGAAAATATTGGGCCAAAATATTAAGCCTAGATTGGTCTTTTCCATGTTTTTGCGCCACGAACCTCCTTTGGACAGCTATGAGTTTTTCCTAGCAAAGTGGTTTTAGCTTTCACTGTTTTTGATGGAGGATACATAGCCCCTTGCCTTGGAGAGGCAGTAAACACATGATCCTTACTTTTCTGACGAGGAATGATAGTAGGAGTCAACACTTGTGCTTGTTCAGTTTGGTCTCTTAACGCTTTAGGGTTGTATTTTTTTGTGTTACTTGACTGTGGGCAGCTATCATTACTTTTGTTGTTTTCATCACTGTCCCTGTTTTTGTTGTCCTTTTTATTGATGCCTCCTTCCTCACTGTCCTCACTGCTTCCATTATCCTTTTTTTTGCTGTGATTTCTTTCACCCTTTCCTCTTGAGCTTGGTCTTCAATGGTGTCACTTTTTTTTCTATTTAGGCTTTGACTGTTTTGACTGTTTGGGCTTCCTCTTTCCTCATCAAATTTATTGTCTTTACTATCTTCTTGGGGGCTACCTTCATCACTATCACTGTTTTCATTTTCCTCTTGTGGGCTGCCTCTTTCACTATTACTATTTTCATATTTTTCATGTAAGCTGCCACCATCTTCACTGTTTTTTTCATATAAAAGGCTTATAGTGACTCGAATCGAGGTATGCCTGCTTGAACCACTTTTCTCCTATGTAGGGGATCTTAGTTACTTTTGAAAAAAAATTAGGAGTGAGCTCAAAATCCAGACTTGCAATGTGAACTTGTTTTCCATCCAATCTCAGGGAAAATAGCTCAGTCAAATAAGGGTGGCTAGTGACCTCTGATATTCTACTACAAAAATCAAAGCAGCCAACCTCTTGAAAGCAAGACAAGACTGAGGGAGAGGCAGTGATTTCTTGAACAGTGGTGGGCTCAAATATGTTATGCTAACCTCCCTTTTTAACCTTTCTCTTTGGAGGCGTTTTGACCTTACTTGTTCTTCTCCAGAAATCAACTAAACAACTTCTCAAATGAAAATAGGTTTTATTTTTCTTTAAAGCTTCTTTCTCCTTGAATTTAGTTTTCAAAACGTATTTTATGATTTAAGAGAAACTAAGGGGCAAAATATAGTGAGAAATACCTTGAAACTTTCTTGATGTAGTGAAAAATCAATTCTTGGAAAAAATTTCATTTCTAGCCCCCTTTCTGCAGCTTTCTAGACGGTGGTACGCTTTTCCTACAGGCGTGTAGCATCCTTAAGAAAATAACACAGGAGCAGACTGTAGGCGTGTAGCGTCCATCTACAGCGTGTAGCGTAGAAATAGGCCTTTTTGCAGCAGTGTTTTGGAGGCCTTCCCAATGTCGGAATTGGGCCCGGAATGGCTCGTTGGAAAGATATGGATGTATAATTTCCAAATATATTTTATTTTTTTTATTTTTTTTCCATTTTTCTATCCAAAAACGGATTCTCCCAACACTGGTCAAAAGTGGTGAATGCTGGTGCAGAAATGCAGTTTACCTTCACCTTATGGCTTATCTGATAGATTTTTTTGTCCCTTTTTGTTTCCCTTCACCACTACCTTTAGCATTTGAACACATGATTAGGCTTATGAAGGATTTTTTTCATTTTCAAGGTGAAGTTAACAACTAGGTTTGCCTCCACATTCTTTAAGTCAAGTTTGTGACTGCCCTTTGTGTAACACCTTATCTTCATTGGAGGCTTTTTCAAACTTAATTGTTTGTCCTTTGCTTGTTATGAAGGAGGCCCTTTAAACTTACTATGTTTATCTTTGAAGGAGGCTTGTTAAACAAAAATTGTTTAGGCCCTCTGCTTATCTTTTAAGGATGTATTTCAAACAAAAACTTGGCCTATCTCTGTTTATCAAATGAAGGAGGCCCTTTAAAAGCAACTATGCCCTCTAATTGTCATGAAGGAGGCCTTTAAACTTAATTCTTTGCCCTCTACTTGTCATTGAAGGAGGTTTCTTTAAAACTGTGTGGGCACTCTGTTTATTCTTGAAGGAAGGTACTTCAAACAAAGTCTGGGCTCTTTAAACAACCTGTGTTTTTTCCCTATCTCTGTTCATCAAATGAAGGAGGCCCTTTAAAGCAACTGTGCCCTCTACTTGTCATGAAGGAGGCCCTTTAAACTTAAGTCTTTGCCCTCTACTTATGATTGAAGGAGGTCTTTTTTACAACCAACTTTGTCTTTAGTCCAATTTGCTTATGAGACATATTCTTTGTAGAAATTTACTGTGAAGCTAATGAACAGGTAGTGGATTTCAAAATCCAACCTATCTGTTTTTTCTCTCTTAGGTGTAACCTCTCCTTTGCAGTAACTTTAGCTCCTTTTGTGATGATAGTACCTTTGATGATTTAATGTCTAGGCTACAGGGGTATAAAAAAGGCAGTTGATACTTTTTATGCTTTTCACTTTGATGCCTAAATACTTCTAGGAGTCTTCAAACCATAAAATGTGCTCTTTATTTCTCCCTGTAGGGGTAACTCACAAAACTCTGTGCCCTCTACTTATCATTGAAGGAGGCAATTCAAACCAAAATCTATGTTCTTATCCTTTACCAAATTAGTATGAGACATGTCTCTTTGTAGAAATTCACTGTGAGGCTAATGAATAGGTAATGCATCTCAAAATCACAACTATCTGATGTGTCTCTCTTAGGTGTGAACACTCTTTTGCAGTAGCTTTATCTTCATTAGTGATGGTAGTGCCTTTGATGATTTTCAGCCTAGGTTTCAGGGTTATGAAAAAACATTTGTTTCCCTTTTCATGCTTTTCACTTTGATGCCTAAATACTTTTGAGGGTCCTTTTGCCTGAAACTGCCATTTTTAATTAAACAGTGTTGATTTCCAGTGTTGTAGCCCAGATGTTTGGAAAGAGCAGAAAAATACCATGTGGAGTGACATGGAGTGCTTGGTGAATTGTCTTTCAGCCTTTTGTGCTTATTTTCCATAATGGATGATTCCTTGACATCCTTAGGTATTTTTGATTTGCAGAGATAAATCATTTTGTCCCTCTTCCTCTTAGCCCTGTATTTCCTTTAGTCTCCAACCAGTAGTCAACTATTTTTTTTGACTTGAAACCTCTCAATGAAATGTTTCATTTCCCACTTTTGATTTATGCCATTCATCCTGGCACCCCTGCAGAGATGTCTTGACAAGATGGCTTGATTTTTGGGCAAACTTGTCTGTGGTATAATGAGGATAAACTTTGAAAATCACTTGATCACTTTCTCCTTGGCATGGGACCATATTTATTCTGTTTCTTCTTGAGTTGACTTTTTGAGTTTTGTTGAAACAAGATGTTGGGACTCAGAAATGTCATATTTTTATCCACCTTTTCCTTCACTATTCCTTACATTTCATCATTCCATTAACCTTTTATCATATCATTTTCATAAATACATTTGGGTTTCATCTTCTTATTTTCCATTTTATTCATTTTTGTATTATAAGTGAATTTATGATTAAATATTAGAAAATATACATATTTTTATATATATATCTCAAGAATATGTGAGCTTTGTAATGTGTAGGAAATATGTGAAGGATTAATTCCAAGATACGTCTCAAATATCTCCTCCACCATATTAAGGAGATAATTATTCAAGCCTATTCCTAAGTAGAAGATCATGGAGGATTTGGTTGGCATATCTTATCCAAGATATGTGAGAGATGTGTGGAGGATTCAAAGGGATAATATCTTGTAATAATGGGAAATTAGTTGAGAGTGCTTGAGAGAATATTGGATATGTAATTATGAGATGGTTATCTTCCTCATGTATATAAGAGAGTGCTCTCTCTTCATTTTGAGGATATAGAATAGAAAGGGGGAGAATAGAGAGATAGAGTTTTTGAGTTTTTGAGTTCATGATTTGTAATTTGATTCTTGTAATATAATTTGAGATAGCTTTATTGTTGTGAGCTCACATATGTTGTTTGTCATTCAATTCTTCACATGTTGTATTGCTTTTCCCTTATGCAATTTCCTGCTTTCCTAGTTAGTGTTTCAATGCTTTTCTAGATTAATTTGATTTCAGTAACTTAGATTAGATTAGATTAGTTCCACTTCGGTCCTGCATATATATTGCATGTGTCTCGTAAGCCTACGAACCTCGGATTGACAAATTAAATAGTTGGGCAAGTACTACAACAGAATTAAACGAACATATTTGCACCCAAACATTTTGGCGCCGTTGCCGGGGAGGCACGATGGATTGAAGTTTAGTTTGATTTTTTATGCAAGTGTGTTTAGACATGTTCCTAACTCCGAGGTGTTAAGGCGGTAAGACGTGGGGAACAGCCTACGCATCGCGTTCGAGATACCGTAACGGGCTCGACCTCTTATGGATCAGGGCATGTAGGGTGTGTTTACATTTATGCAAGTGTGAATTTCAATTTTTGCAAGTGTGTTTTATTTTCGCAACTGTGAAGAGTGTTTGATGAATTCATGGTTCATGGTTGTAATTGAAGAATTCAATTACTAAATTAATGAACAGTCCTTGTAAGAGGGTTTAATTTAGTATTGAATTCAAGATTATCTTTGTGATCTTTGTTTTTAATAAATTCAATTTTTAGTGTGCTGATTTGGAAGAGTTTTTGTGAACTAAAACCTTGTAAAAGGATTAAAAACTCAGACAATTATTAGCACTCTATTTTTAGTATGTAAGAATCCCTTTTTCAACATGGTTTAACAATGATTTTCAGCTTGGAACTACTCACTCAGATCCTAGCAGAAATCGGGATCTCTTCTTCATTGGAAGAGGAGATCTTGACAAGACTTAAAGGTTCAACTACTCCCCAAGAAACAAACAAAGATTCAACATCTGAAGAATCCTGCATATCTGATGGCGAACAATCATTCAAACAGGAGATCGAGGAAGAAGAGGAGTTACAACATGATCTAAGTGAGAGAAATTGTGCCTATCAAAGCTTTATCGAACAATGGTTCCAGGTAAGTACTAGATTAGATTCATCTTTTTATTTTTTAGTTGATTTGCAGTTACAACAACTAGACTCATTCACTCTCGAATATTTTCATCCATCATTAAAAAAATTGCTACTGGATATATTGTTGTTACTGCTACGTGAATGGCTCCATTGGAAGTTTAATTACACGTAACTATTTTTTTTTTCTAATTAGTGTAGAGTAGGTAGGTTTTCATTTTCAGTTTTTGCTTTCATTTTCAGTTTTGATTTTACTTAGAATAAGTATGCTCTCCTCCGCGCTTAGTGCGATTGCGAGGATCAGAAAATAGGAATGATTTAGACTAATTTCAGGAATAAAATAAATGTTTTGCAATATGCTTGATCAAAAACATCTTTCAATATGTAAATCATTGTGTCCATTTGTTAAAAAAAAATTAAGTCTAGAGAAAGTTTAGTTTCTTTCTAAATTTTAGTTTTAATTGAAAAAAAAAAAAAATTTAAAACTAACCATTTTTGTTTTTGTAAAGATAGGGTTAATTTCATTTTTTTAGAAAAATAGGGTTAAAGATAGGGTTAATTTCATTTTTTAGACTTTTAATAATAAAAAATAATAAAAATTTTGATTTTGAACTAACAATTTTTCTAAGATAGGATACAATTTCATTTTTTTTTTAAATTAAAATTAAAAAAAAATAAAAATAAAAATAAAAAATAAAAACATTCATGAAAATAAAACAACACAAAACAATTTTAATAATAATAATAAAAAATAAAAATAAAAATAAAAACAATTAAAACATCAAAATAAAAACAAATCATAAAAATAAAAACAAAAACAAATAAAAAATAAAACATTCAAAAACGAACAAAGAGTGCGTCCATGGCATCACGAATTTACACAGTCGACAGAAGACCGAACAATCTAGGCCGCATAACGAAATTGTGAAAGACGCTGGATCACCATTAGACTGCTCCAGAAACGGCAAAGCTGCCTCACCATGCAGCAGTATCCACCCACTCTCCACCACCATGCCGGCAATTTTGACTATCATGAGGCAAAATTTACAAACGATGAATATAAGCATGTAGCATTTTTATGATAATCAGATTTTCTGTTCAGAAAATATGGAGGAAATCACGTCTTTGCAATTTTCTTGTTATAACATTTGGAGGAAGCAGTTATTCCATATATTCCTCCATGCAAGGATTTGATTCCCTAGCCTCAAATTAGAAGCCGGATCGACAACCAACATTTTATGGTGGTGGATGACACGTTCAACCATCTAGAAATGCACATTTGGTGCGATTACATGGACAGATGGAACCCACAGCGGCGTCCAGACTCCCTTTACCATTAACGCAGAAGATCCAGGGAATCAGTCCCCACTTTAGTTGTCGCCAGATAGTCACGTGCTACATGGAGGGATTCACGTTTTTTCATTCAATATTGAGACTAAGGCTGCGTCGATCTTTAGCGTCGATCTTAGACTTTTCAGATTTGGCTTCGGCTTCAGAGTCCCCCTCCGAGAAATCATTTTCAGAATTATTGTCAACCTTCAAAGATTCTAAGGCCTTCTGACACTGTTCCAGAACCTGTTGCAATGTTTATCTCTGGATAATTGTCTGTTATTTTTTTCAAACGCCACAATGGAGGTCGTCAAGGCAATCTTAAAGCCGAGGGCAACTCCACAACAGCAAATGCGCGAGTGGCAGAGACGCCTCAAACAGGAGTGTAGGAATATTGATCGCCATATTCGCGATATTCATCGTGAAGAAAAAAAAATACAGAAAGAAGTCAAGGATGCAGCAAAGCAGAATGACATGACGTCGGAAAAGAATTTGGCAAAAGAAATTGTAAGATCGAGGCGAGCTATTCAGCGCCTTTATGAGAACAGGGCACAGCTGAATTCGATATCTATGCACCTTGGAGAAAGTGTTGCAACTGCTCGGGCTGTTGGACACTTGTCAAAAAGTACTGAGGTGATGAAGCTCGTTAATGGCCTCATGAACGCTCCAGAAGTGGCTTCCACAATGCAAGAATTCACCACAGAGATGACCAAGGCAGGGGTTATTGAGGAGGCGGAGAATGATTCATTGGATTCTGCACTTGACTCTGAGGATATTGAAGAAGAAACTGAAGAGGAAGTTGACAAAGTATTAACTGAAATTGCTGGGGAGACAGCGGCACAACTACCTGCAGCCGCAAGAAGAGAGAAGATTAAGCAACCTGCTCACAAGGAAAAATAGAAGGAAGAGGAACAACCTGTTGCTGAGGGCATTGATGATGAACAAGAACTGGAAGAGATAAGGGCACGACTTGCAAATGTTCGTGGATAGATAAAGACCATTTGTATGTGGAAACATAAAAAATTTATTCCCGTGTTTAATGAGTTTCAGAGCATTCATGAAGCTACTGCAGTATGTTGTGTGTTTGTTAAAAGTATCTTCTCAACAGTGAAAACTCACCGCGACTAGCTGAGGGCATGTGCTTGCGTTGCGGATTTCAATATTGTCGGTGGTTCTTACTCTCCTTGGATTCTGCCTACTCTTTGCCAAGCCACCCAGACAATCTGCGCAGGATAGTTCCACAATGGTCATTTTCGTCTCACAACGCTTGGTCGTTTTTTTAATTAGGGTTAGTTTTTTTTATTATTTTCATTATTAGTTTTGTTTTTAATATAAAAAAAATTGACATAAATAATAAATTAAAAACTTTTGTTTTTTTAATTTGTTATTTATTAAAAAATGATAAAAAAAATATAAAACAAAAATAATAATAATAATAATAATAATAAAATAAAATTGCCCTCATTCATTTATAAACTAACTACTTGTTCCCTAACCAATACAAAACCTTTTCAAATGTTTTAAATCACTTTTACTACAAACCAATAAAAACATTTTGAAAAAATACTACACAATCAATGAATACATTGCATGGGGACATGCAATATTTCTAGTTGAGGGGAAATAAAAGTATGTTGGATTTTATCATTTATTTTAAAGTGAATTTGTGGGCAAAAAGTTAGGATGCATATACTAACAAGATAAATGAGATTGGTGTTGTGTAGGTCAAAGAGAAGCTTATGCAGAAAGCTCAACATTACGATGCGACACTCTTTTCATCCATGATTAACTTCGAAAAATAATTTAAAATGGACATTTAATATATTCTTGAAAATAAGCTAATTTGTTTTTGAGTCACTTCATACAGGAATGATCGATGAAGATGGCACACAAAGGCGAAAATTTTTATGCAGGTATTGAAGACAATCATGAAGGCGAGATCTCTAGAGATCACATGCATCATGTCGTGACATTTACCATTACACAAAAACCCTTTTGCATCATGACATGATTACTCAATTTTTTCCTTCCAAGCGCCTAAATCATTCCTATGTTGCAACCCATCTTCCATTACCTTATCTTTCATGACTTCATGCACGCCTATTTTTATGAATCGCATACATTCCTTTATCCTTTTCAGTTTATTGCCTTCTAGTTTGCCTTTTGAATAAAACTTATTCCCTTTCCATGATTACATTGCCTTGTTTTCCTCGCCATGCTGATCCACACTGCTTGTCTGTGAGTTCTTTCCATTTATAGTCCTACCAAATCTTTTTGTACAAACTCGCGTTGACTGATGTGGGATTCCTTAAGGCCCACCTTTCAACAAGTCTTGCCCCATCGACATCAGCACCTTATCTGGGAAATAGACTAGAGTTCCTTTTTGGTACCTTGAGACTTGCATGCCTCAATGGCAAGTTCTCTCGCTGACAATCATGGGAATACATCAATGTCCCTTGATCGTCAAATCTTGCAAATGGCTCGACGTCAACCCCTTTATTCGCATTTTGCAAGATGTACCCAAGTACCTTGGCACTCATTGACATCAATGGTGAGTTTGCCTCGCATTGGTTAACGGCATGCATCAATGGCCGGTAATCCAATGATCTCTTTTCATGCTCGACATCAACACATTCTTTCGCATGATTATACTTGTACCATCAGTTTTGTAGCAGACGAAGACTATACACTTTTTCACGACTCCCTAAGCAGTTATCGCAGCATGAATTCTGATCGACGACAGTACCACAGTTCCACTTTCAGCCTTTATCTTTTCCATGATTCAGCATCAGCAGTTCAGATTCCTTCATTTCCCACGATCCAGTTACAACAACATCAGTCACATTTTCCTAATCCAGCAGCAGCAGCAGCTACATTCCTATTGCATAGTTCATCATTCTTGGGTAAGTAGAGGTATGTTGTTTTCTAATCTTTAATCATGCAATTCCTTATATGCTGACTTGAATATTTTGGAAAATTCCCTCACCATGCTACATTTCCTTTCATGAGCCATGCCAAGTTGCATGACGACATGCAACTAATTCAGTTGGGGAGGGGGAACTATATTCACTACATATTCACTACCATGATTTCATTTCTTCACCACTATCACTCCATTTTTTCTCTCATTTACCATTCACCAACATTTATTTTCCAACGATACTTTGTTGCACTTTGCTTCATACGCATTAAAATACACATTGGCATGCTTCATTAATATTACAAAAGGGCTTTCTTATGCACATTATGATTTCCAGTGAATGTTTACATTATTATTGCAGCAAGAGAACAGAAAACGAAATGAATGTTGTTAACACAAGAACCAACATTCTTTGTATTCATGAGAACCAACCAAAAGAAAAGAGAACAAAAAACGAAATGAATGTTGTTAACATAAGAACCAACATTCTTTGTATTCATGGTTGTCACACAAGAACCAACCATAATAAAATGTAAGTTGTTACTCATGTCTTTCACATATCCTGGAAACATTCATTATTAAAAGACATCATCATGTAAAGCCAAAGTTCAAGATGCCAAATGTTCTTAAAGAGACCCATGCATGGTTGCATGAGGACATACAACAAGTTTAGTTGGGGAGGATGTTGGGACTCAGAAATGTCATATTTTTATCAACCTTTTCCTTCACTATTCCTTACATTTAATCATCCCATTAACCTTTTATCATATCATTTTCATAAATACATTTGGGTTTCACCTTCTTATTTTCCATTTTATTCATTTTTGTATTATATGTGAATTTATGATTAATATTAGAAAATATACATATTTATATATATATATATATATATATATATATATATATATATATATATATATATATATATATATATATATATATATATATATATATATATATATATATATATATATATATATATATACATATTTATATATATATATATATCTCAAGAATGTGTGAGCTTTGTAATGTGTAGGAGATATGTGAAGGATTAATTCCAAGAGACTTCTCAAATATCTCTTCCACCATTTTAAGGAGATAATTATTCAAGCTTGTTCCTAAGGAGAAGATCATGGAGGATTTGGTTGGAATATCTTATCCAAGATATGTGAGAGATGTGTGGAGGATTTGAAGGGATAATATCTTGTAATAATGGGAAAGTAGTTGAGAGTGGTTGAAAGAATAGTGGATCTGTCATTATGAGATGGTTATCTTCTTCATGTATATAAGAGAGTGCTCTCTCTTCATTTTGAGGATATAGAATGAAAAAGGGGAGAATAGAGAGATAAAGTTTTTGAGTTTTTGAGTTCATGATTTGTCATTTGATTCTTGTAATGTAATTTGAGATAGCTTCATTGTTGTGAGCTCACATATGTTGTTTGTCATTCAACTCTTCACATGTTGTATTTCTTTTCCCTTATGCAATTTCCTGCTTTCCTAGTTAGTGTTTCAATGCCTTCCTAGATTGATTTGATTTTAGTAATTTAGATTAGATCAGATTAGATTAGCTCCACTTTGGTCCTGCATATATATTTCATGTGCTTTGTAAGCCTACGAAACTCGGATTGAAAAATTAAATAGTTGGGCAAGTACTACAACAAAATTAAACGACAATATTTTCACCCAACATTTTGGTGCTATTGCCGAGGAAGCACGATGGATTGAAGTTTAGTTTGATTTTTCATGCAAGTTTGTTTAGACATGTTCCTAACTCCGAGGTGTCAGGGTGGTAAGACGTGGGGAAAAGCATATGCATCGTTTGACATACTGTAACGGGCTCGGCCTGATATGGTTCAAGGCATGTAGGGTGTGTTTACATTTATGCAAAGTGTGAATTTTAATTCCTGCAAGTGTGATTTGATTTTTAGCGTGAAGAGTGTTTGATGAATTCATGGTTCATGGTTGTAATTGAAGAATTCCTTGCTAAATTAATGTGCACTTCTTGTAGAGGTTTAATTGAATGTGAATTCAAATTCTCTACATGATCTTTGTTTTTAATAATTCAATTTTTAGTGTCTTGAAATTTGGAAAATTTTTTGTGAACTAAAACCTTGTAAAGGATTATGGCTTCGAGAAAATTATTAGCACTTTGTTTTTAGTATGTAAGAATCCCTTTTTCAACATGGTTTAACAATGAGTTTCAGCTTGGAACTACTCACTCAGATCCTAGCAGAAATCGGGATCTCTTCTTCCTTGGAAGAGGAGATCTTGACAAGACTTAAAGGTTCAACTACTCCCCAAGAAACAAACAAAGATTCAACATCTGAAGAATCCTGCATATCTAATGGCGAACAATCATTCAAACAGGAGATCGAGGAAGAAGAGGAGTTACAACATGATCTAAGTGAGAGAAATTGTGCCTATCAAAGCTTTATCGAACAATGGTTCCAGGTAAGTACTAGATTAGATTCATCTTTTTATTTTTTAGTTGATTTGCAGTTACAACAACTAGACTCATTCACTCTCGAATATTTTCATCCATCATTAAAAAAATTGCTACTGGATATATTGTTGTTACTGCTACGTGAATGGCTCCATTGGAAGTTTAATTACACGTAACTATTTTTTTTTTTCTAATTAGTATAGAGTAGGTAGGTTTTCATTTTCAGTTTTTTCTTTCATTTTCAGTTTTGATTTTACTTAGAATAAGTATGCTCTCCTCCGTGCTTAGTGTGATCGCGAAGATCAGAAAATAGGAATGATTTAGACTAATTTCAGGAATAAAATAAATGTTTTGCAATATTCTTGATCAAAAACATATTTCAATATGCAAATCATTGTGTCCATTTGTTAAAAAAAAAAATTAAGTCTAGAGAAAGTTTAGTTTCTTTCTAAATTTTAGTTTTAATTGAAAAAAAAAAAAAAATTTAAAACTAACCATTTTTGTTTTTGTAAAGATAGGGTTAATTTCATTTTTTTAGAAAAATAGGGTTAAAGATAGGGTTAATTTCATTTTTTAGACTTTTAATAATTTAAAAAAAAAAAAAAACAAATTGGTTTTGAACTAACAATTTTTCTAAGATAGGATACAATTTCATTTTTTTTTAAATTAAAATTAAAAAAAAATAAAAAATAAAAACATTCATGAAAATAAAACAACACAAAACAATTTTAATAATAATAAAAATAAATAAAAATAAAAATAAAAAACAATTAAAACATCAAAATAAAAACAAATCATAAAAATAAAAACAAAAACAAATAAAAAATAAAACATTCAAAAACGAACAAAGAGTGCGTCCATGGCATCACGAATTTACACAGTCGACAGAAGACCGAACAATCTAGGCCGCATAACGAAATTGTGAAAGATGTTGGATCACCATTAGACTGCTCCAGAAACGGCAAAGCTGCCTCACCATGCAGCAGTATCCACCCACTCTCCACCACCATGCCCGCAATTTTGACTATCATGAGGCAAAATTTACAAACGATGAATATAAGCATGTAGCATTTTTATGATAATCAGATTTTCTGTTCAAAAAATATGGAGGAAATCACGTCTTTGCGATTTTCTTGTTATAACATTTGGAGGAAGCAGTTATTCCAGATATTCCTCCATGCAAGGATTTGATTCCCTTGCCTCAAATTAGAAGCCGGATCGACACCCAACATTTTATGGTGGTGGATGACACGTTCAACCATCTGGAAATGCACATTTGGTGCGATTACATGGACAGATGGAACCCACAGTGGCGTCCATACTCCCTTTACCATTAACGCAGAAGATCCAGGGAATCATTCCCCACTTTAGTTTCCTCCGGATAGTCACGTGCTGCATGGAGGGATTCACGTTTTTGCATTCAATATTGAGACTAAGGCTGCGTCGATCTTCAGCGTCGATCTTCGACCTTTCAGATTTGGCTTCGGCTTCAGAGTCCTCCTCCGAGAAATCATTTTCAGAATTATCGTCAACCTTCAAAGATTCTAAGGCCTTCTGACACTGTTCCAGAACCCGTTGCAACGTTTATCTCGGATAATTGTCTGTTATTTTTTTCAAACGCCACAATGGAGGCCGTCAAGGAAATCTTAAAGCCGAGGGAAACTCCACAACAGCAAATGCGCGAGTGGTAGAGACGCCTCAAACAGGAGTGTAGGAATATTGATCGCCATATTCGCGATATTCAGCGTGAAGGAAAAAAAATACAGAAAGAAGTCAAGGATGTAGCAAAGCGGAATGACATGACGTCAGCTAAGAATTTGGCAAAAGAAATTGTAAGATCGAGGCGAGCTGTTCAGTGCCTTTATGAGAACAGGGCACAGCTGAATTCGATATCTATGCACCTTGGAGAAAGTGTTGCAACTGCTCGGGCTATTGGACACTTGTCAAAAAGTACTGAGGTGATGAAGCTCGTGAATGGCCTCATGAAGGCTCCAGAAGTGGCTACCACAATGCAAGAATTCACCACAGATATGACCAAGGCAGGGGTCATTGAGGAGGCGGTGAATGATTCATTGGATTCTGCACTTGACTCTGAGGATATTGAAGAAGAAACTGAAGAGGAAGTTGACAAAGTATTAACTGAAATTGCTGGGGAGACAGCGGCACAACTACCTGCAGCCGCAAGAAGAGAGAAGATTAAGCAACCTGCTCACAAGGAAAAACAGAAGGAAGAGGAACAACCTGTTGCTGAGGGCATTGATGATGAACAAGAACTGGAAGAGATAAGGGCATGACTTGCAAATGTTCGTGGATAGATAAAGACCATTTGTATGTGGAAACATAAAAATTTTATTCCCATGTTTAATGAGTTTCAGAGCATTCATGAAGCTACTGCAGTATGCTGTGTGTTTGTTAAAAGTATATTCTCAACAGTGAAAACTCACCGCGACTGGCTGAGGGCATGTGCTTGCATTGCGGATTTCAATATTGTCGGTGGTTCTTACTCTCCTTGGATTCTGCCTACTCTTTGCCAAGCCACCCAGACAATCTGCGCAGGATAGTTCCACAATGGTCGTTTTCGACTCACAGCACTTGGTCGTTTTTTTAATTAGGGTTAGTTTTTTTTATTATTTTCATTATTAGTTTTGTTTTTAATAAAAAAAAAAATCGACATAAATAATAAATTAAAAACTTTTGTTTTTTTAATTTGTTATTTATTAAAAAATGATAAAAAAAAATATAAAAAATAAAAAAATAAAAAATAATAATAATAATAAAATAAAATTTCCCTCATTCATTTATAAACTAACTACTTGTTCCCTAACCAATACAAAACCTTTTCAAATGTTTTAAATCACTTTTACTACAAACCAATAAAAACATTTTGAAAAAATACTACACAATCAATGAATACATTGCATGGGGACATGCAATATTTCTAGTTGAGGGGAAATAAAAGTATGTTGGATTTTATCATTTATTTTTAAGTGAATTTGTGGGCAAAAAGTTAGGATGCATATACTAACAAGATAAATGAGATTGGTGTTGTGTAGGTCAAAGAGAAGCTTATGTAGAAAGCTCAACATTACGATGCGACACTCTTTTCATCCATGATTAACTTCGAAAAATAATTTAAAATGGACATTTAATATATTCTTGAAAATAAACTAATTTGTTTTTGAGTCACTTCATACAGGAATGATCGACGAAGATGGCACACAAAGGCGAAAAATTTTATGCAGGTATTGAAGACAATCATGAAGGCGAGATCTCTAGAGATCACATGCATCATGTCATGACATTTACCATTACACAAAAGCCCTTTTGCATCATGACATGATTACTCAATTTTTTCCTTCCAAGCGCCTAAATCATTCCTATGTTGCAGCCCATCTTCCATTACCTTATCTTTCACGACTTCATGCTTATTTTTACGAATCACATACATTCCTTTTTATCCTTTTCGATTTATTGCCTTCTAGTTTATCTGACTCAAACTTATTCCCACTCATTCCACTCATGATTACATTGCCTTGTTTTCCTCGCCATCTAGGATCCACAACGCTTGTCATGCTTCAATTAGTTCTTTCATTTATAGTCACAAATATTTTTGTACAAACCGCATTGAGTGATGTATGATTCCTTGAGCCCACCTTTCAACCAAGTCTTGCCCCATTGACATCGACACCTTGCTCAGGAAATAGACTAGAGTTCCTTTTGGGTACCTTGAGACTTGCATGCCTCGGTAGCAGTTCTCTTCAGCGACAATCATGGGAATACATCAATGTCCCTTGATGTTCGGATCTTGCAAATGGGCTCGACGTCAGCCCCTTTATTCGCATTTCGCAAGATGTACTCAGGTACCTTGGCACTCATTGACATCAATGGTGAGTTTGCCTCGCATTGGTTAACGACATGCATCAATGGCCGGTAATCCAATGATCTCTTTTCATGCTCGACATCAACACATTCTTTCGCATGATTAGACTTATACCATCAGTTTTGTAGCAAACAAAGACTATACATATTTTTCACGACTCCCTCAGCAGTTACCGCAGCATAAATTCTGATCGACGAGAGTACCATAGTTCCACTTTCAGCCTTTATCTTTTCCATGATTCAGCATCAGCAGTTCATATTCCTTCATTTCCCAGGATCTAGTTACAACAACATCAGTCACATTTTCCTGATCCAGCAGCAGCAGCTACATTCCTATTGCATAGTTCATCATTCTTGGGTAAGTAGAGGTATGTTGTTTTCTAATCTTTAATCATGCAATTCCTTATATGCTAACTTGAATATTTTGTAAAATTCCCTCATCATGCTCCATTTCCTTTCATAATCAATGCCAAGTTGCATAACGACATGCAACTAATTCAGTTGGGGAGGGGGAACTATATTCACTACATATTCACTACCATGATTCCATTTCTCCACCACTATCACTCCATTTTTATCTCATTTACCATTCACCAACATTTATTTTCCAACGATACTTTGTTGCACTTTGCTTCATACGCATTAATATACATATTGGCATGCTTCATTAATATTACAAAAGGGCTTTCTTATGCACATTATGATTTCTAGTGAATGTTTACATTATTATTGCAGCAAGAGAACATAAAAAGAAATGAATGTTGTTAACACAAGAACCAACATTCTTTGTATTCATGAGAACCAACCAAAAGAAAAGAGAACAGAAAACAAAATGGATGTTGTTAACACAAGAACCAGCATTCTTTGTATTCATGGTTGTCACACAAGAACCAACCATAAGAAAATGTAAGTTGTTACTCATGTCTTTCACATATCCTGGAAACATTCATTATTAAAAGACATCATCATGTAAAGCAAAAGTTCAAGATGCCAAATGTTCTTAAAGAGACCCATGCATGGTTGCATGAAGACATGCAACAAGTTCAGTTGGGGAGGATGTTGGGACTCAGAAATGTCATATTTTTATCCACCTTTTCCTTCACTATTCCTTACATTTCATCATTCCATTAACCTTTTATCATATCATTTTCATAAATACATTTGGGTTTCACCTTCTTATTTTCCATTTTATTCATTTTTGTATTATAAGTGAATTTATGATTAATATTAGAAAATATACATATTTTTATATATATATATCTCAAGAATATGTGAGCTTTGTAATGTGTAGGAAATATGTGAAGGATTAATTCCAAGATACGTCTCAAATATCTCCTCCACCATATTAAGGAGATAATTATTCAAGCCTATTCCTAAGGAGATCATGGAGGATTTGGTTGGCATATCTTATCCAAGATATGTGAGAGATGTGTGGAGGATTCAAAGGGATAATATCTTGTAATAATGGGAAATTAGTTGAGAGTGCTTGAGAGAATATTGGATATGTAATTATGAGATGGTTATCTTCCTCATGTATATAAGAGAGTTCTCTCTCTTCATTTTGAGGATATAGAATAGAAAGGGGGAGAATAGAGAGATAGAGTTTTTGAGTTTTTGAGTTCATGAGTTGTAATTTGATTCTTGTAATATAATTTGATATAGCTTTATTGTTGTGAGCTCACATATGTTGTTTGTCATTCAATTCTTCACATGTTGTATTGTTTTTCCCTTATGCAATTTCCTGCTTTCCTAGTTAGTGTTTCAATGCTTTTCTAGATTAATTTGATTTCAGTAACTTAGATTAGATTAGATTAGTTCCACTTCGGTCCTGCATATATATTGCATGTGTCTCGTAAGCCTACGAACCTCGGATTGACAAATTAAATATTTGAGCAAGTACTACAACAGAATTAAACGAACATATTTGCACCCAAACACAAGACATATGACAACTTGATGGTGCACAACCTAGGATAACAAAAGGATTTGTTTCACCAGATAAGAAGAAAAGATGGCTGACTGATATTGAAAACAAGGTTTTTGACTAGAGATATTCTTCTCAAGATACTTACCCTAAACACCATCACCTAGACCTGGACAGTTTGTCATAATTTTTGAAGGACTTCTTGGGCATAGTCAGGTCATCATATGGGAATTTAAACAGTGAGAGGGGAGGAGACAACTTGTCCTATGCTTGACAATGAGCTGTGTGAAAACAGGGGACTTTGAATATTCAGAGATACAAGGCTTATGACAGTTATGGACAGGGGATTTTTATCAAGACTAAAACTTGATAACCACTTCTAACACAGTTTGCAAGAAAGGGAAAAAGATAAAAATTTCTCTAAGGGGTTTTCTAGAGGAAAAATTGACTGTTCGAAATTGGTTTCTAGAAAACCTAAGCAAAGCATATTGTCATCACAACAGGAAAAGATATTGATGACTAACAGTGGCTCCATTTGGGGAGGGCAACTCCTTTTCGGGAGGTGTCCAGAATTGCAGATCTCTGGCTTGTGAAGACTAGTGCCTCATCCATTGGTGCAGATTTCTCTTTTTCTTGATGCTTTTCCTAAAAATGATGCTTTCTAAAAAACTGACAGTATGATTAACATCAACCTCATCTCTACTTACCCAGCTATTTTTCCTGGAATTTTATTTCTTCTTTGGGTGCACTTTGACTGGCAAACCCTTGACATGATATTTTTGAAAGATAAAACACTATCGACTTCTACACTTATATCTTCCAGGAGTTCAGATTAAACTGATGAACTCCTTTGATTCTCTACCTATACTAGATCAACTGTCAAGATTACGCTGTTTGAAAGGATTTCATTTGATAGACAAAAACATGAAATTGAAAAATGATCAAATCAGGATTAGACAGTCTAATTTGTCATGTGTTTGTGGCATAAAGACAAGTTGCACACAAATGTTATTTTCATACAAAATGATATTTAGAAAAATCAGTGTTAGGATACATAGTTTTCTTTTCATCTCTATTTTTCTCTTTGGTTCTGTTTTGAGCGTGTGGAACCAACATCTTTGTTTCCTAATCTACTTTCTTTGATAAGTCAAGCTTTCATATTTTGACTATCATTCTTTTTCACTAACGTATCAGCAATCAATTTAAAACATGCTCAATTATGATTAGGCTATATAACTGAACAAGACATATTTTCAGCACTAGCAGTGGCATTTAGACTTGCGCACTTTCAGCATGATATTTTGGGGTATGTATTTGTATCGTTTCTTTAGAATCTGCCCTATTTTTCTAATTTTATTGTTGTTTTTGTGTTTTCTGTTTTTCTCAAAACAAACTGAAAGAAATATGCTCATGGGGCTGAGCTTATTTTGCATGCCTATCTATTCTACTCTAACCTATATATGATAGACATTTATCTGGTGAACTCTTCTTTCCAATATAACCAGTCAAGTAGATGATTGCATGGTTGATCTTGGTTCAGCTCTTAGATGATGCGGAAGAAATCAAAAGGCCACTTCCACCTTACTTGTTTTCGGACAGTAGTGCTTAAGTTTTTTCTCACACTTTGAAACAAATTGTTCATGGTAGAACACACTCCTCCCTCATATTTCTCAAGGAAAACAACAAATGGATCTTGGAATAATACCTGATCTAGAGGTTTTGAGACATAAGCTCCATTCAGGACTACTCCTTCTTTCATTTGGTTATGTTTGGGACTCTCTTGGGAAAGAAACTCTTTCCCTTGCTCATGATCACTTGAACTGTCAGACTCATCATATATTGCAGTGTAGTCTTCTTTCCAAGCTGATGTGTTCTGATTAAGTGGACTGAAAACTGTGTGAAGGTCATCATGTTGATGAGTAGGGATACTCTTTGGCAATAAATCTTCTCGAGAAAGAAGAGCAGAAACTTTCTTTTGATCATCAATCTTCAAGCCTTCATTTGCTTCCAAATTTTCTAATCTTTCCTCATCACTGTCATAGCTGCTATGCATTGGTTGTTTACCTTTCTCAAGTTGATGAAACTGAGCTTCCTCCCAAAAACCAAGTGTTGAATACTCTACAAGATTAGCTTCTGTTTGAAAAGCATCATCATTATCAACATATTGATCAAACTTTGGAGAATCATCAATATAATTAATGTCACCAACCATACATATTGGACTATCAGATTTTTTATCTTTGAATTGATCTATAAATGCATTTTCTACTATGTGATAGTTAAGATCAGGAGGAAATAAATAGAGGCCGACTACATGTTTATGAGTTGATCTATCTCCTCT
Organism: Pinus albicaulis; assembly: GCA_034641835.2. Lineage (NCBI taxonomy): Eukaryota > Viridiplantae > Streptophyta > Pinopsida > Pinales > Pinaceae > Pinus > Pinus albicaulis. The sequence continues at coordinate 1,434,255,776 of CM076584.1, forward strand.
TCAACTAAAAAGGGAGGCATTTTTATCTTTCTTTGGATATAACTACAATAATCCTCTTTCTCTTGGGAAAGTTGATTTAGAGGATGAATGTCTTTTTGGGCCTTACCTAAGAGAGATGATGAATCATCACTTGTGATTTTAGAGAGATCCTATGGGTTCTCTTTCATTTCTTGATCGGTTTCATCGTCAACCAACTCTTCTTGATGTTTGGGACAATTAGCATGGGATTTGTGAGTTGCCTCTGATAGATTTTCAGGAGGCCAATTTTCTTGTATAATTTGAAAAGAATAAAAGCACAAAGGTAGAGATCCTAAATATTTTGATTTTTCTTTCATTTCAGATTTGATTTCATCTTCAACCAAATTTTCTTGATTTATGTGAGAGTTAACTTGATCAGGGGTTTCCTGAATAACTGCTAAGAGATCTTCAGGATGCAAATTTCCTTTCAAGATCTGGAATGAATTAAAGCATAAGGGTATAGATGTTGAAGGTTTTGACTCTTTCTCTATTTTAGATTCTGTGATTTCAGGATGGCTGATTGATTCTTTAGAGCACTCCTCTATGTTTTTATTTGCAACTTGCTCATTAGGCACATTTTTTTTGTTACTCATGTCTTGTAATGGTTGAGTATGTTCTTCCCGAGGAAAAAGTGTAGGTTGGTTTGAATAAGCAACATTAACCTTAACTTTGTGTCTTTCACTTTTCCTGTCAAGTAGATGCATCAGTTTGTTGAGTGTACCTATCAACATTTCTAACTTTACCTCTGAAGATATTAGTCTCTCTTGATTTTCTTTGTCTTTGTCTATTATTCTTAGCTTTGCCTCCCTATTTAGTATGTTGGCTTCCACATCAACTACTATCCTTTGCATTTCCTCCACGTTCAAAGGATCTCTTTCTCTTATCCGGAAAACCATCTCTGGGTCAAAAGAACTTGGGTAGTGCAAGAGAGCCCATCTGAGGGGTGGATTTATGATAGCATGCATTGCATGGTATACTTTATTGAACCTGGCTGAAAATTCTTGTATTGTCTCCCCTCGTTGTCTTTTTAAATGCTTGTATTCATCTATGATGAGAACTTTATTACCCATGACCACCCACCTATCTAGGAATATTTGAGTGAACTGATGAAAATTTATAATGCTTGCAGCTGGAAGGTCCTTAAACCAACTCTTAATTTTTCCTTGTAATGATAAGGCAAACGTTCTAATACACACATCATCTTCTTCTATTTCAAAAAGGTCAAGTAAATTCTCAAGATTTTGAATGTGTTCTTCAACAGTGACTTTTGAGCTTTCTCCATCAAACCTGGGTAATTTATTTGCAAGATTTGCAGGGAGGGCTTGGAATACAGGAGGTAAAATCAGAGGCTTGTATCTTTCTGGGACCTTTGTGGATACAGGTAGTGTAAAAAGAGATTTATGACTATTTGAGGTTTCAGCAAGATCAGGAAAGGTAGCATGAGGCTCATGTTCCATTAGGTCTTCCATAGGTGAATCTGGGGTAAGCACAGGTGTATAAGTTAGCTCATGGTCTGAATTTTGACGCTTAGTTTTTCGAGGCTTGAGATCTTTCCAATGATCAATGTAGATCTCATCAGTGTATTCTTGATCAGGCTTAAAGTAGGATAGAACATAGTTATAGATAAAAACAATAATTTCTTGAATCCAACTAAGGCCTAAGTGCTCTTTCTTTCTAGGATGACTGGTCATGTTTCAGGTTCTTCCTCCAGTGGAGTCTTTAGGTCTATTGAGAGTTGTGGAGTTGCCAGGTGGATATTTTTTGTTGTTTTGAGGATATATGTGTATGGTCCACCACCAATACTGACAAAAAAAACCAACCTAAGGATTTTTTGGGGTTTTCTGAGTTTCTTATATGTAGCCCTAGGGTTTGTGAGGGTGTCCTACAGCTAAGTCATCATTTTGCTAGAATGGTGAAAAAATCTAAATTCTACTCTTTTGACAATACTTTAGTCTTCTAATTTTGACTGAGATTTTGAGAGTTCCTAAGGGATACCTAGGATGTTTTGACTCAACGTACCACCGTGATCTCCATTAGGCTAGAGAGCGGTGGGATGGATCAATAGGATAGAATGCTCAGTTCGACAGGAGTTTTTCGTGAGTCTTGAAAGATATTCAGATTGTCATGAACTCATAAAGGTCCCACCATGATCGCCATTATGTTAGTGTCCCATAATTTTCCAGATTGGTAAACCAAATGATAGGGTAACATTATACCAATCTTTGGAGTCCTAGGACCTAGCCTTCTTGGACTCAGAGAGGACTCTCTCTCTTATGCGAAGGATGTGAACTTGTTCTCTTCGTATGTTTGATTTTAGGCTAGCTGTTAAGTATATTTTGGTTTGTTTTGGGTTTTTTGAGGTAAAATGATCAAAAAGGACAAATAGAAAGAGAGTTCATGAAATCAATAAGGCTATGGGGTCAGATAAAGTCAAGGTTGTCTAAATGATGGACAAGGTATACTGCATGGCCGATTTAGTCAAGGTAAATGGATTCTTTGGGTTAAAGTAAAGTGATAGAACATTAAGTTTGTGAAAGACAAAGATATCTTAAACATATATAGTTTTAAAGAAGGTATTCATGAGGTAGGGAAAACCATAAATCTATATGAATAAAACTCAAACTGATACATATGAAAGATAAACAATTCAGTGATACATAGAAGCATAAGAACCTCTAACTCTAGAAAATCACCTTCAGTTGTTGGGAAAACAAATAAGATTAAAAAACAACTCAATATATGAAGAGGGAACTCCTAAAAAACATATCTTGAGCTATCGGGAACTCTAAAATAAGTTTGCAAACATGGACAAAGGGCAAGATCGAACGAGACCTCTTTGACTTAACTAAAACAACCAATATTTCATAGAAAGATTTCAGAAATGGAGTTTTGAGAAACTATAAGTAAGCAGAGCATACCTTAAATCATACAAGATAGCAAAACATACTGACCATAAATGAAACAAATAACAATTTATTAATGGACCTAAAGGGCAGTTAAGAATCCTTTAGAAATGAACAAGAAGAGGAAAACATCAAAGCTGTAACATGCAGAAAGTTTGAGGTTCTTCCATGAGCATGTCTCAACATATACTTTTCTGATATACAACAAATGAGAAGTATGGAATGTTAATGAAAAAAAGGAAACAAAAACAAATTAGAGAAACATCACCATTCACCAAGCCATGGAATCCTGCACACAATGCTCCTCCACCATCAAGCCAAGCAAGACTTCATCCACTTCATAAAACAAGTATTTCTTCCAAGCTCATAATGCTATGTATTGCTCTCAATACATCAAGTTCCGTCTCTTTGTTACAACGAATCCTCTTGGTGTATATAAGCCAAAGAGGAGAAAACCCACCTAGAGAAACTAGAAGGCCATTGGCCAAAAATAAATATCTAAAACTTTCCTTGAGGCCTAACAAGGTCTAAGGCACAAAATATCCTTCAAAAATATCTTTTCCGACCAAAATAGCAAAATAAAATCACTTTTAAGGCTTGACACATAAGATAAACTTGATTAACACACATTTGGCCCAGTCATGACTCAGAAAACTGCCTTTTAGCAAAATCTATAGGAGCGTAGTACCAGAAAAAAGTTTGTTTTGCAGTGCAGTTTTGGCGGACTTCTCGATGTCGAAATGAGTCCCGTGATGGCTCGTTGGAAAGATACAGATGTATAATTTCAAAAACTACTTGATTTTTTTCCAATCTGATGCCCACAAGTCAGTCAAAAAGTAGAAACATTGAAAAAATCCAGGAGTGTAGCAACTGCTGATATTAGGGGCAGAAAGGTTAAAAATGGTTGTTTTTGGCCTTTTTGAGGGACCAAAACAGCTTCATTTGATCTGAAAATTTCTAAGCATGTTCCTTTGATGTCAAGGAATCCAAAAATATAAATTTCAAGTGTTGAAGATGTTCTGCGAAAAAGTTTAAGAGCCCATGGTTTTATGCTCTTTAGGCCAAAAATTCACAAAAAACAAAAAGGTGTCCAAATTTGCCCAAATTTGATGAGTGGGTCCCTCAAGGGTTCTTAGATACCTGTAGAAAATATTGGGACAAAATATTAAACCTATATTGGCCTTTTCCATGTTTTTTCGTCGGGCGCCTCCTTTGGGCAGCTCTGAGTTTTTCCTAGCAAAGTGGTTTTAGCTTTCACTGTTTTTTATGGAGGATGCATAGCCCCTTGCCTTGGAGAGGCAGTAAACACGTGATCCTTACTTTTATGATAAGGAATGATAGTAGGATTCAACACTTGTTCTTGTTCAATTTTGTCTCTTACAACTTTAGGGTTGTCCTTTTCTGTGTTACTTGACTGTGGGCAGCTTTCATTACTTTTGTTGTTTTCATCACTTTCCATGTTTTTGTTGTCATTTTTATTGCTGCATCCTTCCTCACTGTCCTCACAGTTGGGCCGCTAATATGACATTATTATTATCACTTTTTAACACCTATTTCATCTATTTCTACTCTTCTTTACCATGTCATTTATCATAATTTATCATATAATTCCATTTTATAATTATTTATGCTCTTATGGATAAATATTATTTATTCTTCTTTACTTTTAATAAATTGATGATTATTATACATGATTTTATTAATGATGGTTTATTAATATATTTTGTAACATCACTCACCATTTTAGCCTCCAAGATATTTTCCAGATTGCATATTTGATCTCCAGCACATCATTCAATATTCCAACTCACAAATTCGCTGGAACAGGAAGTGTTTGTTTTGCATTGGACATTTTGGGCAAATGGAGAATAATTTGGAAAATCCGAAACATGGGTTTTGTCCAGAATAGACCAAATTAACTTTTTGAATAATGGTTTGCCCAAATTCAGCCCGTATGAAGAGAAACGGAAGGTTCTCTGAGGATGATTTTCTCAGATTCGTTGTTTGGCCATTTTCCAAATTCTTCCAGTTGCAAATCTAAATTCAACTTGTTCCTGTTGAAAGATTAATGGAAATATATTTTCTTGCTAATTATTTGGTTGGGAACAATCAAATATTGTTATGAGGGATCATATTTACTATTTAATTTCTCCTCTTTCTGATTATAAAAGGAGAGCATGTATTATGTATTGGGGGGATTTTGGGGATGGAGAGATTTCCTTTTGTAATTTCAGAATTGTTCATTGACTCTTGTTAATTAAAATAGAGTATGATTGCTTGTAAACTCTGCTACATATGATCAATAAATAAGTTGCGTTGCTGCTCATTCGATTATTCTGAAGTAACTTAGCAGTGCTCACTGGTGGCTAAGGGCCCGGCCTCTAGTGGAGATCACTGCGTCTTTGTGTTATATTTCTGATTCTTGCAACGTGTAAGTGATTTGATTTAACATTTATTTATTTTAATCGCATTGCTATTTCAATTTATTAGTTTACAGTTTGCAAAGAGTTTTGTTTTGCTTTTGAGAACTTGCCTAGTTTACTTTCATTAGCAGCATTAATGATTTAGTTCAATTTCTATTTTCATTTAATTGCTTTAAAGCAGGATTATCAACTGTAAAGAATACTGGTTATCACTCCCACGTTCTCAGATTGATTATCTTGTTCTTAGTTTATTTTATCAGTTTCTAAAGGAAAGAGTTATCATTACTGCATCCTTGAATGATGTTTGCTGAGTGAATGATTGTATTTTAGAGCATTTAGTTTCATGTCATTTCAATTAGATTTTGTTTTCAGCATCCGTTTACTCTTGTATTTAGAACACTATACTACATATTGCAAAGCAATACTCTTAGATTGAATTGCAGCCTCAGACAGAGTACACTCTTGAAATAAAAAGTCTTTCCTGGATTGATAATTAATGTAGGATAAATAGGCGTTAAAAAAAGATATCTTTTATACCTCAACATTTTGGCGCCGTTGCCGGGGAGAGTGTATGCCATTTAGAAAGAGTGATGTATATTTGATTTTTTTTCTACTAGGGATAAATTGGGTATTAAAAATGAAAGGTAAGAACCTACGTACCGAGTGAGGAATATACTCGTTCATTGGCCCGCTTCACAGCAGAATTGAGTGAAATTTAAGGTAGGAATTGAAGTAGGAATTTTAGAGGTAGAATTTTTAAAAAAATCTTGTAATTCCACTCGAGTGGTGATGTAAGCACCACCCATTTCACTAACCGATTGACAAGAAAATTTGAAGGAGGATCCTCAAAGAAGCACATAAAGAAAATCTTCTATTATGGTAAGAAATGGCTCACATTGCAACTTTTGAATTTCCTATCAAAGATCTAGGAGGAGTAACACAAATGCACATAATTCCCCCATTGTCTCTATCAAATTTTCATGGTTTGAAAAATGAATATCCAGATACATTCTTATTTGAGTTTGAAATACTTTGTAGAGGATATGATTATTATACTAATGATCAAAGGTTGAAAGTGTTTCCTCTTACTCTAAAAAGAGCATCTCTCCGATGGTTCATGAGCCTAGGTGGGAACTGCATCCAAACATGGGAGGACATGAAGAACATATTCTTGAAGAGGTACCAAGACTACTGAAAATCCAATGAAGATATTTTCAGTATGATACAAGGGGAAGATGAAAGCTTGGAGTACTATGTAGAGCGATTTCAATATAACCTTCAAAAATCAAAGCACAAGCATTTGGAAAAAGAGATCTTGAAAAGACTCCTTCTTAAAGGAATCAAAGATTATTTTTTAGAACTCTTAAATCTAATGGGAAAAGGCGATGTTTTTCAGTTATCATATGATGATGTTTGTGAGTTGTGCATAATATATTCAAGAGGAATTTCCAAGGCTGGTAAGAATTCTAGAGAAGTTTCTTCTTTCTTTTCCAAATTTACTACAAGAGACATAAGAGCTGAAATCAATGTTTTATTTGAAATTTTAAATATGATTTTATTAGCTCTCTAAATTCACAATTGAATGTTTTGTTGGTTCAGAAAAATAAAGAATTTGATGAAGTGTTTTTCCCTCATTACCGAAAGGAGCATCCCATAGATACTCACTCTTCCTTATCTAGGATAGAAGTAGCATACCAAAGAAATGGGGAAGCTGCAACAAGGTCGAAACCATGTAAATTGTGGCCTACAGGTATGGTTCAAAACACTTCCTCTCCATTCTCTTACTTTCATAATCCATTATGGAATACTCATATGTTAGGGCATCCATGCCAATCTTAATATAATCACCACCAATCTTGTCTACAAGTTTGGCATGGTTCATCTTATGATTGCATGACTACTCTCCCTCATCTTGTAGCACAAACACATCTTTCATCTCTTCCACAACATCTTTCTTACCCATCGAAATCATCCATTCAACCCAATCAACTACATCATCAAAATGCTCCATTCCTTACACAATTTCCTGCTCAACTCATTCCACACCCTCACCATAATAAACCAGTACAACATGCTTACAGTGTTGAACTGCAAAATTTACCCACCCTTCATGATATGACAGCTATGGGAAATCAATAAAGTAAGGGATACATTGAATATTGGTTTCACTACATTTCTTTGCAGCATCACTCCATGCTTCAACAATTTTTGGCCCCATTTTTTCAAGGGAAGTTGGCTTTTCATACCCTAATTTTTATTAACATACATTTTTCAAATTTGGGTATGTACATACTTGAAGCCTTATTTCGAAAATGGTTACACTGGAAATAATATTATATGTAATCATATTCATTTTCTAAATCAAAATAGGCTAGTGAAAAAATAAAATAAATAAGGAAATAAAATAAACACATTTTTTTATTTTATTTTGTTTTTGTAAAAATAGTTGTTTTTGTTGCAACACGCTGTGAAAATCAACATCGGTGATAAATAATTTAATTTATTTGTGTATGTAGATGTATTATATTGAAAATAACAATTCTACAAATACTTATATTCATTTTTATCACCAATATGGAAAAATTGCTTGAATATCATATTTTTTGGCTTGTGGGCTTGATGAAATTTCTGAAAACACAGTCAGAATAGTCATGTTTTGGGGGACCAGAAGTGAATATTTTTTTAAAAAAATTCTATCCTAATTAGCCCTTGATGTCTAATTTCCAACCCAATTTGAATCACTCCATCTGGATTTGAAACGAAAAATTTAGACCCAAAACATTAACAGGGCTTCTAGTAGGCAGTTCACGAACAGTGTCGAGACAGTCATGTTTTGAGGGACCAAAAGTGAATATTTTTAAAACTTGTTAATATACTAATTATCTCTTGATATCTAATTTCCAACCCAATTTTAATCAATCCATTTGGATTTGAAACGAAAAATTTAGAACCAAAACATTGACAAGGTGTCTAGTAGGTAGCTCAATAATAGAGTTAGGACAGTCAGTGTTTGGAGGCCTAAATGAATATATTTTTAAAACCTGTTTCTATGGTAGATTTCTCTATTAATATAGTTTACAATGAAATTTTAATCACTCAATTTTGATATCATATGAGAAATTTATGACCAAAATACTGACTGCCTATCATAAATCAGCACTCTTGAATCTCTGTTTTCTCGGCTGTTCACTAGCGTATTTGACCCATCAATTCTTCTTGTCCTGAAAACCTATTCCTATTGGAGATAAATAAATAAATCTAATTTAATATTCAATTTTAATCAGTTCAATCTACCATCAAACGAAGAATTTATGCTTGAAATATCAACTGTTGGTCTAAGCTGGAAAATCAAAAATGACTCTATTATGCAGGTTGTTCTAAGAAAATTTGACATATCATAGCATTGAATTTTTAAAACTTGTTTCTATTGGAGATAAAAAATTTAATTAGATCTCATTTGGCTTTGGAATCACTCAAATCGGACGAAAAACAAAGAAGGTATGATTAAAACACTGCTGGTTAGTATGGTCGACCACTGCTCTCCCGCAGGTGACAAATACAATTTGTTTTATTTTTCCGTGGATTTGTTATATAGAGTAATTAATTGTTATTTTTTGCATAATTATTGGATTAGGGGAGCCTGATCATCTCTCTTTCTCGATGATATAATTTTTTACTACAGATAGACACTCGTTTTTTGCAGGTTTTAGGAGAACAAAGAAGGTCAATTTATGGATGAGTGATTCTTGAAATAAATTTTAGTGAAACAAGGGCATTTCATCCAGTTCATTACCCAATGGATTCATAACAAAATAAATGAAGAATTGGTTTCCATTTGAAGATTCATGTTACTGCTGCCAAAACATTTTTCAAAAAGATCATTTTTTTCCATTGATAGATTGATATTCCTTTAGGAAATAACATCATAGTTGTTGTAACTTAATAAATTTTTGTTTATTTTCTGATTTCTTTTATGTTTTTGTGTTTCAGGTGTTGATCCCTTCAAATTGTAGTTTCCGCTCCAGTGGAATTTGAACAATAAGGACCCCACCATGTAAGTTTCAATTGCAGAAAGTAATTTTTTGTTGTTCCTCTTAGGGAACAACAGTTGTTTCATCTAAGGAACAAAACTTTTTTAGTGCATTTTTCTTGTTTTAGAACAACATTTTGAGGATTTTTGTGAATTCTTCATGACTCTTTTAAAGGAAAACATACAATTTATGCAAGAACACAAAAATTAGAGGTTACTGGAATCAACAAATCAAGAAAAATTGTATTTTTTAAGAAATTGCTTTGTAGTGATAATAAAAGGAAAGGACAACCATCTATATCACTTTCTTGTCTTTATTTTCACTAAAATTAATATGATCGATTATCTTTATCATGTTGGTTCTTCCCTAAATCTTCATAACTCTCTTTGATTTTTATTTATTGAATAAGAATAAGGGCATACTTTCTCTATTGAGATGTTCAAACTTCTTCCACCATCCCTACTCTTAAGAAGTTTTGAGTCATCCTCTATACATAAATGGGGAAGTGCTACATGAAAAAAAAAAATCTCTAGATGATTACTAACAATTCTATGATATGGCAGATGGAGGATAGGGGTTCTCATCAAGAGCCAGCCTACCATGATCATAAGGGAGCAGTGAAGTGGAATTCCCATTATGGGCACCACACTAGCGATATGATCCAATGGACAACTCAGAAAAATAAAAAGTCCTTGGAACAGGAGGTCTCACCACGAGTCGGCCTACCCACCTTTCACTCCTTTCTGGTGAATGGCATTGTGATGCATCTGGTTCTCAAGCCAGCATAGTGGCCTCCATCATGACATCACACAGCACTTCTCTAGGCATAAATAAAGGATAATGGTTCCAAGGTGAGAAAGCAACTTTGTCAAGGTTATAGACACCTATGGGCAACAGAGCTCTGCTGATGGTATTGGCGTCATATTTTTCACAAATCAATAGTAATGATAAATCATTTTCTTATATCTTTATCTAATATCAAATGAGAGTATGCTCCTAAAACCTTTGTTCAGAACCTCTTATGCATGAAATTTATTTATAAATCGATCATAATGGTTTATGTGGATAATGACCGCATAAGTACTTTTTTCACATCAACTATCATTTTCCCTTATTTTCCAATCATTACATAAACATTTCCATATCTACTCACGATTTCAAAATATACATTGATTTCAGTAATGTGATAATTTTTTTATCATATCATAAGTATGTATGTCTTTCAATGCTGTACAATTGTTGTGCAGTACGCTGCTCTTCTATTTTGCTGATTTTCCACAATATTCATACTACATTTCTACAGAAGATTTTCTGATTGAATTTTTTGCATACATCTTATCTGTTGCTCTTCAAAATTAACACTGTGGATTCAAGAAAATTGCATGCAAAATTGTGATTTGTTTACAGGAGAACAAAAAATATGGGGGGGGGACTCTATTCGCAGCACACAGCAAAGGCTCGTGGAACTCACGAACACGCACAATTCTTCAGACATGATGTGCTTGCATGGCTTCCACCTTTTGCATCACTTTCAATATCCACTCAGCCTACATCAACTTCAACAAATGCCAGTCCCTACATGTCATTCCACATTTTTTTTCGATGGTAACACTTGAGGTAAAATAGCATAATTTTCTAATTTATTACTAATTTAGGAGAATTTCATGAAAATCCATTGAGCATTATTTATCGTCCTTCATTTCACATATTTACCACTTCCCATTTTTCAGAGACATCTCATCTTTCAGTTTGGGGGAGTGTTGCTTTCCTTCATTTCTTTCTTATGACCATGTCAGTAATATTCTTTATCATCCATTGATATTCTTATTCATTCTCAACACCTCCCTTATTCCATGTTGTTTTACATCAAGATTGTAGCAACCACCTCTCTTTGTTTTCTATCATTGCATGAGGACATGCTAATTCTTCAGTTTGGGGGAGGAATTGTTACACATGATGGATGTTTTCTACTTTCTTTCTCGTTTAAATGCATACAATTTCATTTTTATACTGTGCAGAAATTGATTTGCATATATCTTTAAAACTATGAACTGAATTCTTGTGATTTCTAGATAACAAAGAGGTATCATTAAAATACACAAACCCAGATAATTTCACACTAAAATTAGTTCATAAAATTTAGAAAATTATGCACTATCACCTACAACCATTTTGTTTATATCTCATGATCCGTGCATCAAAACAATCTGATTTTTGAGAAAATGGTTAATGAAGTTTGTTGTTACTTATATCAAATTTTTCTGCAACTTCATATACATATAGTTGAACGTCAACTGTAAAAATTGTTATGCCTTCATCAAGATTTCTAAAATTGAATATTCATTATTTGAGGAAAAAATAATTTATTCCATCCATTTCATGAGTTCGGATGAACAATTTTTTTGCTTGGTTAACACATGGGTTTTGTCTTTGGGTTGCATGAGGACATGCAATATATTCAGTTTGGGGGTATGCTGTGTCTTTAATATGATATTATTATTATCACTTTTTAACACATATTTCATCCATTTCTACTCCTCTTTATCATGTCATTTATCATAATTTATCATATAATTCCATTTTATAATTATTTATGCTCTTATGGATAAATATTATTTATTCTCCTTTATTTTTAATAAATTGATGATCATTATGCATGATTTTATTAATTATGGTTTATTAATATATTTTGTAACATCACTCACCATTTTAGCCTCCAAAATATTTTCCAGATTGCAGATTTGATCTCTAGCACATCATTCAATATTTCAACTCACAAATTCGCTGGAATAAGAAGTGTCAGTTTTGCGTTGGACATTCTGGGCAAATGGAGAAGAATCTGGAAAATCCGAAACATGGGTTTTGTCCAGAACGGACCAAATTAACTTTTTGTAGAATGGTTTGCCCAAATTCGGCATGTATGAAGAGAAATGGAAGGTTCTATGAGGATGATTTTCTCATATTTACTGTTTGGCCCTTTTCCAAATTCTTCCAGTTGCAAATCCAAATTCGACTTGTTCTTGTTGAAATATTGATGGAAATATATTTTCTTGATGATCAATTGGTTGGGGACAATCCAATATTGTTATGAGATATCATATTTACTATTTAATTTCTCCTCTTTCTGATTACAAAAGAAGAGCATGTATTATGTATTGGGGAGATTTTGGGGATGGAGAGATTTTCTTTTGAAATTTCAGAATTGTTCATTGACTCTTGTTAATTAAAACAGAGTACGATTGCTTGAAAACTTTGCTACATATGGTCAATAAATAAGTTGCGTTGCTGCTCATTCAATTATTCTGAAGTAACTTAGCAGTTTTCACTAGCAGCTAAGGGTCCGGCCTCTGGTGGAGATCACTGCGTCTTTGTGTTATATTTCTGATTCTTGCAATGTGTGAGTGATTTGATTTAACATTTATTTCTTTTAATCGCATTACTATTTCAATTTATTAGTTTACAGTTTGCAAAGAGTTTGGTTTTTCTTTTGAGAACTTGCCTATTTTACTTTCATTAGCAGCATTAATGATTTAGTTCAATTTCTATTTTCATTTAATTGCTTTAAAGCAGGATTATCAACTGTAAAGAATACTGGTTATTGCTCCCACATTCTCAAATTGATTATCTTGTTCTTAGTTGATTTTATCAGTTTATAAAGGAAAGAGTTATCATTACTGCATCCTTGACTGATGTTTGTTGAGTGAATGATTGGATTTTAGAGCATTTAGTTTCATGTCATTACAATTATATTTTATTTTCAGCATCCGCTTACTCTTACATTTAGAACACTATACTACATATTGCAAAGCATTACTCTTACATTGAATTGCAGCCTCAGAAAGAGTAAACTCTTGAAATAAAAATTCATTCCTGGATGGATAATTAATGTAGGATAAATAGGCGTTAAAAAAATACACTTTTTATACCTCAACACTCACTGCTTCCATTATACTTTTGTTTGTTGTGATTTCTTTCACCACTTTCCTCTTGACCTTGGTCTTCAATGGTGTCACTGTTTTTTCTTTTTAGGCCTTGACTGTTTTGACTGTTTGGGTTGCCTCTTTCCTCATCAAATTTGTTGTCTTTACTATCTTCTTGTGGGCTCCCTTCATCATTATCATTGTTTTCATTTTCCTCTTGTGGGCTGCCTGTTTCACTATTACTGTTTTCATATTTTTCATGTAAGCTACCACCATCTTCATTTTTTTTGTCATAGAAAAGGCTTATAGTGACTCGGATCGAGGTGTGCCTACTTGAACCACTTTTCTCCTATGTAGGGGATCTTAGTTGCTTTTGAAACATTTTTAGGAGTGAGCTCAAAATCCATACCTGCAATGTGAACTTGTTTTCCATCCAATCTCAGGGCAAACAGCTCAGTCAAATAAGGGTGGCTAGTGACCTCTGATATTCTACTGCAAAAATCAAAGTAGCCAACCTCTTGAAAGCAGGACAAGACTGAGGGAGAGGCAGTGATTTCTTGAACAGTGGTGGGCTCAAATATGTTATGCTAACCTCCCTTTTTAACCTTTCTCTTTGGAGGCATCTTGACCTTACTTGTTCTTCTCCAAAAATCAACTAAATATCTTCTCAAATGAAAATAGGTTTTATTTTTCTTTAAAACTTCTTTCTCCTTCAATTTAGTTTTCAAAACATATTTTATGATTTAAGAGAAACTAAGGTGCAAAAGACAGTGAGAAATACCTTGAAACTTTCTTGATGTAGTGAAAAATCAATTCAGGGAAAAAATTTCAATTTTGGCCCCCTTTCTACATCTTTCTAGACGGTGCTACGCTTTTCCTACAGGCACGTAGCATCCTTAAGAAAATAACACAGGAGCAGACTGTAGGCGCGTAGCATCCATCTACAGGCGCGTACCGCAGAAATAGGCATTTTTGTAGCAATGTTTTGGAGGCCTTCCCGATGTCGGAATTGGGCCCAGGATGGCTCGTTGGAAAGATATGGATGTCTAATTTCCAAATATATTTTATTTTTTTTCATTTGGTGTCCATTTGTCTATCAAAAATCTGATTCTCCCAACACTGGTCAAAAGTGGTGAATGCTGGTGCAGAAATGCAGTTTACCTTCACCTTATGGCTTATCTGTCAGTTTTTTTTGTCCCTTTTTGTTTCCCTTCACCACTACCTTTACCATTTGAACACGTGATTAGGCTTATGATGGAATTTTGTCATTTTCAAGGCAAATTTAACAACTATGTTTGCCTCCACATTCTTTAAGTCAAGTCTGTGACTGCCCTTTGTGTAACACCTTATCTTCATTCAAGGAGGCTTTTTCAAACTTAAGTGTTTGTCCTCTGCTTGTTATGAAGGAGGCCCTTTAAACTTACTATGTTTATCTTTGAAGGAGGCTTGTTAAACACAAATTTTTTAGGCCCTCTGCTTATCATTTAAGGATGTATTTCAAACAAAAACTTGGCCTATCTCTATTTATCAAATGAAGAAGGCCCTTTAAAAGCAACTGTGCCCTCTACTTGTCATGAAGGAGGCCCTTTAAACTTAAGTCTTTGCCCTCTACTTGTCATTGAAGGAGGTTTCTTTAAAACTATGTGGGCGCTCTGTTTATGCTTGAAGGAAGTTACTTCAAACAAAGTCTGGGCTCTTTAAACAACCTGTGTTTTTTCCCTATCTCTGTTCATCAAATGAAGGAGGCCCTTTAAAGCAAATGTGCCCTCTACTTGTCATGAAGGAGGCCCTTTAAACTTAAGTCTTTTCCCTCTGCTTATGATTGAAGGAGGCCTTTTTTACAACCAACTTTGTCTTTAGTCCAATTTTTTTATGAGACACGTTCTTTGTAGAAATTTACTGTGAAGCTAATGAACAAGTAACGGATTTCAAAATCCAACCTATCTGATTTTTCTCTCTTAGGTGTAACCTCTCCTTTGCAGTAACTTTAGCTCCTTTTGTGATGATAGTGCCTTTGATGATTTAGGGTCTAGGCTACAGGGGTATAAAAAAGGCAGCTGATCCTTTTTATGCTTTTCACTTTGATGCTTAAATACTTCTAGGAGTCTGCAAACCATAAAATGTGCTCTTTATTTCTCCCTGTAGGGGCAACTCACAGAACTTTGTGCCCTCTGCTTATCATTGAAGGAGGCAATTCAAACCAAATTTGTGCCCTCTGCTTTATAATTGAAGGAGGCAATTCAAACCAAAATATGTGTTCTTATCCTTTACCCAATCTATATGAGACATGTCTCTTTGTAGAAATTAACTATGAGGCTAATGAACAGGTAATGTATTTCAAAATCACAACTATCTGATGTGTCTCTCTTAGGTGTGAAAACTCTTTTGCAGTAGTTTTATCTTCATTGGTGATGGTAGTGCCTTTGATGATTTTCAGCCTAGGTTGCAGGGTTATGAAAAAACATTTGTTTCCCTTTTCATGTTTTTCACTTTGATGTCTAAAGACTGTTGAGGGTCCTTTTGCCTGAAACTGCCATTTTTAATCAAACAGTGTTGATTTCCAGTGTTGTAGCCCAGATGTTTGGAAAGAGCAGAAAAATACCTTGTGGAGTGACATGGAGTGCTTGGTGAATTGTCTTTTAGCCTTTTGTGCTTATTTTCCATAATGGATGATTCCTTGACATCCTTAGGTAATTTTGATTTGCAGAGATAAACCAGTTTGTCCCTCTTCCTCTTAGCCTTGTATTTCCTTTAGTCTCCAAACAGTCAACTATTTTTTTGACTTGAAACCTCTCCTTGAAATGTTTCTTTGCCCAATTTTGATTTATGCCATTCATCTAGGCACCCCTGTAGAGATGTCTTGACAAGATGGCTTGATTTTTGGGCAAACGTGTTTGTGGTATAATGAGGATAAACTTTGAAAATCACTGGATCACTTTCTCCTTGGTCATGGGACCATCTTTACTCTGTTTCTTCTTGAGTTTAATTTCTGATTTTTGCTGAAACAAGACATATGACAACTTGATTGTGCACGACCTAGGGATAACAAAAGGATTTGTTTTGCCGGATAAGAAGAAAATATGGCTAACTGATATTGAAAGTAGGGTTTTTGACTAGAGATATTCTTCTCAAGATACTTACCCTAAACACCATAACCTAGACTTGGAAAGTTTGTCATAATTTCTGAAGGACTTCTTGGGCATAGTCAGGTGATCATATGGGAATTTAAACAATGAGAGGGGAGGAGACAACTTGTCCTATGCTTGACAGTGAGCTGTGTGAAAACAGGGGACTTTGAATATTTAGAGATACAAGGCTTATGAAAATTATGGACAGGGGAGTTTTATCAAGACTGAAACTTGATGACCACTTTTAACACAGTCTGCAAGAGAGGAAAAAAGATAAAAAAATTCTTTGAGGGGTTTTCTAGAGGACAAATTGACTATTTGAAATTGGTTTCTAGAAAACCTAAGCAAGGCATATAGTCATCACAATAGGCAAAAATACTGATGACTAAAAAACTCTCTTTTCCAATACAACCAATCAAGTAGATGATTCCATGATGGATCTTGGTTCAGCTCTTTGAGATTTTTGAAAAAATCAAAAGTCCACTCCCACGTCACTTGTGTTTGAACAGTAGTGCCTAAAATTTTCTTTAAACTTTGCATCAAACTTCTCTTGACATATTTTACTCCCTCTTCGACTGTCTCTAAGAAAATAGTAAAGGGATCTTGAAATAATACCTAGCTTAGAGGGTTTGGGAAATAAGCTTGATCTAGGACTGCTTCTTCCTCCACTTGGCTAAACTTGGGACTCTTTTTGGGAAAGAAAATCCACCTCTTCCTCATGATCATCTGCACTGTCAGACTCATCATATATTTCAATGTTGTCCTCTAACAAACTTGATGTGCTTTGATAGAGTGGGTTGTGTTAGAGTCGGTCCTTACAGCCCTCCGTCAGAGATCGTTTCGCTTTTTCATATTCATGCTTAGGTGTCTCGCTTGTTCCACTTCGTTGCATTTCGCTAGGAGCATGCCACAGACTGACGAGGGGGTCTGGATGTCCTTTGTTTCCTCATGCTTGTACCTGCAGGGCTATTTTAAAAATTCCTCAAAAATTACTGAAGTTCATCGTCATTTCATTCATGGTCATTAAATATTAGTTTCGTTTAAAAAAAAGGTCTTTAGTCCTAGAGTCTAGGGTTTTCGAGTCTTCTGCATATAATTCATAAAGCCCGCAGGCCATGAGGTTGGTTTCGCAAGTTTTGATTTCATATTTTTATTATCATAAGCATTTGAAAACATTTCTTGTCCAAAACTCTGTTTTGGAACTAGAAATTGTTTAATTTCATTTTTGTAACAATTGTATTCATTTCACCATGAGAAGCTTCAGTGCAAGCCTCTGATCTTTTCCAAAGCTAAAGTGCCGCATCCCTGCAAAAGACAGCAAAGTTATCAGTCCAAAAATTCAGAAAAGCCAAAGGAGAAAGCATTGTAATAAAAGACCAAATGTCAAAATACCAAACATTATGAAAGTGGGTTCTCAAACACATTTGAAATCAAATCTGATTGCATGAGATATTTTCTTCATGTATAAAACATGGCAAACAAATTCATTTGCCAAAAATCCGCAATGCAGAAGTCGAATTCGTGTTTTTGGAGGCCGAAGCCGTGATTTCAGAGTTGTTGACAGCGTTTGAGGTGGGCGCTACCCACTTGAGGTGCGCGCTACCCACTTGAGGGGCGCTACCCACTTGAGCGCCACGGCTTGTGTTAATTTTAATGGGCGCTACCCACTTGAGGGGTGCTACCCACTTAAGGGGGCGCGCTACCCACTTAAAACAGAACCCAGAAAACTGTGTTTTGCACCCAGTTTTGATTCGAATCAACTCCAGCTGCTTCCAAACAGGTTTTAAATCATTGCTCAGTAGATTTTAAATATGGTTGTGATGTCATTGATGTTGGGGAAACAAACCATGCTTGGAGAGAAATAGATGAATCCTTCATTCACATGCAAGTTAATTCTATAAGGGTTTTGAAATTGTATGGGCAGTTTTATGAAAAAATTTGAAAACCTTTGAATGGTAGATATGTTCACACCCTGGCACGTTGTATATATGATCCTCACGCCCTCAGTTATCATCTTATCACTGTTGTTCATGCCCTTGCATATTTTTGCACAGTCTTATGTCGACTAGTCTATAGCCCTCATTACCATAATATCACCATTTCTGTTGTTATCATTCTATTACCACTGTGATAGTAATTTGCGTCACTATGGTTATTGTCATATTCTCCCTATTCTCCAGTTCATAAACACAGTCCTATACTTGTTTGTTTCTTTGACAAATTTTGCCCATCATTACCAAAAGCTTGCACCATCATTTGTGAAACTCACTTATGGTCAAAACAGTGATAGTTTTCATGCCACTAAAGCAGAGCCATCCTCATTGTAATTTTGTTTTCCTTTGATACTTTGGCACGTGGGTGATATCTATTGGGTGTTGAAAATACATTAAAACTTTGCTTTCACTGCATCTATATCAGCATCCATATTACAAATATCTTGTTTAAAGCCATGTCAGAGACAGAGTCAGTTTATGAGCAGGGGTCAGATAGTGATTCCACAACAGAGGGTAATGTGCCACGGAGGGCTCACAGAGGTGGAAAAGGTGGTAAACATCTCAGGGAGGAGCCTACTTCTTTGGCTCAATTGCAGGCATGTCCGCTTGCAATGGATTGTTTTCGGGTTCATTCATGTTTTCGATTTTGTGAAATGATTTCACAAACCCAGCTTCATCGTGAACTAGCTCGCCTGTTTGTTCTACATTTACGTAATGGCCGTGTAAATCTCGCTGGAGTAGATTTCTTTTTGTCACCAATGAATATTGCTCAGGCCACTGGCATACCAAATCTGGGAGAGGAATGGAACAAACGTCAGCATTTAGAGAAATCCCACTATGAGCCATACATCAAACCTGGGTATATGAGGCACTTGGGCAGAGTTTTTCCTTTCAGATTCCTGAAGGATGAGTTTGCACCGCTGATGAAACTCATCATTCGGTATTTCAGTTGCGAGGGCAGATTCGCGCGTCTCTTCGCGTACCATGTTCGTTTGTTGATGCACTTCACAAGGGTATGTATGATGAACATTCCGTACTTCATGTATCGCAACATAGAGAGGATGGTGATTTTTGTATAGAAGAAGAGCCCAGCACAGCAGCATAGGAGTATATATCATTACGCTTTGATCAAGATCATAGTGTTACATCAGTTGGCACAGCAGGGCATCACTTGGGAGGATTTCATCTCCCGTGACTTTTTCACAACATCACAGCCACCTCCTGAGGTAGTTCATGATGCGGGAGAGCCTTCACACCAGCCGGACATTCCTGAGGTCGAGCATATCAGTGCTCCATTGTTCATGACATATCGGCAAGGCCACAGGGCCTTATTTTCAGCTACACTGCGAGTATTATCTCCACCCAGGGTGGAAGGGGTCTTGCCGACTTCATCAGCAGAGCGAGTATTATCTCCACGTGATGTGGAAGGTGTCTCGCCTTCTTCTTCAGCACAGGTGCAGATCCAGGACAGGGGCAAGAAGCCCATGCATGATGAGGGCCCATCAGGAGGCCGGGACACAAATTTCACCATCATTGATGTTGATGCGAGCTCTCCTAGCTCGAAACTGAGGGAGATCATCCAGGAGCAAAGGGCCGAGAATGACACGCTGAAAGATCAATTGCAGAAGGCTCAGTGGGTGATAAACTATCTGGAGCAGTGCAACAAACAGCTTGAGTATGAGCAAACACTTTATGAGTTGCGTCGAATCCGTGAGGATCGACAGTTGGCCAGGAAGAGACCTGGTGATATGACACCAGCTGATCAAGATTCTGTACTCACGCATGTGAACATTCATCTGGAGAAACTGTTGGCGAAGGCCAATAGAGAGAAATACATTCTCTGTCACATGAAAGGCCATTATTGGGCTCGCATGCATGTCTGCAAAGCGAGAATGAAGATTCTGAAGAGGAGGTTGAGCGAAGCGCTAAAACGGCGGAAAAGGCCTGATCCACTCCGGATTTTGGCCGAGGCTTCATTGGCTGGGCAAGATACATGATGGAGGGTCTTCGCTCTGAATTTGAGCAAATTCGGAGAAAATTTTGTCATTTTGAAATATTTTGGTCTAAAAAATAGGTTTTTCAGTTAAGCGGGTAGCGCGCACATATGCTCACTTTTTTTTGGGACACTTGCTGAAGGAAATCTTTGAATTTTTGGATTTTTCATGATAAGTTATGCATCCTCAGGCATTTCCGAAGCATTTCATCAGATTCTGGATGGTCAAAAAGCTCAAAAACACCATGAAAACCACCTTGCTGCCACCTTTTGCACCAGCAGGAAGTACTTCTGGGAGAATGAAGTTTTGGAGGGGAAAATGAGCTCCAAATTGGGAAATTCCACTTGGATTGGATAGCCAACATCCAGGGATTTCCAACGAGCTATCATGAGCTCATTTTGGATGCCAGGAAGTGCCTCAAAATCAGGTTGAAAGGCGTGCTACCCACTCAGTTCAGGGGCGCTACCCACTTAAATTTTTGGCTGAATTTTCAACTTCCAACTCAGAATTTCGGCCAGTTGGGACCAGTTTTTCTTGTGGATGAAATTTTTGGGTTTTCATGATGTAAATTGATGGTTGACATGTAACTTTGGCTCATTTTTACCTATTCTAGAAGATTCACTCTCAAAAAAGTGAAAATCATGTAAATGAATCAGTTTCCACTCTTTTAGAGGCAAGTTGTTAGCTGCCTAGATTTTAGCTCCTTCATTAGAATTTGTTGGAACTACTCCTAGAAGGAGTATTTCGACCCCTAGAGGTGTGGGAAGGGGTTAGAGTGATCTATATATTGTAATTTCTGAGACATTCTACAGGTTGGACTCTTGGGAAACTTTTGGCACCATTGTACATATTTTTTCATATTTTGGCTAAG
Organism: Pinus albicaulis; assembly: GCA_034641835.2. Lineage (NCBI taxonomy): Eukaryota > Viridiplantae > Streptophyta > Pinopsida > Pinales > Pinaceae > Pinus > Pinus albicaulis. Next base: position 1,434,277,058 of record CM076584.1, read on the forward strand.
GAAAGATCAGAGGTTTTGCGGCACCTGTTGGGATCCTTGTGGTGTTCTATTCTTGATGGTGTTTTCTATCTGTTTACTATAAGTTCTTCATGTTTAATGTATGCCATTTCTCACTCATGCTTCTTAAATTAAATGAATGAGTAGATGAGGTTGAATCCATTGTTCACAGTGCTCTGCCTTTGAATTCATTTAGTTTTTCATGTTTTCCACTGTTTGAAAAGGATCCATGTTCATCCTTGCCCTTTTCAGCTCCTGTTCGTTCTGATCCATTCACATACCCAAATCAAAAGCATCAAGACATTCACCTACCTCGCCCCAACTCGAATTCTGCAAAGTTCTGACCTTATTCCCGGACCCAAAATTTGTTTTTCCCATTTCTCCAGCGAAAACCCAAAAAAATCAAAAATCAAACATACCTATCTCTTTACTAGCCTAAAATCAGTTCCCTTTAGAAGTCATCTCGCACCTTATTGTTCATTTTATCGAGATTGACGGAGAGAGCCCTCTCCTGTCCTCGTAGGGCTAGCTACGAGGTTGAGCGTGGTTTGATGTAGCCTTGAGTTTTACCTCATTTCAGCCTGAGGTAGATTTGAGCGCTAACAGGTTGAATTCTGTGTGAAGGCCATCATATTGACGAGCAGGAGCACTCTTTGACAATAAATATTCCCAAGAAGGTAGTGCAACAACTCTTATGTGATTATCAATTTCTAAGCCTTCATCTGCAATTTGTAATTCAATGGATCTTGGTGGCTAAAAATCTGGAGCGAAGGAGGATTCCATGTCCCAAATGATTTCATAAACCATTTCAGGAAAATCCTTCTCATTGAAAACTTGCTCAAGAAGTTCATCATCCTCCTCAACCTCAACATTAAAACTGAAAGACTGTTGATTTCCAATTACATGAAAGTTATTTTTTATGGACTGAAATGAAGTAAAGAAAAGAGTCAGACATCCCTCACTTACTTCTAAATTTTCAAGGCTTTCCTCATCAATGTCATAGATGGTATGTATTGGCTGACTATTGTTTCCAAGTTGATGAAACGGATCTTTCTCCCACAAACCAATTGTTGATGGCTCTGCAAGGTTAGCTTTTGTTCGGAGAACATCATCATCAGATTGATCAAACTTTGGAAAATCATCAATATAAGTAATGTCACCAATCAAAAATATTGGATTATCAGTTGGTTCTTCTTTGAATTGATCTGCAAGTTCACTTTCTGACTTATGGTAGATGGGATTAGCAGGATAATGAACAGAAATGTTTTATTCACGTGATGGTTTAGAGGCTGGTTGCATGTTTAGCATCTGATTTATTTCCTCTTCAGTTAAAAGAGGAGGCATTTTTCTCTTTCTTTGGATAGAAGTACAGTAGTTCTCTTTCTCTTGTGAAGGCTGATTTCGAGGCTGAATGTTTTCTTGAGCCTCACCTAGAAGAGATGGTGAATCATCACTTGTGCCTTCATAGATATCCTGTGGGTTTTCTTCTATTTCTTGATTGGTTTCTTCCTCAACTAAATCCTCTAGGCTGTCATGATAGTTTTCTTGAGAATGAAAATCATGGACTGCTGCTAAGAGATCTTCAGGATGAAAATTTCCTAAATCTTCATCACTATCTATAAGAAACTGTATGATATCCTGAGATTGATCACAAAAATTTTCAGCTAATTATAAATATAGGAAATTTTGTTTATAATTCTCATAAAATTCCTTATGGATATCCTTTAAGGAAAACAAGCTATCGAGTCTTAGACTGTCATACCATTCCCTTGACTTCCCTTATAATGTTAGCATGAACATCTTCATAAGGCAGTCCTCATGCCATTCAACTTTTAACCCCCATACATGGATATGAAACTTGATGAGGTGTAACAAAGGATCATCAAACTTTTCATCTTGAAACATAGCTAGGTTTTTGTCCCAATTTATCTGAGGCAATTTGTGTTGGAATCCAGGGATGTTATCTCTACTCATTAGGGAATATCTTCGTTGTATTCTCAGATCCATATTTTTTTAATCAAAAAGGATCACTGCATCTTTTCAACCAGTCTAGAATCTTCTACCAGTCGAATCTTTAAGTCTATTGAGAATTGTGGAGTCTCCAGGTGGACGGTTTCAACTTTGTTGTCCACCATCAACATGATTAATACATTCCTAGGAGAGTCTATGAGAACTAGTGGGGTCAACAGGGCTACTAAAGACTAGTGGAGTCGCTAGGTGGATGATGTTTACTATTTTAAGGATGTTCTTGTTGTCCACCATCAACAACTAAATGCCAATATAATGAAGTTTGTGGTTTTATGAGGACTTAAGGATGTCTAAGATATCATTTACTCAGAAGGTCCCACTGTGATCGCCATTATGTTAGGTCCCCGTAATTTGTCAAATTTGCAAGGGAAAATGAACAGGGGTTACATCAAGCCAGTATTTGGATTCTTAGGACCTAGCCTTCCTGGACTCAGAGACGGCTCTCTCTATTTTGTGCGAAGGATGTGAGTTTGTTTTCTTTTAGGGTTTGATTTTAGGCTAGTTGTTAAGTTAGGGTTTGTTTGTTTGTTTGGGTTGGGTAGATGATCAAGTGGAATAGATGGTTTGAGAAATCTTCAAGTCGTTGGGCTATGGAGTCTACAAAAGGTCATGGAAATTTCAACAATGAATCTGGGTGCATCACAGAGAAAATATAACATGGTCAAATGGATCTTCAAGGTAGGTGTGAGATGAAGTGAACATCAATTTTGTGAACATAGTAGGGCAAAAGGCAGTTAAGAGTCCTTTGTCAAATACCTTTAAAACAAGAAGGGTATTTAACACTATTTATCATAAACAAGTAATCATAAGACAGGGAAAACCAATAACTCTTTGATTAAACTAAAGAAAATAAGCATTTAAGACAAACAATCTAGTGAAATATATAAGGCAAGACACTTATTTAACTTCTATTGATTTCACCTTCAAGGTTACAAAACATTTAAGATAGACATATAACATAGATAAAAGAATATGGAACTCTTAAACATCATTGATCATAGCCGTAAAGATCTCCAAAGAAACCTTTCAAGAATGGACAAAGGGTATGATCAAAACATAGCCTCTTTGGCAAAACCTAATTAGTGATACTTCAAAGAAAGATCTCAAGAACAATGTTTTAGTGACATCAAACAAGCAGGGCTAACCATAAAACATATTTGATATCTATTGTATTGAATCATTCATAATATAATCAATCTTGAGTGGGTCTAGAGAGCAACTAATAATTCTCTAAACTGACCTAGCAGACGAAAAGATAGAGGCAATGAAGAACAAGTAGAGCTAAGGTGCCTTTGAAAAACATTTCTTAGTCTAAAACCTTTGTCCTACTGAAATATAGAAGGATGTAACAAAATTATACATAAGAAAACAAGAACTAAATAGAAGCACATCACCATTAATCATGCTCAGGGATCCTGCAAGCAAGCCTTCTCCATCATCAATCAAAACAAGCCATCCACAAATTTCACAACACCAATTTCTCTTCAATCTCAAAAAAACTATATATTTCTCACAAGAGTCATCAAATGCCAACCATATACAATAAGACCTCCATTCTCTATTTAACCAGCAAAATAGGAGTTGGATACCCTAAGAGGCTTCTAGAAACCATAAATACACCATAAATGTCATTTATGTCCAAAGAGGCCATGCAAGGCCCAAGGCACATAATATTTAAGCTAATAAATGAAAGATAACATAAACATAACTCCTCAACCAATTCTGGAGTGATTTTCCCAAAAAATCTCGAAATATCTTTCAATGTGTTTTGTTGACTTTTTTACAAGGTGGTAGCTTTAGAGGTCTGAAGGCGCAGCACATGCACAGGAAAACTGGGTCCATTTGCAGCCAAGTTTTGATGGACTTCCCGATGTTGGAATTGGCTCCATGATGGTTCGTTTGAAATCATGTTGAGTCTAATTTCCAAAAATTCCCTTGCTTGTCTAATTGGGCTTCATTAACTTGTTGAAAACGTAAATATCCCAAGGCTGCTCTAGGCATAGCACTAGTCCTAAAAATGAGGGAGAAAGGTGAAAAATGAGGTGTTTTTAGCCTTTTGAGGGACCAAAAATGCTCCAAATGCTCTGAAATTTGGTGAGAATGTTGTACATGAGATGAGGATAGAAAAAATGCAAAGGTTTCCTCTTGAGGATGCCTGAAATGAAACCGTAGTGCCAGGGGTGTTGCACCTTCAGACCTTAAAATTAGCAAAAAACCAAAATTTGTCAAAAATTTCCCAAAATTGGTAGATATCTTCTTTATGGGGTTTGGGAGGCCTGTAGAAAAGCTTCAGCAAGAATTCCAAGGATTTATTGATCTTTTGCCTCCTTTAAGGCTTTTCTTTTTTGGCATTTTCTTCACTTATATCTTCTTCACTGCCCTTTTCTGCCTTTCTGATATTTTCCTTATTTCCTTGCTGCCCTCAATGTTTGATTCTTCATATGTTTGATCTCTCATTTCCTTCACCCTTATTGACATTTTATTGTTCATTTTCACCTTCTTTACTGTCTGATGCATTAGTTCCATGAGGTGATTGTGAGGGTTTTATGGAAAAGGAGATGAAGGAGGGTTATTTATGCACCTTTGTGCTCATTCTTTTTGGCATTTGAGACTTATAATTACTCCCACTATTTCCCTCTTTTGACCTTAAAAAAAATCTACTTTTGAGCCCTAGCTTCTGCTTAGGAAATTGATATGGAAGAGGGTGATGGAATGGTGATGAAAGAGGCAGTTTTTACAAGTGAAGGAGATGGGTGAGTGAGGGTGTATGTGGAAATGGAAATAAGATGAAGGGATAATGGAAATGACAAACTTTCCAATGTAGGGGCTGAATGAATGAGTGTGCAGGTTTAGCAGGTTGAATGAGAGGCTAGAAAAACTTGATGATCACACCCTTTTTTATTTGTAAAACTGTGCATTAACTCACCTTACACTAATGTCAAATTGAAATGAAAGAGAGTAATCTGAGGTTAAACTATTTGCAGTGCAAGGGCAGAGTTTATGAGTGAAATGGAGTGAATGTAGGCACGGCCCTAGGTGAATCAACAATTTTCAACAATGTACCCCTATGTTTGTCATTAAATTCCTTTGCAGTCAGATGAATGAGGTTTTAAACAGTGACATTTAGGGGTGAAAATTAGGTTATCTCTTTAGGGTACCATTCCTTGAATCAAATCATCAAAAGAGTTTTCAAATGAGTGCATTTGGTGGCACTTACCCTTAGCAATGCTTGAAGGACCTTTGGAGGCATCTTGAAGGTATTTTTGATGTTTTTTGAGTGTTTGTAGGTGTAGGAGGAGCTTCAGGCCAAAAGCACAGCGCCTACAGGAGGTTCTGCGGAAATCACAGCACTTGCATGTGGGTCTACCAAAAGTGTAGCGCTTGCACGTTGGTATGTTGAAAACGCAGCACCTACACACCTCTACATGGGCTTGTTGGGCTTCCTGGGTGAACGCGCAGCGCCTGCCCACGAGTCAGGAAAAGATGCACAACTTTCCCACAGGTCAGGAAAAAGCACATCGCCTGCCCACAGGTCAGGAAAAAGTGTAGCACCTGCCCAAGGGTCAGGAAAAAGTGTAGCGCCTACCCACGGGTCAAGCAAATCCTAAACGCGCAATGCCAAATCCTGAATGTGCAGTGCCAATTTGCAGATGGAATTTGGAGGCCTTCCCGGTGTCCAAATTGGGCCCATGATAGCTTGTTGGAAATATTATCCTATCTACTTTCCAAATATACCTTTTTTTCTCTGATTGGCATTGATTTTCCTATCAAAAGTTGATTCTCCCAAGACTGGTCAAAAAGTGTTGAATGATGGTGCAGAAATGCAGAGTGTTGTTGCAGACAACTTTTGGAGGCCTTCCCCAACTCCAAATTGAGCTCATGATAGCTCATTGGAAATTTATTCCACTATTTTTGTCATTTGACCTATAAAGAAAATCATTTTGACACTCCAGCTATGAGAAAAGTGTATTTTTCCAAGGTCACTCCAGAAGTGCAGAAATTCTCCCGTGACACCTGTATTTTTTACATTGATCCCAAACCATGATACCTGTGTAAAAAATTAATGTTTTTTTTCTTATTGGACCTATTATGGACAAAAAAATCTCTCACTTTTGTCAAATTCATCTCTGTTTGGTCAGAAACATAGTTTGAAGAAAAACTGGCCCTAGATGTGGCAAATGATTTGTCCTTTGGAATGAATTCTTGGAAAATGATGGAGGCATGATGTTTATGAGTTGTTATGGCTTTATGCTCACTGATATGAACTGTCATATGGATCATCTTCTCCTATTCCTCTTTTCCATAGCAAACCCTAGCTTAGTTGGAAAGGGAAATTAGGGTTTGGTGTAGGCAAAATAGGGGATTTAGGACGACCTTGTAGAGGGAGGGGAATGAAGCGGTTAAGGGTTGTCTAAATTCTTGGGGAAATTTTTTGGGATAGGGATAGATGTTATAGAGTAGGGGAAAGTGGAATTTCAAGGATTGAGTGAGGGGAAGGGGTCCAAAAGGGAAAAACACGGACCTAGTCTCGAAAAGTGTCAAATTGTAGCAATAGGCTAGGTTTTGTATAAAAATGATGAGTTTGAGGGATAGGAGTGATGGGAAGTGTTTATGAAGGTATATTAAGGATAGGGGAAGGTGTAAGAACATCAGGATAAAATCCTTTTTGATGTTTTAACCATGGAATTCATGAAACCAATAGAAATTGCCTCAAAAACCCTAGTCATCTACAAGAACAACGGTAGGTAAAAGCACATAAGAAGTCTTTTAGGAGCAGCAGGGTAACCATGGAATGGAAAAATGGTATAATAGTGAAAAATTTTCTCTAAGGATAAAAAAGGCAGTGATATTTCTAAAACTCACAATTTTCATGGAATTTTGTTTTTAGAAATCTAGGACCAATATATAGTCATCTACAAATAGTAAAAATTATGGATGACTAAAGGCACCAATATCTAGACTAACTCAATATTTTGTTATAAATATAAGAGTTTTCCATTCACTCACTACCTTTTGTTACCTAAAGATCACTCTGGATCTATACTTTTGGTCTGAATTTGATCCTCCATCATTGTCATATTTTGCTACCATTTTTCTTGTGAGCTCCCTTTGAGTTCCATTTTTTGTCCGGGTTTTCTACACCAGTGTTGGAACAGGGTCTCCTACGAGCTGTGAAACTAGTCCGATTTTGTATATTTTTTATTATATTTAGTCGAGCGCAGGCGTTTTGGGGTGGGTCAAAGCCCCAAAAGCATTGTAATGGGTCAAACAGTAGACCTAGAATCCGCAAACCATGGTTTGCGGACCATAGGAAATATTAGGCTAGATTGTTATAAATAGAGTAACATTTCGAATTGTAAGGTAGGGAAATAAGGAGATATTGATGAAAATTGTGGTTTAGTAGATCTGTTAGGGTTTTTGGGGAAGGACTTCTGCTGGCTGTGTGCGCGGAGATCTAGAGTCCTGCTGTATGCAGACCCTGCTCTTGTGTGCGCAGGTCAGGGTGGGTATTGTAAGAGGGAATCGATAAATTGATGATTAAGAAAGGTTGTTTGTGAACTAAATCTATGTGTATTTTTTATGCGAATTGTTGGTAATTGTTTTATTATGTGTATTCTATATTCAACTGCGAAAGTTCTATGTAAGTGTTTTTACTACATCTAGAACTATTTTTTTCTGATTTATGAAATAATGAGCTACTATCTTAGAAGTATATAATCATCGAGCACCATAATATAGTTGACCTTGTGCATGTGGATGCGAAAAGAGACCTATAGATCCTACTCAGGAAGAGGTGATCTAGACACCACCAGGCAGGACGCAGCTCTTCTTGCCTTACCTATCCTTTCTCAGGGTGCAGAAACCTGGTTCCAGCACCCACCCATACTACTTCGGGTGAGACTTTGACCTACACAAGTAGGTCACTGTCGAAAGGGCTAGTAGTATAGGGGTTTGTTGGAAAACATTAAACTCCGAACCTGGGACAAGACCCCTCGAGCCAATAAATGGTTACATTGTCGAGACCAGGAGCATTTTGAGAGAAGGATCAGGTAATGCCTGGAAGCCTGAAAGGAAGGAAATTGAGGAGTGGTTCAAAAATCAGATTCAGGAATTTGCGATAGAAGAAAATCGCAGCACGAAGTTAACGGCGGAAAAGTGGAAAAATACTTACATTCTTATAGAAAGCTATGAAATTTTCTTTGTGACATTTGCAATCGAGCTTCAGGAGTGGCTGGCTAGGCTCGTAGAATTCTAGAAGTGTTGGAAGGACGAACGAGTCACTCAGTGGACCCCATATCTAATCCAGAAGTTGGAAAGGACTGATAATACCATCACTCGCATAGTGGATCACTCGGTGGACAGTGTACTAGGAGGATTTGTGATAGAATTTTCCATTGATTAGTTTGTCTCCTACTCTGAGGTCGAGTGAATATTCTTTAAAGGGTTCCAGGGAAAGTTTCTAAAGACATTACCTTTGTTGATTAAGATATTACTATGCAAGAAGAGTATTATGTGTATTCATACCAATTGAATGACCTCGGATCTACACAAGAGTGTGACACGCAGTGGTAAATAATATCTTACCAACCTTGACGGGGAAATATCTTCCTATAACCCTCTGTGAGAGACGGTTGTGCAAAGCCCCCTGGCTACATCGTTGTCCAGGCCACATAAAGGTAAGAACTCGCCCTTACCTCCACCTCTGCCGGACAGTGATATGGCTGCACACCTAATACTACCTACCTTCAAGGGGGTAGGGGATGAAGATATGGACCGATTTTGGTTTGTAGTAGATTCCATATGGACTGCGCAAAATGTGACAAATGATATGGTGAAGAGGGCACAATTTTCCCTATTGTTTGAAGAAAGAGTGTTGGACTGGTACATGCAATACATCTCTCAAAACGGGAGTGCATATATTCAAGATATTAAGGACGCTCTGAAGAAACAATTCTGAAAGCCAAAATATTACTCTCAGTTGGTACCAGAAGTGAAGGAATTCAAGCAAGGTGCGTCTGATTCTGTATGGAAGGTTGATCAGTGACTGAAGAAAACAATCATGGAAGGAGGATTTGAGTATGACGATAGAAAACATATGGAATGGTTCATTGCTATGTTTTTTCCCCACCTGCATACACCAATGAATCACCAAACCTTTGATTCGTAGGAAAAATTTGTTGAACTCACTATGAAACTAGAAGCTACGCCTAGAGAAGATACTTCGTTAAGAGTACAACAGATTTAGGAGCAGCTCAGAGTTATGCACATGGAAATTCAGAACCTATGAAAGGAATGAGGAAAAGGATCCAACATGGATCTATGGTGCATACGATGTCGGGTATCTGGCCATACGAAGGATCAGTGCCCTCTATTGGCAGATTACATGCAGGCAAGGGGACCTAGTCTGGTCCGCCCAGGAGCAAATGGGGAACCCATCCTATCATGACCAGGCTCGAGCAGACCTAAGTTGTGGTGCAATTACTACCATGTAGTAGGGCTGCATGATACGAACCATTGCCCTCGGCTAGGTGCATATGTCCCAAAATTGAAGCAACAGTGGTGCAGGTTATGTCGGTCGATAGGACACAATGAGCAGAATTGTCGCATTTATGACCTAATGATAGATCGCAGGAACTTGTATAGGGTACAGTTAGACCCTTCGTCACCTATATCTCTCGCGAGCTTTGGTGGCTCACCAGAAAGGGGCAGGGAGGTCGAGGAGGAAGCGCAGGATGAGGACGTGGTTAGCTAATCTGTTATAACTACGGGGAAGTAGGACACTTTGCAAGGGACTGCCCAAACCCTACAAGGAAATCTTGCAAATATTGTAGACAACTAGACCATGTGGTTGAATATTGACCAATTTTAATATCCAAAATGTAGGAAAAGCAGCCCATCCCCATGCAAAATGTGCAAAGAGTTAAAACTGAGCTAAGGAACATAGACCCAATTGTGAAATTCATAACACAAAGTGAGATGGTCACCCAGGGATCGAAGGAAGAGGCTGCCAGGGATCCTCTGACCTATCAAGGAGGCTTGAACATAAATAAGGGGCAAGAGACCATGGTCGTAGCTGACCAGGACCTCACTCAAAAAGTAGCAGCTACTGCGCAGGTACCGACACACCCCAAGATAGATGAGGAGGTTGAGCCCTTTCTGCAGGCATGTCTAAAGGTGCTACATAACCCAAGGGTTGTAGATAACCTTTAGGCACTAATGAATATCTGCGCAGCGCGGCCCGATTTGACCTCCAGGGCCAAGGATGTACACAAACTATACAGGTATAAAAAACTCATCGGAAGAGAAATGTGGCTGACTACGCAGATTGCTGACTACGAGATGGATCAAGTTATTTTGGACCTCGGATCAGATGCAAACGTGTTACCTAAGAAAACATGGCAACGAATGGGAGACCCTAAATTGGAATGGTCCACCATCCAGCTGCGCATAACAAATCAACAGAAGATCATCCCTCTAGGAAGGCTACCAAAAGTCATGGTAGATATCGGAGGATTAAAGGTCCAAGCTGACTCTGAGGTAATAGAAATCATGGAAGATGTGGATCCCTACCTTGCACTCCTAGGATTGGACTGGGCTATAGATATGGGGGGTGTTATCAATCTCAAAAAGCGCAGCATGGTGTTTGAAAATAACGGTACACGAGTAATAGTACCGCTGGATCCCGCAGAAGTCACATGGTATACAGAGCCAGCGCAAGATGCGGAGGAAGTGGATCACATCTACAAGCTCACTACACAGGATGAATATTGGATTAACCCCACGGTGGAAGGAGTACTCTGCTGGGAAAAGGATAGTGAATGCTTTTCCGACTCTTATGGGGAACTAGAGAATTCGCAGGGCCGGTTGCATGAGGTTTCGGTGCTACGATGTCTTCAAGTCACAAGGAACTTCCACTGCATCTCTGTCGAGGTGAGAGACCTACCCTACTTTGGGGACTCGGGTGATATTAAGGAATTTTTACGCGCATTCAAAGCAAAATTTCCCACGGGACGCAGGCCAGAGGCCCTTAAGCTATCCCTACGTGAAACGCCTGCGCTTTGGTGGGATACACATGGGAAGGTATTCCGCAATTGGGAGGAATGTCGGGATAAGATGATCCTGCGATTTGAACCTCCAACAGGGAGACAGATCCAAAATTTCCTCGGGTCAGAAGACCCACGCAGATATTTTCTTGCATGGGAAACGCAATGGTGTGACAGAACCCCAAACGAACAGGTTCACCTATTTATCCATGACCTAGGACTGCATCCAGTTGCATGGTATTTAGATGCAGAACTGCATCAGCGCATGCGCCATTGGGAGAATTTGCGGGATGATTTTTTGCAAACATTTAGGGTGGAAGCTGGCACACAGGTGCTCGATGTAGCTCTACAGAACACAAATTCCTTAACTGAGGGAAGATCACACCTATACAGCGCACCCAGATCAAGGGAAACGTTGGTACCACGCACGGTTAAATACTAGAGCCTCAGCCCAACGAAAGGAAAGAATGATCCCCGAACTATCCCAACCGCGGCGCGGGACAGGATGCATACGGTTGCCAAGTTGCTTGAGTTGTACCTAAATCGCATTACAACACACCCAATGTCGGCTTTAATTCGAGATGCGCGAGCAGCATGGATGCGTCATCCAAGGTCAGTAGATTCGTGGGAAAGCCCTCAGGTGCGAATGATTACCGTCAGAACACTGAACTCTGGTAAAAAGGGAATCTTACCATTACGGAAAATAGGCGGCTGGAAATCAATGCAGAAATTTATGGTGAGTTTTTACCAATTGCTTGATGGTAAGTTTCAAGTTAGATTTACTCTACCATTAGATAGCCCCGGACATTATAAGGAAGAAAGGATAACTCCGATCAAGGCTCCACATTGTCTCTGTAATCTGCATATGTTTTTCTACTACTTGATTGTCTGGACCTTTAGCATTTGGGTCATACCCCATCAACCTACTTCCGCTGTCTGCGAGTTTCCAAATTTGGAAGCCTATCCTTTTTTTGCTATGGCAGCCCCTAACCTTCTGAACGCTTTGGCACCTACCAGTCCAGCGCCTGCAAACATTGTGTTGAGAGGATTTGGGGATGCCAAGATTGATAAGATGATTTCCCTCTGGCTCCCTGCAGGGAAAATTGACTTTGAACCCTGTGCAGAATGGTGCCAAATCTACACGACGGAAGTTCATGACCTTTCCAACCCTAGGATGATCGCAAGCCCCAGCGAGCTAGGCTCGGAATATGCCATGAAGGATGATACGCAACTGTCGCAGCTCGCTATGAGAACTGACGCAGTCGAGTCGCATCTAGTCCTGTGTTGAGTCCCGAATTTGTCTCTTTTCCATACACTTTTCCATATCTCTTTCACTCACCTAAACCTCCAAAATTGTCAATATCATGTGCAAAAGGGTATCTAACATGTTTTTTAATTATGTTTGTGTGTTTTCTATTTGATTTAGATTTTGTTCATACAGCTGCGGAAACTTGTCACTTTCCGCAGCCGCTGCAACTTTCCGCAGCTATTTTGTGGAAATCAATGTTACAAGTGTCAACGAAGGAAACGAGCCACATGGGCAGGCTAGGAATGACAAGGACATGGTTCGTGTCCTATTGGTTCAATGAAATTCGTCAAGGAAAGCCGCGGTCAAAGCCATCCACGTGGAAGTCAACTGTGGAGTTCTATGTCGGCTGGACTCTGTTTCGAGGCATAGAAACATCCATACGGCCGTTTCCCAAGCTTGTGGAAGTTAATTGACATCTGTGCAAAGTTCTGGAGTTGAATTTAAGCGCCCACCTTCCATAGATCCGTTTCCCAACATGGCCATACTCCTAAATCCGTGGCCTTAGTGGTCTACGTGCTGGCTGCTATCATAAACTTCAGAAAACAGTTACATTTTATTGCTTTATAAAGAGCGTTTGCATACGCATGAGTTATGAATGTGAGTTGATATTGTTAGGTTGTTAAGTCGATGTGCATACTGCTATGTGGCATTACACCGCCTGAGCCGTAATACCACCAAACTGTAATGACTTTCTTTTTAATGTGAAGAACTCTGTTTCATAACTTAATTCGTGTTTGAAGATCATACCAGAGCTGCGTAGAGGGCCCCTGCTCAGCCGAGGTTCTGTGTATTAATGTATATATTTTTCATTTCATTTCTTTAAGCATTCATTGTATCATAACCCATTACATGTTCATATTTCATAGTTGTTTTATTTATGTTCATACATTTCTGTAATTTCCATTGCATTCCTGTCTTTTATGTTTTTATGATTGTTAAAATACTGATCAGTTCTCTTGTGCAGGTTTTAGGTAGACAGCCCGGGGCATTTTCATAGTATTTTTGCTAATGATATGAAACTGATATTATTCTGCTGCTAGTTTTCTTTCACAGTCTTTGTTTAACTTCAGTTTTGTCTTGTGCACTTCAGTTTTGTTTATCTGATTCAGCAGTTAAAATTAGACATATTAAGCTACTCATAGTGTCTTCAGCTACCTCCGAAAGCCACAGCTGGACTGATGGTGAGGGGCTGCATGATGAGATGTGTAGTTTAGTATTAGTTTCCTTTCCGCAAAATTAGATATATTAAGCTGCTCATAGCGTCTTCAGTTTCCTCCGAAAGCCACAGCTGGACTGATGGTGAGGGGCTGCATGATGAAGTGTGTAGTTTAGTATTAGTTTCTTTTCCGCAAACTTAAATATATTGAATCATGTATGACATCTTCAGTTGCCTCCGAAAGCCACAGCTGGACTGATGGCGAGGGATTGAATCATGTGTGTATGGTTTAGTATTAGTTTACTTTATGCAAATTAAATAATCAGTTACACAAGTTGTTTATGATTACTTCCGCAAGTCATAGCTGGCCTAATGATGAAGGGTCAGAAAATGAATTGATGTAATCTGATTTAGATTTATTTCATTGCAATTTTGAATTTCCATAAGCGTAGTTTCTTTTGTGTTCAGTTGGCAGCAAGAATATTTTAGTTTTCATATTCACTAGTTTCTTGTTTTGATTCATTAGATTAACAACACTTTCCATTTCAGCAGTTTACTTTCTTTTGTCATTGTAATTTCAATTTGCTTTTGAAGTTTCGAGATTGGTAAATCATTATAGGGGATATCACTTCCTTGAAAAATTATAACCAAGCTTGTTTCTCACTTTAGAATTTCCATTTCACCTTAGAAATACCATAAACGACAAAAAGATAAGAAAGAGGTTATCTTGCACATATAGTGCGCCGCACTTCATCAGCTTACGATTCCCGGATTGACAATTAAATGCAGCAATTTAGGACACACTAAATGGACCAAACATTTTGGCGCCGTTGCCGGGGAAGTGTAACTAGGTAGCCAATTTCTTAAAAAAAAAAACACATAAAATCATAAAAGAAGGGAAAACTTGATAACTTCTTGAAGTATGCTCTCCTCTTGCACCTAGTGTGATCTGGAGGATCATAAAAGAGAGTTATTGGTTTAGTAATTTCTTAAGTATGCTCTCTTCTTGCACCTAGTGTGATCTGGAAGATCAGAAAGAGAATTATTAGCCCAACTTTTGTTAAAAAAAAAACTAAAAAAATGACATGGATAGAGCAAGAGATTCTAGGGGAAGGTTTATAGCTAAAGCCAAGAGTTCGATTTTTACAACTCCATCTTCTTCAAGGCATAGACCAGATTCACCATCATCTACCCCTAGCCTTAAGATTTTTGGAAGCCAAAGAACAGTTGAATTAGAGGATTCTCCTACACCACCTACTAAAGTCTACTTAGAAAACAAGGAAACTTTCTCTCATCCTTCCTTGATAGAAGAACTAGAGGACTATAAGGACTCTAAAGAAGCTATCATGGCAGAAGAAGTAATAAATAGAGGTGGAGGTAGAGGAGGAGGAGATAATGAAGACAACAATGGTGAAGGAAATAATGGTAGAAATAGGGACGATTTTCTTGGATTCCCTATAGTTGATGAGGAAACTCATGCAACAATGAAAAATATTTCACCATCTGTTCTCCCTAACTTTTATGGATTACGAAGTGAAGATCCTGAAACATTTCTGTTTGAGTTTGAAGTAGTGTGCCGAACTTATGACTATATGGAAGATTCTCCTGTAGAAGATAAGTTTCCTGATGAATATTTGTTTGCAGTAACTATTAAGACCCCTTGGTATGCAGATATTGCTAACTATTTGGTTACAGGGAAACTGCCTTCACATTTATTTCCAAGTGAAAAACGAAAAATTATTCAGGAGAGTTCAAAATATTCATGGATTTCTAACGAATTGTTTAAAATAGGGCCAGATCTTGTGATCAGAAGATGTGTCAGGGAAGATGAAATGCCCGATATTCTTAAGGCATGTCATGATGAACCATGCGGCGGACACTTTGCGGACAAAAGGACGGCCTATAAAATCCTTTCCTTGGGATATTATTGGCCTTCTCTCTTTAAAGATGCAAAACAATATGTCAAAAGGTGTGATAGCTGCCAAAGAGTAGGGAAACCTACCCTTTCAAATGAAATGCCATTGCAAACACAGGTACTCATTGAACCCTTTGAAAAATGGGCTTTAGATTTCATCGGACCGATTAATCCACCATCGAAGCAAAAGAAGTATATATTGGTTTGCACTGATTATGTTACTAAATGGGTAGAAGCTAAAGCATTAGTATCTGCTACTGAAAATTTAGTTGTTCATTTTCTTTATGAGGATATTTTTACTCGCTTTGGTGTTCCAAGAGAAATTGTAACAGATCAAGGGAGCCAATTCACATCAAACTTGGTGGAGAAGTTGATGGAAGAATACAAAATCAAGCACAGAAAATCTACTCCTTACCATCCACAAGAAAATGGTCAAGTGGAGTCCACAAACAAATTTCTTGAAAGTATCATCACCAAAACTGTTCATCTACATAGAAGAGATTGGGCAGATAGGCTTCCAGAAGCCTTGTGGGCCTACAGAACTACATGGAGGAATACAACAAGACATTCTCCCTATGAACTTGTTTATGGGAAAGAAGTCTTGTTCCCCATTGAGTTCCAAGTCAAGACCTTCAAGATAGCAGTTCAGTTGGGAATGGACTTATCAGAAGCTCAAAAGCATAGAATGGAGCAATTGAATGAGCTAGATGAGATCAGACAAGAAGCAATTCTAAAAACTAATCTAGTTCAATATCAAAGAACTAAGTGGCATGACAAATATATCAAAGAGAAGAAGTTTCAAGAAGGAGATTGGGCATTGTTATTTGACTCCAAGTTCAAAGACTTTCAAGGGAAATTTCAGACTCATTGGCTTGGGCCATATGAGATCGACAAGGTCTTTAACAATGGAGCTGTAAGAATCAAGACCATTGATGAGTTTCAAACTCCTCTTTTAGTGAATGGCCATAGATTGAAAGTTTATCATAAGCCACTCTCTAAAGAGGATTTTGTCAATTTGTTTCAAGAAAGTTCTGCAATCAGGCTGGTACAGAAGAATCCTTCTTCTCTACCAAGCTAGTTTTTGTTTTTCAAGTTTAAAAAAAAAAAAGAAAAAAAAAAGAAAAAAAAAAGAGAAAAAAAAAAAAGAAAAAAAAGAAAAAGAAAAAAGAAGAGAAAAAAAAATGGTATAAGCCTGAAAACCAATCATCGATTGGCAGTCTTATACAGAAAATATGGGGTGAAAATCAGGGACACCTGACACTCTATATTTTCCAAAAAAAAAATTCTGTCTTTTATTTCATTTTATCTCACCACCCACTCCATTTCATTTCACTTCATTTCATTTCATTTCACTTCATTCCACTTCATCTCATCCATTCCATCAATAAAAATCTTTTTATGACCATTTCCACCTGGTCATTTGTCATTTGTTCATATCTATTTCAGCCAAGTAATAGCTGTGTCAGTTTCCGCAGCTGACATCTGTTTCCGCAGCTGACTCCAGTTTCCGCAGCCAGAAGCAGATTCCGCAGCTGCTACTACTCTGTTTTCAAAAAGAATGTACAGTTAGTTGTTGTTCTCATAAAATCATGAAATAAAATGCAGGAGAGGATCAATGGGACATTCAAGACACTAATGAAGATCAATCAGTTGAAGACCAAGGGCAAAAGCAAGGATTCCAAAGGTATGAATAAAGTTTATTTCAAATAGTATAAAAGACACATTTTTATGTAATTTTAAACTATGAGCTCTACCCATAACGCGCAATGATTCTATTGACAGTCTGTAACCCTCCACGATCTCTATGTTATCCTCTTGCATTTATTCACAAACGGCTTCATTATTGAAATTCCGACTCTTACTCATGTTCAAATAGCCCACCGAAGATAATGATACGTATTTGAGTCGACAAAGGACTCTTACAAGCCGCATAACTCCATAATCATTGATTGAAACGTGTTCATATTTATGACACAGCCACCAAAAATTCAAAATGCGGCCGAATGCATTACACTTTGTTAACTTCTTTGTCGTTTCTCTGTCGTGTTACAAAACCTCACTCTACTCATTCTCATTCCCTGTTTCACTCCATTCCGTTCCTTTTATTCACTCTCATTCCCGTATATTCACCCACAGTCTTATTCCATTTTTTGTATGGTGCTCATTTCCGTTTTGTGATAACATCCCCACAGCATTGTGCTCGACTCCGTGTATTCCATCGTTCCACTTCCGCTTAAAACCCTCACAGAGGCAAGCCGTGAAGCACAGAGAAGTAAAATGGGAAAATTATTAAGGGCAGAGCCAGAAGGACCGAAGTTCATAGAGGGATTTCCACAAGCAAAAGAGATGTTGAGAAAAGCTAAATGGCTGCGTTTTATTCAGAAATTTCGGGGTTACCACAGAGAAATTACCAAAGCGTTTGCAAGATCATTTGATGGCTCGGAAGCAGAAGTGGGAGACCTCAAGTTTTTGGTTAATGAAGCATCAATAGCATCAGCCACAGAGCTTCTTCAGGAAGGAGAACGGTGGTTCAAAAACAAAAGTATCAGTGATGAGGCATGGAGAACAATCCTCCGAAATCAAGGTATGGATATCACTGTTTTCAAAAGAGGAATTCCAGTGCATGCAATAAAAGATGAATGGGCTACTTTATTACTCATTGTTTAGAAATTTATCACATGTGAAGGCCGCTTTGGCTCTATGTACATGTATCATACTAGGATATTGATGAATTTCCTTGAAAACCAAACTCTCAATCTTCCTTATTTCCTATTCAATAGCTTGAAGAAAATGGTTGTGACTGTGCAAAAACACCTAGGAGATGTAGAGCCTCATTTATATCATCATGGGCTTATAAAAATTTTGATTGAAAAGGAACTAAAAGAAAGAGAAGATACTTGGGAACAATTCTTAGTAAGAAACTTCTTTGAAGAACCTCAGGAAATTCCTGAAGGTATTCCAATTAGAAGGAGTAGAAGAAAGAAAATGGATGTTGAAACCCAAGTTGCTCCTACACAGGAAGTTCCCGCAGCTAGCACAACAAAAAGAAGTAGAAGGAAAAGAACAGTAGATGAAATCCAAGATACTTCTACTATTACTATGAAGAAAAATGATAGGGAAGAGAGATTGGTAAAAAGGAAGAAGAAGGAAATCAAAATTAAAAAGTCAATAATATCAAAAGGGAAAGAAATTGTTGAGGCTGTCCATAAAACCTCTTCTTCTGAAAAAGAAGATCACCAAATTCTGTCTGAGAGATTAATTTTTCTTCAAAAACAATCATCTCTATCTAAGAAGGCAAAAACAGGAAAACAAGAACAAAAGGGTAGTGTACCACAGCATGTGAGGAGAAGTAGCAGGCTTAAGGGAAAACTGAGAAAAACACAACTTAAAGGTCCTCATTTCATTGATTTGGATGAAGAGACATCTGAACAGTCTCCAACTGACCATAGTCCATTTCAGTCAGTTAGTGAACCTGATTCCTTTCACTCCCAATCAGGCAATGAGTGTACTCCATCTTATTCTCAGCAAAATATTGATGAAAGTTCTCCTCAGCCAAATTTTGAACATAATTCTCCCTTGCAGCATTTTGAGGACAGTCCAATGAATAAGACACCGGAAGTAGACCCCAAACAGCAGGAGGTCTATGATTATATAGAATCCTTGGAGAAGGCAGCCACAGGTCCAAGCACCTCTTCTACTCAGCCTCATACATTGCAGGATGACTTGGTTCAGTCATTAAAACAAGAGATTTTTGAGCTTGAGCTTTTAAATCGGCATATCAAAAATGAAATGAAACACTTAAAGAGCAAGGCAAACTGGACAAGATTATCCATGACAATACTATGTTACATTTGGGTATTTGGCAAAAGAAAAATAAGAAGCTAAAAAGGAAATGCCAAAAATTGAGCAGAGCACTTGTGAATATCAAATTCAGGTGCCTCATGAAGAAACCTAGAATGATGGCAGTACCAAAGAAGAAGAGAAGGGGGTTAGATGTGTTGGCTGAAGTATCAAGGCACATGAATTGAACAGAGAGTGTCAAAATTTTGGTTGCATGAGGACATGCAACACCTTCACAGTGGGGGTATGTTGAGTCCCTAATTTGTCTCTTTTCCATACACTTTTCCATATCTCTTTCACTCACCTAAACCTCCAAAATTGTCAATATCATGTGCAAAAGGGTATCTAACATGGTTTTTAATTATGTTTGTGTGTTTTCTATTTGATTTAGATTTTGTTCATACAGCTGCGGAAACTTGTCACTTTCCGCAGCAGCTGCAACTTTCCGCAGCTATTTTGTGGAAATCAATGTTACAGGTGTCAACGAAGGAAACGAGCCACATGGGCAGGCTAGGAATGACAAGGACATGGTTCGTGTCCTATTGGTTCAATGAAATTCGTCAAGGAAAGCCGCTGTCAAAGCCATCCACGTGGAAGTCAACTGTGGAGTTCTATGTCGGCTGGACTCTGTTTCGTGGCATAGAAACATCCATACGGCCGTTTCCCAAGCTTGTGGAAGTTAATTGACATCTGTGCAAAGTTCTGGAGTTGAATTTAAGCGCCCACCTTCCATAGATCCGTTTCCCAACATAGCCATACTCCTAAATCCGTGGCCTTAGTGGTCTACGTGCTGGCTGCTATCATAAACTTCAGGAAACAGTTACATTTTATTGCTTTATAAAGAGCGTTTGCATACGCACATAGAGTTAGTGAATGTGAGTTGATAGTTGTTAGTTGTTAAGTTGATGTGCATACTCTGTTATGTGGTGATTACGCTGCCTTGAGCCGTAATACCACCAGCCTGTAATGACTTTCTTTTTAATGTGAAGAACTCTGTTTCATAACTTAATTCGTGCTTGAAGATCATACCAGAGCTGCGTAGAGGGCCCCTGCTCAGCCGAGGTTCTGTGTATTAATGTATATATTTTTCATTTCATTTCTTTAAGCAGTCATTGTATCATAACTCATTACATGTTCATATTTCATAGTTTTTTTATTTCTGTTCATACATTTCTGTAATTTCCATTGCATTCCTGTCTTTTATGTTTTTATGATTGTTAAGACACTGATCAGTTTTCTTGTGCAGGTTTTAGGTAGACACCCCGGGGCATTTTCATAGTATTTTTGCTAATGATATGAAAATGATATTATTCTGCTGCTAGTTTTATTTCACAGTCTTTGTTTAACTTCAGTTTTGTTTTGTGCATTTCAGTTTTGTTTATCTGATTCAGTAGTTAAAATTAGACATATTAAGCTACTCATAGTGTCTTCAGCTACCTCCGAAAGCCACAGCTGGACTGATGGTGAGGGGCTGTATGATGAAATGTGTAGTTTAGTATTAGTTTCCTTTCTGCAAAATTAGATATATTAAGCTGCTCATAGCGTCTTCAGTTTCCTCCGAAAGCCACAGCTGGACTGATGGTGAGGGGCTGCATGATGAAGTGTGTAGTTTAGTATTAGTTTCTCTTCCGCAAACTTAAATATATTGAATCATGTATGACATCTTCAATTGCCTCCGAAAGCCACAGCTGGACTGATGGCGAGGGATTGAATCATGTGTGTATGGTTTAGTATTAGTTTACTTTCTGCAAATTAAATATCAGTTACACAAGTTGTTTATGATTACTTCCGTAAGTCATAGCTGGTCTAATGATGAAGGGTCGGAAAATGAATTGATGTAATCTGGTTTAGATTTCTTTCATTGCAATTTTGAATTTCCATAAGCATAGTTTCTTTTGTGTTCAGTTGGCAGCAAGAATAGTTTAGTTTTCATATTCACTAGTTTCTTGTTTTGATTCATTAGATTAACAGCACTTTCCATTTCAACAGTTTACTTTCTTTTGTCATTGTAATTTCAATTTTCTTTTGAAGTTTCGAGATTGGTAAATCATTATAGGGGATATCACTTCCTTGAACAATTATAACCAAGCTTGTTTCTCACTTTAGAATTTCCATTTCACCTTAGAAAGACCATAAACGACAAAAAGATAAGAAAGAGGTTATCTTGCACATATAGTGCGCCGCACTTCATCAGCTTACGATTCCCGGATTGACAATTAAATGCAGCAATTTAGGACACACTAAATTGACCAAACATCCTGCACACAAAAGGGATGAATAATAAGGATACTCCATCCCCCCAGGGTAAGAAGCGGTATAGGGATACGCTACGACTTCTCCGCAGTTCCAGGCTACCTACTAGCAAAAGACATATTTATTCACTACCTTGCACTATCTTGGTCGGTGACCACCTCCCAATAGCTACGAAACTACAAGTGG
Organism: Pinus albicaulis; assembly: GCA_034641835.2. Lineage (NCBI taxonomy): Eukaryota > Viridiplantae > Streptophyta > Pinopsida > Pinales > Pinaceae > Pinus > Pinus albicaulis. The sequence goes on from CM076584.1 coordinate 1,434,298,786, forward strand.
ACTTGGCGCAGCTGCCCTGCAAGGCTCTACAGGGTTTACACACAGCCGTGCTGCAAGAGATCCATCATCGCAACCGGACTACACAATAACAGCTCAATGTGGCCACACTGCTCCTCACACGCCAGACCGAAGATATCTCCCTTATGGCGCAGCTCGAAATAGTGGTTCACCAGCTTGATTGAGGGATCCCTGATGAACTCTCGGTGTCAACTCCACTCCAAGCTACCATAGAAGGCTTGGTTGCAACACTCAGGGCATCCCAAACTGAGGTACAGACCCTCAAGGCCCAAATGGCCCACCAATTCACCTTATGCCAGGCCCAAGCACAACCTACCATACCCCCAGAGGTCCGAGCACAACGTGTTGCATTGATAACAGAAGCTACGGATCTTATTAAAGGACAGCTTACTCTAGGTACTCAGTTGCTCGAGGCGGCCATGAAGCTCTAGACAGTGGTCCAGTTCAACCCGATGCTTCAGCATGTCAAGAAGGATTTACGACAGAAGGAAGCTTCTTTTGATTAGATTGAAGCTACCTTTCCCTCCCTCATCCCTACGCAGCATCTAGCACTCTTGAAAACTAGCAACGCCTTCCAAGACACGATTGCGGATCTCCAACACGCCAAGCATGTCATCAGAAAGCGCTTAAAGCCATGGGGTGATGCCACCTTCCAGATATCTCAGGGTGCTAACAACGCCATCGCATGACTCAACTAGATATTGGAGCGGGTTACCATGACTCTTGAAGGACCGATCTCCCTGAAGCTTGTCGATATCGAACAGAGTGCTTCTGCCCAAAGTCAAGAAGTGTACCTCCATTGATCGCAGCCCTCAATACCTTACGTGCACAGACAGATTCTACACCACCATAGTGACTCGGGACAAGTCACAAGATTGTGCTGGGGGACTGTTGGAATAGGGTCTCCTACGAGCTGTGAAACTGGTCCAATTTTTATATTTTTTAGTATATTTAGTCAAGCGCAGGGGTTTTGGGGTGGGTCAAAGCCTCGAAAGCATTGTAATGGGTCAAAGGGTAGACCTAGTGTTACACAATTTTTTGTTCATCTAACCTATTATCATTAGATGGACCCAGGTACACCATGTAAGACCAGTTTTACCCCAAGTAAAATTTCTTTCACTATGAAAATAACTTAGTAAACCACCTTTATTAAGTTGTTTATGGTCTAAACAGGAAACCCCATGAGGAAATATTGAATAAATATACATTTGTTTGATTTTCCTCAAGGAATAATTAGTTAAACAATAGTTTAATTAATATTTCTAGTTATATTTAACCCAAAACAAGGAAATTAATTAGATAAATCATTATTTATCTTATTATTTTCTAAGAATAATTGTTTAAATCTTATTTAAATAACATTCTTTGTTAAATATGACTAATTCACCCTTAAATAATTAAATAAATCATTATTTATTTTATTATTACTCAACCACATCCTTAAAATGATAAATAAATCATTTATTTATTTATTATTCACAAATAAAGAGATTTGACCCAAGTCAAATTCCTTTTCCCTCCAACAAATATAATAAAATATTCCATAAAACTTGGATCTTGATTTGGTTAATAATATTTTAATTATGCACCAATATCTAGACTAACCCAATATTTTTTTATAAATAGAAGGGTTTTCCCATTCATTTATCACCTTTTGTTGCCTAAAGATCACTCTGGATCTAAACTTTTGGTCTGGCTATTGATCCACCATCATAGCCATATTTTTCCATTTTTGTCTGCGTTTTCTACACCATCAAGAGAGAGGAATTCTAGATCTGAAGTGCTGAGGACTTACAAGAACCCATCCCATTGAGGATAAAAGGGAACACCCTCTTGTGTTTTCCTCCCAGGTGTCATTAATACAAAATTCATTTTATATATTATTGTCTTGTCTATTGGATGCATGGAGTAAATCTTGTTTTTTCTACTATTTAATGTCTTCTAATGCATAGATCTAGATTTTTGCAACATTTATCTTGATCACCTAACTGCAGATCTGAAGATATTAGCAGTCATTTCTGTTGTTAGGGTTGTTTTTTATGCGCAGCTAAAGTGGTCTTTTTTTGTACGCTTGGAATTAAGATTCATACTAACAACTAGCGCCTCCACATGGGTTTACAATTACGACTACTGTTGTTTTTATGATCCTTGCATATCCAGCTGCTTCAAACCCTAGGATTTCTCTTTAGCCCCTTGTTTTTTCTTTTCTTGATGTTTTTTTAACCCATAAAACCCTAAAACGATAAAAAATATAACTTCTGTGTGATTTCGGACCTATTGCGCAAGTGACAGACATCAGCCGCAACTGAGACAACAAATTTTTCTGAAACCTGCCACCGAGAGTGCCGGAAGTGCAAGTTGCACTTTTTGGCCAAAAACTTGCGACCTGGACCTTCAGGGCGCACTTTACAGCCCAGAAAGTGCGAACTCTATTGAAAACAGGTCAGAAACTACAACCTGGACTTTTTGCAAGGATTTTTCTGAAAGTTTTCTGGGTTTGTCTGAGCCTCTATTCAAGGTTTTCTAACCTCCATCTCCACCCATTTTGGACCTGTACTTGTTATGTTTTTCTCAACTAAGTTGGAACCTAGGCCCCTAGGGGTTCCGTACCCTCCAATTTTTGTGGAATAGTTTTTGCTGTTGCAGGTTGTCTAAAATTTCAGAGTCTTCAGCCATTTTTTCAGATCTGATACCTCACCTTCAGATCCACTTCAGTTCGGCTTGTTATCCATCCAAATCACCTCATCTATCTTTGTTTTTGTTTTCCTCTAGAGTTCACTCCGTTTCCCTTCAGGAGATAGCCTTTCGCCTCCTCTTTTACAGCAATTTTTCCTGTGATTTGTTGTTGGTTTCTGCACCACTTTCTAGCAGATTGTCTTTTAGATCCCTGACCCTCTTGACCTTAGATCTATTAGCTTTTTTTAAGTGTGTTTTGATTAGTTTTTTACTCACCTATAGACTATTTGTTGAGAGACCCGCCTCTTTGGGTTTAGATTAGTGCATTATCAGCCATTTATTTTCTGTTTTTGCAGGCCTATATACTAAAATTTGCAGGTTTATTTACAGCTATACATCACACTTTTTTCTTTTTCTCTACAAATGTTTGGGTTTAAAAATTAAAACTTACACACTTTTACACACACACCCTAAGCGAAAAAGTGATTGGTTAACACCGCCAAGCAAAGACTCTAAAAAACATTGAAATCAATTGATCTTGCACCTCCCTGCCCTTGTTTCAACATTGTAATCAGTTGATCCTACACCTCCCTACCCTTGTCGGTCCCTTTTTCCATGTTTGACATCATTGCTCAACCTCCCATGGGCTCTGGTTTTCCTCAAGAGGGGGCCAACACCTCTTGCACTTTTTCCCCTCCTCGTAGCATGTATCCAGGATACGACATAACTCCTCTTTTTGCCCAACCTCCTGTTTACCACACTGTTACCCAACCTCTCTTGTCTGGTACCCCCGATTACTAGATTCTCATGATGAACTCCAGTCACCCTTCAACCGTAGACATCAATCTTCAGACTCAGTCTCGTCAATACAACAAGCCTCCTGCTACGTCTGTCCCCGAGCCGCCTCCTTTGGTCTCTACAAAGCCTCTTTTGACAACTAAGGGTCCCTTTCAGATCCCTCATAATAGGGCAGAGGTTCATACCAATATCCCTAAGGGACCACTACACCAAAATGTTGCTTCCGGAAAATCCGCCCATTCGTATAGCATAGTCGATGACTTGGCACAGTCCCCTGCTGCCATTTCAACACTCAAACTCCTCTAGTCATGGCCTTTGCAACGAAAGGCTCTACTATCGATCGCAGGCATTGTAGATCCTTCCAATGATCGATTGATAGTCTTCGATGTTGACCGGTCAGAACATCCTCCTCTCCCTGCTTCCGTCGCCTTCCAAATCCTAGTCAATATCTGGAACGCTAACGTTTCCCGGTGCATTATTGATGAGGGGAAATCCACCTATGTGATGTTCGCTTCGATTTGAAAGAAACTTTGATCAACTGAGTTGGCTCCTTCCACGATCACTCTCCAAGCGTGGGACGACCATGCCTCTAAGCCCATTGGCTTATTCCGCAATTTTCCTATTACTCTTGTGGGAAAGATTGTTTGTGTTGACGTAGAAGTCACAGATGCCCCCTAGATTACAACATTATATTGGGTCGTAGCTACACTTATGTGATCTCTGCTATCCCCTCTGCGGTCCATCTCAAGATGTCCTTCCCTCATAATGGAAAGATAGTCACCATTGACCAGTTGACATATTATGAACCAAAGTCTCAGGCCTCCCCTGAGTCCACTATCTCTTCGGTGGACAACAAGCAAACCGTCAATCCTTTGACTAGTGTTTCACCCGGATTCTACAAAGATTCCTCACTACTTGGTACATTCCCTGTTCTTCCTCCTCCTGTCTATGATCCTAGCTCATCAAATTTTTGCATGATGGAATCATCTTGGACTACCCTCAAGCGTCCCGCCTCGGCTAGTCAGCAGCCTCCTCACCCTCCATAACCGTCTCCTAGCCCTTCGATTCAGCCTTCTGGACCTCCTCCTCTTGGCCCTTCAGCTGGTGTTCATGAGCCTCTTTACCCCCCTAGAATGGTTCCTCCATGCCTTAACCATTTAGGAGTCGTCTCGCCTGGCCATTACCCCTCCGATCAGATACTGTTCCTAGCTCCCCCACCAGGAATCTATACGGCACCTGTCATGGCCACCCTCTCTCTTTTTAACTTGACCCTTGGGATTCTCTTCTGGTACCTTGATCCTCCAGCCGCTACCCCGCTAGGTCAATCCAAACCTTTCCTTTATTTGACCCCAGTTCAACCGGTCCCCTTGACTTCTCCCGCTACAACAGTGCCTCAACCACCTCAACCGAAACACCCTCATGTTGCGACTGCTCCGGGTAAGAAGGGCAAAGCTCGCAAGAGGGCCTCCAAGGACAAGGCTACCCCGACAGACCCTACACCTCCCCCACCCACAAATCCCTATGATTTGTGTGATGTCGTCGACCATGCCACCCATAACTGTCTTGAGCTGCCCCGTATCAAGCCCATGGTTAAAGTTGCATTCCCTGAGTCTACTGTCCTTGAAGCCCCTGTTTCTTCCTCAACCGCAGCCAAGAATCCTAAAGTTATGCACACTAACCAACCTTGTGCGTTGTGTGATCTCCATGGCCATTATTCTGACCATTTTCCCCACCGTACGCATTACCGCGCCTCGTTAGAGGTCGTTCGCGGGTACGAGATTGAACAAAACCAATCTGCCTCTTCCGTACTTGCACAGTATGCTGCAGGCTAGACTGAGGATTTACCTACTCCCATTTACATCCCCCCCCCCCTGATGTCGAAATGAAGGAGTCTGTGGCCACCATCCTCTACCTTTCATCATCCATGAGACCTTGGGTGGAAGCTCCCTTCGAATCTTCCCCTATTGTTTCACTTGAACCCCCTTCAGCGATCACCCTGGGCTCAACATCAGTAGATCCCTTATCTTCTTGTTCTTCCGCCATCACCCATGATGATGTGCATGTGAACCTTTCTTCTCATGATGATGATTCAGGTAGCTTTGCCGCGTCATGTGGTCTCCCTTCCTCCAGTCCCTCCATCTTCTATTGCGGTGATGACATCATGGAAGCCACGTCCCCCCCTCCCGACTTCAATTTTCCCGCCCATCAATGGGATAGCACCACCCATGCCCATGATGACTTTCCCAATATTAGCACAAGTTACACCACCGGTAGCTCCCACACCTCACCTTACCATCGACGTGTGAGTAGTAGACATCTTACCCAGATCAGTCCTTCCCGCGGAGTGCGTTCAATTTCTACTTTGCACTCAGGTTGCCAGCATTGTTCTTCATCCTTCCATTTATTATCTTGTGGCACCCTTCATATGGACCTACCACCCACACCTTATATCAGTTTTTCTGATGGTGCAAGTCGCTACTCCGAGAATCTAGCGTCGGTAGGTTGGGCCATTTTTACACCCTTACACTCCCTTGTTATCTCAAATTGGGCATGCATTGGTACTGCTACCAATAACCAGGCCGAATATGATGCAGTACAAGGTTTATTAGCTGATGCCCTTTCACATCGCATCCTTAAACTTCATGTTTGTTTAGTTTCCCTGCTTCTTGTCATGCAATTGAATGGTGTCTATCATGTGCATAATCCTATCCTTTTTAGAAGATATTTACGAGTGAAGCTTCTGATGCGTGAATTTTAAATCATGACATTCAGTCATGTACATAGAGCACAAAATCACTATGTAGATAACATTGCAAAAAATATTCTAGATTGGCACTGAGCACATGCATTTAACACAAGACAGTAACATAAAAATATCAAAACAATGCATATCCATAATATGTGTCGTATTAAATGTTTTAGATTCCATCCACTCTGATACATATGACATGCCCATAGCATGTTACAAAACTCAAAACTGGGGGCAACATCTGCCCCTACACACTAATCGATATCTGGAGGATCTCGAGCCAATGGCTCTGCTCCCGCAGCTCGTAGATCACGCATGCCCTGTCCGACCATCGCTATGCGCTGCATGACCCCTCGCCATTCAGAGGGTAGACCAACACATGGATCTATGTACTGGTCATCTAATTCTTTCTAGTCACGCTCTAAAACACCGGTCAGAAGCCTCTCACATCTATGATGGATATCCTCCAGGAGGGCTGCTGCATCCTCATTTTGGTATGACCTCGCTCCACTAGGTCCTGCGGTCCCAAATAATGCAGGTCACCCCATATATCCGGCCAGTTTTACCGGTGCTATATCTGCATACCAAAATTGAAAGAATCAGTACCACATACAATTTTTCTAGACCTTTACATGCACATAAAAGATTAGCAATTTGTCACTTACCATCAGGCCCCCATATCTGACCAGGTCGCAGTGGCAAATCTAGATCCCCACAATCGCTCATCCCACTATAGGGATAGTAGTCTATATACAGTGGCATCTAGCCCCAATGAGCAAAGAACTCAGGGCAGAATACCCGCCCAACTGCACCACCTCCTCCTCTGCACAGTAGTAACCCCCACCGGTGCATCCTAGGCTCTCTCGGACCCCCATCTTGGAGCTGTATATGAGGTCATAGTGTCGGGATCTTCTCAAAGAAGAACAAGCACAAAATTGTGCCATATGCACAGTCATGGTTCACTTGCTGCTTGCATAGTGACAACTATAGTTTCAGCGACGACAGCATCATCTGGGCCCACCCATAGTAGGTCCCACTCAAAACACTCTCCACCAACATCATCTGGCCTCCAGTGATGTGATGAAGCACCTGGTTGCCTAGGATCCGCAGCATCGCTGTAGCCACAACATGGGTCTCTAACCTCTCCAAATCCCCAATGGGTATCCGAGTCCCCTTGACTTAGAGACCTGGTTGTCAATGGCACTCTACAAACTCTATAATATTCCGCCCCCGTGGTAATACTGGCTTAGTATTCCCTACCATCCAAAGTGGTGGGAGACTAGTCAAGAAATATATATCCTGGACCATCAACTCGATCCAGTGCCCCTGCACTATAAAGACCTCATGGTCCAAGTCCCAATAGCTTAAAATCTGGGCCAATAAGGGCTCTCTAGTTCTCATCAAAGGATTCTCCACAAACTTTAGAACACCAAACCTCGCCAATGCACTGCAGACACCCTGATCCTCCCGGATCTCTGACCATAATGCGCCCAGGTATCTTTCTCTCCAGTTGGTCCGTAATTCTACCATATTTTCACAAAACCATCATACTTGTTAGAATACAGATAGAAAATATTATGTCTCATCATAAAAACCCAATACTCGGCCAAAAAAAAATAGCACCAGAAAACCCTTCCCTGACAGGTTGCACTTTTTAGGCCCAAACCTGGCATAGGTCGCAGTTTTTTTTCCCAAAAATTGCTACCCAAGTCACACTTTTTTCCCCAAAAGGTGCGACTGCTATAGGGTAAAATTCTTGGGTTGTTGGTTCTCAAATATCCCTCTCAGGGCTTTCCGGTGCCTGAGGCAGATAGTAATATTAGCTTTATAGTTCACAAAGAAGATACATATATGTTCATATCAACTTAAACAAATTGATGGAATAAGATGGAAGATTACCTCTTTCCAGATCTTGAAGTCTTTTGGAGAGCTCTAAGTAGTGAAGCAAGGATTCTCCTTCACCAGCTCCAAATCGCGACCCTGTGATCAATCAAAGCACCTGTGTAATCTCTACCACAATATAAATTTCCTATCAATTAAGTTAACATATGATAAACATTAAACAATGCACGTCTAAGCCATTCATCTCATGCTATATAAGTAATTGAGGAACAATAAAAATATTGACGCATTGAATGTACAAAACAGATACATTCCTATTGATTTATAAAAAGGAGGATTACAACCGTCGGTTGTACCAAGCCCTCCTCATTCTTCCAATATCTCTTTCTCTTTTTCTGAATGTGGTGATGTCTTGATCAACAAGTTCTCAATGAACCTCTTTGATATTTTACCTTCACACTACAACAATAAATGCTCTGCTTCACATGTATTCAAAAAACCTTCGACCTTGAACCAAGAGCCTACAGCTCCATTTTATAGGAGATGGAGAGGGAAATCATTTTCTTTCTCCTTCCACTAGTTCTAAATAGAAAAAACCAAGATGTTTCCTCAACTTTCCCTGCTTTTTCCTTTTGTGAGAGTTTAGTTGTTTTTGGCAAGGCCCAATAAGAGACTAGTGCCTTATAGTTTCTATTTTGTATTGACTCTCTTATGAGAAAAAGCTGGAATTTAAAATCATTCTCCGTGGGTTTTTCCTGTTTCAAACTAAAAACATGGGTAACGCTTCCCTCTAGACTAAAAAGAGTGTTTCCCCAGCCACTAATGCAAAATTTTCATGGATCAGGTGCGTTATAACGCACTTTGGCTGTTATAGGGGTGTGGTACCTTGGCAGAAGTAGGTTTAGTTTAGGCCTTTTTATTCCTTCCATATTTATATTCTCCTCTGAGATGATGAGGAGGTTATTTTACCTGTAACATATGCCCCCTAAAGTGTGAGGTTAGATATGAAGACGATGGCCGAAATACTTTATAATATGTGTAGTAGAGCTAAAGAGATTGGAGGACTGAGGAAAACCTGAAACAACAACATATGTCAGAAAATATAGTATATGTCTTGAGTCGGGCATTCCCATGTTCAGTAGCTAATCAACATGATTTCTCTAGTATTTTTGGGTATGTAGTCCGCGTCCATGGTTTTGTGCATGGTTTTGCGCATGGTATTTGGGTACGATGGTTTTCGGCCCCTGGTATTTTTGTAGATCCGGTCAAGGGAACTACGGTTATGTTCTAATCCAGGGTTAGTGGATTGGGGTTTATGTATGCTTTGGCATGTATATATATGTGTTGTAACACTAAAAGGAATATAATGAAAAATCAAGCTGGTCGTCCCGATTTGGGATCCAGGGGAAAATCTCTGTGTTTATCTGTTTTATGTTTTATGCTCTCGTTATTGTTTATTTTCTGTTATAAGATTCGTGTGTAGATAATTTCTGTTCAGGGTTAAAACCTACATTTGGTATCGGAGCTGTTTCGGCTTCAAGGGGACACCTTTGTTGTTGAGGGTTTTTTGCTCGGGCCTGTGGTAGACCCTGTTCAGTGGGAGATCTGCGGGATCGATTCTTGAGGTGAAAGAAGATGGCGAGCGGCGGAAAGATAGAGATCGAGAAATTTAATGGTCAGAGTTTTGAGTTGTGGAAGCTCAAGATGGAGGATCTGCTGGTGGATAAAGATCAGTGGATCGCGGTAGATCCAGGTACTAAACCAACGGGAATGTCAGATGAAGACTGGAAGAAACTGGATCGGAAGGCTAAGAGCACAATACGGTTGTGTGTGTCAGATTCAGTATTGTTGAATGTATCTGGGGAAGCTACGGCGAATAATTTGTGGGAAAAACTTGGGACTTTGTACCAATCTAAGTCTCTGGTGAATAAGTTGTTCCTGCGGAAAAAGCTGTATAACCTGAGGATGAAGGATGGAGACTCGGTGACAGAGCATCTGAATGCCTTCAATACTGTGGTAAGTCAACTGTCATCTGTTGATATTAAAATCTTAGATGAAGATAAGTGCATCGGTTTGTTGTGATCTCTACCAGACTTGTGGGACAGTCTGGTTATTGCAATAGGTAGCAATACAACTACCTTGAATTTTGATGACATTGTCTCAGCCTTGCTGTCGAAGGAAATGAGACGGAGAAATATGGAGGGTCAGAATGGAGATGCCTTATCTGTACGAGGAAGGTCCCAGAAAAGAAACAAGAATAAAGTTTCGAGTGGGAAATCCAAATCTAGAGGGAGATCTAAATCTCCTGGAAAGTTTGTGAAGGTGTGCTGGAAATGCGGAAAGGAAGGGCACTACAAAAAGGACTACAGATCTAAAGCTCCTGAGAAAGGAAAGGGATCTGATGATGCTCCTTCTGCAGAGGCAAAAACCACCTCGAATGAAGGTGGGGATGTGTATTTGGCTTCTTCTTCAAATACACATGTAGATCATGAGTCATGGCTGATTGACTCAGGTGCATCCTTTCACTTCACTCCCCATAGGGAGTGGTTCTGCGAGTATGAGAAATATGATGGTGATGTCTTCCTAGGGGATGATAGGAAGGCCAAAATCGTCGGACGTGGAAAGGTAAAGTTGAAGCTACAAGGTGGAAGGATTAGAACACTTCCTGGTGTTCTGCATATTCCTGCATTGGCCAGAAATCTGATTTCTGTAAGCAAGATGGATGATGCAGGTGTAAAAACAGTGTTCGAGAAAGATGCCTGCAAGATGGTTCGGGGAGCACTGGTATTAATGCGAGGAGTTAGGACTGGAAATCTGTACAAGCTACAAGGTAGCACTGTTATTGATGGGTGTAACAGTTCTATGGTTCTTGAAAGTGGAGCTGAAAGCCTAGCTATCTCTGGAGAAAAGACCATGATATGGCATCAAAGGCTTGGACATATTTGAGAGAAGGGCCTTCGGATACTGCATAGAGATGATATGGTAGAAGGTATGTCTAATTTTTCTCTGGATTTCGATTTCTATGAACATTGTGTATATGGGAAGCAGAATCGAGTGAGTTTTCCTTCTGGTGCTAAGAGGGCAAACAAGATATTAGAACTTGTGCACAGTGATGTGTTTGGGCCTGTGTCAGTTCCATCACTAGGAAAGTCTGTGTACTATGTTTCATTCATAGATGACTTCTCAAGGAATACATGGACATATTTCTTGAGTAAGAAATCTGAAGTCTTTGACAAGTTTAAAGAATTTAAGGCTCTGGTGGAAAACCAAACAGAGAAGAAGATAAAGGCGTTGAGGACAGATAATGGTGGGGAGTTCTGCAAGAAGGAATTTGAAGAGTTCTGTAAGAAGTATGGTATAGCACGATAGAAGACTACTCCATACACACCTCAGCAAAATGGAGTTGCAGAAAGAATGAATAGAACACTGATGGAAAAGGCAAGAAGCATGCTCAGTGGTACCAGGTTAGGACAAGAATTCTGGGCAGAGGCAGTGGAGACTGCATGTTACTTAGTTAACAGATCACCTTCATCGGCGTTGGAGGATAAGACTCCACATGAGGTATGGACTGGTAAGAAACCCTCTCTTTCACATCTAAGGGTATTTGGATGTGATGCATATGTACATGTTCCAAAGGAGAAAAGGACCAAGTTGGATAATAAATCTGAAAGGTGCATCTTTATTGGGTATAAGGATGGTTTAAAGGATTACAAGCTTTGGAACCCAGAAACAAGGAAGGTTGTGTACAGCCGAGATGTGGTGTTTAGAGAAGTGAAAGATGTTGTTAAACATGAATTCCTACCAAAGGAACCTGAGAAGATAGAGTTTGAGCTAAAGGAGGATGAATCAGACTCTACAACAGAAGAAGACTCGGAAGATGAAGAGCCACAAACTCCAGCTTTGAGAAGATCAGTTCGGGAAAGAAGGCAACCGGAAAGGTATAGTCCATATGCTTTCTGTTCAGGTTTTGCCTTAACTATAACTGATGATGAACCCAGAACTGTCAGGGAGGCATCAGATTCAGAGGATGGAAAACTCTGGAAGGAGGCCATGGTTGATGAAATGGCATCCTTGCACAAAAACGATGCATGGGATCTGGTGGAGTTGCCTGCTGGAAGGAAGCCCATTGGGAGCAAATGGGTGTTTAAGAAGAAGATGAATTTAGAAGGCAAGGTGGAGAAATACAAAGCTCGGTTGGTAGCGAAAGGTTATTCCCAGGTGCCGGGAATTGATTTTGGTGATATTTTTTCTCCTGTTGCCAAAGTTACTTCTATTAGATTACTTTTATCTGTTGTTGCTACATTTGATTTTGAGATAGAACAGATGGATGTGAAGACAACATTTCTTCACGGGGATCTAGAAGAGGAGATCTACATGAAGCAACCTGAAGGCTTTATGGTGAAGGGTAAGAAAGAACTGGTATGCGGGTTGAAGAAGTCTCTGTATGGGTTAAAACAGTCACCAAGGATGTGGTATCAGAAATTTGATACCTATATACGGGGACTTGGCTTCACCAGAAGCAAGGAGGATCACTGTGTTTATTTTAAATTAATTGGTGACCGTGTTATTTATTTCGTCTTGTATGTGGATGATATGTTGTTGATTGGAAATGACAAAGAAATTATCCAAGAGTTGAAGACCCAACTGTTCTCCAAATTTGACATGAAGGATTTGGGTGCTGCAAACTATATTTTGGGCATGGAAATTAAGAGAGATCGGGCAAAGAGGAAGCTCTGGTTAAACCAGAAGAAGTATGTCGAGACTATATTGCAGAGGTTAAATATGCAGGATAGTAAACCGGTGAATGTTCCTATTCCTGTAGGTGTAAAGCTGTCTGTTGAACAGTGTCCCAAGACACAACAAGAAGAAGAGTATATGTCCCGTGTTCCATATGCAAGTGCAGTGGGTAGCCTTATGTATGCAATGGTCTATACTAGACCAGACATTGCACATGCAGTGGGAGTATTGAGCAGGTTTATGTCAAACCCAAGGAAGGAGCATTGGACAGTAGTGAAGCGGGTTTTCAGATATTTACGTGGCACTAGTGATTATGGCTTGTGTTACCAGGGAAGACCAAGATTGGAAAGAATGTTGGACATTCGTGGTTTTGTTGATGCAGACTGGGCTGGAGATCTGGACCAAAGAAGATCTATAAGTGGGTATGTGTTTAGCCTATTTGGAGGCGCAGTCAGTTGGATGAGTAAAAGACAATCTGTAGTGGCTCTTTCAAATACAGAGGTAGAATACATAGCAGCCACTCATGCAAGCAAAGAAGCAATTTGGTTGCAGAGATTGTGTTCAAGTATGGGGTTGGTACAGCAAGCTATAAGGATAGACTGTGATAGCCAAAGTGCAATTTTCTTGGCTAAGAACCCTGCTTATCATTCAAAGACAAAGCACATTTATGTTCAATATCACTTTGTTAGAGATATGGTTGAGGCTAAAAGGGTGTTGCTGGTAAACGTGGACACTTTGAAGAATGTTGCAGATGCATTAACAAAGTCTGTGAGCACTCAGAAGTTCTATTGGTGTAGAGAAACAATGGGTTTTGAAGAATTGGGCCAATGACTAAGCTCTCTTATGACCCCCTGTGGAAAGAAAACAACAAGTGGGAGAATGTTGGGTATGTGTTATATTCTTTCCACGACTAAGCACGTGCGGGGGGGTAAGAGGGGGAGAATGTTGGGTATGTGTTATATTCTTTCCACGACTAAGCACGTGCGGGGGGGTAAGAGGGGGGGCGATAGCCCCCCCTTTGCGCTAGGCGCAATGGGGGGTCACAGGGGGGGCAGTAGCCCCCCCTGTCGGGGTCTGGGGCAGCGCCCTGGCGAAAATTTTTGGTCCTTAATTTCCGGTGGGTAGTCCGCGTCCATGGTTTTGTGCATGGTTTTGCACATGGTATTGGGGTACGATGGTTTTCGGCCCCTGGTATTTTTATGGAGTAGGTCAAGGGAACTACGGTTATGTTCTAATCCAAGGTTAATGGATTGGGGTTTATGTATGCTTCAGCATGTATATATATGTGTTGTAACACTAAAAGGAATATAATGAAAAATCAAGCTGGTCGTCCCGATTTGAGATCTAGGGGAAAATCTATGTGTTTATCTGTTTTATGTTTTATGCTCTCGCTATTGTTTATTTTCTGTTATAAGATTCGTGTGTAGATAATTTATGTTCAGGGTTAAAACCTACAAGTACAAAGATATGAAGAATATGTCCACTGATAAGCATAATGTGGAAGTGTCTGTCATAACAAGATCAGGCTGAACAAGCTGTCTCCATAAACAATATCGCAACTTGGGAAGGAAACATAGCTGTAATGATGTAACCTTTGCCCCAAGGTCTTGGCCGCCGCTTCACTTAAACCGCATATTTCTCGACATGTGAATGAAGAAGCTTGTCTTCGAACATGTGAGAAATCGTCTGATTACCAGTCGATAATGAAAACTATTAACAGACACGAAGGTGGCCACCGATAATGATGATGGTCCCTAAGATGCATAGTACAATATAGCAAGTGCGAATAAAAAGAGTTGAAGTCGAACACTCGTAGAATCATTCGATCGAGAGCCAATGATGAAGACTCCTAATCAAACACAAGATTACCTGCCACTGATGTCTGCAAGTATCTGGGTACTAGTGGGTTTCTAGATCAACTTCCTAGATATGATTTTGAAGTCGATAGGAAGAGATCTATTGAAAGGTAGGCATTGAGGTGTCCTACATCAGTCAACACGAAATGGAAAACAAATGATTTTTTTTTTAATGGAAATAATGAAGAGAAAATGGGGATAACTGATGACAAATAATTTCTAACATAGTGAGCGGTTTGGTTGATATGAGGAGTAGTAGATAGCGAGATCTGCTTGAACAATAGATGGCACTGTAACAGGGTACTAGGCAACTGAGGCTTAATGAATACCAAAGATTTTGTTAGGATTTTACCGGTGTAGGAACACTGGGAGATGAAGGCTAAACTCATATATGGTAGGGTTCAACTAATTGCAAAAGATTTTTCTAGGAAGTGCCATGCTCAAGATTTTTGCTGCCAAATCGACCTTTATGAAATGTAACAGAGGTAGTATCCATTTTGTCCAAAAAATTTCCCCTTCTGATTAGGTTTAACGAATCTAGACGAGTAAACTTGGTGAATTTTTCATGTTTAGAGAGTCTGAAAAATGTCGTAAAAGACAACTCCAAGGGGTACCTTTGTCATGTCTTGATAATCGGGCACGATAAATTGAGAATAGTAAGCCCGAAACAGTTTATTATCCGTGAGTTAGTCCATCGAAGCCGGAAAAGTGAGAAATCTATATTCTATGGACGTCTACCTCATTTTGTTATGAGTACGAGGAGACGAAGTAAACTCAGTATTATTTGTGAAATTTTTAACGAGTCCAACAAAGAAAAACTCAGTGCTCTCCATGAAATTTTAACAAGTCACGCGGAGAAAACTTGGTCACTTTTTCTGTTTAAAGAGCTTTGAAAAAGAGGAAAATAATGGCTCCTTATTCTTTGTCGTGGTAGTTTAACGAACCCGACAAAGGCAAATTGGGGTTTTTTCAGTTTTATGAGCTAGAAAAAATCCCTAAAAAGAAAGCTCAGTGCTTCTTCATATTAGTTTTAACGAGTCTGAAGAAGAGAACTCTGGGTTTTTCAGATTAATGAGCAAGGAAAAGACCATAAAAAGAATGCTTGAAATCAACTTCATATAGGCTTAACGAGTCCGAATAAGAGAACTCAAGGTTTTTCAGATTAACGAGAAATAAAAATACCGTAAAAAGAATGCTCGATTGGAAGTACTACCTCCAGGCCGAATGTGAGTTGAAATGGCGTGAAGCCTGTGGCAATTTTGACTGACGTTCGGTATGCCCATAACGAGAAATACAACTTCTAATGCCATGTGATTTTATGGTTTCCGACCAATCAACGAATCATGGTTTTGAGGATGCCATTTACAGCTTCGACTTGGCCATTAGCTTGAGGATAATGGGACGAAGATTGATTTTGATGAAAACCTAGCATGGATGTTAATTCGGTCATCATATGATTTTGAAAGTGGGATCCATGATCTGTGACAGTAGATAGGGGTACGCCGAATCGACAGATTACCTAATTGAATAGGAAAAGAGCGGCAGCTTCGCCATCAACCTTAAAAGTGGGAATGGATTCCGCCCATTTCGTAAAATAGTCGACCGCAACCACAATGTAGTTGTGTCCATTTTCTGAAATGGGATTGCAGGTGACGAAGTCAATTCTCCATTTGGCGAAAGTACCAATGGAGATAACCGAATGAAGAGGGGTAGGATGAGCACGCATTTTATTCGTAAAAATTTGACATGGATGGCACTTCTGGACTGCTACAATGCAGTCTTTAAATAAAGTGTGCCAATAATCACCTCTACGCAGGATTTTTTGGGCAGTAACTATGCCCGAAAGATGACCGTTGCACGCCCCTGCGTGGAAGTCATTCAAAATGAGTTCTGCTTCATTGAAAGTGAGACAATGCTAGAGAATAGTATTGATACCATGGCAATATAACATATCATTCAGCACGAGGTAGTGTTTTTCATGGTGGCGAATACGACGATGGTTGTCAAATGTGAGAGTTGAGTGGAAGCATTGGGTTTGTAGGTAGACCAACATGTCTCCATACCATGGGTCCGAAGAATTGACCAAGTATACATATTCATCACGAAATGGATCGTGAGCTACTTCTCCTGGGTCAATTCTGGGAAGGTCCGATAGTAATTTGGTGAAGACGAGAGATTTCTTTGCTTTGGCAGTTGTGAAGACCAAATCAAATTGTTGGAGGATTATAATCCATTTGGAATATTTTCCTCCTATAATTTTTCAAGACAGGATGTGTCGCATGGGGTTCTCCAAAGCAATAACAGTAGTCTGTCGCAGCAATATATAATGTCAGATTCGGGTGACGGCAAAGACTACTGCCAGAGAAAGTTTCTCCACATGTGAATAACATAGTTCGGGTCTGATTAGACCTTTTGACAAGTAGTATATCACATGTTCACTATCTTCATTATTAACTTGAACCAAAACCATTCCAAGTGAGGATGGTGAGGCTGCCAGGTAGAGGAGAAAGTCGCGTGAGTAGTTGGGGGCGCTAAGGAGTGGGGCTGAAACAAGTGCATGTTTTAAAGAGTCAAATGACCGTTGAGCTTGGTCATCCCACAAATATAGTGTTCCCTTCTTCAATAATCGCATAAATCCTTTCATCATCTCGGCATATTTAACAATGAATCGACATAAAAATTTTTCCTTCCCTTGCAAACGTTGGAGTTGGAAGATGGATTGTGGCACCGGCAATTCAACAATTGCTTTAACCTTATCGGGCTCAACCCTAATCCCGTGCTTGGAGACAATGAAACCTAACAGATGCCCGCACTTGACCATGAATACACACTTATGAGGATTCAGACATATATTGTAGAATCTACACCTAGCAAAAATTTCTTTCAGATGAGCAAGGTGATCAGGTCATTTCTTGGAATGGGCCAGAACGTCATCAAAGTAAGCCTGTACAATATGTCGAATGTCGTGGAAAGCGTAGTCCATAGCCCACTAAAAATTTTCTCTAGCATTCTTCAGACCGAATGGGTGTTTACGATATGAAAATGTGCACCAAGGACAGTTGAAGGCAGTTTTATGCTGGTCTTGTTTTTTAATCACAATCTGGCTATAGCCCGAAAATCCATCCATGAAGGAAAAAGATTCGCATCCAGCGCAATCGTCGAGAATCTGATCTATGAATGGCGTAGGATAATTGTCTTTGGGACAAGCAACATTCAGATCTCGATAGTCAACACAAACTCGGATGGTGCCTTGTTTTTTGTCTACGAGAACCGGATTGGAAACCCATTCTGTCAACGGAATGGGATAGATGAAACCAGTGTTTAAACGTTTTTCTACCTCAGTTTTGATGGTGGCCACTTTGCACGGGTGGATAGGCTTGAGTCGCTGCCGACTTAGTTTGGAATTGTCATAAATTTTTATTTCATGCTCGGCTATAGATGGATCTATGCCGGGCATTTCGTCATAAGACCAAGCAAACACATCGTAGAATTATTTGAAAATGGATGTGAAGCACGCAATTTCCTCAAGATTGCAATCTGCTCCAATCTAAATATTTTCCATGATACCCATTTTGACCGAGATATTGATGAGAATTTTCTTAGAAATATTACCCATGTTCCCTTCTGAATCGATAGTTTGAACAGTCGTGTAAGCAAAGGGAAGCATCTCAGGTGGGTCAAAGGATGGGATTTCAGTATTTATCATGTCCAAGTCGATCATCAAAGTGCAATGGTGAAACTCTCCCCTAGGTCGTTCTTCTAGAGACATAATCTCTCGAATAGCTTTGTCAGTAGGAAAGAATTCATTGAGGATATCCTTAGAGAGAAGTGTGATGGGTGGGATTTTTGTACCTTTGGTTGAAACCATAGCAGTGGAGGGTTCATATGTAATTTGGATGGCTTGATAAGCCAACTCGACTAGTGAGAGTGGCATCTGATCTCCATCGGAATCAATGTCTAAAGGTGCTGGGAGGTTCCATGGGTCGATAGAGCCATCCAAAGTGGTGGATATCATTGCAACCATATTTGGGACCTCTGGCAGTGGGAGAGGAAAGAAACCCAGTAGGGAAGATGCCTTCAGAAGACCGGTACCAATACTGACGTAAGAGTCAGGAAGGCCTCCTATTAGGGGTACAGTACTACTTGGTAACGTGGTATAATCAGGCGTGCAGAAGGATAACTGATCCACTATTACTATTTTCCCATCCAATGGAAATAGGATGAGTCGGAAGACCAAAGAAACAATGGCGGTCATGGCGTAGGACCAACTGTGACCGAGCAATAGATTATAGTCGAGATGGTGATCTACGACTTCAAAGTCCACGGTTATCGTTTTCCCACTCAGAGTGATGGGAAAGCTAGAAAGGTATCCTTTTGGGAGGAACGTGTGGCCATCAAAAGCTTTGAGGGAATTCGACGGTGGTGACAAAGTAGGAGAACCTAAAGCGAGCCAACAAGCTTGTGACATAACGCAGGTCAAGGCACCTTCGTCAATGACAGTACGATGGATTGGTCTCCCTTTCGACACAACCTACACTTGGAATGCGAATTGCTGTGAGAGGCGAGTCTGAGATTTTTCCATATCAAAGATAGCTAGCATGGAATCCTGGGGGTCTACTCCACCAATGGCTGAAAGCAAGGCTTTCCTTTGTGCTGGGCAGGTTTTCAATACTTCGAGAGCAGACATAGCTGACGGTGCCTACGCCAAATCTTCTACAATGTTGTAGTTTTGGGTTGCACGTGCAGAGGTGTTATGAGTCGTGCGTCGAAGTGTCCCTTTGGGGGGATGAATCATGAGATCAGTAGTAGGCTGTTCAATATGCAGATCGTTGGGTGGCGGTGGATTTGAACTGGTACCAGGTTCTTGAGCGTCTATGGTAGGGTTTCCATAAAGCTTGGCTCATGTTTGAAGTTCAACACTTTCAATTCCATAAATTCTAGATGATCCTTCACTGGAAGGATGTGAACCACCATTTCCCCTTTGTTGGGGTTGTGGTGGGTTGTCAACCATGTTTTGTTGTTGCTGCTATTGATTAGGGAAAGGATTATGAAGAACGGCAGGTGTTCACCCAAAATCCTTTTTTGCGATAAAATTGGTGCATTCCTACACCCGAGGAAATTTGTATGTCAAGTTGTCCTCCACACAGATCTTGCAAGGAAATTTCATGGGTTTATTCTTCCCTATGTCGTTTTTGGCAGCGATTTTCTGATTAGGATTATTCTGATGGTTTTACTGCTCTTCCGAAGAAGATGTCTTTTTCTTGTTCTTCTTATTCTTTCCACTAGTTTTTTGTGAAGTTTGCACAGAGTTTACCTCAACAGTAGGAAGATTAGTCATTTGGTTAGGGGAAGTGGCAGCCAAGGATGGCTGGGAGGTTTTACCCCGAGACTGTTTTGTGGCTACGCCAGAGATTGTGCCAACGAGGCCTTCGGCATGGGCTCAGGTTTTCTGAGTAGTGGGAGGATTTGAGTTAACAGGGGCATTGAGGAGTAAATCATATAGCGTGTCAGATTGTGAGTAGATCAAATCCAAATGTTGGGCACGACGAATGCATTGATTTTCTGTAACCACACCGGATAGGCCAATGTCTTTAGAGATGTGGGTTAAGAGAGACTTACAAAACCAATTAGATAGAAGATGATACGGGATTGGCACTTTGACTAGCCTCCTCCTACGCCTCCATTCATGAATGTGATCGGAGATGTGGGTGGCGGTGTCTTGGTGCAGCGAAGTTAATAGTTTCGTTCCGGTTTCATATCTGATTGGAAATTGGAAGTTCTTTAGAAACTCCGTAGCTAAAGCGCCAAAAGTGTTTATGGCGACGCGTGGCAATTCAATATACCACTTGGCAACATTTCCTGTAAGGGTGCGGGGGAATAGTTGAAGTCGGATACTATCATCCACCATGGAATTAGATATAGACCATAAATGAAAGGTGGTGATGTGTGCAGCTGGGTCTTCCCCTTGTTTCCCATCAAACTTTGGGATGTCATAAGGAGTCTTGTGTGGTACTGGAGGCCAGAGCGGGTTGTGATTGATGGGGTCATTATTCAATTTATAGATGTTGGGAATGTCTAGAGCTGCCAAAAATGGAATTTGCGGGTTTGCCCCTGAATCTAGCTAGGGAATTATTGCTGACTATTTGGACCATAGGGTCCGCCCATCAATGTGTTACCAGTAGGATAAGTAGGACTTTGATAAAAATTTCCTATGGGTGGAGGGGTAGGGATATATGGTTGCTGTCCATAGGGCATATTGTATTGCGGGGCGAATGGTTGGTTTCCCCCAGTATAAAAGTGCCCTCCCATTCGATATGGAGGTTAGGGTGGGTTGGCCCATATGGACGCAATAGAGGTTCGCAGAGGCATGCTACTACTTGCATATTTTAGTAGCGGCATAAACCCTACACCGATATTTAAACCACGTAAGGGAATAGTGTTAACAATAGGTTGTCTGGTTTGTCCTAACGATTGCAAGGGAAGTGAAATGTTCCCTGTTATTTGTGTGCTGGTAACATTGCCCCCTGATATGGAGGCCAAGGGGTTTGAACTCAGCAAAGGGTTCCAACCGAAATGGTTGCTAAAAGGAACCGAAGTAGTCCCACTTGTGGGAGGAGAAACTGTAGGTCCCAACATGGTCACGATAGGAGTACATCCCCAAGGACTCGGCGAATTACTCGCAGTTGTGATAACCGTAGAGTTGGGACTAGGCATAAGTTGACTACTGGTGTTACCAAGTAATGGCATAGAACTAACAACTGGCGAGGAGGATGGTGGCAAACCTGGGATGGTTTCCATTGGTATCGACCCTATGGATTTCGGTTGCGAAATGGATGTTTGTGTGGCCGAAGACATGTTTTGGCGTGGTGGAATCTGAATTATCACAGTTGCCGATGGATCAGTGAGTGGAGGATTTTAATGAGGTACGACACCTTCTGTGAAAGGGTCCTCCGGAAATTCCTTATAATATGAGGCTATGTGAAAATCAGGGTTTGTCAATGGAGACTGCTCTTCTGTAGAAGGCACGGGTTCACCAAGGTTCAGTTCTTCCTTAGGAGTCAGAGGAGGTAGACCTTGCTGTCATCGAGACAGACAGCGTGGGTCGGATGATGCCATGGTGAATTGTTTATTTTTAACAAATTTTAATAAATTGTGATGTATTATAAAGTCTCAATGACAGTAACCACACACCTAAAAAAGAAAAAAGGAAAAATCACTCTCTAAAATCAATCAGCAAGCAGCTAGAATAGGGTGCCTTATCTGAGTACTACCGTTTGCTGGAGATGAAACCCAGTATCACAATAATATACAGAGAGGGTTGCTCGAAATTACAGTTACGCTTAATCTAGAGCTTCGCCCAAACCTTAGACGATAGGTGTAAGCACTCTCGTGAAGACGAGTACCCTTCTAAAGACCGAAGACAGAGTAGGTTCATATGTTTCAAGTACCAGGACAGCCCGTCCCAGTCACCTTGTGTAAGTCCCTAAAAATTATGGCCACTAAAGATACTTCAAATCACAGACATCATCAGGGGGGTCATGGTCTAGGATAGCATGCTATATGGGCAGAATACCTAGATCCCCGATCTAGTTTCGACATTCCCGAAGGGAACCCCAATATATAGAATGCCCACCAGATGCAGTCGAAAGCGGGCTACCTTCTTGTGCACCCAAGTTTTGTCTCGTGCTTAGCTCCAGTAAAGGAGTGGTCTCGATAATATGAGTGCAGTAGGATTTCACTCGTTAATGACTCTAGTCTCAAGTTTTGAGATCTTGGGTGATTTTCTCACTTTTCCTAACCCAAGATCTTAGCCTGAACTACTATTGGTGTGAGCTCAGAAAAAATAATGTGATTGATTTTATTATCGCTTGATTCTTAGTGTACTTGATTATTAGTCTTGCGGAGGGGGAGTGGACGTATGAAGTGTAATGAGACTTTGACTCAAAAAACCATGCAAAAATATGCTCTAAATATTCAATTCAATGAAGAGTATTTCTACAAGGAGAGGTTTCCTTTCAACATCCATGCACCAACATTCAAATAGAAAAGTTCAACCTTAAAGATTCAGACATCTATTTACCTCGTCTTAACAGTCTTTTAACTGAAATTTTTATAATTAATCCAGCTAGATGCAGAAAAATAAAAAATAAAAATTCTTCTAAAAATAAAAAGTATTCGACATTAACTTTTTAAACAAGAACAAACAAACAGCACTGCCAGTTGGTAAACAAGCACGGGGATTCAGTCAAGGAGTGTTTCTAATGGCAAAAACTCTGCAACCAAAAAGGAACACAACACAGGGGTGAATAGAAATTTTTTGGCTAAGTAACGCACTAGTTCTGAGAAGAGACAACATTAATGCAGATACTAATGCACTATAATCAAAGCTAGGTCACATTATAACGCTCTGGAATACTGACAAAGACAACGTTAGCCAAGGTAAAGTTCTTCGGATGGCCAAAAGGGCACAAGACTGAACTCTGTGAGCTTTTGAAATTTTTACTAGGCATAAAAGCTGGTCAGAAGGATATGTGAATAGAGGAAAGAAGGAAAGAAAAAATCCGGAAACTTGGGGTTAAAATCCCCAGCGGAGTTGCTAATTCTGTTATAGGGTAAAATGCTTGGGTTGTTGGTTCTCAAATATCCCTCTCAGTGCTTTCCAGTGCCCGAGGCAGACAGTAATATTAGTTGTATAGTTCACAAAGAAGATACATATATTTTCATATCAACTTAAACAACTTGATGGAATAAGATGGAAGATTACCTCTTTCCAGATCTTAAAGTCTTTTGGAGAGCGCTAAACAGCGAAGCAGGGATCCTCCTTCACCAACTCCAAATCTCGACCCTGTGATCAATCAAAGCACCCGTGTAATCTCTACCACAATATACATTTCCTATCAATTAA
Source organism: Pinus albicaulis (assembly GCA_034641835.2). Lineage (NCBI taxonomy): Eukaryota > Viridiplantae > Streptophyta > Pinopsida > Pinales > Pinaceae > Pinus > Pinus albicaulis. Next base: position 1,434,322,367 of record CM076584.1, read on the forward strand.
GTTAACATATGATAAACATTAAACAATGCACGTCTAAGCCATTAATCTCATGCTATATAAGTAATTGAGGAGCAATAACAATATTGACGCATTGAATGGACAAAACAGATACAGTTCTATTGATTTATAAAAAGAAGGATTACAACCGTCAGTTGTACCAAGCCCTCCTCAGTCTTCCAATCTCTCTTTCTCTTTTTCTGAATGTGGTGATGTCTTGATCAACAAGTTCTCAATGAACCTCTTTGATCTTTGACCTTCACACTACAAAAATAAATGCTCTGCTTCACATGTATTCAAAAAACCTTCGACCTTGAACCAAGAGCCTACAACTCCATTTTATAGGAGATGGAGAGGGCAATCATTTCCTTTCTCCTTCCACCAGTTCTAAATAGAAAAAACCAAGATGTTTCCTCAACTTTCCATGCTTTTTCCTTTCTTGAGAGTTTAGTTGTTTTTGGCAAGGCCCAATAAGAGACTAGTGCCTTGTGGTTTCTATTTTGTACTGACTCTCTTATGAGAAAAAGCTGGAATTTAAAATCATTCTCCAATTTTTTTTCCTGTTTCAAACTCAAAACACGAGTAACACTGCCCTTTAGACTAAACAGAGTTTTGCTCTAGCCACTAACGCGACCTTTTCATGGATCAGGTGCGTTATAACACACTTTGGCTATGATAGGGGCGTGTTACCTTGGCAGAAGTAGGTTTAGTTTAGGCCTATTTATTCCTTCCATATTTATCTTCTCCTCTGAGCTGATGAGGAGGTTATTTGACCTATAACAGCGACCCAGCTGTGAGGAGGAGCAAAGGTCTGTTTTTGAGCCCTGGGGACCTAATCTGAACTTTAATCCACTGAAAATAAAGAGTAGGGTTAGACCTCTTACCTGAAACTGATGGATCTCGATTCCAATGGTCGGTTTGTCCGCTACGATCGCTACAAGATTTAGGGCCTTCTCTCCTCTCTACATTCACCACATCTCCACATGAAAATGAGTGAATTTGGAGGGAAAACGTCTTATTAAAAAAGAAACCCTCGTTTTTTCTTTCGCCTGCTGCGACCAAACCGTAGATCTGTTTACCAAACCGTCCATACCATTGGAAAGCTCTCACCAAGCCCAAAAATGGGCATCTGTTAGTTTTTAGTGATTTGATACTTCACCGGGACTCATTTTTTCCAAGAAGCGTCACTTCACCCCTCCTCAAGATCAAATTTCTTCACTTGCAACACTCGTATTGTGGGCACCACTTTGACACCATACTTTTCCATACTCATGTTGACTTTCATCATGAATTAACATCTCGTGCTCATGATTTTCATGGTCCCCATTGGGCCTTTTCTGTGTGGCAACACCATCGATTCACCCTTGTTTAGAGCATTCGAGTTGAGTCATCATTGCATTCATGGAGTCTATCCCGAGTACCTCTACATCCCACTATATTCCCCCATCATTCATTGCTTGGTCCCTCTCTCGTGTCGCACATTATGGCCTTTAGCCCCACTGTCCCCTATTCCTCATGATATTGTCTCAGTCGTTTCCAGGTCATCCATGCCCTTTATGCTCTAACAAGGGAATTCGTCTGTTCGCTACATAGTACCCTCCATTTCATCACCATCATTGGTGTCAGTCTGTCAGTCACTCTACTATTTTCTCTCGTGCCTTAGTTGAGGACCCCTTATTTCCTCACCTATGGTGGACCTCCTTCTGTCAACATCAGCTCATTCATTCCAAAAGACGGGCCTAGAGAGCAGTGTACCTTGGTTCCAGCTTCCACTCTTGTTCGGTACCTCGAATCAGACAAAGGGACTCCTCATTACCCTTTGATTTGATTGTTTCTCAAATCCAGCTCCTTTCAGCATGATCGAGATCCGTATACTTGATGCTTTAGTGATGCAGTAGCTGACGTCGGTGATTCCTGGTTGTGTGTGAGATGTCTCAGCCCTCATGAGGGGGTGCCCCTATAGGTAGACCCCCATACACTCTGATGACCTCTTCATTACAGCCTTCAATGCAGCGCCATACATTTGATGATGTTGGTCTGAGCCGCTTGCAGCGCCTTTTTGTTTGCATATATCAGTCATATTTTCAGATCTCTTTCTTGTTTTCAGGGGCATTTGGGTTGTCTTTATATCTCAAGTACTAAGATATCATTATAAAAGTCCTGGCTGTTATCCCAAGCACAATATGTATGTGGGATTCATTATTGTGTTGTTTATTTGACTCATGTTTACGCCAAAATGTGTTATATGGCCAGTCCCATGGTTTTTTGAACTCCTTATTGGTTGTACTTTTCCTCGACAGGCATAGGTATGCCTACCCTGCCTCCTATAGCATAGGTACCCACACTTCAAAGATACTTGTCGCACCTGTAAGTCTCGCCTCCTCAGGGAATAGTTCTTTCAACGCTTTGGTCTACCTTATACTTCTCTCTCTTTGACTTCCCCTTCAATATCTAGTGATTGAGTTCTTACAACGTACTTTGGTCATACGATTAGCTCCTAATACTCACATGCTGGGGGGCAATCTGTTACACCATTTTTTGGTCATCTAACCTATTATCATTAGATGGACCCAGGTACACAACGTAAGACCAATTTTACCCCAAGTAAAATTTCTTTCACTATGAAAATAACTTAGTAAACCACCTTTATTAAGTTGTTTATGGTCTAAACAGGAAACCCCATGAGGAAATATTGAATAAATATACATTTGTTTGATTTTCCTCAAGGAATAATTAGTTAAACAGTAGTTTAATTAATATTTCTTGTTATATTTAACCCAAAACAAGGAAATTAATTAGATAAATCATTATTTGTCTTATTATTTTCTAATAATAATTGTTTAAATCTTATTTAAATCATATTCTTTGTTAAATATGACTAATTCACCCTTAAATAATTAAATAAATCATTATTTATTTGATTGTTACTCAACCACATCCTTATAATGATAAATAAATCATTTATTTATTTATTATTTACAAATAAAGGGATTTGACCCAAGTCAAATTCCTTTTCCCTCCAACAAATATAATAAAATATTCCATAAAATTTGAATCTCTATTTGGTTAATAATATTTTAATTATGCACCAATATCTAGACTAACTCAATATTTTGTTATAAATAGAAGGGTTTTCCCATTCATTTATCACCTTTTGTTGCCTAAAGATCACTCTGGATCTAAACTTTTGGTCTGGCTATTGATCCACCATCATAGCCATATTTTTCCATTTTTGTCTGTGTTTTCTACACCATCAAGAGAGAGGAATTCTAGATCTGAAGTGCTGAGGACTTACAAGAACCCATCCCATTGAGGAGAACAGGGAACACCCTCTTGTGTTTTCCTCCCAGGTGCCATTAATACAAAATTCATTTGATATATTCTGTCTTGTCTATTGGATGCATGGAGTAAATCTTGTTTTTTCTACTATTTAATGCCTTCTAATGCATAGATCTAGATTTTTTCAGCATTTACACCTAACTGCAGATTTGAATATATTAGCAGTCATTTCAGCTGTTAGGGTTGTTTTTTATGCGCAGCTAAAGTGGTCTTTTTTCGTATGCTTGGAATTAAGATTCATACTAACACCTAGAATCTGCAAACCATGGTTTGCGGACCATAGGAAAGATTAGGCTAGATTGTTATAAATAGAGGAACATTTCGAATTTTAAGGTAGGTAAATAAGGATATATTGATGCGAATTGTGGTTTAGTAGATCTGTTTGGGTTTTTGGGGAAGGACTCCTGCTGGTTGTGTGCGCAGAGATCCAAAGTCCTGTTGTGTGCGAACCCTGCTAATGTGTGCGTAGGTCGGGGTGGGTATTGTAAGAGGGAATTGATGAATTGATGATTAAGAAAGGTTGTTTTTGAACTGAATCTATGTGTAATATTTATGCGAATCATTGGTAATTGTTGTATTATGTGTATTTTGTATTCAAATGTGAAAGTTCTGTGTAAGTGTTTTTACTGCATCTAGATCTTTTTTGTTATGTTTTATGCAATACTGAGCTACTGTCTTAGAATTATATAATCATTGAGCACCATAGTATAGTTGAGCTTGTGCACGTGGATGCGAAAAGAGACCTATAGATCCTTAAAAACCTAGTCCCAACACCCACCCATACTACTTCGAGTGATAATTTGACCTGCACAAGTAGGTCACTGCTGAAAGGGCCAATAGTATAGGGGTTTGTTGGCAAACCTTGAACTCCAAACCTGGGTCAAAACCCCTCGAGCCAACAACCATCAAGAGAGAAAGATATAGAATCTGAAGTGTTGAGGACATACAAGAACCCATCCCATTGAGGGGGAATGGTAACATCTTTCTATGTTCCCTTCCCAGGTGTCAAAAATACAAAAATTCTTTAAAAATATTCTTCTCTTGTCTATTGGATGCATGGAGAAACTCTTGCTTTTATTTACTGCTTAATTTCTTTCACTGCATAGATCTAGATTTTGTAGCATTTATCTTAGTCAACTAACTACAGATATAAAGAAATTAGCAGCCATCTTTGATGTTAGGGTTGTTTTTTATGCACAGCTAAAGTGAGATTTTTTCGTATGCTTGCAATTATAATTCATCCTAACAATTGGTGACTCAAGTGTTTACAATTATGACCTCTGTTGTTTTTCAGATCCCTACATGACCAACTACTTCAAACCCTAGGATTTTTCTTCAGCTTCTTTTTTTTCTTTTCTTGATGTTTTTTTTAACCTATAAAACCCTAAATCAATAAAAATTCTAACTTCCGTGTGTTTTCAGACCTATTGCGTAGGTGACAGGCATCATGTAATATCCCAAAATAGGGAAAATCTACAATGCTAGGAATATCTTATAGTATTCCTAAATTGGAGATCCAACAATATGAAAAAATAATAATGAAAGAGCAGGGTTGCATCAACTTCAGAAAATGACAGAAGAACTCATAGTCATCTTATTAACGTTATAGCAGCAGAATGTGTACAATATCTTGAGGAAATTATCACTCAAGCTTAGGCAAAAGAACCTCAAAGGACATGTACAAGGAATATGAAATACACTGCTACATATGGAAAATCCAAGGCTATGACTGCGCAGTTTATAAGAGGAACTACTACATAAATAATGTCAATACATGGATTAAGAAATGTATAGCTCAAATAAGATGGGGAGAAAATCTCTAAACCCAAAGAAAACAATGCCAAGTCAATCCTAGAAGGATTGGCTAAAATAAGAAAAACTGCCAAAATGTCGGAGTTGCAAGGTAGCAGCTGCAACCCAAACTGGAAATGGATGGAGATGGCTGAATATTATGTCCAATCTAAACTAAACCTCCTCCAATGGATCTTCCAAGTGCAAGTCTGATCCTAGCACTGAAGATCTCACCCTCCAAAATAGTGGTGCAAACCCCCACTGCAAATACACACTAAAATAATGCAGTCAAGGAGAGGGATTGCACTATAGTAGATGGGAGATGCTTGGCCTGATGCCAAGATATGAAAATCAGCTCTGAATCCTTCCTCACTAACCTCCCAAAGGAATAGAAGCTCCCTCCTCTGAAATATGAGCCAAGGAAATGGTGTTGTGGAACCCTCCACTGCAACACCCTACAACACAACGTTATACTTCAGCAGAAATAACATTGTAGCTGAAGGAGGTGGCTTGGCCTTGAGCCTAGTTGTGGAGAAATGAAGTGAAATCCTTCAATATGCCTCTCTAGAAGGAGAAGGAATCATAAACAGGAATTCCACTGCAACTCTGCTAAACAGCCCGAGAATGCAAAGAGTCTACATGGACCAAAATCGAATACTCAAACATAAACCTCTATGGCTTCCTTTTCCTCCTTTTATGCAAAATGAAAGCCTTCTTGCCTTGGACCCCACACATTAGGGTTTCCTCCACCAAGTGATCTTCCTCCCATTCAAATTTTGTTGTCTTCCCAAGCAATCCCACCCTCTTTGGTAGCATTGTTGACTTGGTCAAACTTGACCTTGTCCTCATGCATTTGCCCCTTTTCACACCGGAAGGTGCAAAATAAAGCTACTCTGTTGATCCCCTTCACACTATGAGGGATTTTATTCCTACTCATGGGTCTCCTCACCCATTTTATTCACCTTCTAGATGACATAAGCAAAATCAATGTTCTAATTAGCTTCATGCTAATTTTGGGAACATTACAGTCCTCCCCTCTTAAAGATTGCTTGTTCTCAAGCAAATGTAAGGATAGAACTGAGTTATTTCTCCTTCTCTCCTTGTAGCATCCATGTATGATTAACTCCTCCAAGTAAAAAGATGTTATCTCACCAATCAGATCTCCACATTACTTCTCCTCAGCATGCAAGTCAGCTACCAAGCTATCATCATGTAAAGGTAAAATACTCAAGAGGATAACAATGTGATGTCTAGAGGTCCCTTTGAGGAATGAGATCTGAAATATAATGGGAAATATCTCCCCCATATGGATCCTCCATCCCCAAGCTATTAGCCATGCAAAATGAGTCACCTCCCAACTAGGCAACTCCTAAAAACTTTCCTCCACCTTTGGCTCATGCAAAGCAGGTGGGCTAAAAATCTGCATATGGTAGACAAGGCAGCCTACCCCACGCTGTCCATCTCTTCACTTATGATAAGTGTAGATTTTTGGTTGTTCTTGGGCTCCAATAATGTTTCCCTCAAGTGGTAATATGAGGACTGGATCTCCAAATATCTCTCTTCCAACACTACAAATCAAGCTGGCCCAAACCATTCCATATATGATGAGTCGAAATTCACCATCATATGGAATCCATTCAATCCTATGGCCCCCCTCATAAAGAGAAAAATGTGTTGTTGTGGTGGCCATATTATCTCCCATGCTCCCTTTAGAACATGTACTACAAAAAATATGGAGATATTCTCTCCCAAAGGACACATCCAACCAATGTGTCTCTCTCCCAAACATGCTCCTCATAAATACAGAAACAATAGAAACATAGGGAGCCAAAATGAGAATCATGCTTGTTTCCATATGTAATAAGTGAGAAGGAAAATGGTCCCTCAAATGTAACCAACGTAGCTTGACTCTCAAGTGCAATAGAGACTGATAAAATGTGTGGATTTTCAACCACTTGCCTGCTGCCCCAATCTTCTCATGAGTACGAAGGAAGTGAATGATGTATCGTGTAAGGTGAGCATGTCCTCCATAATACACCTCCTCCCCAAGTCCTCCTAGGGAATAGCCATCAACCATGCTCATGGCCTCAAGTAGATCATGAAGCCTAAAATAAAGAATGCTCCTCCTTGGAGCAACATCCTGCACATATATGGTTAAGGGATACATACATATATTATATAAATCATCATGTAAACAATCATCACCCTTACCATATGTTTTGCTCATGCAAAGGGAGTAGCTCATAGATGAGTCGTCTCTCATCCTCAAAGAGAAGAGAGGTGGTTGTGCTAACTCTTCCAAAGAGTTATGTCTCTCTTCCTTGAGCCTACCGAAGACTCCCAGCGCTATATCAAGTTCTCCCAAGGCCCCCACTCCTCTAAAATCAATGAGTGATGCCTCAATAGGTGAAGCATCCATCCTCCTCTGCAAATCCAGTGGTCTCCTTGGTAAAATTTTGTCCATGCAATGCGAAATCATCATCAAAATATGATTGCATATATGAATGGACAAATTTTTCCATGCCCTTATTGCACAACCCAATCTCGCTCTTGGGTGCATCAACCTCCTGAAGAGGATAGGGGTGGGTACTCCTCATCTCATGATGTTGATTCTCCTCCCTACCTCCTCCTTGTTTTTCCATGGTTCCATACCTCCTCATCAATGACACATGTAGATCATGAGTGGTGCCTTGATCTCCACACATGAGATCCTGGGGACTTCCTTACAAATATGCAAGAATCCCTTCATTTGGAGCAAGAGCTCCTCCTTCCTCTGCATGAGGCACTAGATAATCTCTAGATGCGATAGCGTTCTTGCCCTCAATATCTGCAACATGAATGGGTAACCTCCCCATGATTGGATCCTTCTTTGAAAATGAGATCTCCATGCTCCCTTGCTCAAAGAAGTGAGATGAAAGTCTTTCTTCCAGCAAGGTATGGTGCAAGTTTTCAACCTCCTCCATGGTTTTCTGAAGTGGTTTTTCGTTTTCATGCAAGGCTCTTGTTTGAGTTTCCTTTTTTAGCTCCACCATATGTGTCTCATGAATCCTTCTATCAAATATTTTCAATAATGCCTTAGTGAAACTTGCATAAGATGTAGTGTTCACATTTTCTAAATAAAAGGATTCAAAGATCCACCAGGCATAGGCCTTACCCCTCAAATGCAGCGCTGCAAATTTGATGGCTTCATCTTCAAGGATTTGGTGCTACTGCAAGAAGATATTTAACTCCTCCACCCAAGCTTTGGCTGAACATGTAGGTGACCCTTCAAAAGTGGATAGAAGAAATCTATCTTGCTGCTCTCTTCCCTTCACCTTGATCTTGCAAAACTCTGAAAAATTGAGATGATCTCAGAATTTTTGAGTTTCAGACTCATAGTCTTTCAGGACATCACTAAGAGTTTCCCTCCTAGCAACTTCTTCTCCTCTTTCCATCTCTCCCCTGGAAATCCTGGGCATGTGATTGCACTGTGTATTATGGTGTGTGGTTGCTTTCTCACACTCCTCATATGAAAATCTAGATTTTGCTTTAGATTCAAGCCCTTTTGGAGATTCTCCATACATCTCCCTCCTTATCTTCTTGAGATATTCATGAATGTTTTGTACAGATTTAGGGAGAAGCTTTGTGAGCCTATCCCCTTTTTCTCCTCCAGAATATGGAGTCTTTTTCTTGCTCATCTCTCTGTATCCTCCTCGATGAGAATAGGAAGTGCAAGGTCCTTCCTCTTCTATTTTCTTGTCCTCCTTGGGGAGGTTCTTCATGGATCTGAAATATGATGAGATAAAGCCCATCCTCTTCTGATATCCTTTGGCTGAGACTCATAGGATGAGCCAAGATTGTAGCTCTAATACCATTGTAATATCCCAAAATAGGGAAAATCTACAATGTTAGGAATATCTTATAGTATTCCTAAATTGGAGATCCAACAATATGCAAACATAATAATGAAAGAGCAGGGTTGCATCAACTTCATAAAATGATAGAAGAAATCATAGCCATCTTATTAACGTTATAGCAGCAGAATGTGTACAATATCTTGAGGAAATTATCACTCAAGCTTAGGAAAAATAACCTCAAAGGACATGTACAAGGAATATGAAATACATTGCTACATATTGTTGAGATTGCAACAAGATGATGAGCTTAGTGGAAAGGAGTCGCCTTCACTAAGTGGGCCCGTGGGGTATTTTTGGTGCGAAGTCTATTTTTAGACTATGTCTATTTTTACACATATGGATCATGTTCTATGAGTTCCAGGATGCTATTTGTGGATGGTTGGTCAAGTCGGAAAAAATATATGGACGTCTATTTTTATACATACTGGGCGGAATCTATTCTTAGATTGCCAGTCTAAAAATATATATGTTGAATATTATTAGCTCTTAATAATATTTGGACTCTAAACATTATCTTATCCTCTTGGAGCACTTCAGTTTGATGCTTGGATGTGGCACATGCAGCTGACAGAAGGAAATACGCTTTTCCTAAGGGTTAGTTGAGCTATTGCATGGTTGAATTCAGTTAGAACTCATGTGGCAGAGTTTGGTGGAGTTTATGAGACAGTTGGTGGAGTTGTGTTCGGTTTAACTTAGTTGAACTAGTTGTATTTAGTCTAACTGAAAAATACACTAGTGATGAGTGGTGTGAATTAATTATTAATTAATTCACTAATTATTAACTCATAAATCAACTAAAGAACACATCAGTTAACTGCAATGCATGGACAAGCCATGAGGACCAAGGCAAGAATAGGTGAAAGAGCAAAGTTAACTATCAAGCAGACTATATTGTTGGGTATATTTTCAAATACGTATAGGTGGAGTAGCCCATGAGGATTGCACAGTACAAGCCAGGTGTTTTATCTATTTAATAAATCCATCCCATAGCATTAATTACGCAATAGAGGCTGGCTATCAAGTGGCAAAAGATTGGAGCATGTGTTTTGCTAGCTCTAGCTTGATAGTGTGTAGCAATTGAGGGTGTGCTGAGAGCTTGTGAGGAGCTTTGTACTATGATTGTTACATGATATCCATGACATATAATATACGTATAGTTGGGGTTTTCACTTTAAGATTTCCATTAAATATTGTGTTCATATGTGTGATTGTTTCTTGTGGTTTTAATGTGTGCATGCGATTGTTTTTATTTCCACAATTAATGATCAATGGTAGAAGAGATTCTGTATTGTGCATGAAGTCAAATAGTGTGTGATCAGGAGAATCTCGGATATAACATATCAGTTATATAAATTTCTACATGGCATCAGAGGGATATTGATCATTGGAGCAATTGCAAAACATTGAAGCGGTTGAGTTTTGAGCTGGTGGAATTCGAATTTGCAGCAGTGTTTTCTTGGTGTCGAAGTTGAGATGTCTTTAAACGGATTGCGATTGGAGTATGCCCTTGAGGGAAGCTCGAATTATATTGCATGGAAGGACAGGATGGAGGCGGTGATAGATGACAATGGGTTAAAGGATTTCATAGATGCTGAAGTCCCAAAGCCTACTTCTAGTGATGCTACCGTACTTGATGCATGGAAAAAGAAGACAACAAAGTGTTGAAGGATTCTGTTGGAGGGTGTGAAGGATCACATAGTGTCTAGCCTTCATGGTAAGGCTTCTCCATTCTTGATGTGGAAAGCCTTGACAGATTTATTCCAAAGCAAAAGCGACCAGAGGAAGTTGGCGCTCAAGGATAGACTCAGAAACATAAATATGGAGAAAGGCGACAGTATGCCCAAGTACCTCACGAAGTTCACCCAATGAAGGGATGAGCTGGGAAGTGTGGGGGTGACTGTTGATGATGATGACTTGGTGAGCTTGGCTCTCCTAGGGCTTCCGAAGAGTTGGCACTCCTATCAGGACTCTGTCAATGTGTTAGTATGAATTCTTCGTCGAAGCGTACGAAAAAGAACCACTTTAGCTACGCATAACTAATAGCCCTAACAACAATATAGGCTGCAAAACATCTTCAGATCTGCAATTAGTAGTTAAAGTGCTGCAACAACAGATCTATAAATGGAAAGACATTAAGCATAAAAGTAAAGAGTTTGCTCCATGCATCCAACAGACAAGACAAGAACGCGATTTTTGAATGAATTTTTATATTACAGGGCACCTGGGAGGAAACAAGAAGGTGTGTCCAGATCTCCTCAATGGGATGGGTTCTTTGTAGTCCTCAGCACTTCAGATCTAAGCTTTCTCTCTCTTGTAGATGTAGAAAACCCAATGTAGAAAGTAGAGCTCAATGGGAGCAAAATGGCGGAAAAATGAGACCAAGTGTATAGATCCAGAGTGATCTAATAGGCAACAAAAGGTGAAGAATGATGGGGAAAACCCTCCTATTTATAACAAAATATTGGGTCATTCTAGATCTTGGTGCATGATTAAAATAATGTTAATCAAATCTAGATCCACCTCTATGGAATATTTTATTATTATTTGTTGGAGGGAAAGGGTGGTTGACTTGGGTCAAATCCCTTGATTAGTGAAAAATAAATAAATAAATGATTTATTTATCTTTTTAAGGAAGTGGTTGGGATATAATCAAATAAATAATGATTTATTTGATTAATGGTGGTTGATTTTGTCATATTTAACAAGGAATATTATTTAAATAATTATTCCTAGAAAATAATAAGATAACTATGGGTTTATCTCATTAATTTCTTTGTTTTTGGGTTAAACATGACTGGGAATAATAATTAAATTATGGTTTAATTAATTATTCCTTTTGGGGTTTCCTAATTAACATAGTGAAAGCAGTTTTACTTGGGGTAAAACCGGTCTTACATGGTGTACTTGGGTCCATCTAATGATGAAAGGTTAGATGACCAAAAAATGGTGTAACAGATTGCCCCCCAGCGTGCGAGTGTCAGGAGCAAATCGTATGACCGAAGTACGTTGTAAGAATACAATCACCAGACAACAAAAGGGGATGTCAGAGAGAGAAGTGTGAGGTAGATAGTGTGCTGAAGGACAAGACCCTGAGGAGACGAGACTCGTAGGTGCAACAAGTCTCTTTTTATGAGAGGGTACCTGTGCTGAAGGCGGCGGGGGAGGCATACCTATGCCCGCCGTGACAAAGTACAAAAGAATAGTGTGTCCAGTAAACAAGGGACCGAACCATAGAGTACAGCTGGCATAAACAAAGGCCAGATAAAAATACAATGCAGAGTCTCACATACATGTTGTGCCTGGGATAACAGCCAGGACTAGTACAATAATATCTGAGTACATGAGATAAATACAACCCAAATGCCCCCTGTAAATGGGGAAGGGCTCACAAAATCTGACTGATACATGCAAATCATGGAGGCGTTGCAGGTGGCTAAGGCCAACATCATCAAAATCTGGAGCGGCATCAAAGGTTGCAATGAAGAGGTCATCCGGGCATGTGGGGGGCTACCTGCAGGGCCACCCCCTCATGAGGGCTGAGACATCTCACACACGCCCGGGAATCATCAAGAGCTGCTGCTGGGTCACTGGACTGTCCAGTATACTCATCTCGATCATGCTGAAAGGAGCCGGAGAAGTAATCAAGTCAAAGGGAAGTGAGAGATCCCCCTGCCTGATCCGAGGCACCGAACAAGAGTGGAAGCTGGAACCAAGGTACACCGCCCTCTAGACCTTGCTTCTGGAATAAATGTGCTGATGTCGACAAAAGGAGGTCCGCCGTAGGTGAGGCAATGAGAGATCCTCAACTAAGGCACGAGAGAAGAACAATAGAGCGACAGACAGACTGACACCAATGATGATAGTGAAAAGGGGAAGGATGGAGTGGCGAATGGACGACTTCCCTTGTTAGAGCATAAATGGCATGAATGACATGGCAGCGACTGACACAATATCGAAAGGGACAAGGGACAGTGGGGCGGAAGGTCATGATATGCGACACAAGGGAGGAACTAAGCAAAGAAGGATGGAGGGCTATAGTGGGGTGCAGGGTAGACTCCATGAATGCAATGATGACTCGACTTGGATGCTCTAAACAAGGGCGACTGTATAGTGCTGCCACACAGTAAAAGCCCCAATGGGGGGTCATAGAAACATGAGTACAAAGTGGGTACTCATGACGAAAATCAACACGAACATGGACAAGTAAGGGGGCGATATGGTGCCCCAAGTACAAGTGGCGTAAGTGAGGAAATTCGATTTTAAGGAGCGGTGAAGTGACCCTTCATGGAAAAAAGTGTCCGGGTGAAGTATCAAATCACCAAAAACTAAGTAAAACCCATGTGAGAGCTCGGTGAGATCTATCCAGCGGTGCTGACGGTTCGTCGAACGGGGCTACGGTGTGGTCGCAGCAGTCGAAAGAAGAAACAGGGGTTCTCTTTTAATGAGGCAGTTTTCCCTCCAAAATCATTCATTTGCTATTGTTGTTGTGGTGAATGTGGAGAGAAGGCCCTAAATCTTGCGGCGAACGTAGCGGACAAACCGACCGTTGGAAGCGAGATCTGTCAGTTGGAGGTACGAGGCCTAACCTTGCTCTTGCATGTTGTTGGATGACATTTGCAGTTTAGGGCCCAAAACCCCCAGAAACAGCCCCTCCTTCATCTCTATGGCCAGGTCGCACTTTTTGGGGCAAAAAGTACGACCCAGGACGCAGGTTTGGGGGCAAAAAGTGCGACCTGGTCCAGAAAATGGCAGAAAACTGCGACCTGGGAGACGAGGAGGGCTTGGTGTTGTTTGATGGCTGGGAGTTGGGTTGTGGTGTGTGGTTATGGTTTTCCCGATCTGTACCCTGAAAAAAAGAATGTGGTTGTGTAGGTATGGCAGAGTTGCGGGTCAACTGGAGAGAGAGGGATCTGGGAACACTTCGGACAGAGATCCAGGCGGATCAGGGCGTTCGTCGTGTATTGGCCAGATATAGGGGCATATGGTGCCCTCTCGGATGTGTGTATGGGCAAGTGGTGCCCCCCAGAATGTATGGGGGGGCATATGGTGCCCCCAGTTTTTGGAACATGCTATGGGCATGTCGTAAGTATATGTATGGGGGGGCGTATGGTGCCCCCAGTGATGTATGTAGGGGCAGGTGGTGCCCCCATTTTTTGAGTTTGTGTGACATGATGTGGGCATGCCAAAATGTATTTATAAAAAGGGGAATCTAACCACATTTTAATGATGTAGTGTGCCATTTGTTCTGGTTATGGTTATGCAGTTTGAGAAAGGAAATGGAGTGTTACCAATCTCTTTTGGTACTGCATATAGGGATCAAATTGACTTTAAGTTTCCGAATTGGCATACCTGGTGTCACTATCCCAAAAGGAGGATTTGGAGATAATGAACTGATGCTCTCGTAGAAAAGCTATAGGTTGGTCAATAATAATGTCTAAGAGATTGGGTTGCTGATGTAAGATGAGGGAACGATAAGGGGTATCGTCCCGAGAGTGATCTGAAGTGATATGGGACTCTAGAGGTTCTTCTAAATGTGGAAGAATACGGGGTCTAGAGTCAACACGACTAGATACACTAGGAGAGTGGTGGAGAATGGCTTCTCTTGGTCTCTCAAATGTGGGTGCCCCCTTACCCAAACATTGGGTTTCGATGTAATGACCACAAGGTGGATGTGGTGTGAATGCATGGGTTCGATGTAAGGGGGAATAGATGAAGTCAGGGTTGGGAATTTCTTCCATAATGTCGTCATCGTGATAGAAGATGGGGTGACTAGTGGAAGAAGAACTACCTGACGTGGTGAAGTGGCCTGAATCATCATCATGAGAAGAGAGGTTCACATGCGCATCGTCACAATGGGTGACCGAAAAGTAAGTAGATAACGGATCTACCGATGTTGAGCCCAAGATGACCGCTGAAGGAAGGTCAAGCGAAACAACAGGGGAGGATTCAGATGGAACGTTCCCCAATGGTCTCATGGATGATGACAGGTACAAAATGGTGACTGAGGGCTTCGTTGGCTTAACAGCGGGAGGCAGAATGTGAATGTCCTCTGGTCCGATCGAAGCGGCCTTGAACTGGCGGTACAAGTCCAAGGAGGAACGGTACTCGTCAAGGCGGGGACAGAGGTGGGTGTAATGGTCGTGAAAATCGCACAAGGCACAAGGGTGGTTTGTGCGCAAGTGTTTGAGTTTTGGGAGGGAGTCGGGGATAGTGACATGTACTTCTGGGAGATCAGAGTCTGGGAATGTCTCGTTGACCAGAAGCTTGAGGTGGGGCAATTCAGGACACATGTGAGTGGCATGACCGACGACATCACACAAAGCGCATCGAATGGCGGGCTTTGGTGGTCGTGGGGGGGTAACGGATGTTGGGGGGGCCGAATCGTGATGGGTTGCCCCCCTTCGGGCTTTGCCTGTCTTCCCGGGAGCCGTCACAACAGGAGAAGGGTCCTGTGGAGGTGTTGGGGGCACAGTGGCTATGGAGGAAGCGAGGGGGATCGGTTGAACCGGTGTCAAAGCCATATAAGGTTTGGGGAGACCAGGGGGGGTGGCGGCTGGGGGGTCAAGGTACCAGACTGGAATGCCCAAGGTCAAGTTAGGGAGAGAGAGGGTGGCCATGATGGGGACAGAAGATACTCCAGGAGGGGGAGCCAAGAAGGGGATCTGTCCAGCAGGGTAATGACCAGGAGGTACGGCTCCGAGATGGGCAAGGCCAGGGGGAACCGAGCCGGGAGGATAAAGAGGTTCTGGGATACCAGCTGTGGGGGGAGGGCCAGAAGGAGGAGGTCCGGATGGCTGAGATGAATGGCTAGAAGCGGGTCGCGGAGGGCGGGGAGGAGGTTGCGGACTAGCCGAGGCAGGCCGCTTACGGGTGGCCTGAGACGATTGCATCATGCAAACATTCGACAAGCTGGGATCAGTAACAGGAGGGGGGGGGAGGCGAGGAAAAGTACCAAGCAGGGTAGAATCTTTATAGACGCCGGGGGAGACATTGGTCAAGGAATCGACGGTTTGCTTGTTGGCTACAGAAGAGATGGTCGTCTCAGAGGAGGACTGAGACGACGGCTCATGATACGATAGCTGGTCAATGGTGACTATCTTCCCGTTATGTGGAAAAGACATCTTGCGGAAGGCCGCGGATGGGACAGCAGACATGGCATAGGTGTAGCTTCGCCCCAATAGAATGTTGTAGTCTAGAGGGGCGTCAATGACTTCGACATCAACGCAAATAGTCTTACCGGCGAGGGTGATGGGACAGTTACGAAACAGGCCAATAGGCTGGGAGGCATGACCATCCCACGCTCGAAGGGTGATCGTGGAAGGGGCCAACTCAGGGATCCGAGTTGCTTCCAAACCGAAGCGGACATCACACAGGTGGATGCCCCCTCATCAATTATACACCGGGATACAGTGGCGTTCCGGATTTTGACTGGGATTTGGAAAGCAACGGAAGGAGGAAGAGGAGGGTGGTCCGATTGAGTGGCGTCGAAAACGATCATTTGGTCATCAGCAGGATCAACAGCGCCCACGGCAGATAGTAGAGCCTTCCGTTGGGAAGGGCACGACTGGAGGAGTTCCAGTGTGGAAATGGCAGCAGGGGATTGTGCCAAATCATCTACTATACTGTACGATTGGGCGGCTCGACCGGAAGCAGCATTTCGGCGTAATGGACCCTTTGGGATCTTTGGGTGAACCTCAACTTTGGGTTGAGGGATGTGTAAGGGGCCACTGGGTGTCGAAAGAGGCTCTGTAGAACCTGAAGATGGAGGCTCGGGAGCAGACTGAGCAGGAGGCTTGGGGTACTGGCGAGACCGAGTTTGAAGGTGAAGGTCGACAGAAGGGGACGAATCGAAGCGCATCATAAGGATCTGGTAGTCAGAGGAACCAGAAATGGACGAGGGTGTGGCTGCATGGCTGTCGGGGGGTTGGGTAGCCACGAATCCCTGTTGAGGGAAAGGATCAGTGAACACAGCTGGCGGGGTAGTGGCCACATTAGGAGGAGCGTGAGGGGAGGCATGTTGTCCGCGCAATGTGGCTTGAGACTCCCACATCTGTCGCATCTGGGGTAAGAGAGGACAATCGTGAGTGTAGTGACCGTAAACACCGCAACACGAACAGGGCTTGTTTGTGCGAAGCGGCCTGTCCGGCCTGGGCGGGATGCCCTGAGGCTGGTTGCTAGTGTTAGGGTCCATACCAGAATTGAGTCCTCGGTTACCGGGGGCAGATGGGTTTTGGTTGCCTCGCTGCCTTCTTTGAGAAGAAGGGGGGTTAATCGCACCCTGTTGTGCAAATACTTGCCCTGGAGGGGGTTGTATGTGCTGTTGCAGGTTGTGAGGAGGCAAGGGAGGTGGGAGCGCATATGCTGGAGGAGCTGGCGCACCAGGCTGTGGATAAAAGTAAGGGTTGGGTTGGGCGACATTGAGGTAAGCAGGAGGTTGGGCAAAAGGAGGAGGCATGCCGTATCCTGGATACATGTTGCCGGGGGGGGGAATAGTGCTTGAGGTGCTGGCCCCTCCCTGAGGGAGACCATGGCTCATAGGGGGGTGAGAAGATGGGTGGGAAAGAGATCCAACAATACCATCAGCGGAATGAGATGCCCCCGGGGCGTTAGCGCCACCGGGCCTGGGGATGTCAGGGAGAACGGTATAAACATAACCAGATTGAGCGTAGATCAGGTCATATTTTAAAGCTATTTGGAGGGCGGCTTCTTCATATTGAGGAAAGTGAGAGGCGACATCTTTGCCGATGGGAGACGGGAGGGTGCGAAGGAACCAGTCCATGTAAACCCGATCTTCAAAGGGAGGGGCTCGACATAAGCTCCGTCTTCGTCGCCATTCCTGAACATGGGCAGAAAGGCGTGTGGAAGAGGATTGCTTAAATGAAGTCAAGAGTTCGATACCAGTGTCATAACGAAGGGGAAGCTGGAAGCAAGATAAAAAAGCTCGGGAAAGAGTTGCAAAGGTGGTATGGGAGGAAGTGGGCTGATCAACATACCACTTGGAAGCTTCGCCTGTAAGCGTGCGTTGGAACAATCGAAGACGAACAGAGTCATCGGTAATGGAGGTCGATGAACACCACATGTGGAAAGATCGAACAAGATTTGAAGGATCTTCTCTAGCATGGCCTTCAAACTTTGGGATGTCGGAAGGGAGCTTTGTCCGCATAGCAGGCCAACTAGCATTATGGTGTATAGGGTCGTTTATCAACCGGTCCAAATCGGGAGGGCGAGGTACGCGAGAAGGGAGCAACGGGTGAAGCCGAGGTAGTTCTGTGGTGGTTACGCCTAGTAGTAATCCCGACATTAGGGCGGGATTCCCGTAGTGTTGATCCTTTGGACGACATAATGGGTGACGGGGGGGGGAGAACCGAAGGAAAAAGGCCCAAAAAATCGAGAGAAGAAGGGCCCGGCTCGACGACGGTGGGACGGAGCGGGTCTCGATCGACGGAGGCGGGGGTAGAGGCTGGGGAGAGCTCCGAGGAAAAGGATGCCGCAGGGCGCAATGATGACGCGGGGAAGAAGGAAACCGACAAGGGCATAAAGGACAGAGTCAAGTAATGTCAAGGGCGGATAAGGTGCGGTGACAATTTATTTTTAGAGTCTTTGCCAGGCGGTGTAAACCAGGCGCTTCTTCTCTTAGGGTCAGTGTGTGGCGTGCGTTAATTTTAAGTTTTAAACCCTTTCCGTTGTTGAGAGCAATAAAAAGTGTGCTGCGTAGCTGAAAATAAACCTACAGAGAACATAATAAAATGCTGAAATAACAGAAAAATAACAGCTACGTATGCATCTATCTAACCCAAGAAGGTGGGTCTCTCACAACTATGCTAAAAAGAAAGGGAAAAAACTATGGAAACACACACAAAGGAAGTTCAACAGATCTAGGGTCAAAGGGGACAGAGATCTGGAGGATAAAGCTGCAGACAATGGGTGCAGATCACAGCCAAGAGACAGAGGCAAGGTGGCTGGAAAAAGGGAAATCAGCAAAAAACCGGGGGGGGGGGGGGCAAGGCAGAGGCCTTTGGAAGAGGTCCAAACAAAACGACAAGAGGGGATTTGAAAGGAAAAGAGGCTGATTTCGATGGATCTGAAAGTGAGGTAACAGATCTGGAAAAAGAGGGGGGCTGAAGCTCTGAAACCGACGGCTGAAACAGCTGAAACTCTTCCACAAAAGGTGGAGGGTACTAAAGCCCGAAGGAAATTTCAGGTTCCCACTTAGATGGGTAAAAATAGATCAGATCTTGGTCAAGGCGAGAGAGTGAGACGGTACAGGAAAACCACGCGGCCCCTGCGGCGGAACCCGGAAAAATTGCGAAAAAATGCGGAAAAAGGCGGTCCCGCGAGGTTACGACTGATGCGAGGTGAGGTCGCGGAAACGAGGGGGGCTGAAAAGTGCGTCCGAGTCGCGATTTTTTGGGCCAAAGGTGCGGCCAGATTCCGGTTGTTTCGGCGGCAGATTTTACGAGGATTCTTGCCCGAGTCTCGATTTGCGGTAGTGTCTCGCTCCCTAGCGCAATAGGGCCAAAAACACACGGAAGTTAGAAATTTTAATGTTTTAGGGTTTTATGTAAGAAAAATGATATAAAAAGAGGAAAACTAAACAGCTGAAAAGAAGCCCTAGGGCCTAAAGTAGCTGGATATGCAAGAATATGAAAAATGACAGTGGTCGTAATTTAAAACCCGTGTGGAGTCGCCATTTGTTAGTATGAATTCTTCGTCGAAGCGTACGAAAAAGAACCACTTTAGCTACGCATAACTCATAGCCCTAACAACAATATAGGCTGCAAAACATCTTCAGATCTGCAATTAGTAGTTAAAGTGCTGCAACAACAGATCTATAAATGGAAAGACATTAAGCGAGAAAAGTAAGAGTTTGCTCCATGCATCCAACGAACAGAGACAAGAACGCGATTTTTTGAAAGAATTTTATATTACAGGGCACCTGGGAGGAAAACAAGAAGGTGTATCCAGCTCTCCTCAATGGGATGGGTTCTTTGTAGTCCTCAGCACTTCAGATCTAAGCTTTCTCTCTCTTGTAGGTGTAGAAAACCCAATGCAAAAATGAAGCTCAATGGGAGCAAAATGAGACCAAGAGTATAGATCCGGAGTGATCTAATAGGCAACAAAAGGTGACAAATGAATGAGAAAACCCTTCTATTTATAACAAAATATTGGGTCATTCTAGATCTTGGTGCATGATTAAAATAATATTAACCAAATCTAGATCCACCTTTTATGGAATATTTTATTGTATTTGTTGGAGGGGAAAAGTATTTGACTTGGGTCAAATCCCTTTATTTGTAAATAATAAATAAATAAATGATTTATTTATCATTTTAAGGAAGTGGTTGAATGATAATTAAATAAATAATGATTTATTTAATTAATAGTGGTTGATTTGGTCATATTTAACAAGGAATATTATTTAAATAATTATTCCACAAAATATAATAAGATAGCATAACTATGGGTGTATCTCATTAATTTCTTTGTTTTTAGGTTACTTTTTAATTGGGAATAATAATTAAATTATGGTTTAATTAATTATTCCTTTTGGGGTTTCCTTAATTAACATAGTGAAAGCAGTTTTACTTGGGGTAAAACTGGTCTTACATGGTGTACTTGGGTCCATCTAATGATAAAAGGTTAGATGACCAAAAAATGGTGTAACACAATGGTCGGGAGAAATTGCCAGGATGGGAGCGACTTTGGTCGGATCTTGTGCAAGAGGAGATAAGGCGAAGTACCAGGGATGGATCTTCATCAAAGAACTCTGATGAAGAGAATTGTGCTTTGGCTTCCAAAGCAAAGAAGGGGAAGAGCAAGAATCATGCTTCTCAATCCGGTGTGAAAGGCAAGAAGCAGGACATGTCCAAGGTGAAGTGCTTTCACTGTCACCAACACGGACATTACGCCACTAGTTGTCCACAGAAGAAGAAAAATAAGCAGGCTGCTGGATCTGCAGCTGGAGAGGCCTTAGCCTCACAGTTTGAGCTGGATTTTTCACTGATCGCATGCTTGGTCTCAAGTGTGATGGGTTCAGTGTGGTTTCTGGACAGTGGTGCATCTTTTCACATGATAGGAGATCGAGATTTGTTTACTGATCTGGATGAGAAATATCTTGGAGTGCACATCGAGATGGGCGATGATGGTAGATACAGGGCGACCGGTATCAGTACCATTTCCTTTGAGAGGGAGTCTGGTAAACCCTTCGTATTAAAGGAAGTGATGCATGTTCCAGGATTGAAGAAGAATCTTATCTCTGTGGTGATGTTAGAAGACAAGGGATATGATGTTGTCTTTAACGAGGAAAAGGCTTTCGCAACGCGATGGAAACAGCAACTGGTGAGACTCGGAGGATAGGGGTTTGAGTTAAGAACCTTTATCAATTGCAGGTAGATGGCTGTGCAGTAATGGCAGGCAAGGCAGAAGGAGTGGTGAGCCGGGATGATGGCGAGTTGTGGCACCGGAGATTGGGCCACCTTCACCATGGAGCTTTGAAGATACTGCAGCAGATTTCTACTGGGCTTCCTAAAGGCACTCTTGCGTAGTCAGATCAGTGCAAGGGGTGTACCTTGGGAATATTTGTGAAAGCCACCTTTCACGAGAAGGATAGTCATGCCACGACGATCCTTGAGAGAATTCACACGGACGTGTGTGGACCTTTCTCAGTAGCTTCGACAACAAAGCACAGGTATTATGTGATATTTGTTGATGATTTTTCTCATAAGTGTTGGATCTTCTTCATGCAGAAGAAGAGCGAGACATACTCAAAGTTCTGTGAGTTCAAGGCATTGGTTGAGAAAGAATCGGGGAAGCAGGTGAAGGCTCTAAGGAGTGACAATGGTGGTGAATTCATCTCTGGTGAATTCAAGGACTTTTGCAGCGCAGAAGGAATTCGAAGAGAGCTCATAGCACCTCATAACCCACAGCAAAATGGGGTTGCTGAGCGGAAGAACAGAACGATCGTGGGTGCTGCACGGGCGATGTTGCATGATCAGGGCCTTCCCATACACTTGTGGGATGAGGCATGCAATACTGCAGTATATGTGCAGAACCGTTGTCCTCACAGGATACTTGGCATGAGTACACCCGAGGAGGCATTTTCTAGTAAGAGGCCTGATATTTCCCATTTGAGTATTTTTGGTTCACCTGTTTACATTCATGTGACGAAGGATGCCAGGAAGAAGCTGGAGCCGACTGGAGAGGTTGGGATATTTGTGGGGTACACTGATCAACTCACAACTATCGTGTGTATTTTCCAGACAGTCGCAAGACTGTTGTGCGATGGGATATCAAATTTCATGAGGAGAAAGCCATGAAGTGTTCGCTTGAGAGGGAGCCACACTTGCATGCAGATGAGGAGCTATTAGTTCCTAAGGATGAGTCTCAGGATGTGGATCGGCCACAAGATGAGGTTCATGGAGTGGAAGAGACCACTCAGGCAGCGCCAACCATCAGAGGGCGGAAGCGCACTACAGAAGCTGAGCGACTGGCTCAAGATGCAGAGAAGGTTGTAGGAGCACCTACATCACAACGCAGACAGAGACAGTCACCTGACCGGTATACTGGATACATGGCTCTTATGAGCAAGTGTATCGTGACAGAGCCATCCTCTTTCGAGGAAGCTGTGGAGGACCCCGCATGGGTGGATGCCATGGTGGAAGAGTATGATTCGATTGTCAGAAACAGTGCATGGGAGATTGTCCCGAGACCGGAAGGGAAATCAGTGGTGGGTTTGAGATGGATCTAAAAAGTGAAGCAGGCAATTGACGGGAGTGTGGAGAAGTACAAGGCAAGATTTTTTGCCCGAGGCTTTTCACAGATAGAGGGGATCGGTTATGAGGAGACCTTTGCACCTATCGCAAGGTATTCTTCCATACGGATGATTCTTGCTCTCTCAGCGTAGATGGGGTGGCACATTCATTAGATGGATGTGAAGACTACGTTCCTCAATGGAGTCATTGAGGAGGAGGTGTACATAGAGTAGCCTGAAGGTTTCGAGATCTTTAGCAGTGAATCGCATGTGTGCAGGCTCAAGAGAGCGTTGTATGGGTTGAAACAAGCACCTCGTGCTTGGTACACATGGATAGATAGTTATTTCACCAGACTTGGATTCTCCAAGAGTGAGGCGGATCCGAACCTATACCAGATTGTGGTGGAGAGTAAGTTGTTGATCATTGTACTTTATGTAGATGATTTGATTTTGACAGGTGATGAGCTGTTGATACTCTCATGCAAGGAGGATCTTTCAAAATATTTTGAGATGAAGGACTTGGGCCTCCTTCATTATTTCCTGGGATTGGAAATTTGGCAGTGCAGTGGTGGACTGTTTGTTTCTCAAGGTAAGTATGCCCGGGAGATACTGGAGAAGTTCAACATGCATGGCTGCAAGCCTGTTGATACTCCTCTTCCTGGTGGATGGAGGAAGGAGGATGCTACTTCGGTGAAGGTAGTGGATGCCACTGTTTATCGACAGTTGGTGGGGTCGCTTATGTATCTGGTCAATACACGACCTGACATATGCTATTCAGTTAACTAGCTTTCATAAGCTATGGTTAAGCCTACCAAGCTCTTTTGGAAGGCGGGGAAGCATGTATTGAGATATCTCAGAGGCACATCGGGATATGGATTATGGTACAGACAGTCGGATGAGGTGAAGCTATGTGGCTTCACGGATGCAGATTGGGCAGGGAGCCCAACCAACGGACAGAAATATCACATCTGGAGGGATTTTCAGTATCAGGTCGACAGTAGTTTCTTGGTACAGCAGGAAGCAGAGATCCGTGGCACTCAGTTCAGCAGAGGCCGAGTATATGGCAGCGATTTTGGCTGCATGTGAGGCTATATGGATGAGGAAGATCATGGTCGGGTTGTTCACTTCACACTTAGAGCCTACTGTGATTTATTGTGATAATCAGAGCTGCATCAAACTCTCGGTTAATCCAGTATTTCATGATATATCTAAACACATTGACATCCGGTATCATCATATCAGAGATTGTGTGCAGCGAAAGGTCATGTTACTTTCATACATTCCTACGGAGGATCAGGATGCTGATATCTTGATGAAGGCGCTCACTAGGAGAAAATTTGAATACCACAGGGGAAGGATAGGGGTTGCAGATAATCCATATCTTGTTGAGAGGGAGTGTTGAGATTGCAACAAGATGATGAGTGTGGAGTACTGAAAAGGTATGATTTTGATGGTTACTTTAATGACTTTTTAATACAATTTGTGAACCTTTTGTATCATGGATTTGGAAAGTCATAATGAACTATCACCAAACATGTGAAAATCGATGTGTATAACTTAGCCACTAATAATGGTTATTTTCTATACAGGGAAAGAAGAAAACGAAGAGTTGCTGCTCTAAAGATAAGAACAAAGTGGAGATAACTGCTGTCCCTCTGGATGAGAACCGAACGCAAACATAGGGAGACAAGATCAAGGAGAATCGGCTTGGGCAAGAGAGAGAAGACACCAGCTCAGCGCAATAGCAAAGACTGGATGAAAGTTAATTGTTTGGCGAATCCCTCAGGATCGAAGATCCTAAGGGATCGCTGCTTTACTTATCTAATTGCTTGGACATCTCCGCCATCATTTTTATAAAAAGAGACAAGTACTGTTAGTTTGGAGACAGAGAATGGCGAGATAAGATACGTTTGATGTAATCTTTTGTAAGACATTCGATTTGGTTATTCAGCTTTGTTGAGAACTGGTTCGATGTATTTTTGATCAATGTATTAATGAAAGACTGGTGATTATTCCATCTTCGCATCCGCGTTAACCTAAAGCGGTGTATCCTTGGAGGCTAAGGGCCCGGCCCCGAAGGACACTTGCTTCTGTACCATTACAGCTTCGTTTATGTGTGGTTTGTTCATTACTGTTAGTTGATTATTTGATATGCTTATACGTTCAGATTACATGCTCTGTTTAAGTTGAATCATTTAAGTTTCTACAGCCAGATTTGTGTGTTAACTCTGCATTGCGTTCTTATTCCTTTCTAGAGTTAATCGCATATCCTTACTGTCAAGCTACAGAGCTGTTCTATTGACATTTGTGTTGTGTGCGTTTCTAATGCATCAGTATTATTCCATAATTCCCAAACGGTTATTGCCGTTCCATTAATATGATTTGTGTCATTCGCCTTTAGATTAACAGCATGTTCCTTGATTGCAAAGAGTGCATAGATTAAGTTGAATATAACCCGCGGGACTTAGTATTCATTTGCTGTCCTATTTTAGAGTTGCTGTTCCATTTCAGAATTATAGTTTAATCCTTTATTTCCTTTGTTGTTCTATTTATCTGCATTTGATGGTTTGCTGTGAGAGATGATCTAAGACTGTAGTGAGCAGTATCAGTCACTGTTTAGCTCCCAGGCTTGCGATCTATGCTTGAGTTCTTTTTCTATCAGTTTCTGAAGGGATGGTTTATCATTACCGAACCCTTGACTGATGAGTCGTTGAGTTACCTGAGTGTGTGATTTACTTCTTTAAAGCAATTTGATTTCAGTTAAGCATCCATTTACTCTTGTATTTCTTAAAGCACTGTACTACTAGCATTACTCTGACGAATGAGCCTCGGATTGAGTCACTCTTTGTAATGACAAAACGCTCTCGGGTTGACATATTAATGTGAGGTGAATAGAGGTGAAAGAGACCCTTTTTAGAGCTCTACATTTTGGCGCCGTTGCCGGGGAAAGAGTGAAGCCATTTGTCTTTTTCAGAGTAGTGTACAAGCCTGCTAGGGAGGAGTTGGATCCTAAAAACGGAAGGTAAGAACCTACGTGCAGAGCATGTAAAAGACCTGCTCATTATCCGCTTTCCTAACATATTTGTTTTTGCTTGTTTGAATAGAAGTTCGTAGTTTATTTTTGAGTGCATGACTAAGCAGAAAAAACCAGAAAAAAATATCAAACCCCCATCCAAACCTGAAAAAGCTAAGGGGCCGGTGACCCTTGGCCGAACAACCTTCATAGACGAAATCTATAAGAAAATAGAGTCTCAGCCATCAGTAGGTTTCAAGAAAAACACTTCTAAACCACCTACTAGTTCCCTTCAGGCCACAGGATCACCATCTGTAGCCTGTGCTGAGGTGCATAGTCAAACTGAGGAGCAGGACTTTCAAGAAGTTGAAAATTCCACTCCGGAATTATTGCAGGAAGGGAACTCTAGCAACTTTTGTGAAGGAGAAGGAGAAACAGGGGAAACCGAGGAACCAAAATCTCCTCTTGAAACAAATCAGCCATTAGATAGCACAGATAAGGGGAGTGCCGCGAAAGTCATTGTTGAAGAGATTCAATCTCCTCAAACACCTGGTATTCCCATTATGCCGGATAAAGGAAGCGCTATTAAAAAGATCCCTGTCAAAACCGTTCCCAACCAACCTAGGAATACCCTCCTAGATATCCCAGAAGGTTACTGGCATATATTCGATCCCATGGCTCAAAACCAACCAAACGCTCAAAACCAGCCAAACACCCAAACCTCTACATTACAATATCCTATAGTGGATTCTGCAGCAAATGCACCCATGAAAGCTATCCCTCTTCAGCATATCCCCACATTTCATGGACTCACATCAGAGAATCCGGATGCATTCCTATTCGAATTCGATGTGTTATGTCGGGGGTACGATTACACCACCGATCCCCAAAAATTGAAATTATTCCCCTCTACATTGAAAGGGGCTGCCTTAAGATGGTTTATGGGGCTAGGTGGTGGGGTTATCAACAATTGGGATCAAATAAAAGAATCCTTCTTAAAGAAATACCAGGATTATTGTAGGTCTAGAGAATTAAAAGACGAAATATTTCAAATGATAGCCAGACCAAATGAAACATTAGAGGAGTATGTGGAACGTTTTCAGTATAATTTACAAAGATCTCCTTATGCATCGCTACCTTTACTTGATAATGTGTTAAAAACTGCATTAATGAGGGGCATGAAGGAACAATGGATTGAAACATTAAACATTATGGGCAAAGGGGATATTTATCAAGAGAATTTTACTGACATCCTTGACTTATGTATCAGGAGTTCGAGAGGCAGCACAAGAATAAAACCGACAGAATACGATCGGTCTGCAAGAGATAACAAAGTATCAGCAGAAGGAGTAACACGTGCAGAAATTGGAAATTTATTAGAAAATTTTAAAACCGATATTATGGGGACACTAACTACACAACTTGATATTGTGCAGGCTAAACAAAAGCAGCTGGAGGCAGAACAGAACATGGCAATCTTCTGTCCTCGTTGCAGAAAAAAACACAGCCACAAGGAGTGCCCTCTGGATAAAGTCCAAACATGCTCCATCTGTACAAAAGACCACCTTACGGAGAGCTGCCCCTCACTTCCTGGATTGAAAGCAGTATATAAGGAAGCAGAAGAAGAACCAGAATCGGTGAATTCAATCAATCAGCGCCGCCCGTGGCAACCAAGACAACCTGGTATGTTTCCAGATCCAACCTCTTTCTTTCAAAACCCACAGTATAATGCTCAACAATATGGTATGTGGCAAAATCAATCTCAAACCCCATTTACAAACTGGTCACCACAATCATTTCCTTCTCCAAATCCATGGTTGAATCAAACAAGCCAAACTGGTTGGCCAAGTTTCCCTTACACTCCACCATATTGGCAAAATGGCCCATATCCTTCACAATGGACTCCCTCTACTTCACAAAGTTCACCCTGGCAGACAAGCTGGCAAAGACCAATGTACCACCCAGCTGGAACTATTCCGCTCCCTCAACCTACTTTGCCAGCTCTACAACAAAATCCCCAGTCTAACTTGAGGCCGCAACTCCCAGCCCAACCCGATCCCAATCCAAACAACAGGCAGGTCCAATCTATTCAAATCATAGAATCACCAGAACCAGGACCTGATTTAAAAGAGTGCAACGACCTTCAGTTAAGATCTGGGCGTATAATTGAAACCGAGGGAGATAAAACAGTTCATATTGAAGATCAGTTACCCAGAGAACATCAGTCACAACAAGAGGATGTAAATAAGCAACAAACTCATAATCAAGCAACCACATCCTCTCCTCCGGTCCCAGAACGATTAGCCATACCTCGATCCATACAATACCCTGACTTTGACATTCTGGGAGAATTACAAAACTTGTACATAAAAATTCCATTCCTCCAAGCTATTCAAGACATTCCCATATACGCCAAAACCATAAAAGAGTTGTGCATAAAGAAACCAAGGAGGAATATAACAAAAAATCCAAGAGTCCAAGTAGTCGGCACCTTATCTGACCTATTGTCGGGAAGAGAAACACCCCTTAAATATGAAGACCCCGGGAATCCAATTATAACTGTTCAAATTTATGGCCAGAACCTGCCTAATGCCTTAGTTGATTTAGGGGCTGCAATTAATATTTTAACAACCACAACTTGCCAAAAGCTCGGCATTACATCTGTAGAACCCACCTCTACTCTGTTAGAATTGGCTGACCGATCCGTGGTTAGACCAGAGGGCACTCTACATGATGTCATGGTCTCTGTAGAATCCTGGGAGTATCCAACTGATTTCCTGATAATTAATCCAAAAACCCGACTTGATGGACACCCGCTAATTTTAGGTAGACCTTGGCTCGCTACTGCCGATGCCTACATTGGCTGTCGGCAAGGAAATATGACCATAACCAGAGGACCAAATAGCAAAAATTTAGTTCTATATCCTCCAGCACAGCCAAGTGTCACAATGATTAAAACGAATAAGCACCCTGTATCATATCTTACTGATAACATTAGATCTCCATTAACTATACAAGAGGCACTTGATTTCAAAGATCAAACACAAGACGATGCCATTAACAATTTCATTACTCAAACTGAACCTCGCACACAATGTCACATGATAAAAGCAGCATTTGATAATGAGTTAGAAGAAGATCCCCTGAAAGATATTCATGATCAAATAATACCTGTCACTTCTGTTGCAAATAGTAAAATTGTGGAAATTGCACCGGGGAAAACTTTAAACATCAATGCTAATCTCACACCGAAACAAGAAACAAAGCTCATCCATCTGTTAACAAAATATCAAGAAGCATTTGCATGGGACTACCCTGATATGAAAGGAATTGATCCCCAGTTATGTACCCATCACATTTACATAGAAAAAGATGCCAGACCTGTGCGTCAGCCGAAAAGGAGACTTAATCCCCATCTAAAAGATGTTGTAAAAACTGAACTTCAGAAACTTTTAGATGTGAATTTTATCTACCCTATCTCTGACAGTAAATGGGTCTCTCCACTTGTGGTGGTACCAAAAAAGAATGGGACATGGAGAATTTGTGTGGATTATAGGGAACTTAACAAGGCAACACAAAAAGATCATTTTCCTCTTCCTTTCATAGATCAAGTATTGGACACTTTAGCAGTGAAGAAGTTCTTTTCTTTCCTGGATGGCTTCAGTGGATACAATCAGATTCAGATTGCCCCTGAAGACCAGGATAAAACTACCTTTACTTGTCCTTGGGGAACATTTGCCTATCGAGTTTTACCTTTTGGCTTATGTAATGCTCCTGCCACATTTCAGAGGGCTATCCTTAGTATTTTTGCAGATTTAATCAATGATGGACTTGAAGTTTACATGGATGACTTTACACCATACGAAGATGACTTCGATCCAGCTCTAGACACCCTAGAGAAAGTCCTACAACGCTGCATTGTTACTAGGCTTTGCTTAAGCAATGAAAAATGTTTTTTGATGATGACTGAAGGACTTATCCTAGGACACTATGTCTCAGCAGCCGGCATTCAGGGAGACCCGGCCAAAATCCAAATACTTTTGCTTATTCCCACTCCTACTACTCAAACAGAGGTACGCAGTTTTCTTGGATTTTCAGGTTATTATAGACGATTTATAGAGCATTATTCGCACATTTCTGCTCCTTTATATGCACTGACTGGTAACGTTGATTTTCTTTGGACAGACAAATGTGACCATGCGTTCGAGGATCTAAAGAAGCTTGTATCCACAGCCCCAGTCCTTCGAGGACCAAACTGGGACCTACCGTTCCAGATATCATCTGATGCCTCAGATGCAGCCATTGGTGCAGTCCTTGGGCAGGAAGAGGATAAAAAACCATATGCTATATATTACATCAGCAAAAATTTATCCCCTGCTGAATTGAATTACACTGTTACTGAAAAAGAATTCCTAGCTGTAATACATGCTGTCAATAAATTTAGACATTATATTACAGGCTATCCTGTTATCTTGT
Source organism: Pinus albicaulis (assembly GCA_034641835.2). Lineage (NCBI taxonomy): Eukaryota > Viridiplantae > Streptophyta > Pinopsida > Pinales > Pinaceae > Pinus > Pinus albicaulis. Next base: position 1,434,352,629 of record CM076584.1, read on the forward strand.
ATACAGACCATTCTGCTATAAAATATTTAGCAAATAAGCCCGTCACAAATGCCAGAGTAACTCGATGGTTAATCTTATTGCAGGAATTCGACATCACAATCAAGGACCGGCCTGGCAAAGAAAACCCTGTAGCCGATTTTCTTTCAAGAATACCAAAATCAAGCGATGCAACAGCAGTGGAAGATCAATTTCCGGATGAGCACCTGTTTGCTGTTGCTGTTCAAACACCCTGGTATGCCGATGTTGCCAACTACCTTGCAGTAGGTAAATTACCAAAACATTTAACTCCTAATGAGCGTAAGCAGATTATTCAGAAGAGTTCTCGATTTTCGTGGATTGGAGGTTATTTGTTTCACACAGGAGCAGACATGCATATCAGGCGATGTGTTAGAGAAGATGAAATCTTTGACATCCTAAAAGCCTGTCACGATGGACCATGTGGGGGGCACTTCGCTGAGCGTAGGACTGGACATAAAGTATTGCAGACAGGATATTACTGGCCTACGATCTTCAAAGATGCAAAGAAGTTCGTCCAAGCCTGTGACAGTTGCCAGCGTGCAGGACGACCTGGTCAAGCTGATGAAATGCCTCTGAAACCACAGTTAGTCATTGAACCATTCGAACGGTGGGCTCTGGATTTCGTTGGACCCATCAACCCTTCATCAAATCAAAAAACATATATTCTGGTGGCAACAGAATATGTCACCAAATGGGTTGAGGCAGAAGCATTACCAAGAGCCACAGAGGACTCTATCATACAGTTCCTGTTTCTTTTATTTGTCCGTTATGGCCTTCCTAGGGAAATAATTACAGATGGAGGACCACAATTTGTTGGGCATAAATTAGCTGCAACACTTAACAATTATCATGTCCAACATAAGATCACTACTCCATATCACCCACAGGCGAATGGGCAGGTAGAAAGTAGCAATAAGATAATAGAATCAATCCTAACGAAAACTATTGCATCACATAGGCGTGACTGGGCTACCCGACTACCTGAAGCACTCTGGGCCTATCGAACCACATGGAGGAGCACCACTGGTTACTCACCTTATCAACTAGTGTTTGGAAAAAAACCTATTTTTCCCATAGAATTCGAAATCCAAACACTGCGTACAGCACAGGAAGTTGGCCTAGACTTAACTGAGGCACAACTCAATCGACTACAGCAGATCAATGAATTAGACGAAATTCGACTCTCCGCACTACAAAATACAGCATTAATTCAACAGCAGAGAGCCAAATGGCATGATGCGCTCATTAAGAATAAAGTCTTCCACGAGGGAGACTGGGCTTTGTTATACGATTCTCGGTTTCAGGACTTCCCTGGAAAACTTCAGACTCGATGGTTGGGACCATACGAAATCCAGAAGGTACATGACAATGGAACTCTTACTCTAATCACTATTGACGGTTCTGGATATGCATTTAAGGTAAATGGTCACCGAGTCCGTCTCTACCGTAAACCACTTACTCGGAAATCCTTCTGCCAGCAGATACGCCGAGATACTGATCTGGAGATCTTAGGAGAGGAAGAGAAATCTTCCTCACCTGCAATTCATTAAGGGTCTATTTCTTTTTGCAATTTGTACATAAAGTTTTTTTGTTTCTGAGTGATTCTTGTACATAAGTTTGATTTGAATAATTCTTGTCATTTTGATGTTCCTTTTTCTTCCACAAAGTTTGATTTTTGCTCTTCTAATAGCATATGTGTGTTTTTTATATTGGTTTTGCTTGTTCTGTTGTTCCTTTTCTAAAGGAACAGCATTCGGATCTCTGCTGTTCCTTTTTCAGAAAAACGATATTGTTACGCTTATCGCTGTTCCTTTTGGTTACCACTGTTCCTTTTTCTTCAAAAAAAACAGCGTTCTTTTATTTCTGTGCTGACTTTTTCAACGGAATGGCATATGGAGTGTTTCGTATGATTGCCGTTCCTTTTCCCAAAAGGAACGGCATTTGCAGTTTTGGTCCTTTTTCTATTATCCATCGTTGTTACTTTTTCAACGGAACACCATTTGCATACTTTTGATCTCTTTGATGATTTAAATTGAGGATGCTTTTTCCCGTCTTCTTTCTAGTCTTCAAGCCTCAGCTATGCATTTATGCGATGAATATAAAGACACAACATACCGAAATCTGCAAACCATAAATCGCTCTATCTATAAGGCTCCGCATTAATAAAAGGACAGATGGAAAGACATACTTATTTCTTACCTTTTGTGACATGGTTTTACTAATTTTGCCCTGATTGGTTATCTTTATCATGTTGATTCCCTTAAAAATCTTTTTATTAATATTTGGGAATAAGGGCAAAGAGTTTAAATCTTCCTATTGAGATAATAAGACTTCTTCCACCATTCCTACTCTTAAGGAGTGCTGAACCACCCTTTGTGTATAAATAAGGAAAAAGAAAAAACATGTCAAATGTCAAATGCAGGATAGGGGGTCTCATTGAGAGCCAGCCTACCATGATCATGAGGAGGGAAGTGAAGTGGCATTCCCATTCTGGCCACCACACCAGGGATATGGTCCAAAAGGTGTATCAAAATAAACAAACCTTGGAACAGGAGTTCTCATTAAGAGCCGGCCTGCCCACGTTTCGCTCTTTCCTCGTGAATGGCATTATGGTTAACTGGTCACCAAGCCAGCATAATGGTCGACATTCTGACATAATAACAGTCCTAAGTATACACACAGGATCAAGGTTCCGGGGGTGAAAAACAACTCTGCCAAGGTTATGGACACCTGTTGGCAGCAGAGTAATGTTAATGGTATCGAAGTCACCTTGCTTACGCCAATAGGTAATATATTAACACTCTTTTGTTTCTTTATCCTAGGCATTAATCACATGTTATTTCCCGATTTATACACCGCATGAATATTTATCATTACCAGTCATGGCAACGGAGGTGACCATGACCGCTTAAGATTGGCGAATACGATACATGCCTATCCATCAGCCTCACATCATAACACAGCAGCCTCAAATCATATCACGCGATCCATCCTCCGCCTCGATGTCGGTAATCTGTTGTCCTTTGTCAACATGGCATAAATTCACATTCTGTTCCTTTCTGACTTGATTACAGACTGGGTGCCGCTCCATTATTTGCCGGCTGGGACAGTCTATCACACTGAGGGGGGGGGAGGTTAACCTCATCATTCCCTGTATTGCGTGTCAATTCATCATTCGGAAAATCTGGTTCACGACGATTTGGCATGGTTTCACGGCATGGCATATTTTTATTTTTATTTTTCGCACAAGTTGTTTTTGCTTGCATACTTTCTGTGTTTCTTTTTGCGAAACCTGCTCTCTTTGTGTTTCATTGAAAACGCTCTTCATTCCATTTAGGAAATCGCGAGCGAAATCAGGGGGGTAAGGCAATTCGTAGTGAGCCTCAACAGATAACGATCTCTGCTGCTGCCCGAGAAATCCTGGAAAGGGCAGGATGGTTGAACTATTTCAATCGCCTACAGGAGGGTAATGAGACAGTAGCAATGGAGTTCTTACAGAATTTACAAGAAGACCACTCCATAGTAAGAGGGAGACGCATAGCGGTCACTGATGCCATAATTGCTGAAGTCTCAGGACTACCAGCTACCGGACCGGTATGGACATTCAAAAAGGAACGAATACAGAAGGTCATCGACATCTTCCAGGATGAAGGCCAGCATTTGACAATCAAAGGGAAGGGAACTCTGCCAGCGACCCTAGGCGAACCCTGGACAGAGCTAGCAAGAATAGTACAGAGCTACATTACTTGCGAAGGAAGAAAAGACGTGGTAAGACCACGACACCTTAAACTTTTAGCGGTTCTAAAACAAAAATGCTCTGTGAATTTACCGGCACTCTTAAACTCGTTATTGCATGATGCTGCACAAAGTATGAAAAGGGCACAGCACGTAGGGGCAATTGTTAGTCACCACGGGTTAATTCGACTTGTTGTTAGTTATAGTCTTACCCACCAGCAGAGCAGCTGGGAAAGACTCATTACACTGATTGAAGGGGGATCGACAGAACCATCCCTGAGACGCAGACGTTCTATAAACACACCAGAACAACAGGCAGAACGAAGAGAAAATGTTGCTAGTACATCGCAGCAACCAGAATTACATCAAGAATCCGCAAAGCGAAAGCATGTAGTTGATTCACCCGATCAACCAGAGGAACCCAGGAAATCAGCTCGGTTAGCTCAGATGAGAGGAAGCATAAACAAACCCAGAAAGTCAGCCGGTTGGCTCGAATAAGGGGAAGGCTGGAACAGCTTCAGGAAGGCACCAGCCAACCAATAATAATTGAAGATGGAAGCAACGAAGAGCAAGTACAGAGCACGCGGGAACGAGGAAAAAGAAGCGGCGAGAGCCGGGGAAGGGAAATGGGACAGCGGGAGAATAGTCCATTACGGGACTTACTAAGAGAAGTGACACAGCGCCATCCTGGCCAATGGGTAAATACGGTCAACCTTCTAGCTCAGAGAATGCCCACGACCAATTTCAAGAAGAGAACATGCCCATGCATGATGAAGAAGAAGAAAATACTGAACGAGAACAATCTGTTCCCATGTCACAAGAGGAAAGTCTAGAGGAAGAGGAAGAACCCCGGGAGGAAGAATCAGAAGAACCGGTTGAGGAGCATACACGGAACGGCCGGACGAGAGCGGTGAGGAAGAACCTCGGGAGGAAGAGGTAGCAAACTGGTCATGATCCGGTTCATCATCAACAGACCTTAGTTCCTTCAAAGGAATCAATGGAAATCAAGAAGTTGAGGAAGGAACGGACTAAACTGTTAAACACGATAACCCGGCTCAGGCAACAAATTAGGATTTTGAAAAAGAACCAGAAGGTAAAGAGAAAAAAGAGGGCCAACAAACATCCTGTTTTCCAAGACTCTGAGGATCCAACTGCCGTTCCGATTAAGACAGAAAAGGATGATAAGGAAATTCAGACGGAGGCACCACCCTCGAAATTAATCGGGGTCTGAACTCTGTGACGTAACAAGAAGGTTGGTGGAAACTCCCCAGGCACTCTCTTGATGCATGGAGAAAAGATCCAAAGACAAAAACCTTGCACAAGATGGTGAAACAAGCACGGCAAGAAATGGAGCAACTTAAAGAGCAAACGGTTCCGCTAGAGAAACATGAAGAGTTGCAGCAGCAACTAAGGGATGTCAGTCAATCTAAAAGACAGGTTTTTGAAGGATGGATGAAGGAACAAGAGGAAGTCACACAGGTAACTTATAAACTAGATACTACTACCAAACAGATGAATGACTTGTGTTCTTTATATAATAATGTTTTAGCATGTAGGGCTCCTGCTAAAAACAATGCTCTGTTCCTATTAGAACGGTATTTGCAATTACAAATAAAAGCTGTTAAGGGAGGCACCCCCATACAAATCAACAATGTCAATGATTTTATAGACTGTTGTAGACATTATGGAGTAAAAGTCCAGAGGTTGTTGTGTGAACTCTATTTACATGACCTTGTGCTAAGTCAGGAGACTGAATCGAACCCTGGTCCCTCCATTGGTGATATTAAATTCCAAGAATTCATTTCATTCGGAGCTAACCAGATTAAGTGGGTGAAAGCCTATGATACCTTTCAGAGTCGAGAAAATGGTCTAGATTTAAGAGTTAGGGCTGAGCCTAGGAACCCAGTACGGTTATGGACAGCTGATATAAACCACATAAGGACTCCAGGTGTCATTGTAACATTAGGGCCTATGCACGAGGCACTCATTCAAGAGGGTTTAGAGTATTTCTTTTCCATTAAGGACTTGGCCACTAATGCAGCCAAATTTCGATATCGAATCTCTCATCCACACATCCAGCTCAGAGAGCCATTTAAGTATGAGAACTTTGAGTTCGCTGCTGACCGTTTGAATCTCTATGGCCAGAGCCTTCTAAAAGCAGGGTCATCCTGGTTAGGGTGTAGATTTCGCGCTCCAATTATTTGGCATCCAGCACATGCATACCAGGCCCTGTATGATATGCCTGAAGGGCAAGCAGGTCAGTTCTTTGATTATTTAATCACTCGACATGGTTGTAGGCCTCCGCATGAAACTCCTTATCCAGCATACTCTCTCACTGCATTACATGTCAACTACAATGTTTTCATGAGGACATGAAACAAGGTAAGCAGGGGGGTGTGTGGAGTACTGAAAAGGTATGATTTTGATGATTACTTTAATGACTTTTTAATACAATTTGTGAACCTCTTGTATCATGGATTTAGAAAGTCATAGGGAACTATCACAAAACATGTGAAAATCGATATGTATAACTTAGCCACTGATAATGGTTACTCTCTATACAGGGAAAGAGGAAAACGACGGGTTGCTGCTCTAAAGATAAGAACGAAGTGGAGATAACCGCTGCTCCTCTGGATGAGAACCAAACGTAAACATAGGGAGACAAGATCAAGGAGAATCGGCTCGGGCAAGAGAGAGAAGACACCAGCTCAGCGCAATAGCAAAGACTGGATGAAAGTTAACTGTTTGGCGAATCCCTCAGGATCGAAGATCCTGAGGATCAGCTGCCCCTTATCTAATTGCTTGGACATCTCCGCCATCGTTTTTATCAAAAGAGACAAGTACTGTTAGTTTGGAGACAGAGAATGGCGAGATAAGATACGTTTGATGTAATCTTTTGTAAGACATTCGATTTGGTTATTCAGCTTTGTTGAGAAATGGTTCGATGTATTTTTGATCAATGTATTAATGAAAGACTGGTGTGATTATTCCATCTTCGCATCTGCGTTAACCTAAAGCGGTGTATCCTTGGAGGCTAAGGGCCCGGCCGCGAAGGACACTTGCTTCTGTACCATTACAGCTTCGTTTATGTGTGGTTTGTTCATTACTGTTAGTTGATTATTTGATATGCTTATACGTTCAGATTACATGCCCTGTTTAAGTTGAATCATTGAAGTTTCTACAGCCAGATTTGTGTGTTAACTCTGCATTGCGTTCTTATTCCTTTCTAGAGTTAATCGCATATCCTTACCGTTAAGCTATAGAGCTGTTCTATTGACATTTGTGTTGTGTGCGTTTCTAATGCATCAGTATTATTCCATAATTCCCAACTATTATTGCTGTTCCATTAATATGATTTGTGTCATTCGCCTTTAGATTAACAGCATGTTCCTTGATTGCAAAGAGTTCATAGATTAAGTTGAATATAACCCGCGGGACTTAGTATTCATTTGCTGGCCTATTTTAGAGTTGCTGTTCCATTTCAGAATTATAGTTTAATCCTTTATTTCCTTTGCTGTTCTATTTATCTGCATTTGATGGTTTGCTGTGAGAGATGATCTAAGACTGTAGTGAGCAGTATCAGTCACTGTTTAGCTCCCAGGCTTGCGATCTATGCTTGAGTTCTTTTTCTATCAGTTTCTGAAGGGATGGTTTATCATTACCGAACCCTTGACTGATGAGTCGTTGAGTTACCTGAGTGTGTGATTTACTTCTTTAAAGCAATTTGATTTCAGTTAAGCATCCATTTACTCTTGTATTTCTTAAAGCACTGTACTACTAGCATTACTCTGACGAATGAGCCTCGGATTGAGTCACTCTTTGTAATGACAAAACGCTCTCGGGTTGACATATTAATGTGAGGTGAATAGAGGCGAAAGAGACCCTTTTTATAGCTCTACAATGAGCTTAGTGGAAAGGAGTCACCTTCACTAAGTGGGCCCGTAGGCTATTTTTGGCACAAAGTCTATTTTTAGACTATGTCTATTTTTAGACATATGGATCATGTTCTATGAGTTGCAGGATGCTATTTGTGGATGGTTTGTCAAGTCGGAAAAAATATATGGACTTCTATTTTTAGACATATTGGGCGGAATCTATTTTTAGATTGCCGGTCTAAAAATAGATATGTCGAATATTATTAGCTCTTAATAATATTTAGACTCTAAACATTATCTTATTCTCTTGGAGCACTTCAGTTAAGTGCACAGATGTGGCACAGGAGCTGACATAAGGAATTATGCTATTCCTGAGGGTTATGTGAAGCTATTGCATGGATACTTCGGTTAGAACTCATGTGACAGAGTTTGGTGGAGTTGATTGAGGAAGTTAGTGGAGTTGTATTCAGTTTAACTAATCTAAACATAGTTGAGCTATTTGTATTCGGTTTAACTAATTGATACAATTAGTGAGAGTGGTGTGAATTAATTATTAATTAATTCACTAATTATAAACTCATTAATCAACTAAAGAATGCATCAGTTAACTTCAGTGCATGGACAGTTTCAGTGGAGACCAGTGCAAGAATAGGTGAAAGAGCAGGTTAACTATCAGTTGTGACTATACTGTTGCTATTTGCAACACACAGATAGGTGGAGTAGCCCATTAGGATTGCGCAGTTAAAGCCAGGTGGTTTATCTATTTAATGAAGCCATCCCATAGCATTAATTACGCAATAGAGGATGGCTATCAAGTGGCAAAATATTGGAGCATGTGTTTTGCTAGATCTAGCTTGATAGTGTGTAGCAATTGAGGGTGTGCATGAGAGCTTGTGAGGAGCTTTTGTACTATGATTGTTACATGATCTCCATGACATATAATATACAGATAGTTGGGGTTTTCATCTTTAAGATTTCCCATTAAATATTGTGTTCATATGTGTGATTGTTTGTGGTTTTAATGTGTGCATGCAATTGATTTTATTTCCCCATGTGATGATCAATGGTAGAAGAGATTCTGTATTATGCATGAAGCTAAAATAGTGTGTGATCAGAAGAATATCGGTGAATAATATCTCAGTTATTCAAATTTCTACACATATGGAAAAGCCAAGGCTATGACTGCGCAATTTTTAAGAGGCATTGCTACATAAAGAATGTCAATACATGGATTTATAAATGTATAGCTCAAATAAGATGGGGATAAAAGCTCTAAACCCAAAGAAAAAAATGTCAATTCAATCCTATAATGATTGGCTGAAATAAGAAAAACTACCAAAATGCCAGAGTTTCAGGGTAGCAGCTGCAACTCAAAACTGGAAATGGATGGAGATGGCTGAATATGATGTCCAATTTGAAGTAAACCTCCTCCAATGGATCTTCCTAGTGCAAGGTTGATCCTAGCACTGAAGATCTCACCCTCCAAAATAGTGGTGCAAACCCCCACTATAGATACACACTGAAATAATGCAGTCAAGGAGAGGGATTGTTGGAACACCTAATCCTCCATGGGTAGGTGTGGAATGAAAAAAGTCACAATGGAGTCCAACTTACCTTGGAATGTGAAACCAAGAGTCACACCATTGTACTATAAATGTACATCATGTATAATGGAAAAATAAAATATCTTCACGCTTATCCTTCATTGTGTGTTGAGTTTCTTGTTGTGTGTATTTATTCTTCTCCCCACACCATGTGTGTGTTTAACATGGTATCAGAGCTGATAATTTCATAACCAGCTCTCAACATTGAGTGAGCCATTTGTGTTTATGGCCTATGCATATCTGCAAAAATTCTGATAATTTTTGCAGCACTCAGAGATTCTCTGTAGCATTCCTTTTTGTCGCATTCATCAATCTTTCTGCAGCATTTAGAAATTTTCATTAAGAAGAAGCAGCATTCAGAAATTTCGTCTTGAAGAAGAGCAACATTTGGGGTGCATTCTGCAGGTTTTCTCACTGCACATTATTCTACAATTTCTGCATTGGAGAGTTGCTGGAATATTGTTTAAAGCAGAATTCTGGGGTTTTTATTAAAAATTTCTGAGTCTTCTCATCTGAAAAATTTCTGCAAACTCTGGTTTTTACTGCTGAAATTTTCTGAAAAAATCTCTTAAAAATTTATGAGTTCTTACTGGCAAAATTTTCTCCAATTTCCTAAAAAAAATTTGCATTTTTTCCAATTCTCTACTGCTGTAGTTTACTGCCTAAAAATTGTACTTCATTGTTAAAAAAAATTGTTGTTGCTCTCACTCAATCTCTGATGTATTTAAAAATAAATAAATAAATATCTCTGAAGCAAATCTTCTGCCCCCTCACAGCTACTCCCTCATCGACCTGCACAAACCCACTAAGCTCCTACAATCCACTCATCCAAACCTGCAATTTTTTCACTACATTCCCTTTTCCCTTTTCTGGCCCACGGGCATGTTGCACAACACCCTCCCTAAGCTACGCCCTCAACTCACGAATTACACACCGCCCCTGCCAGCCCATGCCCCCCTGCTACGTCCAACTGTAAACCACGCCTCTCTCGTCCCCTATCCACTACACTCCCCCCGGCTGCTACTCCCACTCCATAGCCTTTCGTCTCCCACCCTGCGTCTACCCACCCCGGCCCTCATCCTTACGATACCCCCCATCCGGCCCACCCCACCCCTTGCTCTATGCACAAACGCTCTTCCCTATTGACTACCCACCCCTACCCCCTCTCCCACTCCACCCTACCGCTCAACACTCGCAGACCCACCCGCTCTTCTCCCCTCTATGCTCCCTCCTCACATTGCGGCCATCCCCCTCCCAACTCAGCGCCCGCTCCCCATTCACCAACCTAGCCCCTCCTCTCTACTCGCTCTGCGGTCCACCCACTCAGCCCTCTCACCTTCCTCCCTAACCTGATCCAATACCCGTCCTCTTCTCCCAACCCATCTCCCATTCGCTCGTCCCAAAAACTCACAACCCTCTCTCTTGGCCATTTTAATTTTTTTTTTTTTAATTTTCACAATTAAATCCTCCTCCCCCCCATATTTTAAATTACTTCCCCTTCTTTATATATAAAAAATAAATAAATAAATAAATAAAATAAAATAAATTCCCTCCCATTTACAGTTAATACCCCACCCATAAATTCCCATCCCATTTAAATTTTTTTTCCTCCTTCCATTTTTTTTAATTAATCCCAAAATTAATTAAAAGAAAAAAGAAAAAGAAAAAAACAGCAGAGAGAGAGGAAGAGATGAAGTAAACAGTAGAGATAGAAAATGAACAGCATGAAAGAGGAAATGGCATATGAGTAAATACACATAGAGGAGAAAAGTGATTTGAAGGGTGATGTGAAGACAAGTTTGCCATCATTTTTAAAACAGCTCTTTGAAGGAAAAAAAATCAGCTGCCTTAAAGGCTTCTTGCACAAGTGTTTTGTTGCACATTTTTGCAGAAATATTGTATTGAACTGACATTGTATTTCTTCTTCATTCATAGTTGCAATTAGAATTTGAATTTTTGGAAAAATTGTTGATGTAAGTCATTGTTGCTTGCCGGTTAGACAGTCAAGTCTATACCTTGAGGACCTCCATGATTTGAGGAGCATATTTTGTACTTTGAGAATTTCATAGTTGGAAGTTCTTTGAAGTCATTTGTATTCTTTGAAATCAAGTTGAATCACATTGTAAACGGGTGCATTTTCGGTTGAAGCCGACACCCTTTATTTTTTGAGCCTGAATTTTTGAAAAATGGCTAAAATCAATGAGGCATTAGAGTTGTTGAATAACCTCATTCATTCCAATGTTGATGATATGATAAAAATGAGCAAGAATGCTCTTTGTAACATTAAAAGTTGTTTGCAAGATGCACAAGAAAAGATTGAGTTTTTGCAGTTGGAATCTCAGCTCCAACAAGATGAACTTCAGCAAAAGAGTCACCATTTTGAACTTGTTTCTGTTTAGAATATTGTGAATGACTCTCATCAGAAGAAAGAAGATAAAGTTGCAATTGATCCACATTCATTTCCTTGCACAAGATCAGATGTACATGCAGATGCAGCAGTTCAACCTGCACTTTTCAAGCCCATCATCAGACCTTGGGAAGAGCTTGTCCACAAAAAGCACAGAACTGGTCTTGGATATGACAAGGATGTGTCCTTTCATATTCCAGACTACACCAAGCCCATCAAATTTCAGAGTGCCGAATTTCTGTATGACAATTCACCTGCAGTTGTTCTAGATCCTGTTCCGCTTCCACAACCACAGATTGTAAAATGCCAACACTGTGATCGAGTTGGCCATATGAAAGATAATCGTTTTGATCTTCATCCATGCAAGCACTGTGGTTGGCACACCCATTCTTCAGACAGATGCTTCAGAAACAAGCCTCCTGCAAGAACAAAGATTCATCTTGGATGGATCGCTTCTTGGCAATGGGCATCAGCAACCAAGAAGATGTTTAAGTCGCATGTCAGAACTTGTTCACGAATATTGAACAAACTTGCAGTTGAGTTTTCGCCATCATCTCACCTTGTCCCTGACAGAGGGGAAAATAGTGGTCATCTACAAGCTTTGATGTCAAATCAAGCGAGCCTAAGCCACAATCTCTCACTCCATGTTCAGAGTTGTAGCCAGAGAAACAGTAGTTCAAGCGAGCCTGAGCCAAAATTCGTCATTCCAGACTCAAAGAGGTAGCTAGAGACACGGATTCCCATGAGCATGCCTTTGGTTGGTGGAAAACCTTAAACCATCATCTTTGGTTGGTGGACAGCCTTAAACCATCATAGGTTGTAGACCTCCCTTCTTTTAGGTTTAAGGTCTCCCTTTTTTATGAGGGAAAATTCCTCTAGCAGAAGCTTTCAGCTTATTGCCAGTTTTGGAAGAGTTCTGGGAACTGCAAAAAGTATTGTGTTCCAGTGTTGGTGGTCATCCTTAAACCACCTCTTTTTTCCAACATTTCAGAGAGTTGATTCAGCTCAAGTGCTTCCATGTATACTTTGCAGATTTGTATTACAACTCTCTTCTTGGACTCACACATACCCCTTCAGATTAAGGGGGGGAATGTTGGAACACCTAATCCTCCATGGGTAGGTGTGGAATGAGAAAAGTCACAATGGATTCCAAGTGACCTTGGAATGTGAAACCAAGAGTCACATCATTGTACTATAAATTTACATCATGTATAATGGAAAAATAAAAGAGTTGCACGCTTATCCTTCATTGTGTGTTGAGTTTCTTATTGTGTGTGTTTATTCTTCTCCCCACACCATGTGTGTGTTTAATAGGGACTGTGTTGTAGTAGATGGGAGATGCTTGACCTGATGCCAAGATATGAAAATCAGCTCTGAAACCTTCCTCACTAACCTCCCAGAGGAATAGAAGCTCCCTCCTCTGAAAGATGAGCCAAGGAAATGGTGTTGTGGAACCTTCCACTGCAACACCCTGCAACACAATGTTATACTTCAACAGAAATAAAATTGTAGCTGAAGGAGGTGGCTTGGCCTTGAGTCTAGTTGTGGAGAAATGAATTGAAATCCTTCAAGAAGCCTCTCTAGAAGGAGAAGGAATCCTAAACAGGAATTCCACTGCAACTCTACTAAACAGCCCGAGAATGCAAAGAGTCTACATAGACCAAAATCGAATACTCAAACATAATCCTCTATCACTGCCTTTTCCTCCTTTTATGCAAAATGAAAGCCTTCTTGCCTTGGACCCCACACATTATGGTTTCCTCCACCAAGTGATATTCCTCCCATTCAAACTGTTTTGTCTTCCCAAGCAATCCACACCCTCTTTGGCAGTGTTGCTGACTTGGTCAAACCTGACCTTGTCCTCATGCATTTGCCCCTTTTCACACTGGAAGGTGAAAAATAAAGCTAATCTATTGATCCCCTTCATACTATGAGGGATTTTATTCCTACTCATGGGTATCCTCACCCATTTTATTCACCTTCTAGATGAAAGAAGCAAAATCAATGTTCTAATTAGCTTCATGCTAATTTTGGGAACATTACACATCAGTCGCAGCTAAGATGATACTTTTTTCTGAAACCTGCTCCGGAGAGTGCCAGAAGTGTAGGCCACACTTTTTGGGCCAAAACCTATGACCTGGACCTCCAGGACGCAGAAAATAGCCCCAAACCTGTGACCCCTATAGAAATCAGGTCAAAAACTGTGACCTGTACTTTTTGCGGGAATTTTTCTGAGATTTTTTTGGGTTTGTCTGGGCCTCTATTCAGGGTTGTATGACCTCCGTTTCCACCCATTTTGGACCTATATTTGCTATTTTTTACTCATCAAAGTGGGATCCTAGCCCCCTAGGGCTTCAATACACTTCCACCTTTCTAGGAGGAGTTTAGCTGAAGCAGGTCATCTGAAATTTCAGTGTGTTCAATCATTTTTTCAGATCTGATCCTGTACCTTCAGATCCATTTTAGATTGGTTATTCATTCATCCAAAACACTTATTTTCAATTTTTTTTGGTCCTCCTCTAGAGTCCCCTCCATTTCCCTTCAAGTTGTAGCCTTTCGCTACCTCATTTGCAGCACTTTTCCCTCTGGTTTTTTGTTGTTTTCTGCACCTATTTCCAGCAGATTTGACCTTTAGATCATTTTCCCTCCTGAATTTAGATCCATTGGCTATTTTGGTGTGTTTTGACAGGATTTTTACCCACCCACAAACTAGTTGTTGAGAAGCCCGCCTCCTTGGGTTTAGATTAATGCATATTTAGCTATTTATTTTTCTGTTATATTCAGTTTAATTCATTGTTATCTGCAGATTTATTTCAGTTATACAGCAAAATTTTTCTTGTTTTACAAAATTTTGGGTTTAAAAATTAAAATTTACACACTTAACACACACACCCTAAGTGAAGAGCGTCTGGTTAACATCGCCAAGAAAAAACTATAGCATTGTAATCATTTGATCATGCACCTCTCTACCCTTGTTCCGAAATTGTAATCATTTGATCCTACACCTCCTTGCCCTTGTTTTTCTCTCTTCCTTTTGTGATCTATGTTTTTTCTTCCATCACTACACCCCCAAGACGTTTATCCCGAAGACTTCTTGGCCTTCATCCTCAGTTTCCGTTAAGAATACTTACTCCTCCACGTAGGATTTGAGTTAGTCCTCCACCGAGTCCCCATTCTGATTCCGCTTCTGCTTCATTAGGTTCCCCTTCTAGTTCCATCCCCAGTTCTCCCCTTGTCACCTTCACCATGTCTGGTTTAGGACCTAACAGTGGTGGTAGCCCTGACCCTAATGTTGGGAATACTACTAGTGGGACCGCAACAGGAACTATCCCGACTGCTCCCTTGCTCCCTTATATGGAAGGCCTCAGTCTTCCTGATTTTAACCAGTTGATCAATGACCCCATACGCCATGACGCTATTTGGCCTGCTATGCCAGCCAAGCTCCCTTCCAACATCCCCAATTTTGAAGTTCTTTCTAGAGAAAATCCTACAACCATGTTCGATCTTTCCACATGTGGTGTTCATCTAATTTCATCACTGATGACTATGTCCGTCTTCAGTTGTTCCAATGTACGCTTACTGGAGAAGCTTATAAGTGGTATGTTGACCAGGTCTCCTCCTCTCATACTACTTTTGCGACCCTTGCCCAGGATTTTTTGTCTTACTTCTAGCTTCCCCTTCATTATGACACTGGTACCAAAATTTTGACCTCTTTCCGTCAATCGTATGCAACCCGCCTATCCAATCATGTCCAGAAATGGCGGAGAAGAAAGAGCCTATGTCGAGCCCCTACCTTCAAATTCCATGCCTACATGTATTGTTTCCTTAGATCCCTTTTTCCTGCTATTGGAAAATATTTTTCATCTCATTTCCCTCAATCTAAAGAAGCTGCTCTCCAGATTGCATTAAAATATGACCTGATCTACGCACAGTCTGGTTATGTTTATACCATATTACCTAATCTCCCTAGACCCGGCAGTGCCAATGCACCAGGGGCATCCCATGCCATCGACGATATCGTTGGAGCCCTTTCTCATCCATACGCTCATCCTCCTATGGGTTATGGTTTCCCTCAGGGAGGGGCCAACTCCTCCAACACTTTCCCCCCTCCCGGTAACATGTATCCAAGATACGGCACGCCTCCTCCTTTTTCCCAACCTGTTTACCACAATTTTTCCCAACCTCCTTATTATCCATATCCGCAACCTGGTGCTCCAGCTCTTCCAACATTAGCACCCCTGCCTCCCTTTCCTTCTCAACCCCCACAACAGCAGCCACCACCCCCCAAGGGTAGGTGTATGCACAGTAGGGCGCGACTAATCCTCCTACTTCCAAAAAGAAGAGGAAAGGCACCCAAAATCAATCTACCCCCAGTAATCTAGGACCTAATCCCCAAGTGAATTCACCTAACACTACTAACCAGCAACAGGGCACTCAGCCCAAGCAGGACAGGTTTGTTCGCACGAATAAGCCTTGTTCTTGTTGCGGTGTTTATGGTTATTACACCCATGATTTTCTGATTTTACCTCAAATGTGTCAGATGTGGGAGACTCAATCAGCATTGCGAGTACAGCAAGTCTCCCCTTCAATTCCTCCCAATGTTGTAACTATCCATCCGGCTGTGTTTACCAATCCTTTCCCTCAGCAAGGATTTGTGGCTACCCAACCACCTGAAGGTCAGGAGGCCACTCAACCTTCTCCATATGGTACCTCCGATTACCAGATTCTCATGATAATCTTTGACCAACCCATTAATATTGACCTCAACCTTTAGACTTGGTCCCATCATTACAACAAGCCTCCCACTACGTCTTCCCTTGAGCCCCCTTCTTCAAGTTCCACAATGTAATATTCCCAAATGGGAAAAGTAGGAATATAGTCCAAAATGTTGGGACAATAATTCAAATCATAATTTATGAATAAAGAGGCCAATATGGAGACCTTTCATATGTTATTATAGCAACAAAATATATGTAAAAGATGGCCCATAAGATGCATAACAGGAAACACAAGCCTTCAATGAATAAAATGCCCCAATAAGAGGTGTTGCAACTATATAGAAAAGCTAGAAAACCCTTACAGTGTTATTTTAATGGCTCGAAAATAGCAGTAGATTACACATCAGATCTAGAGCTAATATGTGCCTCAAAAGTTAGATCTATATCAAATCCATGCACTATACAAGCTCCTCTAAAGAACCCCTCAAGGGTTTTAAGCAAAACACCAAGTACAAGTTTTAGATCTGAGATCTAAGACTGTAGATCTACTAAGAAATACAGATCTGGAAAGTGTGGTTGATTTGATATGATCAATAAAATAGCCTCCTCCAATAGATCCTCAAAGTGAAAGGCAGATCCCCATCACATGAAAATCATCTCTCCAAATAGTGTGCTAAACAACCCTGCAACTCCTCCTACAGAAATAATGCAAATATGGAAGTACACTACGTTTTAGGGATCAAAATAAGGTTGGCCTGATGCGAAGATCTGAAAATGAGCTCAAAGCCCTCCAATATTGTCCTCCCAATGAAGTATAAACCTCCTCCACTAAAAAGGAGCACTGAAATGGCCTAGATCTAGAGATCTAGTCTCCACTTGCTAAAGCTTGCAAAAACAACCAAACCCTCAATAGGATCTTCACTATAGTTGAAAGAAGAAGCTTGGCCTTAAGCCAGATAGTGGAAAATGTAGTGCAAGACTTCTCCAAGAGCTCCTCAATGGAAGAGGTGGGATTCTCGATCAGGAACACCCTATGCTAAACATCACTCTATCTCATCTAAACAGCAAGAGAAAGATATATTTCTAAACAGAACATATATTCAAAAATATAATATACATCATCAACCTTCATATGGCTTCCATCCTCTTCCTTAAATAGATTATGAGCTTCCAAACCCTAATCCCCATTCAAAAATATCACTACATTCACACAAAGCATCTCCATCTAAAACTGCGATGTACCTCATTGATGGCCACTCCTCCATGACAGCGTTGTTGATTTGGTCAAGTTTGACCCAGTCAAAGTGATCCAGCCCCTTTCACACCAAGGGTGCTTTAATTAAGCTGCTAAGATTTGTCTTTTTCACATTTGGCATTGATTCATTCATTATCAAGAAGAAATATGGACATCCTTTTCCCTCTTATTATTTAAACGAAACAATAAAACAAAATTGAATATTCCAATTATCTTATGACTAATTGGGAATATTACACACAAAGCCTCTTTCGACAACCAATGGTCCTTTACAAATCCCTTAGCCTAAGGCAAAGGTTCATACCAATATTCCCAAGGGACCATTATGCTGAAATGATGCTTCTTGCAAAGTTTCCCACTCATATAGTATAGTAGATGATTTTCTGCAATCTCATGTTTCCATCTCAACACTAGAACTCCTCTAGTCATGCCCTTCGCAAAGAAAATATCTATTAACTTCCATGGGTGTTGTGGATCCTTTAGATTATCGTTTGATCATCTTCAATGTTGACCGGTCAGAACATACCTCCCTACCTACTTCTGTCGCCTTCCAAATCCCCGTCGAGATCCAGAATGCCAACGCATCCCATTGTATCATTGATGAGGGGGCATCCACCTGTGTGATGTCTGCTTCAGTTTGGAAGCAACTCGGATCCCCTGAGTTGGCCCCTTCCACTATCACCCTCCGAGCGTGGGATGGCCATTCTTCCCAGCCCATTGGCTTCTTTCGCAATTGTCCTATTACTCTTTCGGTCAAGACTGTTTGCATTGATGTAGAATTCATTGATGCCCCCTTAGATTACAAAATTATATTGGGTCGTAGCTACACTTATGTGATGTCTATTTTCTCATCTATGGTTCATCGTAAGATGTCCTTTCCTCATAATGGAAAGATAGTCACCATCGACCAGTTGACATATTACGAACTGAAGTCTTAGACCTCCCCTAAGTCCATCATTTCTTCGGTGGCTAATAATCAAACCATTGAACCTTTGACCAGTGTCTCACCTGGAGTCTACAAAGACTCCTCTTTGATTGGTTCTTTCCCTAGTCTTCCTCCTCCTGTCTCTGATCCCAGCTCATCGAATGTTTGCATGATGCAATCGTCTCGAGCTTCCCTCAAACGGCCCACTTCAACTAGTCAGCAGCCCCGCCCTCCGCAACCTACTCGAAGCCCTTCAACCCAATCTTCAGGACCCCATCCTCAAGGCCCCTTATCTGCAGCTAGTATCCATTAGCCTCTCTACCCTCCCGGCATAGTTCCTCCTAGACTTAACCATCTCAGATTTGTCCTGCCCGGCCATTACCCCTCCGGTCATATACCGTTCCTAGATCCCCCTCCTGGAGTGTTTTTGGTACCTATTATGGCTACCTTATCCCTTCCTAACCTAACCCTAGGGATCCCAGTCTGGTACATTGATCCCCTATCTGCTAACCTACCTATTCAAGCCAAACCTTATCTTGCTTTAACCCCGGTTTAACCGGTCCCCATGACCCCTTCCTCTGCTACCATGCCTCAGCCACCTCAACAGGAACCTCCTCCTATTGTGAAAGCTTCGGATGAAGTGGGAAAAGCTCACAAGAAGGCATCTAAAAACAAGGCTGCTGTTGAGTCTCAAATCTGCATCTTTCCTATACACCTTTCTAGACCTTTTTCATTCACCTGAACCTTCTAAGTTGTCAATATCATTGCATATTAATTGTAAAAGAGCATCTAAAATGGTTTTTAACTATGTTTTGTGTCTGTTGTTTGATTTATATTTTTGCTCATTTAGCTGCGGAATCTTGCCACTTTCCGCAGTTGCTGCAACTTTCCGTAGCCATTTTGTGAAAGTCTATGTTACAGGTGTCTTCAGGCAATTCGAGCCACATGGGCAAGTCAGAAATGATGTGTACATGGATCGTGTCCTATTGGCTCGGGAAAATTCACCTAAGGAGGCTGTGGTCAAAGGTGGCCAAGTGGAAGTCAACCGTAGAGTCCCACGGTGACAGGACTCTGTTTCTCATCACGTGAAGATTTGTATGACCGTTTCTAATTTACGGGAGACACATCAACACCTGTACACGGCTCCATAAGCCGAATCCAACATCCACTCTTCATATATTTACTCCTCACCGCGGCCATGATGCTGGATCTCTGGACGTGTCTCTATCAGCACAAACTTTAGGGAATTAGTTATATCATCTTTGTTATAAATAACGCGTTTTCATACGCATAATAGTTAGCCTCCATATAGCTCTGTAATGTAATTGCATTGCCACTGTGCTGTAATATCATTTCTCTGTTATGACTGCATTTTAATATATAAGAAGACTCTGTTTCCAAGCAATTCGCATTTGAAGGTCATGTCTCGAGGTCTCAGGCAGAGGGCCCCGCACACGTTGAGGTTTTGTATTATCAGATAGTTTCTTAGTTTTATTTCTTTAAGTCTATTGTGCCATAAGTCATTCACATGTTTATACATTGCATCTTTCATGGTATTTATGCTTCATCTCTCTGTCGATAATCTTTCATGCTTTACACTTTATTTCTGTCCATAATCTTTCATGTTTTATGTTAACTGATCAGTGTTCTTGTTTCAGATTTCAAATAGGAAGCCCGGGAATTTTCATATCTTTTCACTAATGACATGGAATCAATATTGTTCTACTGCTAATTTACTTTTCTTAGTTTCTGTTTAATTTCAGTACTGCTTTGTTTATTTCAGTCTTGTTCATTTGCTTCAGTAGTTAGATTTAGATATATTAAATTGCTCATGTCATTTTCGGTTACCTCCGAAAGCCACAGCTGGACTGATGGTGAGGGGCTGAAGTATGAGGGTGTAGTTTGATATTATTTTACTTTCTGCAAGTTAGATATATTAAATTGCTCATGTCATTTTCAGTTACCTTCGAAAGCCATAGCTAGACTAATGGTGAGGGATTGAAGTGTGAGTGTGTAGTTTGATATTAGTTTACTTTCTGCAAGTTAGAAATATTAAATTGCTCATGTCATTTTCAGTTACCTCCGAAAGCCATAGCTGGACTAATGGTGAGGGACTGAAGTATGAGTGTGTAGTTTGATATTAGTTTCTTTTTCTGCAAACTAGATATCAGGTTGCTCAAGTGGTTTATGGTTACCTCCTCAAAGCCATAGCCGGACTAATGGTGAGGGACTCTGGAATATAAGTTGATATTATTTGATTTTAGATTTACTTTGTTGCAATTTGATTTCTCTTTTAAGCATAGTTTCTTTGTGTTTAGACAAGAAGAAGGATAGTTTGGTTTTCATGCTCAATAATTCACCGTTTGATTGTTTTCAGGGCTAGCAAGACATTTTCATTTTCGCCTTTGTCATTGTAAGTTTCAAATTCCTTTTTAAGTTTCAAGTTGGTAAATCATTATAGAGGATATCATTTCCTTGAACAAACATAACCATACTTGTTTTTATTTTTAGAATTTCCATCTCACCTTAGAAAACCAAAAACGACAAAAAGTTAAGGAATAGGTTATCTTGCACATATAGTGCACCGCACTTCATCAGCTTACGAATCCCGGATTGATAAATTAATGTAGCAATTTAGGACACACTAAATTGACCAAACATTTTGGCGCCGTTGCCGGGGAAGTGTAACTAGGTAGCCAATTTCTTAAAAAAAAAACAAAATAATAAAAGAAGGGAAAACTTGATAACTTCTTGAAGTATGCTCTCCTCTTGCACCTAGTGTGATCTGGAGGATTAGAAAAGAGAGTTATTGGTTTAGTAATTTCTTAAGTATGCTCTCTTCTTGCACCTAGTGTGACCTGGAAGATCAGAAAGAGAATTTTAGCCCAACTTTTTAAAAATAAAAAAAAATGACATGCATAGAGCAAGAGATTCTAGGGGAAGGTTTATAGCTAAAGCCAAGAGTTCAATTTTCACAACTCCATCTTCTTCAAGGCATAGACCAGATTCACCACCATCTACTCCTAGCCTTAAGATTTTTGGAAGTCAAGGAACAGCTGAATTAGAGGATTCTCCTATACCACCTACTAAAACCCATTTAGAAAACAAAGAGACTCTCTCTCATCCTCCCTTGGTAGAAGAACTAGAGGACTTTAAGGACTCTAAAGAAACTATCATGGCAGCGGAAGTAATAGATGGAGGTAGAGGTAGAGGTAGAAGAGGAGGAAATAATGGAGACAACAATGGTGAAGGAAATAATGGTAGAAATAGGGAAGGAGACAATTTGTTTGGATTCCCTATAGTTGATGAGGAAACTCATGCAACAATGAAAAATATCTCACCATCTGTTCTCCCTAACTTTTATGGATTGCGAAGTGAGGATCCCGAAACATTTCTGTTTGAGTTTGAAGTTGTGTGCCGAACTTATGACTATATGGAAGATTCTCAAAAACTCAAACTGTTTCCTTCAACATTGAAGGGATCTGCTTTGAAATGGTTCATGGGATTAGCTACTCAATCTATTAGGACTTGGAATGATATGAAACAAATATTTTTGGATAGATACTTGGACTATTGTATGCCCACCAATCACAAGGATGAGGTATTCAAAATGATGCAAAAAGAAGATGAAAAATTGGAAGATTTACTTGAAAGATTTCAATACAACTTAAAAAGAGCAAAGATGAGCAACTTAGATGATGAAACCTTGAAAGCCCTCATATTAAAAGCCATTAGAGATGAATGGATAGATATTTTAAACATGATGGGGAAAGGAGACATTTCTCAACTTCCACTTCGTGACATAACAGAATTATGTGTCCATCTCTCAAGAGGAAAATCTAAAATAGGAAAAGGGCCTAGGGATCCTTCTCTTATCAGGGCTAACAAATCTGCAACTGGATCAGTAAGTAGGGCAGAGATTGGAAATATGCTTGATGAATTCAAAACTGATATCTTAGGGAGCCTTAGTGAACAACTAGACACCCTTAAGATCCAAAACAAGCAGAAAGCAGAAACAGATGCTCTAGCCATATTTTGTCCAAAATGTAGGAAGAAACATGCTTTAAGGGAATGTCCCTTGGATGCAAAAGTTGTAGAAACATGTATGATTTGTTCAGAGAATCATGGGACCAAGGATTGTCCTTCAATTCCCGGACTCAAAGCTATCTTTCAAGAAGATCAAAATTCAGTAGAATCTCTCTGTTTTGTTGCAAGAAGACCTTGGCAGGGACAACAAACTCAAGGGTTTAACAACCCTATGAATCTTCAAACCCCACCAAATTGGAATCCTTGGCAACAACCTTGGCCTCAACATCAAAATCCATATCAGCCATGGGTACAAGGGATGCAAAATCCTTATGGGAGATTTGCTCAATTTTATCAATATCCTCCATATTTTCAAAATCAACAAGCTCCACAACTTCCAAACCCAAATCCACAAATTTCATTGCCATTTCCACAACAACAACCTTCTCAACAAAATCCAAATCCTCAACTCATGCTCCCATACCAACAAAAGACAAATCAACTTCCAGCTCAGCCATTGCCAAATCCTAACAATAAAAATCCTCATAATACTTACATGGTAGAAGGACAACAATTTCCTACCTATATGATTGTTCCTCTCAACGATGTACAACTCAGATCTGGTAGAGTTTTAGAAAAACCTTCTATAGATATTCAAGAGCAAGGTACCTCTGAGGAGGACTCTCTTAAAGTCAATGAGGGTTCTGAGGAAGCATCTCTTCAAAATTCAAACATTCAAAAAGAAAAAGAAAAGTTAACACCCACAACTCCTATAGTTGAGCAACCTGCATCTTCATCTACACCTCCTTTTCCCGAAAGACTACAAATTGACAAGGGGTGGAAAAACAAATCTTGTTGCCTAACTATGATTTTCTAGATGAATTGAAGAATGTTTGTATCAAGATTCCCTTGCTACAAGCCATTCGAGAGATTCCTATTCTAGCAAAAACAATAAAGGAGTTGAGTTTCAAAATACCAGGAAGGAAACTAAAAGACACAAGAAGAATCCACCTGGTAGGAAAAATTGCAGATATTATGATGGGAAAAATTACCATGCAGAAGTATGTAGATTCAGGAAGTCCAATTGTCAAGACACATATAAATGGGATAGAAATTCCAAACACATTGATTGACTTAGGGGCTTCTATTAACATTATGAGTAGACAGACTATGGACCAGCTAAAACTTCCTAACCTTCTTTTTACACCTACTTTACTGCAACTTGCAGATCAATCAATTATTAAACCAGATGGTGTATTAGAAGATATTTCAGTCTCCTTAGATTCTTGGGAATATCCAGTAGATTTTATGATTTTGACTCCCAAGAGTAATCTAGGAGGGCAACCACTTATCTTAGGAAGACCTTGGCTAGCCACAGATGATGCTTTCATTAGTTGTAGATCTGGGGATATGTACATTTCTAATGGTAATTCGACAAAGAAATTCAATTTGTATCCTCCAGCAAAAGCAATCACAGAAGTAGGAGACAATGAATGGGTTGATGATGATGACACTATACAACCTGTCTTTACCATTTCTGAAATCAGTGAGGATAGTCAAATTCTGAACACATTAGAAAATTTTGAGACATCTTCAGAATATGACCCTACACAATTTCAGTTGGAATCTGACATAGAATATTTATCATCAAGACAAATGTCTCTTTACTCTATGGAAGAGTTTGGTAGTTCTACCATTGAGATTTTTCCAGGAAAAACATTGAATATCAACAAACATTTGGAAAAGTCAAAACAAGAAGAACTAACCAAAATCTTGCAAAAACATTCTACTGCATTTGCATGGGAGTATACTGACATGAAAGGTATTGATCCTAAGACTTGCATCCATCATATCTATATTGAGGAAAATAGTAGACCAATCAGATAACCTCAAAGAAGGATGAGTCCAAATCTTAGGGAGATAGTGAAAGAAGAGCTCCAAAAACTACTCAATGTAAACTTCATTTATCCAATTTCAGATAGCCGATGGGTTTCTCCTTTGGTTATAGTACCTAAAAAGAATGGTAAATGGAGGGTATACATTGATTACAGGGAATTGAACAAAGCAACTTTGAAGGATCACTTTCCTTTGCCTTTTATTGATCAGGTATTAGATACATTAGCAGGTAAAAAGTACTTTTCATTTTTTGGATGGTTTTAGTGGTTATAATAAAATTCAGGTAGCACCTGAAGATCAAGATAAGACCACATTTACTTGTCCATGGGGAACTTTTGCCTACCGAGTGCTTCCTTTTGGGTTATGTAATGCACCAGCAACATTCCAAAGAGCAGTACTAGGAATTTTTTCTGATCTAATCCATGATTGTGTAGAGGTTTATATGGATGATTTTACAGTTTATGGTAATTCATTCGAAGAGGCATTAGAAAATTTGGAAAAAGTTCTCATAAGATGTAAAGAAACAAACCTTTCATTAAGCCATGAAAAATGCTTTATGATGTTTACTGAAGGGATTGTTTTAGGACATCATATTTCAGGAGATGGGATTAAGGTTGATAGATCAAAAGTTGAAGTTATCTCCAAGTTACCTATTCCAAATTGTCAAAGAGATGTTAGAAGTTTTCTAGGATTTACTGGTTACTATAGAAGATTTATAGAAAACTTCACTAAAAAAGCATCTCCACTCTTCAAATTGCTTACAAAAGACTGTGAATTTAAATGGGATCCTGATTGTCAATCAGCCTTTGAAACTTTGAAAACAAGAATATCTGAAGCACCTATCTTGAGAGGACCAAATTGGAAACTCTCTTTCCATATTTCTACGGATGCTTCAGATACAGCTCTAGGAGCTGTGTTGGGTCAAAAAGATTTAGTTCCTTATGCCATTTATTATACCAGTAAAAATTTGACTCCCACAGAGTTAAACTATACTGTGACTGAAAAAGAGTTTTTAGCTGTTGTTCATGCAATCAATAATTTTAGACATTATATAAAAGGCTATGAAACTTTTATTCATACTGACCATTCTGCAATTAGATATTTAATGAACAAACCTGTTACTAATGGCAGAGTGACAAGATGGCTCTTACTTTTACAAGAATTCAATATTACTGTGTTAGATAGACTAGGGAAACAAAATACAGTAGCTGATTTCTTGTCTAGGATTCAGAATACTAAAGAAGATTCTCCTGTAGAGGATAAGTTTCCTGATGAATACTTGTTTGCAGTAACTATTAAGACTCCTTGGTATGCAGATATTGCTAACTATTTGGTTACAGGAAAACTGCCTTCACATTTATTTCCAAGTGAAAAACGAAAAATTATTCAGGAGAGTTCAAAATATTCATGGATTTCTAACGAATTGTTTAAAACGGGGCCAGATCTTGTGATCAGAAGATGTGTCAGGGAAGATGAAATGCCTGATATTCTTAAGGCATGTCATGATGAACCATGCGGCGGACACTTTGCAGACAAAAGGACGGCCTATAAAATCCTCTCTTTAAGATATTATTGGCCTTCCCTCTTCAAAGATGCAAAACAATATGTCAAAAGGTGTGACAGCTGCCAAAGAGTAGGGAAACCTACCCTTTCAAATGAAATGCCATTGCAAACACAAGTACTCATTGAACCTTTTGAAAAATGGGCTTTAGATTTCATTGGACCTATTAATCCACCATCTAAGCAAAAGAAGTATATATTGGTTTGTACTGATTATGTTATTAAATGGGTAGAAGCCAAAGCATTAGTATCTGCTACTGAAAATTCAGTTGTTCATTTTCTTTATGAGGATATTTTTACTCGCTTTGGTGTTCCAAGAAAAATTGTGACAGATCAGGGGAGCCAATTCACATCCAATTTGGTGGAGAAGTTGATGGAAGAATACAAAATCAAGCACAGAAGATCTACTCCTTACCATCCGCAAGAAAATGGTCAAGTGGAGTCTACCAACAAAGTTCTTGAAAGTATCATCACCAAAAATGTTCATCTACATAGAAGAGATTGGGCAGAAAGGCTTCCTGAAGCCTTGTGGGCCTACAGAACTACATGGAGAAATACAACAGGACATTCTCCCTATGAACTTGTTTATGGGAAGGAAGTCCTGCTCCCCATTGAGTTCCAAGTCAAGACCTTCAAGATAGCAGTTCAGTTGAGGATGGACTTATCAGAAGCCCAAAAGCATAGAATGGAGTAGTTGAACGAGCTAGATGAGATCAGACAAGAAGCAATTTTAAGAACTGATCTAGTTCAATATAAAAGAGCTAAATGGCATGACAAGTACATCAAAGAGAAGAAGTTTCAAGAAGGAGATTGGGCATTGTTATTTGATTCCAAGTTTAAAGATTTCAAAGGAAAATTTCAGACTCATTGGCTTGGGCCATATGAGATTGACAAGATCTTTAGCAATGGAGCGGTAAGAATCAAGACCATTGATGAGTTTCAAACTCCTCTTATTGTGAATGGCCATATATTGAAAGTTTATCATAAGCCACTCTCAAAAGAGGATTTTGTCAAAATGTTTCAAGAAAGTTCTGCAATCAGGCTGGTACAGAAGAATTCTTCTTCTCCACCAGCCTAGCTTTTGTTCTTTTCAGTTAAAAAAAAAAAAAAAAAAAATTGTATAAGCCTCAAAACCAATCACTGATTGGCAGTCTTATACAGAAAATATAGGGTGAAAATCAGGAACACCTGACACTCTATATTTTCCAAAAAAAAAAATCTCTCTTTCATTTCACAAGTTTTGTGACCACCCACTCCATTCCATTCCACTTCATTTCACTCCACTTCATTCCATTTCACTTCATTTTATCTATTTCATTCCATTTCACCAATAAAATTCTCTTTCATGACCATTTCCATTTATTCAATTGTCATCCGTTCATTTCCATTCACCCAAATAATAGTTGTGTCAATTTCTGCAGCTGACATCTGTTTCCGCAGCTGACACCAGTTTCCGCAGCCAGAATAAGATTCCGCAGCTACCACTCTGTTTTTCAAAAGAATGTACAGCCAGATGTTATTTCCACAATCATGAAATCAAATGCAGGTATGAGGACCAATTATGAAGACATGGAGCATTCAAGATATCAATGAGGAGCAATTAATTGAAGACCAAGGAAAAATGGCAAGAATTCCAAGGTATGAGTAAAAATTTATTTCAAATGGCATTTAAAACACATTTTTATATAGTTATAAACCATAAGCTCCATTATGTGCAATGATTGTATTGACAAACTCCGTAACCACTTCATGATCTCTGTACAATCCTCCCACAATCCTTGCATTCATTCTCAAACGGTCCCATAATTAAACCTCCGATCTTCACTCATACTCCGATATTCCACCTGTGACAATGAAACGTAGTTGATTTGACTACGGCTTCTTTCAGCCGCATAAAATCCATAATCGTTGTATAAACGTGCTTACATTTATTCTGCAGCCACCAAATTTTAAAACACTGCCGGATGTGTTATACTCCTCCTATTGTTCTATTAATCTCACAGCCGCATTTCCGCCGTGCTCACGTAACCCTTCTCTGTTCCGCTTCACCCCATTTCATTCTCTGTTACGCTACAGTCTGTATACCCACTCTCTGATATCTACCTACAGTCATCATGCTCATTTCTGTTCATTCAGCCGTCTTACTTCCATTGAACCCTCCTCACACAGGCAAGTTTTTAAAGAGCAGAAAGAAGGATGGGTAAATTGTTGAGAGCAGAACCAGAGGGACCTAAATTCATGGAAGGATACCCGCAAGTCAGGGATATATTGAAGAAGGCAAAGTGGCCGCGGTTTATCCAAAAGTTTAGAGGCTACCATAAAGAGGTGACAAAAGCTTTTGCAAGGTCTTTCAATGGCCTGGAGGTAGAGATTGGAGACCTTAAGTTTACGATGAATGAGGCATCTATAGCATCTGCCACAGAACTTCTTCAAGAGGGTGCACGTTGGTTTAAGAACAAAAGCATTAGTGATGAAGCCTGGAGAGTGATTCTACATAACCCAGGTATGGACATAACTATTTTTAAAAGAGGAATTCATGTTCATGCTTTGAAAGAGGAATGGGCTACTTTGCTGCTAGTTGTTCAAAAATTTATCACCTGTGAGGGCCGTTTTGGGTCAATGTATATGTACCATACCCGATTGCTGATGAATTTTCTAGATAACCAGACCCTCAATTTGCCATACTTTTTATTAAATAGTTTGAAGAAGATGTCTGTGACTATTCAGAAGCATTTAGGGGATGTAGAACCACATCTATATCACCATGGTCTTGTGAAAATTTTGATTGAAAAACAGTTAAAAGAGAAGAAGGACACATGGGAACAATTTTTTATTAGAAATTTCTTTGAGGAACCTCAAGAAATTCCTGAAGGTAGTACATCAAGAAGGAGTAGGAGAAAAAGAACAAATTATGAAACTCAAAGTACTCCTACTACTACAATTGAAATAACTAGTAGGGAAGAGACACTGTCAAAAAGGAAGAAGAAAGAAACCAAGGGTAAAAAGCCAATAACATCAAAAGAGAGGAAAAGTATTAAGGCTATGCATCAAACCCCTTCTTCCGAAGAAGATCATCAAGTGTTATCTGAGAGACTAGTTCACCTTCAAGAACAGTCATCTATGGCCAAGAAGAGAGGGAAAGGAAAACAAAAGCAAAAAGACAGCGGTCCATAGCGTATAAGAAGAAGTTCCAGGCTTAAGGGGAAGTTGAGGAAAACACAAACGAAAGGACCCCATTTTATTGATTTGGGAGAAGAAACATCTGAACAATCCCCAGCTGGCCATAGTCCATCTCACTCTCAGTCAGACAGTGAACCTAGTTCATTTCATTCTCAGTCAGACAGTGAACCTAGTTCATTTCATTCTCAGTCAGACATTGAACATAGTCCATCCCATTCTCAGCCAGACGTTAATGTGAGTCCTTCTCAGCCAGATTTTGAAGACAACTCTCCTCCACGGCATTTTGGGGACAACCCAATAAAAACGACACCTGAGATAGACCCAAAGCAACAAGAAGTATATGATTATATAGAATCTTTAGAAAAAGCAGCTACGGGTCCCAGTACTTCGTCCACTCAGCCTCACACAGCACAAGATGATCTAGTCCAATCACTGAAACAAGAAGTCTTTGAGCTAGAGCTTTTAAATAGACACATTAAAAATGAAAATGAGACATTGAAAGAACAAATTAAATTGGACAAAATCATTTATGATAATACCATGCTACATCTGGGACTATGGCAGAAGAAGAACAGGAAATTGAAGAAGAAATGTCAGAAGTTAAGCAGAGCACTGATTAATATCAAATTCAGATGCTTGATGAAAAAGCCCAGGATGTTAGCAGCACCAAGGAAGAGGAGGAGAGGACTGGATGTACTGGCTGAAGTGTCAAGGAATATGAATTGAAAAAGGATTATCAAAATTTTGGTTGCATGAGGACATGCAACACCTTCACAGTGGGGGTATGTTGAGTCTCAAATCTGCATCTTTCCTATACACCTTTCTAGACCTTTTTCATTCACCTGAACCTTCTAAGTCGTCAATATAATTTCATATTAATTGTAAAAGAGCATCTAAAATGGTTTTTAACTATGTTTTGTGTCTGATGTTTGATTTAGATTTTTCTCATTTAGCTGCGGAATCTTGCCACTTTCCGCAGCTGCTGCAACTTTCCGCAGCCATTTTGTGAAAGTCTATGTTGCAGGTGTCTTCAGGCAATTTGAGCCACATGGGCAAGTCAGAAATGATGTGGACATGGATCATGTCCTATTGGCTCGGGCAAATTCACCTAAGGAGGCTGTGGTCAAAGGTGGCCAAGTGGAAGTCAACCGTAGAGTCCCACGGTGACAGGACTCTGTTTCTCATCACATGAAGATTTGTATGACCGTTTCTAATTTACGGGAGACACATCAACACCTGTACACGGCTCCATAAGCCGAATCCAACATCCACTCTTCATAGATTTACTCCTCACCGCGGCCATGATGTTGGATCTCTGGACGTGATGGTTCACGTGTCTCTATCAACACAAACTTTAGGGAATTAGTTATATCACCTTTGTTATAAATAACGCGTTTTCATACGCATAATAGTTAGCCTCCATATAGCTCTGTAATGTAATTGCGTTGCCACTGTGTTGTAATATCATTTCTCTGTTATGACTGCATTTTAATATATAAAAAGACTCTGTTTCCAAGCGTAATTCGTATTTGAAGGCTGTTGCCCGAGGCTGGTGCAGAGGGCCCCTACACACGCTGAGGTTTTGTGCATTACTGTATAGTTTCTTGTTTTATTTCTTTAAGTTCATTGTGCCATAAGTCATTCACGTGTTTATACATTGTATCTTTCATGGTATTTATGCTTCATCTCTATTCATAATATTTCATGCTTTACATTTTACTTCTGTCCATAATCTTTCATGTTTTATGTTGTTGTTAACTTATCAGTGTTCTTGTTTTAGATTACAAATAGGCAGCCCGGGCATTTGCATATCTTTTTACTAATGACATGGAATCAATATTGTTCTGCTGCTAATTTACTTTTCTTAGTTTTTGTTTAATTCCAGTACTGATTTTTTTATTTCAATCTTGCACATTTGCTTCAGTAGTTAGATTTAGATATATTAAATTGCTCATGTCATTTTCAGTTACCTCCGAAAGCCACAGCTGGACTGATGGTGAGGGATTGAAGTATGAGTGTGTAGTTTGATATTAGTTTACTTTCCGCAAGTTAGATATATTAAATTGCTCATGTCATTTTCAGTTACCTCCGAAAGCCACAGCTGGACTGATGGTGAGGGATTGAAGTATGAGTGTGTAGTTTGATATTAGTTTTTTTTTCTGCAAATTAGATATCAGATTGCTCAAGTTGTTTATGGTTACCTCCGAAAGCCATAGCTAGACTAATGGTGAGGGATCAGAATATAAGTTGATGTAATTTGATTTAGATTTAATTTGTTGCAATTCTTGGATTTCTTTAAGCATAGTTTCTTTTGTGTTTAGACAGCAGCAAGGATAGTTTGGTTTTCATGCTCAATAGTTCACTATTTGATTTACTAGGCTAGCAACACATTTTCATTTCCTTTCAGTTTTGTCATTGTATGTTTTCAAATTCCTTTTGAAGTTTGAAGTTGGTAAATCATTATAAAGGATATCATTGCCTTGAACAATCATAACCATACTTGTTTTTATTTTAGAATTTCCATCTCACATTAGAAAACCAAAACGACAAAAAGGTAAGAAATAGGTTATCTTGCACATATAGTGCGCCACACTTCATCAGCTTACGAATCCCGGATTGATAAATTAATGTAGCAATTTAGGACACACTAAATTGACCAAACAGCTGCCTCGACCAACCCTTCTCCTCCTCAACCTCAAAAATGTACCCCCCCATGTGCTTTGTGTGATGTTTTCGATCATGCCACCCATCATTGTCCTGAATCGCCTCATATCAAGCCCATGGTTATTGTTGCGTTCCCTGATTCTATGGTCCCTGAAGCCTCTGTTTCTTCCTCGACTATAGACAAGAACCCTAAGACTATTCACACCAACCAACCTTGTGCTTTGTGTGATCTCCATGGCCATCATACCCACCGTTGTCCCCGCTCACACATTACTGCACCTCTTTGGAGGTAGTTCGGGAGTATGAAATTGAACAAAACCATTTCGCCTCTCTCATCCTTGCGTAGTATGCTTCAGGCCAGCTTCAGGATTTACCCGCTCCCATTAACATTCCCCCTCATGATGTCGAGATGACGGAGCCTGTGGCCACCATCCTCTACTTATCATCATTCATGAGATCCACGGTGGAAGCTAGGCTCTGAAACTTCCCCTTTTGTTTCACTCGACCTCCCTTCAGCGATCACCCTGGGCTCAACATCATTAGATCCCTTATCTCCTTATTCTTCTTTCACCCCCCGTGACGATGCGCATGTGAACCTTTCTTCTCATGATGATGAGTCAATTAGCTTCGCCACGTCATGCGGTCTCTCTACCACCAGTCACCCCATCTTCTATTACGATGACGACATTATGAAAGTAGTCACCACCCCTAACTTTATCTATCCTCCCTTACATCGAACCCATGCATTCGAACCACATACACCTTGTGGCCATTACATTGACACCCAATGTTTGGGTAAGGGTGCACCCATATTTGAGAGACTAGGAGAAACAATTCTCCACACCTCTCCTAGTGTATCCAGTCGTTCCAACTCTATTACCCTTATTCTTCCCCATTTAGAAGAACCTCTAGTGTCCCATATCACTTCAAATCACTCTAGGGATGATACCCCTCATCATTCCTTCATCTTGCATCAGCAACCCAGTCCCCTAGAAATTGTTGTTGACCAACCTATGGGTTTTCTAGGAGAGCACCAGTTCATTATCTCCAAACCCACTCTTGAGGATAGTGACACCATGAATTCCAATCCAGAAACTTAGTCCATTTTGCTTCATATATGCAGTACCAAAAAAGATTGGTAATCCTCCATTCAATTTCTCGAACTGCATAACCATAACGAAAACAAATGGTGCACCACATCATAAAAATGTGTTTAGATTCCCCTTTTTCTAAATACATTTTTGCATGATCTGGGGGCACCTATGCCACTCAACCATAAAAATCCCAGATCTCAGCCAAAAACAGCACTGAAACCCCCTCTCTCTAATAGGTCACACTTTTCAGGTCATTTCTTGGGATAGGTCGCAGTTTTCTACCCAGTACCTGCTACCCAGGTCATAGAAAAAACCCCAAAAGGTGTGGCCTGGCCTGTTCAGGAGCTCTGAGTACCTAAACTGAAATTTTGATCCCCTTAATTGAAAGAGTATGGTTAGGCCTCTTACTTGCAACTGACGAATCTTGATTCCAACGATCGGTTTGTCTGCTACGATCACCACAAGATTTAGGGCCTTCACTCCTCTCTACATTCACCATAGCTACACTTGCAAATGAGTGAATTTCGAGGGAAAATGCCTTATTAAAAGAAAAACCCCAGATTTTTCTTTCGCCTGTTGCAGCCAAAACGTAGCTCAGTTTGAAAAAATTTCTATATTGGTGGAAAGCTCTCACTAATCTCTCAAATGGGTATCCTTTAGTTTTTTGTGATTTGATACTTCACCTGGACACATTTTTTCCAAGGGTCACTTCACTGCTCCTCAAAATCGAATTTCTTCACTTGCAACACTTGTACTTGGGGCACCACTTTTCCTCCATACTTGTCCATTTTCGTTTTGAATTTCATCATGAGTAACCATCTTGTACCCATGTTTTTATGGTCCCCACCGGACCTTTTCTGTGTGGTAGCACCATCGAGTCACCCTTGTTTAG
This sequence comes from Pinus albicaulis, assembly GCA_034641835.2. NCBI lineage: Eukaryota > Viridiplantae > Streptophyta > Pinopsida > Pinales > Pinaceae > Pinus > Pinus albicaulis. Next base: position 1,434,386,478 of record CM076584.1, read on the forward strand.
AGCATCTGAGTTGAGTCATGATCGCATCCATGGAGTCTATCCTAAGGCCCTTTGTATCCCGTTATAGTCCTCCATCTTTCATTGTTGTGTTCCTCTTTCATGTCACACATTATGGCCTTCAATCCTACTGTCCCCTATCCCCTTTGATATCATGTCAGTTACTACCAGGTCATCCATGTCGTTCATGCTCTAACAAGCGAAGTCGTCAACCTACTACTTAGTACCCCCCATTCCATCATCATCCCTAGTGTTAGTCTATCATTTGCTCTACTATTATCTCTCGTGCCTTAGTTGAGGACCCTTTATTGCCTCACTTATGGCAGACCTCCTTCTGTTGACATGAGATCATTCATTCCAGAAGATAGGTCTAGAGGGCGGTGTACCTTGGCTCTAACTTCCAATCTTGTTTAGTGCCTCGGATTAGGCAAAAGGACTCCTTATTTCCCTTTTACTTGATTGTTTCTCAACTCCAGCTCCTTACGACATGATGGAGATCCACAGATTTTATGGTTTCGGCCTCAGCCACATGCAGCACCTTTTATTTTGCATGTATCATTCAGATTTTCAGAGCCCTCTCATGTTTACAGGGCCTCTTTGGTTGTACTTATATCTCATGTACTCAGATATTATTGTATAATTCCTAGTTGTTATCCCAGGCACAGTATGTATGTGGGATCCATTATCATGTTTTTATCTGGCTCATGTTCATGAAAGCATGTACTATATAGTTCAGTCCCTTGTTTACTAGACGCATTATTCTTTGTACTTTATCTTGGCGTGGATATGTATGCCTCCCTTGCCTCTTGTAGCACAGGTACTCACTCATAAAAGAGACTTGTCACACTTGTAAGTCTCACCTCCTTAGGTTCTTGTCCTCTAGTGTTTTGGTCTACCTTATATTTCTCTCTCTCTGGCTTCCCCTTCAGTGTCTAGTGATTGAGTTCTTATAACGTACTTCGGTCATACGATTAGCTCCTAATGCTCACACACTAGGGAGAAATATGTTACACCAATTTTTGGTCATCTAACCTGTTACTATTAGATGGACTAAAGTACACCATGTAAGACCAATTTTACCCTAATTAAAATTTCTTTCACTATGAAAAATAACTTAGTAATCATTAATTTATTAAGTTGTTTATGATCTAAATAGGAAACCCCATGAGGAAATATTGAAAAAATCCATATTTGTTTGATTTTCCTCAAGGAATAATTATTTAAACAATAGTTTAATTAATATTCCTGGTCATATTTAACCCAAAACAGGAAAATTAATTGGATAAGTCATTATTTATTGTATTATTTTCTAGGAATAATTATTTAAACCTTATTTAAATAATATTCCTTGTTAAATTTGACTAAATCATTTATAAATAATTGAATAAATCATTATATTATTACTCAACCACATCCTTAAAATAATAAATAAATCATTTATTGATTTATTATTTACAAATAAATGGATTTGACCAAATTCAAATTCTTTTTCCCTCCAACAAATATAATAAAATATTCCATAAAATTTGGATCTAGATTTGGTTAATAATATTTTAATTATGCACCAATATCTAGACTAACTCAATATTTTGGTATAAATAGAAGGGTTTTTCCATTCACTCACTACCTTTTGTTGCCTAAAGATCACTTTGGATCTATACTTCTGGTCTGACTTTTATCCTCCATCATTGTCATATTTTGCTACCATTTTTCTTGTGAGCTCCCTTTGAGTTCCATTTTTTGTCTGGGTTTTCTACACCATCAAGAGAGAGAGATATCTTAGATATGAAGTGCTGATGACATACAAGAACCTATCCCATTAAGGGGGACTGGTAACATATTTCTATGTTCCCTTCCAAGGTGTCAAAAATAAATAAAAAATCTTTAAAAATATTCTTGTCTTGTCTATTGGATGCATGGAGCAACTCTTGCTTTTATTTACTTCTTAATGTCTTTCACTGCATAGATCTAGATTTTTTAGCATTTATCTTGGTCAAATAACTACAATTATAAAGAAATTGGTAGACATCTTTGATGTTAGGGTTGTTTGTTATGCACCACTATATGCTTGCGATTAGAATTCATCCTAACAACAATAATATTTCCATCAATGAAAAAGGGGGAGATTTTTAATCAAGTTTTTCATTAATGTCAATATGGCATTGACTAAGATGTCAATATTCTTGAGATGCTTGGTTCCAGATGATGATGCCATAACTCTTGTTTGACTAGGTTACCATCAATAATGATTTCAATCCATGAAGATTTCAAGATAACTCTTGATGCCATTGATGATTTCATACACTAAATGAATGACCACGATTGTTAATGGAACTTGATAAAGGTTGGAAGACTAGGAAGATATTATTTGAAGCTATCTGAATTATGTTGCACTTGATGAAGGATGGAAGACCTGCACTATTATTGAATACATGATCCTATACCTTTGTGATAACATGAATGATGGATACTATCACAATGACATGCATGTCCTATATAATGACACCATGATCCTATGATGAAGAATTCAAACCATGAAGAAGCCTAACAAAAAAATCCTATCTTCCATGTCTCTAATTGTAATATCCCAAAAGGGAGAATGCAGTAATACTTAAACACAATATAAGAACTGCAACTAAGTAAACAATAAATCTAGAGAGAACATCAGAATATACAGAGAATCTGAACCATTTTATTATATGGAGATGAATCAGTTACACAAGGTATAGAAAATGAGTAGATCTAGCCCAAGAGATGGTCTAGAATCACCCTACAATGGTGCTGCAACTAGCACTACGTAACTGGTGAGATTACAGGAAGCAATACTGTGCTATCCCTTCTATTGAAGATATACATTAATTGTTGCAAAATTAAATGCAGATATAGAGAGCTCAGGAGCTCTGATGATGTCAAGATTCAAGATCTGGCCAATGTGATGGGAACCCAAGATAACCCAGAAAGGATTTTCCAAAACTACAACTTTGGAAAATCACCCTCCTAGGGTTTGATCCTTTGAATATTGGGTTTATAGATCTGAAGCTAGATATGATCCAAAGATGGCTACAATATGTTCTATAAATAGATCTGAGCATTGAGGGCTGATCTCTCCTTCAGATCTACAAACTAGGAGCTTGAGATCTAGTCTTCTCTTCTTCCTCCTTCAAGTTGCAGCAACTGAATATGAAGCTACCACAGAAACTGCACTGTAAAAGAGGGAGAGGCTCTATGCCTGCTGAAATATGCTACAATAGACTCCAGGCTGATGGAAATAGGGATGGAAAGGTGACGAGATGATCCCTCACGGGATTACTAGCTGAAATGCTAGCAACTTCCTTCCTCCTTTGGATATGCAATGATGGACAGTGTAATTCTAGATGGAATTACTGCTGCTAGGAGGTCAATAACTCTTGGCCTAATGCTATATCTGAAATGAAGACCTAGGAATTCTAATCTTCAAGTCCAAGGTGATAGGATTAAACCTTCACTGGTTCTCTAGTTGAAATAATGAAGACACCTCCACCTTCCAAATTGATCTTCAGAAATTGTGTAATTCCTTAAGGTAGATATTCTGCAGATGATAGAAATGATAAGTGGCACCAATTCCTAATGTATAATGAAGTAAAACCCTCTTCCAAGATATCACTCAATGAAAGAGGAGGGATTCCCGACCAGGAACACCCTATGCTAAACAGCACTTGCAATCTTTGCTAAACAGCCTAAGAAAGCAATCGAATGTCACGGGACAATTCTAGATATAAACAAACCTCAAAATATATATTCAATAGCCTATCTTCCTTTTTGTCTTCTTATCCTTTATATAGTTTATGAGCCTTCCCATACCTTGGCCCTCATCTAAACTACGTTGTGCATGTGGACATGATCTTCCATGTTTGACTGCGTTGTCTATCCAAGTCATCCATTATGTCCAGGTGCAATGTACACCCTCTCCATCATGTGTGCATTAATTGCACAACATCCCCCATCATATCATCATAAATGCTCCATGATCTTTTGTTTTATTCCTTCCAAGATCTTAGTTGACTGTATCAACCTCCATGATCTATCTCATTAACGAGACATGATCTCCAATCCATTCATATTAGTAGTTGCTCCACTACCTCCTTTATGTAGATCTAGGCTTAATTAATCCACATTCACACATAAAAAGTGGATATTTATTCATCATGAGAATTATGGGTCCCTCCACCCTTTTATTTACTTAATTCATTAAGAAAATTAAGAACTCTAATATTCCAAATATCAAGTGAAAATATGGGAATATTACACTAATTTTGCACTAATCTATGACCAGTCACTAAAAAATCATTTTTAGTATCTTAGAGGCAGCCTCTCAAGTTTATTCTATGCCATCTTTTAGAGCATAATTTTTCCTTTCCAATGAGCTATCACTTGGCCTGCAATTTCAAATAATTTGGGAGATATAGATTTTACAAGTTGAGAAAAATAATCTGGTCCTTGAGCCGACCTGTGTTAGCCTACCCATGTAGGCCTACTCCAGATACGTGTCCCTTCGTTCAAGCAGAAAAATATGTATATATAGATACCACAGACTCTCATTTCAGTCAAGGATTTTGGTGATCATATTCAGAGAAAAACATAGATACGAGGATCAGATTTAAAGGAGGCCGAGGAGGATTTGATATCTCTATTTTTTGAAAAATTCTACTAAATTTTTTGAGGACAGTCATCTATTACAATTCTATTTTTGGCATATAAAATAGTCTTGACTATGGAAAAATTGCACCATACCTCAGATTTCATAGCTACAGCAATCTTATACCCTCATATTTGTTACAGTCACTTGAGGCTCAATTCTTGTGGCTCAGATTTATGAACAAAAAAGTGACCTTAGATCCAGATTACAGACCTCTTTGAAGACTTGTTAAAACTCAGAAGTCTGATACAAACCATCGGATTGTAGAGTGGTGCCTAGGAGGTGGAAATTCCTCTTGAGGAGCTCGGTTAAGTAATAGATACGAGGAACAGTCACCATTAAAGAGGCCATACCTCCTTCAGAATTCAGACTCCAAACTCGTGCTTGAAAACTTGGATTTAAATCTGTGGTAATACCCAGACAGTCACCTGGAGATTGGAGCTCAGACTTTCAAGTTTTTTGTGGACAGATTTTTGTGGAGCTTGGATCTGTGGGAGGAGCTACAGTAATTGGTGGATACTTTGCATTTTTATCAATTACCTCTTCGGATTATTGACCTATTAACTCAGTTTGAGAAGAGCTCAGACCTTGGATATTTTCTTGTCTTCAAACCTCTGGACTATGAAGAATTATTGAATATTTTAGTGGCATGAAATATCATTGAAATTTGAAGTGGTCATACATTAGTGACTTGGTTGTGTCTCTATGGAGGCTCAAATAATCAAACCTTGAAGCCTTGTCACATAAGCTCATCTTGAAATCATTCACTTGTTGGACAATCAATTGAGAGCAGTTTGTGAGGCACTGTTTTATAACAGACTTGAAGATATTTTCTAAGACATCTTGGATACACTTTGAACCACTCATTGAAGTAACCTGGAGGGGCATTTGAAGTGGCTATTGGAATTATTTTCCAAAGAATATCTCAGAGCTATTTCAAGACCTAGTGAAGACTGATATTATTTGAGCACACCTTGGAGCCATCATTTGGAGCGACCTAGTAACAATATTGAAGGCATTGTATGATGAATTACTTTGGAGGTCTCTAGAAGACACTTGCAGAATTTGAAGGCATTTTTGGAAGACAATGATGCATGATTAAAGCCCTCGTGGAGTGACCTTGGAAAAAAAAAATTGGTACGATGAAGAGCAGTGGTGACACCTTCATGAGAAGACAAGGTTGTCATTGATAATGTGACGTGAATATTAAGTGAAGGGATAGCTGAAGATAGACAAGGCTCGTTGAAGAAGATATTGGGAGCTATGAACAAACATAAACTTATCTTGAAAATTTGAAGCTAAGGGTTGGAGCCTCATAGAGACAAGGTTGGTGCCTTGGAATATGGGGTTGGAGCCCTAGAGGATAGGAGTCCTCAAGAGACCAGGTTGGAGCCTTTACTAGAGATAGGGTTGTTGCCTCTAACTGACAAGGTTGTAGCTTTGGGAAGCCAAGGTCGGTGCTTGGCATAACATAGGTTGGAGTCTGGAAGATTGAAGATTGGTGTCTTTATCTAGGGTTGGAGCCCTACAAAAATATTGTACTTAATTTATTGATATTAATAAAATTATTTATTCTTATTGTTCATTTTTGTGTTCTAAATATAAGTGATCTAACTGGTAAAAGTAACAATTGAAAAGAAATATTAATTCAACCCCCTCTCAGTATTTCCAATAGCAGTAGTCCCTAATTACCCTTTTTCATATCTTCACACCTCTCACGCAAAACCACCACGACATTCATAACAAACATATACCCACCCTGGACGTCCTACTGACTCCATGGCTTTCCTAACTAGAAATCGTTATGACTGCCGCCAAATTTCATTTACAAGCTCCGACCATGGGCCATTGAACTCCCATCATCATTTTTCAGCAATTTCTTGCTTAACCTATCATCCCCCACCTGCTATATCAGAGACTCTGGTCCCTTGCATGAGTACTTCCCTCGATTGGTTGAGGCTTCCTTCTTGTCGACTTCAACAACCATCTTCCAAAAAGGAAGCAGTACCTTGGATGGCTCCTCACCTCAATAGGGGAATTCTCGGATGGAACTGTGGGAATCATCATTTCCCATTGATGTGATCGATCCTCCTAACATCCGACTACAACACAAGCTTTCATGTCAATATGGTATCGTACTTCACAACCATTGAACTTTGTCAAAATTCGTCAAAGACCCATGCCATTATAAGCATCTCTTTCCACAATTCTTACATGGGAAGGTCCCAGTCATACACCCATGCATATAATGATCATTTATTCTAAAATATTTCATACCAATATTATGCATGTGGGCACTACATTCAACCTATTATCAAAGAAAAAATGCCCCTGAGGGTGTCAGCAATCATTGTCATCAACCAAATCAGTAGATCACTACCATATAAGTGACACAGACACAACATCTATCTATCAGATAGGCTTTAACTAGACAAAGAATCATGATTATGGGACATGCCCATCTCATAGAAATATTGTATTTACGCTATCTCTTGCAGGTTTCCGACAAAACATGGTCCCTCTTTTACTCACAGCAAGGGGTCTCCAACCTTAGGCTGCACGCAAGTTACTCTCTCTCTCTCTCTCTCTCTCTCTCTCAACATGGGTTATACAAAACATAAACTATAATGTATTTCGACTATACAGTTCTTCCTAGACCTCATACATTAGGGGGAAACTATTATCACTGGAAAATTGGACAAGCAAAGGACATCATGAAATTCTAAGCAGAAGGATTTACAGGATGGAAAAACATTACAGAATCTGGAAAATTTAACTTTTTCTAAGGTCAGATAGGAAAATTTATTAAGTCACACACACTGGCACAAAGCGCTCCCTGTGGCATTTTCTTTGATAGTAGCCCAAATCTCCGCAGCTATCCCTCAAGAAGCCATGCGGTCCTAGGTATGGTAGAAGGTCACCATCCAAGACCATTTTTCACACTTCAAGAAGAATATTCTCCACTCAAGGCCACCAAGAACAGCCACCTAGAGCCACCTTGAGACCTCAAGTGAGCACATAATGGAATCAACCTCCACTCTTGGGTCACTATCCACAATTTTACCAAGAGAGGGAAGAAGATTTGAATTTTTCCTATAAAATACCACCATGAGAAGAACAATTTGGAACACATTGTTATGCTGGCCAAATTTCCCATGAGAAAACCAACAGTGTGTTGTCAAAATAGCAAAGGAGTGAAGAGATTCATTTTTTGGCCATCAAACATCTCAATCCCAAAGGAGAAGTGCATCAGTTTTCCATTATCTGATCACTCATTCGAGGAGAAGAGAGAGGCTTGCAAACAGCTTTAGGGAAGAGCCCTCCTTGCTTTGAGTATTAAAGATCCATAGCTCTAAAGAATCATTGTGAGTTTTTTAGTGTTCTACCTATTTTTTACCACCAGTAGCTAATAAAATGGATTCGTTCTCCATTGGTATTATTAGTTTGTTTAAAACTCGATATTGACCTTGTGTTATATTTGTATTTTTTGTTTCCTTTTTTCTCCTCTTATGTAGTATGCTATGTTTTATAACTAGTTTTTCTACATGTTATGATGCTTCACTAACCTTATAACAACTCATTTTTTCCCTGTGACATTGATTGTAGGATAACAATCACCCCTACCAAGCACTGGTGCATTTCGTACACCCTCGTGTCAAATACACCAATATGGGGTCCATCATCTCGACCACGTTTACCACCACATTCCACTTACACCTGGTAAATTTCCATGTCAGTCGATAGTACCTTCCATACATGGATCACCTCATTTTATCGATCACCTCAGATGATCGAGATCCATGACAATTCACTCATGCCCAGGAGCCATTTCATTCGCATTTCTTGAAGATCAACCTGATTCTCCTCTTCTTTACTTATTGCTTACGAACCCTACTCCTGGACCACCTCATTTATTTTTTGTTGGATTAAGTTGAATACACTCTCATGTTCTACATTTGGCCAATCATCCCTCCATATGGCATAGCCCATCTTCATCACTTCATCTGCCTCATCAACCTCGCACCAAGACCAACCAATGGCACCCCCACCCTCAACAAAAAACACTACCTGCATTATTAAGTAGGCCACCATTTTCTTGGGGAACCTATCTCTATGTTTGTAAATACCAAACCACTTTTAAATTCTTTTGGAAAGTGTACAAAAAAAATTTAGGAAAAGGATTCCCACCCATATTTTTGTGTCTTGTACCCTACAGCAATCCCTAGTCACCCTTGGTTGGAGATCGCTGATATAACCACACCATGATCCACATTCATCCATCACTTACCATGACATTAAAAACATACTAATACCTACCCTAGATATCCTACCGACTCTAGGGGCATTCCCCTAGAAAATATATTTTCATTGTCACCACTTGCATTATATCTCTAACCTTGAGAATTTTTTTGTATCCACCCATATTTTCAGCTCTCATTATCATGCATTTAAGACCCACCACGTTACAATCATCTTTATCTGTTCACCATGATTCCCCAAATCAACATTTCCGATGGTTGAAGCTTCTTTCCAGGATCAAAGTTGTACCTTGTTTTCTCTCCCCCTTACGAGACAACCTCAGGTGGCATAGTAGGAATCAGTATCTCCCATTGATGTCTTCATTCTCCCTGACATTCGACACTAGAAAAATTTTTCATGTCAAGGTAGTATCGTACATTGTTACCAATGCAGTTCTCTCATTTAATCGAAGACCTATTTCATCCTCTAGCACCTCATTCAACAATGATTGCATTACGATGCATGGGAGGTACCTAGATTCGGATACCCATGTATCTTTTAGTACCTCATTCAACAGTGCTTCATTTTGATGCATTGGGGGACCTATTTAATTCTATTTTTCATAGGGCTCTTGAGGGCGTAAGAAATTTTTATCAACATTCATCAACATGTCATCCATATCTGCGTTAACTTGACAAGGCCATTTCCTATGTGATTGTAATAGTTAGTTATTAGCGATCATAACGAGCATGGGATATGCTTGGCTTGTATAAACACTTTTTATTTCATAATTTATCCAAAACATGGTTATTTTTAATTCTCAGTCAGGTATTTTCCCTACTCATATCCATGACAAGTTACTATATCTCTCAAAAATTTGGTAATACTCTCAATCAAATCAACAAAACATGGTGTATTTCAGCTATACACTTGCTCCTAACCTCATATATAAGGAGGAAAATATTATCATATGTAATAGTACACTCATATGTACACATTAAGAGACACTCAAATTCAGTGATCAACACATACAAGGTGATATTTTTAGCTGGAAACACCATGAAGACCAAAATCAAAAACTTTCGTAAGGTTCAAGTTAAAAAATTGAACCACTCGAGTGCACCATTACTGAAAATTAACGATTGTGAGGTTATTTCTTCGATAGTATCACGGTCAAAAAGAAGTCTATTCAGCACCTCAAGCAGCGAACTTGCTTGAGAAACACTCCAAACCTTGATATGATGGGATGACAAATTCAATCCGTAAGCCCCAAGAAGCCTTAAAGGCAAGGGATTGGTATCTCTCATCTCATTTATGAGATGACCCACCACATTGATGAGCCAAAGGGAGGACGAGCATCCAAGAAACTCTATAAATAGAAGTTATATGAGAGCTAAAAAACAAGAAGAAGCCATTAGAGGAAATTTCAGCATAAAAATGCCCATAAAATTTTCATGTAATTTCCATGTCATAATATGTAAACCAATAAAAATCCTTTCAATTTAAAAAGAGGTACATGTGAATATTTTGGAGGGAAAAGAAGAAAAAATAATTTTTTTAATTGTATGTTTTTTGTATCTCCTTATAGGTTTACTCAAATCTCAATTGTAAACACTCATTGGATGCGAAATTAAATTCCACATAAAATGAGTACCCGTTATGCATACTTTCGAGAATACAGACATTGATAAAAATTGGAGATACATTAAAAAAACTTGTTGAACACATTTTTTTAATGTAACTTCAATTTTTATCTAAGTGGGTCTTCTCAAAAGTATGCATAATGGGTACTCGTTGGATGTGGAATTTAATTTTTCATCCAATGAGTGTCTACACTTGAAATTTGAGTAAACCTATAATGAGATAAGCTAAAAATGTTAGAATATTATATATTATATAGCAATGGAACACATAAAATATGCAAAAACACAAACACATAAATAACATATAAAACACGAGAGACACAAATATATGTGGTTCACCCAATTTAGGCTACACCCATAGAAACATCCAGTCCTTCCTTTCTATTATCCAGCAAAATAAAGAGACACAACCTACAGCAAATCCGTTGTAATATCCTTTACACTCTCACACATTCCCCCTTGCTATTTCTCACTCAGAGTATACACACCATACACAGATGCAATAAAATACCCTCATACAACAGAGGGGTTTCCTTCTAGGGAAAAAAACCCTAAATTAAACATAACTTATACCGTTAGATCATCCTTCTAATGAATGGCCCAGGTTGACTATGAAATTACAATATTTTACAAGGAAATTTTACATATGTTTTTAGCTTCAGGGGCGCTACCTAGAAAGGTCGTCGTTGCCCCCCCTAGACCCCCATGATGGCAATCAAACGACAGGCAGCATTGTCGCCCCATTAAGAACAAGGGTCCAATGTGGTGATACATCTAAATAAATCAGAGAATCAGGCTCCACACCCAACAATCTCCCACTTGGAGACTGGTTGTAGCAACTCCACTGTTGCTTCATTTGCTGGAAAATTACTCCACTTTGGACCTTGTTGTTTCTCATCTTCATCATCATACTTGAAGACCAATTGAAACTGAGCATAATCTCAGTTTCTCCCCGGTTACAACTTTTGTTATCATATCTGCAGGATTATGGCTAGTGTGTATCTTTTCCAGCTTCAACTATCCATCTTCCAACACTGACCATATGAAATGGTACTTGAGATGTATGTGTTTAGTCCTAAAATTAATTATGATTTCTTTGCAAGATGAATGGAACTATGGTTGTCACTGTATAAACTTCCCATCTCATGCTTCTTACCCAACTCATCCATAAACCTTTGTAACCAAATCATTTCTTTACTAGCCTCTGTAGCAGCAACATACTCTGCTTCTATTGTTGAAAATGCAACAACACTTTTCATTTTTGAAACCAAACTGACAGTTTTTCCTCCTACAGTAAATACATACCCTGTAGTGCTCCTCCTGTTATCTCTATCACCTACCATATATGCACCAACATATCCCTGTAGAGCAATGTTTGAACCACCAAAGCATAATTCTTCATTTTTGGTACCTTCAAAATATCTGAGAATCCATTTCACTATCATCCAATTTTCTTTTCCTAGATTTTTCATGTACCTTAGTACAACTCTCACTGCATGTGCAATATCAGGCCTTGTGCAAACCATTGCATGAATTAAGCTTCCAACTGCTGATGCATATGGAAATTTAGATGTATAATCCATTTCTTCTTGGGTCTTGGGGCACATCTCCTTACTAAGTTTGAAATGACTATCCAAAGGTGTACTAATTGGTTTTTCATTATGCATATTAAATATTTTCAACACCTTTTGTATGTACTCTGTTGGGGTCCCGTGATTTGGCATATTGGTATACCAAATGACAGGGCAACATGGAACCAGTCTTTGGAGTCCAAGGACCTAGCCTTCCTGGACTCAGAGAGGGATCTCTCTACTATATGCAAAGGATGTGTTATTTTTTGCTTCGAATGTTTGATTTTAGGCTAGTTTTTAAGTGTACGGTTTGTTGATTTTTTTGGTTGGGTAAGATGGTCAAGTGGAATGAGTGGAGCGAGAGGTCTTTAAATCATTGGGCTATGGAGTCAATGAAAGTCATGAGTGTTTTAATGATGAATCAAAGTGTGTTGCAGGGCCAATCTAGTAAGTTTAATGGATCCTTAAGGTAATGTGTGAGGTGGGGTGGACATCAAGTTTGGGAAAAACAAGGTAGGGCAAAGGGAAATGAAGTATCCTTTGTCATTTACCTATGAACAAGGAGGTATTAAATATGATTAGCATAATATACTAAGCATGATCTATGGCAAACCATTTACTCTATGATAATACTTTAAACCAATAAATATCCAAGATAAACATTCCAGCGAAACATAGAAAGCATAAGAGCTTCTAGCTTTAGTAAATTCACCTTAAAAATTTGAGAAAACATATAAGATAGCACAATAACTTTAATCAAGCAAAGAGGGAACTCCTAAACATTGTTGATCAAGCTATAAAGAACTCTAAGGCAAGCTGATAGGCATGGACAAAGGGCAAGATCAGAACAAGACCTCTTTGACTTAAGCTAGCAAATAATACTTCAAAGAAAGGTTCCAAGACAGAGTTTAGATAGTCTCAAATAATCAGGGCTTACCGTGAATCATATTTTTTAACCAGCATGTTAATCCATAAATGAAACAAACAAGCATAAAGAGGCTTGAGGAGCAATTAATAATTCCTCAAACACACCCAGCAGAGGAAAACATCAAGGCCATAGCAAACAGGAGAACTAAGGTGCTTCAAAGAGCATTTCTCAACCTATACTTTTCTATTCTATAGCAACTAAGAAGAGTGAAACATAATGATAACAAGAAAACATAAACAAATTAAGAAGACATCACCATTAACCAAGATTAGGAATCCTACAAAAAAGCTTCTCAATCATCAATCCAAGCAAGCCATTCATCAACTTCACAACACCAATTTCTTCTCCAAGCTCATAAAAACCATGTATTTCTCTCAAATCTCATCAAATGCCAACATTTACAATTGTTACACAGCATTTTTTCACTGTCCCTGCAATCCCCAACTTGCACATTCGAGGGTCATTTATGTGACCAATGAGCAGTGTCATGCTTTTCAAATACCATCCTTGCATCCCTTTTGATGAAAGCAACATTCTTCTTGTTGACAATTCCCTAAGCAGAGCTGTAAAAATCTCTATTTTTGCCTTGGCGCGAGTAGCCAGTTACATCCTCGCGCCGATAGGGAAATTTAACACTGAGCCCACACCAGTTGGCACTCTTTACTAGTTAGACACCCGTGCCAAGCTGTTTATGGAATGTTTTTTAAAAATAGAGGTGGAGATTACATTTTAACCACCTAGAGGATGAGTCATTGGGAGTGGCTGAACTGAAACAACCATGGACTCCTTCCTTTAGCTAGTAGTTTCCACCTCCCTTGGAACTCTCCTAAAGGATAGGACTCTCTCCCACCTTTGTAGGGATTCTAACCTCCTCCTTTTCCTCTATAAAAGAAAATATCTCTTTTAGTAGAAGCTAGCTGAACTGGGAGAATTATACATACTATAGCTGAGCTGCTAGAGAAGATAGAATAAGAAGGAATTACTTTGAAGAAATCTTGAGTCGATGACTTCTAAGAGAGCTTAAGTCCTGTCTGAATTCCCTGACCAACATTTTAGACGAGCTTCGCCTGAATCTCGTTGGAAGAGACTGCGACGTCAAAGCATCGGTTGTACTCTTCCTTCTATTCATTTATATACATGACTACTATTTGGTTCCACTATTGTGTTATGATGTTTATTTGATGCGATATGTTTAGCTCTCTTTGACTGGCTAATAGTTATGAGTGAAACTATTCTTTCGTATGTTACTCTTGTTCTTTGTCCTATGTGCACGTATCTGAGCATAACAGCGAACGGATTGTGATTTTCCAAGGAAGGAGTGAGAGGCCATTACTCTTTCTGTAACGACGACAGCATTGGATTCAAGGTAGGTAAATCTACCATGTATTTTGTTCATTCATTAACTAGGAAGCAACACTTTAGCGTGTCCTTTTGTTACTAGACCCACCCTAGGGCTAGAGGGTCGTCTCTATCTACAAAGAGGATTTACCTTCATAAAAAATTGGTGACTCCGCTAGGGATCAGTGCAAGTTTTTCATTTCATCCTGTTGGTTCAGTTTCGATTATTGGTTTATTTATCTATCTTGTTGGCTCGAGGGGTCCTGACCCAGGATCAGAGTTCAAGGTTTGCCAACAAACCCCTATACTATTGGCCCTTTCGGCAGTGACCTGCTTGCACAGGCCAAAGTCTCACTCGAAGTAGTATGGGTGGGTGCTGGAACCAGGTTTCTACACCCTGAGAAAGGATAGGTAAGGCAAGAAGAGTTGCGTTCAGCCCTATGATACCCAAATCGCCTCTTCTGCGCAAGGCCAATAGGTCTCTTTTCGCATCCACGTGCGTTATATCTATAATTATATACTTCTATGACAGCAGCATAATAATGCATAAAATAGAATAGAATAGATTTAGATATAGAAAACACACTACGCAGATCTTTCGCAAATTAAAGACAGAATATGTATAATGTAGTAATCACAAATGATTCACACAAACAGTACACATAGATCTAGTTCTCAACAACCTTTCTTATTCATCAATTCATCAATTCTTTCTTACAATACCCCTCCCAACCTGCGCACACAGCAGCAGGGTCCACACACAGCTAGACTCTGGATCTCCGTGCACACATCCAACAGGAGTCCTTTCCCCAAAAACCCAAACAGATATCTTAAGCCACAATTCGCATCAATAGCTCTTCCTTGCCTACCTTACAATACAAAATGTTCCTCTATTTATAATAATCTAGCCTAAACTTTCCTATGGTCCTCAAACCGTGGTTTTCGGATCCCTAGTTTACCTTTTTTCCCATTACAATGCTTTTGGGGCTTAGACCCACCCCAAAACCCTTGCGGTAGAATAAATATAATCAAAAGAATTCAAAATTGGACTAATTTCGCAGCTCGTAGGAGACCCTATTCCAACATGTCTTCTTCTGGTTTGTTAGGTGAGTTTCCATCCTCTGTTCAACTCTAGAGTGTCAAGGTTGACCTCTGCTCATTAGGTTATGGTTTTTCCTCTTTTTTCCCATAGGTATCTAGCTTGGCGCGATTTTTGTCTAGATAGTTGTCCTGATTGGCGCAGGTTGCTCTTTTAGCACTCACGCCAACCTCTGTATGGCGCGGATTACAGCCTTACAGTCGCGCCAACCCCTGTAGGTTTTGGTTTGACCTCCTTAATCAGTTTTTTGGTAATTTTTTCTTGCTTCTGGGTTATTTTTTAGTGTGATTAAACCTTAGAGACTATGTTGACTACCGTAGACTCATTTTCCTTCAGTTTTTTGTCCATTTTCTTGTCTGTGTCATTTAAGACCTTAGGGTTTCTACGTGTTCTTGCACACCGGGCCTTCTATTCACGAACAAGTCTCTTTGATTGTTATCAGTCTCATTTTGAGTCATTAGACTAAGTTTTTCTAGATCCTTTTATTTTTATGATTGAATGTTCTTTTCGTTTTTTCGATTAGTCCTCCTTCTTCAATTCTTTGAGCATAGATTACTTTGCTTGTTTAGGTCACTTTGGGAAAATATCTTTTTCGATTGAAAGTTTGCTCCATTAGCTTGCATGTTTTTGTGTCTGTTTCGCTTTGGTTGAGTCATTCAATTTCAAAACCCTACATTCGTAAAACTCAAACTATTGTTTATTTTTTTTTCCATTGAATTAGTAAATTGTGTGCCTTATTTCATTGAAAATCAAAAAAATATCTTTGCATTCTTTTGTTGCATCGAAAGTGAAACATTCCTTTACATTAGTAGCACATTTTCAATTGATTGCATTAACAGAATTAGAATTTTCTTCGCATATTTTCCTTGCTTTCTTGTTTTAAATATTTATATCCTTCTTATAACTAGCATTCATCGAATTGAAATGATGTTCAATTGCATATAGCTTGCATTTAGGAAGTTGAGCTCAAAATTCGATAGGGCCTGGAAATTGAAACATAATTCAAGATTAACTTTAAAATTTACTCGATGAACCTAAGGAAACATTGAAACCTGAAGAAACATTTCTAGTGGTCTAGGCTAGAGACGTGTTATGGCGTCTTAAAACCTAGTAGTTGTCACTCGCCTTTTGACTTCAGATAGTGCTAGTACGGACTTGTGCTCCCCGTACCGCCGCGTATATAAAGGGAGACCCCTCTAGGTTGAAATCCTTTATCCATAGGAAGTTGAGTCTGCCGCCTTGTAACCGTGATACACTGAACACAACATTCAGGGAGACTACCTGCACGTACGTCAAGTCCTTGGTCATTTCTGTTTCATTTGATCACCAAGGTGTATATGGTAGTTCACGGAAACCTAGTATACCCTCTTGCTTAGAATACCTGAGTAGTCATTTCAATCTTTTTGTGACTCTTTAAACAAGAGAAGATATCATCGAGCACTTGTCCTTTCACGCTCGTTTCAAATTTAAAGTGACTAGATTCATATTTTGTCTATTTCTCGACTCTTAAAACATGAAACAACAGATTTTGGTTTCATTGTTATAAAATTAATCACCTATGATTACATGCCTATTAAAATTTTGTTACTTGGCCTGATTAATTTCCTTGGTTCTTGTTTTGGTACCTTTGATTGGTTATCTCTTTTCCTTCTTGTTCTGATATACAGTCAAACTGGCGGAATATCCAGTTTCATCGTCTTCACTACCTCCTAGTGGTGGTTCTTTTCTGGACGTTTCTTACGAAACCAATTCAATCCACTAGGTTTGCTAAGTTTTCGTAGCCGATTTTACTATCTATCCAACCCCTTACTACTTGATCTTCGCTTGATGAGCCAATTGAGTTCAATTTGCCTCCTTCAAGCGCTTGGTCTGGTTTTGTGGAAGCAGGAGAATTTCCTCCTCTCACGTATGGATCACATTTTGTTGTTGTTGCGGTACCTCCTAGTCCCCATAGTCTTTTCAAAGATCTTACAGAAGACTCAGATATGGATTCCTCTAGTTCTGTTGGTAGTGAAGGAATGTTTGTTTCCACATGATAATATCAACTCTTTCCTGAAGATCTCTCTGGTGCCTCCACCCAATCTTCACCACCGTCAGTCTCACTTTTGCTTGGATATAGATCCTTGAGTCAGATCATATCTGGCCTTGCCTCCATTGTGCAATCCAATACAGTAACTCCTCCTCCAACTTTGGTCCTACCTTCATTGGGGCTATCACCTTCGACTCCTGGTTCGTCAGTTACTGTCACCTCTGTTCCAATTCAACCAACGGTTTGTGTGGATTCTAGTTCAGTTTCCACTACTCTTGTGATTCCTGGTGGTCTTAATTTTGAAGAATATATGTTGGTTGTTCAGTAGAAAATTTCTCAGGGTTCTCAGTAGTCTCAGGCTCCTGTTAATCCTCGATTCCATCACTATGATGTTGTTGGTAATCCCGTATATATCTATCCACACCATTATGATGTGTATGGTAATCCAGTCTATTTACCTCCTATTGATCCTTATGAGGTTTTTTATGATCCTTATCAGATTGTTACTCATCTAGGACCTATTCTTCCTGCGCAACCCTCTGGCTTACAAGGACAAACCTCTCAGGGACAACCTTTAGCTTAGCAGGGCCCTGCTTCTGGTCCACAGGGACAACCATATGGTCCACAAGGCCAACCTTTACAAGGAAAACCTTTGGTTCAACATGGACAACCCTCTGGTCTCTCAGGTCAACCTCTGAATCAACCAGGATCATATTTTGGTTCTACAAGGAAATTTTATCCATCATAGGGATAAATTATTGCACCTCAATCACAGCCGCACATTCATTATGGTCCAAATATTATGCAACCAGGACAATCTTACGGTCCTTCTCCGGGTCAACTTGGTCATCAGGGACAACCTGGGTCATCGCAACCATCAGGCCAACCTTTCCCACAAGGTCAACCTGGTGGCCCTCAACAACCGGTTCAACCAGCTCAGCAGCCATTGAAACCTACCCACCAACATATTCCTTCGTTTTGGCAACCGGTTTTACCTGTTTACCCTGCTCAGCTGTAACATTCCAAATTTTTCCTTCAATAAATTGGAATATTAAATTTTTCTATTTTCACTAGGAGTTGAATAATTTGGTGAGAAGGCCCATTCATAATAAAAACATGGATAAAATCCCTCTTGATATGAAAGGGGATCATCAGTGGAACTAGATTTCACACCCCCATGTGTGAAATGAGACATTTGCAAGAAGGCTAGGTCAAGTTTGACCCAGTCAAACAGCACAGAAGTATGAGGTGGAGAGCATATTGTGGGATAGCGTAGAGAAAGAGGAGGGAAGTTTCCTTGATGGAGGAAACCCTAAAGAGTGGGACCCATGGAGAGGGAGCTCTCATGTGTTTAAAAGGATGGCAAGGCAGCCATTATTACTCATGCATATGATTATTGATTTTGTGTCTGCTTAGACTATTTGCAGTCCCAGTTGTTTAGTTGAGTTATAGTGTTGTTTAGCATGAGGGATTCATGTTTAGGATTTCCTCTCCTTATTGAGAGGCCTCTTGAGGGATTGCACTTCATTTCTCCACATCCAGGCTCAAGGTCAAAGCCATTCCTTCAGCTACAGTGTTATTTCTGCTCAAGTGTAACGTTGTGTTGTAGGGTGTTGTAGTGGAGGTTCCACAACACCATTCCTTGGTTTGTTTTTAAAAGGAGGAGGCCTTATTTCCTTTGGGATATCAGTAAGGAATAATTGAGGGCTAATTTAGATCTTGGCACTTTTCCAACACTTTCTATTCCACCTACAGCGCAGTTACCCTCTTAGACTATGTTATTTTCAGAGTGCACTTGTAGTGAGGGATTGCAGTGTTGATTGGAGGGTGAGATCTTCAGTGATAGGATCAGCCTTTCACTTGGAAGATCCATTGGAGGAGGTCTACTTCATATTGATCATCATCTTCAGCCATCTCCATCTAGTTCCAGTTTTGAGTTGCAGTTGCTGCCCAGCAACTCGGGCATTTTTGCCATTTTGTATATTTCAGCCAATCCTTCACAGGATTTTTGTATTATTGTTTTTATGGGTTGAGAGCTTGGTCCCCCTCATTTCTTGAGCCATAAATTGTTATATACTTCCATTATTATTCAGTATAATGCAGTGTCTCTTATAAACTACATCCTCTTAGCCTGCAGAAATACATGTGTAGCAGTGTTTCTCTATTTTGATGTATATGTTCCATTGAGACTGCATTTCTTTTCTTGAGTGACTCTTTCCTCAAGGATTTTTATACCATCGCTGATATAATACACATTTTTTTCTATTTTCATCTTCATGTGCCCTGGCTCATAAAAATAATGCTATTGTTCCATCTCTTGTTCAAGAATTGTTGCAGTCCCTTCATTGGGCACTTTTTCAAGACAACTAGGTGTGGGAGATCTGTTTAACCCACCTAGAGTGATTTATTTTGAGACACCTCTTTGATTTCAGTATTATATACATTGATATAAGGGATCCAAGTCTTGGTTTCAAATCCTGTAAGATCCATTCTTTGAAAATGAGTTTTCCATTCATGCCTTGCTAGCAGTTCCCATTTTGGGATATTACATCAGCAGCCCGCTCAACCTGCTTCGCAAGGTCAACCTGCACAACCGCAAGGCGCTTATTACCCTCAAACTTCATATCAATTGGTATATAGCACACCCCATATTCCATACCCTCAAAATCAACTGGTATATAGCACACCTCAGATTCTTTACCCTCAAAATCAACCTGCATATCAACAACCTCAAATTCATACTTACATTCCGTAGCAGAATCCTTATGCTACTCAGCAAGGACCTCAGTGGTCTACTTTGACTCAATATCCTAGTCCTCAACCCCAGTATCAACCAAATTATCCTTTTTCTAATCCCTATGATATGAATCCTTCAGGACAGAATGTATGGGGACAGAATCCTGCTCGGACTAGGTGGAATGTACACACATGTCCTTATCAAAGACCTCTGATGACTTTTAATACCCAATTACCATTTCTTGCTACGTTGGTATTAACCGATGTGTCAAAGTTGAAAAATGATCCTATTCTTCATAATCCATATTGGCCTCCGGTTCCGACCAAGATTCCTGGTGATTGTCCTAAATTTGAGGGTAAACCTGGTGAAGACCCCCAAACGCATGTTATGACTTACCACTTTTGGTTTTATTCTAACTCTTGGGTTGACGATTCTATTCGTCTCTGTCTTTTCCAGCGAACTCTTACTGGTCCCGCTGCAAAGTGGTACATTCAGCTATCTCGTGGATTTTTCCAAGATTTCAATTCTTTGGCCATGGAATTCCTTACACATTTTTAGTTACCGATCCGCTATGAGACTGGGACGCTCTCCTCACTTCATTGAAACAGGACCGAGCTACTCATATCTTGGATCGTATTCATGAGTGGTGGCATCATCGTCGCATGATAAAATTTGAGATACCTGATCAGCTTCTGAATCATTGGTTCACTACCTCCTTTGTCAATTAGATCGCCAAAGACATAGCTATGGGGGCATGTGTAACCGAGGAACAAGCCATTGCTTACGCCCAGTACCTTGATCTCGTGTACTCTTAGTCTGACGCATTATATGATATCTTGCATGATTCTCCTCAACCTGGAACTTCTAAACTGCCAGCGACTCCATCTGTTGATGGTATTATTGATTCCATATCGCAGACTTCTCAAAAGTCTCCTTAACCTAACTCTCGGAAGTAGAAGTCTACTTCTTCCAATAATGTAGCTTCTAAGTCAACTTCAAATTCTGGAAAACCTGCAGAAGTGAATGTTGTTCAGGCCAATCCTACAGATAAAACTTCCAAAGGTAAGAAGAAGGGTAAAGGTAAGGCCAAAGCCGATACCTCGAAACAGGATTCTCCAAAACCTCGTTCTACTGATAGTTCTCAACATAAACCGAAGTATCCTTGTTTGATTTGTGATGATGAGCACTTCACCAAGGACTATCCTCGATGGTCTGAAGTGATTAGATTGCTCAAAGGCACCCAAGGAGCTCCAGCCATTCTTAAATAACCTTTCCCTCAGCAGACCCAGATGGTAGATCACCCTCACTCCTCTACCCCATCTAGTTTGCAAGTGTTCATGATGAACGGTTCTGCACCTGTTTCTATTGCTACTCGATCGAAAGATTATTTTGGTTTGCGTCAGGAAGCGGGGAAAGATATCGCTGATGGTCCTCCTGCTCCACCTGTTTCTGGCTCTCTTGAGATTGAACAACCTAGAGGCGAATCCGTTGTTCGTCCAGCTTCCAAAGGCATACTCCGTAAGTCTTCATACAATCCTAACGCCCGTGTCACTCAGCATTATAGTATTGTTGATGATTTGGCTCAGGTGCCATCTATGATGTTGCGTTAGAGGTACTTCAAAGTTTTCTGTCGCAACAAAAGGCTTTGCTATCTACGATAGGTAGGGTCGATCCTGCTGACACTAGCCTTCTTGCTTTTGATTTAGAGAATTTCATCCCGCGACTCCTGCACCAAATTGTGCTCATCATTCAAGTTGGTATTAACGGTTTGAACATTCACCGGGTAGTCGTGGACGAGGGTGAATCTACCTGTGTTATGTCATCTACTTGTTATAAATCCATTGGTTCTCCAGCTCTCACCTCATCACCCAATGCCCTTGAAGCATTTGATGGAAGAGAATCTAAACCTCTTGGTATTCTCACTAGTTTACCGATTACATTGGAAGGGAAGACAGTCAATGTCGAGGCCGAAGTCATTGATGCTAAACTCAATTATAATCTTCTCCTCGGTCGCAGTTGGACTCACGCAATTCTATGTGTTCCGTCCACTCCCTTTCATGTTTTTAAATTCCCGCACGAAGGGAAGATTATTATAGTCGATCAATTTTCTTTTTTCACTTCTTCTTCTGAGAACAACGCTCCGTATGTGGATAATATTCCTACTCCCTAAGAGAGCGTAGGGCCAGGCCTTTTCAAGGATCCTACCCTCATGGGTGTTTTCCCTCTTCCAACACCACATACTATTCAAGTCAACATGATTTCTCACACCAATGACCCCTGGGTTATCCCTTCTCCTAAATAGATCGATTTGTTCAGAGATTCGATGTCGTTGCGTCCGATTGAAATTGATTATTGTGAACTCATTGCTGCATCGGACAATCTGTCCTCTAATTCTTCTCCTTCAAGAATGACCCTCGACATTTATTCTTGCTGGTGGTGTCAAGACTATGACCTCCTGTCACTGAAAAATGGGTAGTCGTTCCAAGAAGAACGATACCAGAATAGATCCTTAACCAAATTGTTTTAATTTGGACTTCTTGCATTTCGTTAACTGGAGCTTCATGTTTATTGTCACGGCCTCTGCCCAGTTGTAGATGGTCGGTGCCAAGAAATATACAGCAAGAAGCAATTTTGTTTTTTTTGCTTCATGCGGTGCTTGTGATCCCACATCTCGTGTGATGGTATGTAGTACCACTCGTAGTGTCAAATCTGGGATAGTTTGAATATCAACGTTCCCACTACCTGATCCCTTCCGTGCTCCTGGACATACCCTATCTATCACCGTGGTCATGTTTTCCATGCAAGGACGGGTGTTGGTTAGGATTGGTGTTTTTCCTCTCTACGATAATCCTATGATGAAATACACGTCAGATACTTTAATCTCAATTTCATGATCCCGAAGGATGAACTTCTCTTGATTTTCGTCCCATATGTTGACTAGATACTATAATAACTCTAGTTGGGATCAGAGACATGGCGTTAGGAAGAATTTTTTCAGACCACAGTTTCTGAGAGATTCCATGACTCCCTATTTTTCCATGGCCAGCTCGTCTTCTTCGCTATGTTCCCATTCTTTCCATTCAATGACCATTTTTCTTCTTTCTTCCTCCAAACACATTCATATGAGTGGGATTAGTAAATTTTGAACCTTAAATTTGTGAATAATTGGGGTGTTTGATCACCACTTTGCCTAGAAATGGTTTGCGTCGTTAGCGCAACTATTTCCCAAACAGTCGCGCCAATGGGCGCGCCCTAGTGTAAAAAATCGGGCGGTTGGCGCGACTCCATGCCCGAAACCCACGCCAACCGCCAAGCCCTAATTTTTGCATTTCCTCCCCCATAATTAAAAATTGAGAATTTCAGATAATAAGAAATGACTTAAATTGATGAGAGGGATCTCGGCTCTTACCTGGAGCTAACGGATTTGTGATTGGTCTGTTGGATCGACCGCTATCGTCGCCACAAGATTGCACAGTGAAATGGGTAACTATTGCTCCACAAGAGGTAAAAAGTGAAAAGTAATTATTTTTACCATTTTTTGGCATTTTATAACTTTTTCACAACCCTGATTGGGTTTTAAGACATGTTTTTAGATTATTTTATTATATTATTTTTGAGAAATGGGTTTTACACATGTCTCTTGTGTAGCAACAAGTTTTTCATGCAACAATGATGAAGTAACGAGTTATATTTTATACTTTTTAGGACTCGGTAAAAACATGAAAAAGTCCCTACTTGAGTCATCTTTCAGCTCTTTTCTGACTCTCTAAAATTGAAAAGATTGTCGAGATTCTTGTCATTTTGAACTCATTAAATGGCTATGAAATGATATCCACCCAGTATATGTTTAACCCTTTTTCAGGCTTGGATGGATTATTTACGAAAAAGGAATACCTTAGCCTATCGTGACTAAGAGGTTCTCTCAGACACATTTTTCTACCTTTTCGGACCTGTGATACTGCCTACGAAAAGGGACTGCTGGAGTTTTATTTTTTTCCTTCTTTTCAAAATCTCTAAACATGAAAAGATGCCAAGTTCTCCCTTTGTCAGACTCGTTAAACCCTGATGACATCGGACTTCGTCACCATGACGTTATTCGAGTTCCTCCTTCCTAGGGCTCGTAAAATGTACTAGGTTGGATTTGTCCAAAGGTCAAACTTACAGTGTAAGAATATGCTATCCCCTTCAATCTTGTTTTAAAAAATAATTGGGGTACTCACCAAAAATGGTGGGGGAAAATAGAACCAAGTTTTAGTTATGTTGGCAGTATGTCGCTCTTGAACATAGCACTTGTCTGCATTTGTGTCAGGTTGGGAACATCTCATTTCGTCATTTTTGCCTCCATGGGTTTGGGTAATCTCTTTTTACCTCTCATCTGCTCTTTTCCACGTCATCATGACCTCAGATCCTTTGATGTCAAATACTACCAAATCCAGTGTCGTGCTATTGATATGTTCAAGAGAAGTTTGCCTCTACAGTTGTCAACCTTCCTCTGATCTTCTATTGGTCCTGATTTACTTTCATCATATTCCTCTATCTCTTGTCGATGGTGTGGGAAACATTATGGCTCTCCTTCGACCAGGTCACTTCCTATCGACTTCAACTCATTATCCAGGAATTTTGATCTAGATACTCCCTTCTGGTACCTTGGATCCTGCATGCCTTAATGGCAGTTTTTTCACATTCAATGCAAGGCTCGCATCATTGGCCTTCGATCGAGTGATTCTGCGGATGTTCGACGTCGGATCATTGTTCACATTCTGTAGATTTTACCTTCTGTACCTTGAGGGACATTGTCATCATTGGTGGTTCCTCTCGCATCTATTAACGGATTTCATCATTGGCTGGTAATCAGACGATTTTCTTGCATGTTTGAATTCAGCTCATATATTCACATGCTCGAAATTGTACTTGTTTAGGTCGAGATGGAGCACAAGACCCTGGGTTTTGCCTGATAAACTCCAGGCTATGGATTTTTGTGGATTATTATGACTTTCTGCATGACTCTCTTTATTGGATGGCTATGACCATACCTGAGTCTATTTATTGATCCTTCTTGTTGGATGGTTGTGCCCATACCTCGGATCTCAATTTTTATATACTCTATTATGGATGGTTGTGCCCATGCCACATGATTCATGTATCACAAATATCAGTTGTATTTGTAATTGCAGGTCTTCCGACAGCGGTGTTTGGTTCGAACGCGTTCTCATAAAGCATTTCACCCCTCCCTTCCTCTCGGACTTCATGCTTTAGGGGGCATCTGTTACACAGCATTTTGTCACTGTCCATGCAATCCCAAAATCACACATTGGAGGGTCATTTCTGTGACCAATAATCAGTTTCATGCTTTGCAAATACCATCCTTGCATCCCTTTTGATGAAAGCAACATTGTTCTTGTTGACAATTCCCTAAGCAGAGCTCTAAAAATCCCTATTTTTGCCTTGGTGCGAGTAGCTAGTTACACCCTCATGCCGACAGGGAAATTTAACACTGATCCCATGCCAGTTGGCGCTCTGTGCCAGTTAGACACCCGCGCCAAGCTGTTTATGGAATTTTTTTTTGAAAATATAGGCGGAGGTTCCATTCCAACCACCTCGAGGATGAGTCATTGGGAGTGGTTGAACTTAAACAACCACAGAATCCTTCCTTTAGCTAGTAGTTTCCACCTCCCTTGGAACTCTCCTAAAGGATAGGACTCTCTCCCACCTTTGTAGGGATCCCAACTTCCTCCTTTTCCTCTATAAAAGAAACTATATCATTTAGTAGAAGCTAGTTGAACTGGGAGAATTATACATACTATATCTGAGCTACTAGAGAAGATAGAGTAAGAAGGAATTACTTTGAAGAAAGCTTGAGTCGATGACTTCTAAGAGAGCTTAAGTCCTATTCTAATTCCCTGACCAACATTTGAGACGTGCTTCGCCTAAACCCTGTTGGAAGAGACTGCGACTTCAAAGCATCGGTTGTACTCTTCCTTTTATTCATTTATATACATGACTACTGTTTGGTTCCACTATTGTGTTATGATGTTTATTTGATGCGATATTTTTAGCCCTCTTTTATTGGCTAATAGTTATGAGTGAAACTATTATGTCGTATGTTTTTCTTGTTCTTTGTCCTATGTGCAGGTATTTGAGTGTAACAACGAATGGATTGTGATTTTCCAAGGAAGGAGCGAGAGACCGTTACTCTTTCTTTAACGACGACAGCGTTGGATTCAAGGTAGGTCAATCTACCATGTCTTTTTTTCATTCATTAACTAGGAAGCAATGCTTTAGCGTGTCCTTTTATTACTAGACCCACCCTAGGGCTAGAGGGATCGTCTCTGTCTGAAGAGAGGATTTACCTTCATAACAACAATGAAGCCCTCATGCTCTATTTATATTAGCAAAGGAGGGAAAAAACCATACATAGGGTTGGAAAATGTCAAATTCTCCCATAAATGTCATAAATTCCCGAGAGACCATGCAAGGCCCGAGGCACATAATATCCTAAGAAATTGTAATATCCCAAAATAAGAATTTTCTACAACAATAAGAATATCTTAAGATATTCTTAAGTTGGAGATCTAGAAAATAGACTCATATGATGTGTTCAAAAACACATAGCCATCAAATGAGTGAAACAGCAGCAAAATAAGAATCTATACACATTCCCAGGTGGGGAAAATGCAGAAATTAGACCCTAAAAACGTTATTTCTGAATATCTACATTTTTACTGGGTGAAATAACACTTGGTTCCCTTAGCATATGATTTTATTCCCTCACATACAAAATGGGATTAGAAATAAATCTCTTTTGATATGTTAAACAGACCTCCCAGCTACCCTAACAGCTTAAGAATGGCCAAATCCCATGACTTGAGTTATGTAGAAAAATATTGAAGCATGTACATCATTATTTAATGAGGTTTTCTACAATATAATGATGAAATAACATGGATCTAGAGTTAAATGGAATAATATGCCAAGAAAACAGATATCTAGCCTCCTTATTGTATTATAGAGTTAACCCGGCAAGGGTTTCTTGAGACACATGTACAAGGAAGAGTAGATCTGATTTATTCAGCTCAGAAAATGTAGTATTACTGAAAAATTACAGAAATATAGCTAAATAATACAAAATAGGGGTGAGAATCCCTTGCTCTAGCTTTCCAGGAGAAGGGTTGGCCCTTTCCCTAGGAAACTAGCTCAAAAACAAGGGTCTTAACCCTGCCGCAGCAACTCTGCATAAAATGACGCAATTCCTGAAAGGGATTGTGCTGTAGGAGATGAGAACCACTTTGGCCTACTTCCAAGATATGAAATGTGCTTAGAAATATTCCTAGCTGACTTCTCAAGAGGAGGAAGGCACCTTCTACTAAGAAACAGACCCGGAAGTGGCGTAAGAATCCTCCACTGCAACACCCTGCAACTCAGCAATATCCTGCTATAGAAATAACGCTGGGACTAAAGAATGATGCTTGCCCTTGAGCCTAGATGTGGAGCAATACAGGACAATCTCTCCCAAGAGGACAAGGGAAGAGGTGGGATTCCGGCTCGGGAACACCCAATGCTACCTTGCTAAACAGCAAGGGGAAGCCAAGTCTAAACAGACAAGATCAAGAGATATAAATACAAAAGCATGCCTAACAAAGGCCTCCATCATGTTCATATATAGCAAGTGAACCTCTCCACATTGAGTCCCATCCACATGTTCCAACAAGCTCATGCAAGTTTTCCTCCACCAAAACTGCATTGTCCATCAAGGTGGTTCGATGTATCTAGATAGCTTTGTTGACTTGGTCAAAGTTGACTGAATCAACATGATCCCATCTCTGTTCACACCCAAGGGTGCTCAAATAAGCTGATTATTCTTATTCCTTCCACATTAGGAGTGTTATTGATCCTTATAAAGAGGTTAATGGGCCTCCCTACCCATTTATTCACCTACCTAATGATGAAACAACTCTAATATTCCTTTTAGCTTGAAGGCTAAAAATTTGGAATATTACAGTCCTCCCCTCCAAAATGTTGCTTGTCCTCAAGAAATTGTATAAGGAGAGAAAAATCCTCCCCTCCTTTTCTTCTGGCCTCCTCATCAAAAATTCTCCACCACTGCTCAACATGATCTGCTACAAATATTCCCTCCAATGTTTCCTCCCAAGCATGCAAAACCATATGGCTCGCATCATAGAAAAGGTGGAAGATGTAAGTGGAAACCTCCCTGCTGTCCAATGGTCTCCTTAAGGTAGGAGTGATAATGAACATGGGAAATATTATTCCCAATGAGTGACTCCCACACCCATGCTATCATCCAAATGAAATGAGCCAATCTAGTTAGCTCAAAAAGATCCTCAACCCCCAGTTCATACAATGTGTTGGGGCTACATGGAGAGATTGGATCCTCCCAACCAAGTGGTTTCTCTCTCCATTTATGATAAGTATGGGGTTGCTGCTGATATTGGGCTGAAATGTAATGACCTCCAAGAGTGGCCCAAGCTACCCCATCAAACAAATAAACCATGAAGTGCCTCCTCCAAAAACTCAAGTTCTCCAAATGGCTCTTCCCACATGAAGAAGAGAGATGTAATTTGGCAATCATGGGCTGCCCATTGCCCCTCTGGAAACATGAATCATGCAAAGTAGGGAGAATCATACCCCCAATGGGCATCTTCAAATCATATCCCACTCTCCAAACAAAGCTTCCCATGAAATCAGCAATACATGGAAGCAAAAACCAATATAAACAAGTTTTCATCTGACAACCGGAAAGTGGATCAAGGTCCCACACAAGGAACCAGCGCAGTGCATTTCTTGCCTGCATCAAATCAAACAAAAACAAGTGCTTTTCCAGCCATTTGTTTGCTGCCACAATCATTTTACAAGATATAAACATGAAAGTACAAAAGAGTGTCAATGGTGCACAACAAAAATCATGTGGCTTTCCCTACAAACCACCAATGAGATAGCCAATCTCAATGCTACAAATGGCTCCAAGTACATCATTATACAATATGCAAGAAGGAATAATTATCCTTGGTACAATATGCTGCTCATAAAACATAAGGTGAAATTGTACATTCTTCATTATGTACTTGAGGACTTGAGCTGAAATGGCTCAACTGAAAATGCTCCCTTACTCCCAATGAGTAGGAAGGTGGTTGTGGTATCCTCTCCATCATCATCTAGGATATGCATCTCTCCATATGCTGAAATATGTCTTTTTGAATGCCCTCCCAAATGAACTCCTCTGCCAAGGAAAGATATGCATCAAAATACATGGAGATGAATTTCTCATGTGCTGCATATAGTAGCTTCTCCTTTAGTTTAGAAGCTCTAGTCAAGAAGACTCTGACATACGAATAGATGACCATATCATCCACCATATATCTGTCATCTCCATCAGGGTCATCAAGAATGATGCAAGCACCAAGATCCTTAGAGTACTCTACCAAGAGTTAAGACCTCCAATATGGATCAATTCCCCTAAGAGACAACGTTGGTGATCTGGCATGTGAAACTCTCTTCATGTTGTTGTCTGCTACTTTGACATTCCCTGTGCCAAATTCATCCTCCAAATTTCTGCCATGCCCATCATGCAGCTGCTCATACTCAAAAGGAAGCAGTGACCTTTTGAAGTTGGCCTCCCATGAGAATCTCTCCTCCAAAAAGAATCTCCCAATCTTGGCCAAAGCAAGCATGAGTGGCCTCCATCTACTCCAATGTATGGAGGATCCCTTCCTCAAAGGAAGTACCCTATGTTTCTCCAAATCTATGGAGTAGCTCCCTTGCACCATGAAGGTGCCATCCTCCATGACTGTAGCAACCTCTGTCAGCGCAGTACATATACTAAGAGTGGGTGGTGCTGAAAATGTAAGGACGTCCCCCTCCTCCTTGATTTCATCCCAAACTCTTTGCACTACACTAGATTCCTCCAAAGTTTTCACCTCTCTAGAACCTAAGAGGGGTGAACCAAATGGCAAGATGCCTCTCATCATCTCTAGATCAGGTGGCCTTCCAGGTGGAATGCCTCCATATAGTGAGACATCAATGTCAAGAGTAGACTTCACATGTGGTTGGGAAACCTTGCCCCTACCCTTATAGCGCAAATCAGTCTCCCTCTTCCTTGTATTAGCTTTTTGAAATAGAGAAGGGTGTGTGCCTCTCATAAGGTGATGTTTTTCTTCCTCCCTACCTTCTCCTTCCATCAATATCATCTCACAATCATGTTGCTTATTGATTTTACTTTGCCTTCCATATGTGATATCATGGGGAGCTTCTTGTAATGACATAAGAAACCCTCCTATGGGAGCAAGTGCTCCTCCTTCCTCTACATGAGGCACTATATATGCTCTAGATGTGACGGCGCTGTAACCCCCATCCTTCTCTTCATCTTCAATATGAATAGGAGGTAACTGCTCAATAAGGGGATCCTCCTTTGCAAAAGGACCCTTTGTGCCCTCTTTTCCAAGGTTATGAAACAAATATCTTGCCTTCAGCAAGGTATCATGCAATATATGATCTCCTCCAATAGGTTTCTGAATTTGTTTTGAGTTTGCAGGTCCTCCCAACTTATGCAAAATTTTCATTGGTTTAATTGTCTCATGTTTTGTATCAAATATTTCTATAAATATTTTAATTAACTTTGCAAAAGAAGAAGTATTAACATTTTCCAATGAAAATGACTCAAACATCCACCAAGCATAGGCCTTACCTTCAAAGTGCAACGCTGCAACTCTGATGGCTTTGTTTGTGCTCAACCTAGTCTCCTAAATTGAGTTCATTAATTGTCAACCAGGGTCAGTAAACTGCTGAAGTGAAGTGCACCATATGTGCCTAAGTAACCTTTTCCTACTTCGTTGTGTCTAGTGTTTTCAGATGTTTTTGGTTTTATGGTTTTATTTTGAAAAGGAAAAGAACTAAGTGCTAAATGAAGGGAAACTATTGGTCAAAACAGAGTGAAGCCTAAATTATGATGGTAAACAAATGCAAATGCTGAAACAAAACAGAGTCTAACTATGAATAGCAATCAACAAATACAAAGCTTGATAATGACTCTATTGTAAACTCACAACATGAAATTGAAATGAACCTGAGAAATGAACAAGCTAAGTGTAATGAAGTTTTCTCCTAAAATCACTAATCAAGCGCATAACTTACAATGTACAACATCTTTATCCATGAATGAAGATTTATTGGAAAATATGTGGAAAAGAATATTTGTAACAAGGTAAAGTTTCTACTCTAAACTAGTTTCTACTTCTGTTTTGCAACTCAATTTAACACCATTAAACCTTTCTCAAAAGTTATAGGTTTCCTTTCAAAAATAGTCTTTGAGAAAGAGGCTTGTTTGTGAAATGATAAAGAAGCTGCAAAATACTCCAGACCTTATAATAATACTATCTTTTGTCCAGATAATTGTGTATGAGTATGAATTTTGAACAAAAGAAGTTTTGTAAATAATTAAGCATGTGATATTGAATTTATCAACTAAGACAAAGTAAGCTACAATGGACAATAGCTAAACTTGAAGTGTTAAAGCAATGAGTTAAAACTAAACTAAGATGCTATTAATCTACAATGAACAGTATTAAACTAAAGAGCCATTATCATACTTGAAAAGAAAGGACAAAGCTGAACCACATGCATTCTACCTCCGGAGTATTTTATTGAAATTGATATGCCATTACTCTATGAAATTACACAGTCCATCTTGTTCATCATGAATAATATGTTGGAAAATTTTATTAGAAAAATTATGGTTGTATAACTCAATGTAATTGAAACATAAGCATAAGACTGAAAGTAACTACTTATCTAAACTGTGAAAACGGAGCTAAAATACTTATCTAAATTATAAAAACAGAGCTGCACAGGAGGTAGGGGCCCTCCACCACCTGGTAGCATGCAATCTAACTCAAAATTGACTCAGCTCATGCAGCAGAATGATGCTTCTTTCATTAAAGGAGAAAATCTTCAAAAACAACGTATTACAGTCTTAGACAACTTAACAACCAAACAGCCACCAACTAACCGCATCTTGGTCTCTCAAGTTATTTTTATAATTAAATTACATAACTACTCTATGAGAAAAACATGGATAAGTGTCTTTCCCACTTCTAATCGAATTAAATCTCTTATTGGAGGTTACGTACTTTGCTGCAGACAGCTGTAGAGTTTGTGTCCCGGTAGAACTCTACCTCTTGGTTTTGATTTCCCACGTGCATAACCACATGTAGAATTGTGCTCAGACTTTGTAGGGAGCAAGGAATGATGTGGATGATGCAGAACTTTCCACATCGTCTTTCTTTATGGGCAGCTTTGTAACCCACTCAATATAGCAATTTGCACTATGCGGGATGTTCTGAATGCATGATCGGCTACGGAATGCCTGTATTCTGTAGCTATTTTGCAGAAAATTGTTAAAATAGCAAAAATCATGAAAATACAATATGCTAATCAATTTCATGTAACCTTTAAGCAATCATAATCATTCTTCATTGATTTTAGGCTTATGAAGTGATAAAATAATGATGAAATGAAGTGAAGGTTTGTAAAAGAGAAGGCAATTCTAAGGCTCAACATACCCCCAACATAGACTAACATATCATGCAATTTCAGCCAAAACTTATTCCTTGTTAACAAAACCTCTATTAAAACATGTCCTTATCTTTTGCTTCTTTTGGTAACCATCATTTTCCAATCTCATTAACTTTTGAGGTGTTAGTTTATCCATCTTCCTTTTATAGTGGAGTGTCAAGTTTATTTTCCAATAATAATATGGGTTTACTTATTACTGCTCCATCGAAAGATTTGGCGAAGATTTTGTAATCCTTATGGAAGCCATCAAATTTCTCGATAAAATTTAGCCTCCCTGCTTGTTGTAGTAGTTCCTTGACTTATGGATATCCTTCCAAATACTTGACTTCAACTGATTCTATCCTGACAATTAGCCACATTCCTCCTTTGTGCAGATTATCTTCCTTTCAGAATTACTTTTCTATGCTTGAAGCTAGATTGACTACAGAGTCTAATGCTTTATTTTGAAACTGTATCTCTGTGTCTGAAGATGGATTAGTTTGAAGAATGATGCTTCACCCTTAGAATTACCTTTCTACACTTAGAGATGGATTGGCTGCAAAGTGTAATGGAGGTGAATGGATGGAGGGATTAAACTAAAGGAAAATGAAGTAGTATGGATCAATGGAGAATTTATGACGACCTTGTGGTGAGATATGGAATGATGGATAAGGGATATGCATTGTCAATTGAATGATAGGTTGTTTAGAAACACATGATTATACATTGTATCTATTTCATGTTTTAACTTTTTGCTATTAAAATAATTTTCACAATTTACCTCAGAATTTTGACCTTGTTAATTGCTGTGCTTGATGTTGTTCCTTTGGTCCTCTTTGAGCATGTTGGTCTTCAAAACAGAATCCTTCAATTTCCTGTAATCATTATCTCTTTGTAGGCTGTACAATTGAGTCAGAATTGCTGAATAAGATGTGGCTACAACATGCAATCTGTAAAAAGAAATGATGTATGCTTATGGAATATGGATGTGAAATGTAATGGAGTGAAAGTGAAATATGACTTGTGAAATGGAATGAAAGTGGCGTGAGATGGAGTGAAAGTGGGGTGAGATGGAGTGGAATTGTAGAATGAAATGAATTTTGAAATTTCTCTCAAATGGTACATCAGACTTCCCTGAAATTTTCTGAGGTTGTTACCAATATTATTATGCATCTTCCGACGAAAAATATCTGCCATTGGTTACATGGATCTCCCGAAAAATGAGAAATGGTTGTAGGTGAAAGTGGCCAATTTCTTGAAGAATACACACTAAAATTTTCTGAAATTTTCTATGTTTATTCAGCCTACCTCAATTCATTTACCATAAATATTTCAGGACCAACAGATGCACGGTTTGAAAGTTATGATAAAATCAATTTCTACCCTGCTTCACCCTTCATTCTGCCCAATGTTCCAATAAAAAAGTACGCCACGAACTCATCTTAAGGCCGAATTGAGTGATTCAAAAGGGAAACTATGTATTTTTACCTTCTCTACTGCCACATGCTTTCAGAATTTCATTTTGATGAAGAAAAGGCATTTCTGTACAAAAATACTGAAATCTGTCCTAATCTGTCCATAATGCTGAAAAATGAAAATCTGCCTGAAAAACCCTTCTGAAATGCCCTTAAAAATTGGTTTTTTTTTTTTAAAATTCTGTCCACGTCTTACTCAATTTATCATATTCTGAGAAAACTGAGAAGCTCATAATTTTTTATTTCTGCTCCAATTTCTTGCAATATTTGCGCCAAAACTGCCTTCTGGAAAAAGTTGCAAAAAACAAAAACAGGCTGCTACAGCAATAGCTGCAGAAACTACCACTTTCCACAGCTGTTATTGAATTGAAAAAAATATGAACATGCTGCTTCAAGAAACTAATAAAATGTATTGCTGCAAGTTGTTGTTGATTCCATAAAACCATTAGTCTTCATCAAAGCCAACATTCATGGTACAATTCTTACCATGCGAATAAATGTGTCGAAGTCGAGCATGGGAAGAAATCATTGGATTACCGATCAATAATGAAAATCGTTAACCAGTGCGAGACAACTCACCGATAATTTAAATGAGTGTCAAGGTACCTCAGTGCATCTTGACAGGGACGAATGAATGTGTCGAAGTCGAGTCGCCTACAAGATTTGACAATCAAGAGACATTGTTGTTTTCCCATTGTTACCAACGAGGAGGCTTCCCATTGATGAATGCAAGCTCCAAGGCACTCCAAATAATCTCTAATCTTGATCCCAGATAAAGTGTTGAGGTCGATGGGACAAGATCTGTTGGAAGGTGGACCTTAAGGAATTCCACATCATCCAACTCGAGCATAGAACCAGGAATGATTTGAAGAACCATGAAAGATTGAAACCATCATGAAATTGCAGAACTTATTGTGAACTTTGCCCGCCAGTTGCCTGGTTTTCAAACAAAGCTCATGTCCAATTGCGCCAACAAGCTGGTTTTCACAATAGGACTTATTTTTCTCTTTATTTTTTATTTTTTATTTTTTACTTTTTTTTTTATGTCCTACTCTACTTGAAAAAGAAAATCTTGTTCAAGTATATGAATACTTCTAGTGGAACCATGTCTGTAACAAGATGATAGATGAACTCATATGTAGGTTTGAAAGACACTCTTTGATATGTACCTGTATATGAGATGCCAATTGTCTTGATTTAGATGATGTCAAAAGATATTGAATAATTGAGCATTGGAATCCAATGACTGAATTGAACCAAGATTCAATGTAATCTTGTCTTCCTTGTCTTTCCTCTATCATGAAATGCAATTCTTCGGAGATATGATCTTCATTCATAGAATCTAGTGATAAGCATGCATGAGACTTTTCAATCTCTGGTTCCAATATCTTCTCTTTATCAATAGACATCCCTGATTCTTGGACCTTATATGAGTCTTCTTCTTCTATTTATTGTTCTTCAATGACAACTGGTGAATCATTTTGCAACACCTCAGATTTGTAAGTTGATTGAGGTGTTTTATTGTTGGGGATATGAAATGGTTGTGGAGGTAGTGGAGTGAGGAATCTTTGGGGTGTTTGTGTGGATGGTAATGGAAAAGGTTGAATTGAGGTAAAATGAGGGTGATATTGATGTTGTAGTGGAGGTAAATGGTATGGATAATATTGATCATGGTATTGAGGATAGAGAGGGAAAGATTGAGGATATGGTGGATTTCCTTGAAGGGCCTTTGCCAACTTTGTTTCCAAGATGGGTTTTGAGGTTGGGATTGATATGGCCAAGGTTTCCAAGGTTGGTTTTGAAGTTGGGATTGAGATGGAAAAGGTTTCCAAGGCAAGGGTGTTCTCCAATTACCTTGAGGTTGTTGTGCATAACCTTGAAACTGTGCATAAGGATATTGCATCATATTGGGTTGATGAGGCTGCCATAGCCCTCTTGGAGCTACATAACAAAGTTGCTCTTGTGCTTGATTTGCTCCATTATCCTTTTGGTAAATTGCTTTCAACCCTGGTAATGATGGGCAATCTTCAGTAGTATGTGATCCTGCACAAATTTTACACATTTTAATGTTATCACATGGACATTCATGCAAAGCATGTTTCTTTCTACATTTAGGGCAAAATATAAATGAAGCAACTTTTTTCTTGTTTTGCACTCTTAGCATGTCAGTTTGTTCATTTAAATTACCAAGAATGTTTATCAAATTGTTAGGTTCAGTTTGACTTACCAATTTTGATGCTGACTTACTTACTTTTGCCACAAATGGATGTTGAGGGGACCTTACACACTTTTCTTTTCCTCTTGATATGTTTTTGCATAGTTCACAAATTTCTTGAAATGACAATCGATAAACATCTCCTTTTCCCACAAGATTAAGAAGATCAATCCATTCATCCTTTATAGCATTTAGTAGGAGAGTTTTTAATGCATCTGATCCTAAATTATGAAATTTAGATCTTTTGATATTATAAGTAAATCTCTCCACTAAATCTTCTAGGCTTTCATCCTTTTTTTGGTTCATCTTAAAGAATTCTTTTCTAAGGTCATGGTGCATGCAATAACCTTTCTATTTTTCAAAAAATACTCTTTTCATATCATCCCATGTCCCTATAGAATTTGTTCCTAAAGTCATGAACCATCTAAGAGCTCTATCCTTCAATGTTGCTGGAAACAAATTCAATTTTTGCATGTGCAATGAGTAGCCATAAGATCTACAAATTATTTCAAATTCAAAAAGAAAGGTTTTCGGGTCTTCTGATCTCATACCTTTGAAGTTAGGAAGTACATATGGATGGATGTTCTTCATTTGAACGTGGATATCAGTTTCTTGAATGGGAAATCCAAAAGGATCTTCCTCATTGTCATCATCTCCATCTATTTCTTCAACCTCCTTTGTCACCTCTTCTTCTACCTGTAAAAATATGAATTCATAATGTGGATGTGTGGCTCTTGCACACATGATAAAGTGGGTGTGGTAGGTGTTTTTTTTTTTTTTTTTTTTTGGATGTAAGAAATAAGGTTACCTAGTTACACTTCCCCGGCAACGGCGCCAAAATGTTTGTGCTCAACCTAGTCTCCTAAATTGAGTTCATTAATTGTCAACCAGGGTCAGTAAACTACTGAAGTGAAGTGCACCATATGAGCCTAAGTAACCTTTTCCTACTTCGTTGTGTTTAGTGTTTTCTGATGTTTTTGGTTTTATGGTTTTATTTTGAAAAGGAAAAGAACTAAGTGCTAAATGAAGGTAAAATATTGGTCAAAACAGAGTGAAGCCTAAACTATGATGGTAAATAAATGCAAATGCTTAAACAAAACAGAGTCTAACTATGACTAGCAACCAACAAATACAAAGCTTGATAATGACTCTATTGTAAACTCACAACATGAAATTGAAATGAACCTGAGAAATGAACAAGTTAAGTGTAAATGAAGTTTTCTCCTAAATCACTAATAAAACAGATAACTTACAATGTACAACATCTCATCCATGAATAAAGATTTGTTGGAAAATATGTGGAAAAGAATATTTGTAACAAGGTAAAGTTTCTACTCTAAACTAGTTTCTACTTCTGTTTTGCAACTCAATTTAACACCATTAAACCTTTCTCAAAAGTTATAGATTTCCTTTCAAAAATAGTCTTTGAGAAAGAGGCGTGTTTGTGAAATGATAAAGAAGCTGCAAAATACTCCAGACCTTATAATAATACTATCTTTTGTCCAGATAATTGTGTATGAGTATGAATTTTGAACAAAAGAAGTTTTGTAAATAATTAAGCCTGTGAGATTGAATTGATCAACTAAGACAAAGTAAGCTACAATGGACAACAGCTAAACTTGAAGTGTTAAAGCAATGAGTTAAAACTAAACTAAGATGCTATTAATCTACAATGAACAGTATTAAACTAAAGAGCCATTATCATACTTGAAAAGAAAAGACAAAGCTGAACCACATGCATTCTACCTCCGGAGTATTCTATTGAAATTGACATGCCATTACTCTATGAAATTACACAGTCCATCTTGTTCATCATGAATAATATGTTGGAAAAATTTATTAGAACAATTCTGGTTGTATAACTCAATGCAATTGAAACATAAACATAAGACTGAAAGTAAATACTTATCTAAACTGTGAAAACAGAGCTAAAATACTTATCTAAATTATAAAAACAGAGTTGCGCAGGAGGCAGGGGCCCTCCACCACCTGGTAGCACGCAATCTAACTTCAAAATTGACTCAAAATGCTCATAGAAATGATGTTTCTTTCATTAAAGGAGAAAATGACTGAAAAAAAGAGTATTCACGGTTCTGAAATCTAGCAGAAAAAGCCAAAAAACTAACCAGCGTTGCTTGGTCTCCCAAGTCATATTTATAATTAAATTACATAACAGAACTTGAGATAATGTATGGATTACTATCTTTCCCATTCCTATTTGAATTAAAACTCTTATTGAAGGCTGCGTACTTTGCTGCAGAAAGTTGTAGAGTTTGTGTCCCGGTAGAACTCTACCTCTTGGTTTTGGTTTCCCACGTGCATAACCACATGTAGAATTGTGTTCAGACTTTGTAGGGAGCAAGGAATGATGTGGATGAAGTCTGGAATTTTCCCATATGCGTCTTTCTTTGAGACGACACCTGTAACCCACTCAAACTGTAAAACAGCTGCGGAATGCGGGATCAGCTACAGAATGCACGGTCAGCTACGGAATGCCTGTATTCTGTAGCTATTTTGCAGAAAATTGTTAAAATAGCAAAAATCATGAAAATACAATATGTTAATCAATTTCATGTAACCTTTAAGTAATCATAATCATTCTTCATTGATTTTAGGCTTATGAAGTGATAAAATAATGATGAAATGAAGTGAAGGTTTGTAAAAGAGAAGGCAATTCTAAGGCTCAACATACCCCCACTGCAAGACTATTGCATGTCCTCATGCAATTTCATCAAAACTTATTCCATGTGCTCTGAAACCTCTATTAAAACATCCAACCTTATCTTTCTGCTTCTTTTGACCTTAATCTATTTTCTAATCTCTGTTAACTTTTCAGAGATTAGTTCTTCATCTTCCTTTTATAGTGGAGTGTCAAGTTTATTTTCAATAACCATGTCAGTTTTTCTTCTTCTGCTCCATCAAAAGATTTGGCGAAAGATTTTGTAATCTCCTTATGGAAGCCATCAAATTTCTCGATAAAATTTAGCTTCCCTGCTTGTTGTAGTAGTTCCTTGTCTTATGGATATCCTTCCAAATTCTTGACTTCAACTGATTATGTCCTGACAATTAGCCACATTCCTCCTTTGTGCAGATTATCTTCCTTTCAGAATTACTTTTCTATGCTTGAAGCTAGATTGACTTCAGAGTCTAATACTTTATTTTGAAATTGTATCTCTATGTCTAAAGATGGATTAGTTGAAGAATGATGCTTCACCCTTAGAATTACCTTTCTGCACTTAGAGATGGATTGGCTGCAAAGTGTAATGGAAGTGAATGGATGGAGGTGATTAAGCTATAAGGGAAAATGAAGTGGCTATGGATCTGATGGAGAATTTATGACGACCTTGTGGTGAGATATGGAATGATGGATAAGGGATATGGCTAATCAATTCGAATGATAGGTTGTTTAGGAAACACATGATTATACACATTGTATCTATTTCATGTTTTAACTTTTTGCTATTAAAATAATTTTCACAATTTACCTCAGAATTTTGACCTTGTTAATTGTTGTGCTTGATGTTGTTCCTTTGGTCCTCTTTGAGCATGTTGGTCTTCAAAACAGAATCCTTCAATTTCCTGTAATCATCATCTCTTTGTAGGTTGTACAATGGAGTCAGAATTGTTGAATAAGATGTGGCTGCAACATGCAATCTGTAAAAAGAAATGATGTATGAATATGGAAGATGGATGTGAAATGTAATGGAGTGAAAGTGGAGTGGACTTGTGAAATGAAATGAAAATGGCGTGAGATGGAGTGAAAGTGGAGTGAGATGGAGTGGAATTGTAGAATGAAATGAATTTTGCAATTTCTCTCAAATGGTACATCAGACTTCCCTGAAATTTTCTGAGGTTGTTACCAATATTATTATGCATCTTCCGACAAAAAATCTCTGCCATTGGTTACACGAATCTCCCGGAAAATGAGAAATGGCTGTAGGTGAAAGTGGCCAATTTCTTGAAGAATACATACTGAAATTTTCTGAAATTTTCTGTGTTTATTCATCCTACCTCAATGCATTTACCATAAAAATTTCAGGACCAACGGATGCACGGTTTGAAAGTTATGATAAAATCAATTTCTGCCCTGTTTCACCCTTCATTTTGCCCAATGTTGCAACAAAAGAGTACGCCACGGACTCATTTTAAGGCCAAATTGAGTGATTCCAAAGGGAAACTGTGTATTTTTACCTTCTCTACTGCCACATGCTTTCAGAATTTCATTTTGATGAAGACAAGGCGCTGCTGTGCAAAAATACTCAAATCTGTCATATTCTGTCCATAATGCTGAAAATTGAAAATCTGCCTGAAAAACCCTTCTGAAATGCCCTTAAAAATTGCTTTTTTCCAAATTATGTCCGCGCATTACTCAATTTATCATATTCTGAGAAAACCCAGAACCTCAGAATTTTTTATTTCTGCTCCAATCTCTTGCAATACTTGCGCCAAAACTGCCTTCTGGAAAAAAGTTGCAAAAAGACGAAAACAGGCTGCTACAACAATGGCTGCAGAAACTGCCACTTTTCGTAGCTGTTATTGAATTGAAAAAAATATGAACATGCTGCTACAAGAAACTAATGAAATGTACTGCTGCAAGTTGTTGTTGATTCCAAAAAACCATTAGTCTTCATCAAAGCCAACATTCATGGTACAATTCTTACCATGCGAATAAATGTGTCGAAGTCGAGCATGGGAAGAAATCATTGGATTACCGATCAATAATGAAAATCGTTAACCAATGCGAGACAACTCACTGATAATGTAAATGAGTGTCAAGGTACCTCAGTGCATCTTGACAGGGACGAATGAATGTGTCGAAGTCGAGTCACCTGCAAGATTTGACAATCAAGAGACATTGTTGTATTCCCATTGTTATCAACGAGGAGGCTTGCCATTGATGAATGCAAGCTCCAAGGCACTTCAAATAATCTCTAATCTTGATCCCAGATAAAGTGTTGAAGTCGATGGGACAAGATCTGTTGGAAGGTGGACCTTAAGGAATTCCACATCATCCAACTCGAGCATAGAACCAAGAATGATTTGAAGAACCATGAAAGATTGAAACCATCATGAAATTGCAGAACTTATTGTGAACTTTTCCCGCCAGTTGCCTGGTTTTCAAACAAAGCTCATGTCCAATTGCGCCAGCAAGCTGGTTTTCACAATAGGACTTATTTTTCTCTTTACATTTTTTTATTTTTTTTTTATTTTTTTTATTGTCCTACTCTACTTGAAAAAGAAAATCTTGTTCAAGTATATGAATACTTCCAGTGGAACCATGTCTGTAACAAGATGATAGATAAACTCATATGCAGGTTTGAAAGATATTCTTTGACATGTACCTGTATATGAGATGCCAACTGTCTTGATTTAGATGATGTCAGAAGATATTGAATAATTGAACATTGGGATCCGATGACTGAATTGAACCAAGATTCAATGTAATCTTGTCTTCCTTGTCTTTCCTCTATCATGAAATCGGAGATGTGATCTTCATTCATAGAATCTAGTGATAGGCATGCATGAGACTTTTCAATCTCCGGTTCCAATATCTCCTCTTTATCAATAGACATCCATGATTCTTGGACCTTATCTGAGTCTTCTTCTTCTATTTGTTGTTCTTCAATGACAGCTGGTGAATCATTTTGCAATACCTCAGAATTGTAAGTTGATTGAGGTGTTTTATTGTTGGGGATATGAAATGGTTGTGGAGGTAGTGGAGTGGGGAATATTTGGGGTGTTTGTGTGGATGGTAATGGAAAAGGTTGAATTGAGGTAAAATGAGGGTGATATTGATGTTGTAGTGGAGGTAAATGGTATGGATAATATTGATCATGGTATTGAGGATAGAGAGGGAAAGATTGAGGATATGGTGGATTTCCTTTATAGGGCCTTTGCCAACTTTGTTGCCAAGATTGGTTTTGAGGTTGGGATTGATATGGCCAAGGTTTCCAAGGTTGGTTTTGAAGTTGGGATTGAGATGGCAAAGGTTTCCAAGGCAAGGGTGTTCTCCAATTACCTTGAGGTTGTTGTGCATAACCTTGAAACTGTGCATAAGGATATTGCATCATATTGGGTTGATGAGGCTGCCATAGCCCTCTTGGAGCTACATAACAAAGTTGCTCTTGTGCTTGATTTGCTCCATTATCCTTTTGGTAAATTGCTTTCAACCCTGGTAATGATGGGCAATCTTCAGTAGTATGTGATCCTGCACAAATTTTACACATTTTAATGTTATCACATGGACATTCATGCAAAGCATGTTTCTTTCTACATTTAGGGCAAAATATAAATGAAGCAACTTTTTTCTTGTTTTGCACTCTTAGCATGTCAGTTTGTTCATTTAAATTACCAAGAATGTTTATCAAATTGTTAGGTTCAGTTTGACTTACCAATTTTGATGCTGACTTACTTAATTTTGCCACAAATGGATGTTGAGGGGACCTTACACACTTTGCTTTTCCTCTTGATGTGTTTTTGCATAGTTCACAAATTTCTTGAAATGGCAATCGATAAACATCTCCTTTTCCCACAAGATTAAGAAGATCAATCCATTCATCCTTTATAGCATTTAGTAGGAGAGATTTTAATGCATCTGATCCTAAATTATGCAATTTAGATCTTTTGATATTATAAGTAAATCTCTCCACTAAATCTTCTAGGCTTTCATCCTCTTTTTGGTTCATCTTAAAGACTTCATTTCTAAGGTCATGGTACATGCAATAACCTTTATATTTTTCCAAAAATACTCTTTTCATATCATCCCATGTCCTTATAGAATTTGTTCCTAAAGTCATGAACCATCTAAGAGCTCTATCCTTCAATGTTACCGGAAACAAATTCAATTTTTGCATGTGCAATGAGTAGCCATAAGATCTACAAATTATTTCAAATTCAAAAAGAAAGGTTTCCGGGTCTTCTGATCTCATACCTTTGAAGTTAGGAAGCACATATGGATGGATGTTCTTCATTTGAATGTTGATATCAGTTTCTTGAATGGGAAATCCAAAAGGATCTTCCTCATTGTCATCATTTCCATCCATTTCTTCAACCTCCTTTGTCACCTCTTCTTCTACCTGCAAAAATATGAATTCATGATGTGGATGTGTGGCTCTTACTGCACCACATGATAAAGTGGGTGTGGTAGGTGTTTTTTTTTTTTTTTTTTTTTGGATGTAAGAAATAAGGTTACCTAGTTACACTTCCCCGGCAACGGCGCCAAAATGTTTGTGCTCAACCTAGTCTCCTAAATTGAGTTCATTAATTGTCAACCAGGGTTGGTAAACTGCTGAAGTGAAGTGCACCATATGTGCCTAAGTAACCTTTTCCTACTTCGTTGTGTCTAGTGTTTTCAGATGTTTTTGGTTTTATGGTTTTATTTTGAAAAGGAAAAGAACTAAGTGCTAAATGAAGGGAAACTATTGGTCAAAACAGAGTGAAGCCTAAACTATGATGGTAAACAAATGCAAATGCTGAAACAAAACAAATTCTAACTATGACTAGCAACCAACAA
Source organism: Pinus albicaulis (assembly GCA_034641835.2). Lineage (NCBI taxonomy): Eukaryota > Viridiplantae > Streptophyta > Pinopsida > Pinales > Pinaceae > Pinus > Pinus albicaulis. The sequence continues at coordinate 1,434,430,501 of CM076584.1, forward strand.
ATACAAAGCTTGATAATGACTCTATTGTAAACTCACAACATGAAATTGAAATGAACCCGAGAAATGAACAAGCTAAGTGTAAATGAAGTTTTATCCTAAATCACTAATCAAACAGATAACTTACAATGTACAACATCTTTATCCATGAATAAAGATTTGTTGGAAAATATGTGGAAAAGAATATTTGTAAGAAGGTAAAGTTTCTACTCTAAACTAGTTTCTACTTCTGTTTTGCAACTCAATTTAGCACCATTAAACCTTTCTCAAAAGTTATAGATGTCCTTTCAAAAATAGTCTTTGAGAAAGAGGCTTGTTTGTGAAATGATAAAGAAGCTGCAAAATACTCCAGACCTTATAATAATACTATCTTTTGTCCAGATAATTGTGTATGAGTATGAATTTTGAACAAAAGAAGTTTTGTAAATAATTAAGCCCGTGAGATTGAATTTATCAACTAAGACAAAGTAAACTACAATGGACAACATCTAAACTTGAAGTGTTAAAGCAATGAGTTAAAACTAAACTAAGATGCTATTAATCTACAATGAGCAGTATTAAACTAAAGAGCCATTATCATACTTGAAAAGAAAGGACAAAGCTGAACCACATGCATTCTACCTCCGGAGTATTCTATTGAAATTGACATGCCATTACTCTATGAAATTACACAGTCCATCTTGTTCATCATGAATAGTATGTTGGAAAAGTTTATTAGAACAATTCTGCTTGTATAACTCAATGCAATTGAAACATAAACATAAGACTGAAAGTAAATACTCATCTAAACTGTGAAAACAGAGCTAAAATACTTATCTAAATTATATAAACAGAGCTGCACAAGAGGTAGGGGCCCTCCACCACCTGGTAGCATGCAATCTAAATCAAAATTGACTCAGCTCATGTAGCAGAATGATGCTTCTTTCATTAAAGGAGAAAATGACTGAAAACAGAGTATTCACGGTTCTGAAATATAGCAGAAAAAGCCAAAAAACTAACCAGCGTTGCTTGGTCTCCCAAGTCATATTTATAATTAAATTACATAACAGAACTTGAGATAATGCAGGGATTATTGTCTTTCCCATTCCTATTCGAATTAAAACTCTTATTGAAGGCTGCGTACTTTGCTGCAGACAGTTGTAGAGTTTGTGTCCCGGTAGAACTCTACCTCTTGGTTTTGGTTTCCCACGTGCATAACCACATGTAGAATTGTGTTCAGACTTTGTAGGGAGCAAGGAATGATGTGGATGAAGTCTGGAATTTGCCCATATGCACCTTTCTTTGGGACGACACTTGTAACCCACTCAAACTGTAAAACAGCTGCGGAATGCAGGATCAGCTACGGAATGCGCGGTCAGCTACGGAATGCCTGTATTCTATAGCTATTTTGCAGAAAATTGTTGAAATAGGAAAAATCATGAAAATACAATATGTTAATCAATTTCATGTAACCTTTAAGAAATCCTAATCATTCTTCATTGATTTTAGGCTTATGAAGTGATAAAATAATGATGAAATGAAGTGAAGGTTTGTAAAAGAGAAGGCAATTCTAAGGCTCAACAGGCTTCTTCTTCAGAAACTAGGTGTTGCTGCAAATAAGTACACAACTCCTCCACCCAAGCTTTGGCTGAGCAAGTTGGGGATCCATCAAAGGTAGATAGAGAAAATCTATCCATGTCATGCAGCTGGCTCCTCTCCACCTTGATCTTGCAGAACTATTTCAAAGTAATATGATCTCTAAACTTCTCAATTTGAGATTCATACTCTTGTAGGAAATTGCTAAGAGTTCCCTTCTTCAGCATTTGCTCTTCTTTCATCTCTCCCACAACGAATCTGGGCATTTGAATGCATTGTGCATAATAGGGTGTAGCTGCATGCTCACACCTATCATGTACCAATCTAGATCTGGCTCTAGATCCAAACTCCTCAGGAGATTCCATCTCTCCTCTCATCTTCTTAAGATTTTCATTCATGCACTGCACAAATTTTGGAAGAAGCTTTGTAAGCCTATATTCCCTTTTTCCTCCACATAATGGAGTCTTATTTCTATTCATCTCTCCTTCTCTTGATAGCTGCATGGCTGAGTTCCACAGGCTGAGCCAAGATTGAAGCTCAGATACCACTGTAATATCACAAAATAGGGATTTTCTACAACAATAAGAATATCTTAAGATATTCTTAAGTGGGAGATCTAGAAAATAGACTCATATGATGTGTTCAAAAACACATAGCCATCAAATGGGTGAAACAACAGCAAAAGAAGAATGTCTACACATTCCCAAGTGGGGAAAATGCAGAAATTAGACCCTGAAAACGTTATTTCTGAATATATGTGTTTTTACATGGTGACATAATGCTTGTTTCCCTTGGCATATGATGTTAGGCCCTCACATACAAAAGGGGATCAAAGAAATCCCTTTTGATATGTTAAACAGACCTCCCGGCTACCTAACAGCTTAAGAATGGCCAAATCCCATGAATTGAGTTATGCAGAAAAATACTAAAGCATGTAAAGCATTATTTTATGATGGTTTATGTAGTATAATGATGAAATAACATGGATCTAGAGTTACATGGAATAATATTCCAAGAAAACAAAGATCTAGCCTCCTTATTTTATTATAGAGTTAACCCAGCAAGGGTTTCTTGAGACACATGTACAAGGAAGAGCAGATCTGATTTATTCAGCTCAAAAAATGTAGTACTACTGCAAAATTGCAGAAATATAGCTGAATAATACAAAATAGGGGTGAGAATCCCTTCCTCTAGCTTCTGGGAGAAGGGTTGGCCCTTTCCCTTGGAAACTAGCTCAGAAACAAGGATCTTAACCCTGCTGCAGCAACTCTACATAAAATGACGCAATTCCTACAAGGGACTGCGTTTTAGGAGATGAGAACCACTTTGGCCTGCTGCAAAGATATGAAATTTTCTTAGAAATATTCCTAGCTTTTTTCTCAAGAGGAGGAAGGCACCTTCTACTAAGAAACAGACCTGGAAGTGGTGTAAGAATCCTCCACTGCAACACCCTGCAACTCAACAATATCCTGCTACAGAAATAATTCTGGGACTGAAGAATGATGCTTGCCCTTGAGCCTGGATGTGGATAAATACAGGACAAGCTCTCCCAAAAAGCCTCTCAAGGGAAGAGGTGGGATTCCCGCTCGAGAACACCCAATGATACCTTGCTAAACCGCAAGGGGAATCCAAGTCTAAACAGACAAGAACAAGAGATCGAAATACAAAAGCATGCCTGAAAAAGGCCTCCATCCTCTTCATATATAACAAGTGAACCTCTCCACATCGGGTCCCATCCACATGTTCCAACAAGCTCATGCAAGTTGTCCTCCACCAAAACTGCGTTGTCCATCAAGGTGGTTCGATGTATCTAGACAGCTTTGTTGACTTGGTCAAAGTTGACTGAATCAACATGATCCCATCTCTGTTCACACCCAAGGATGCTCAAATAAGCTGCTTATTCTTATTCCTTCCACATTAGGAGTGCTATTGATCCTTCTAAAGAGGTTAATGGGCCTCCCTACCCATTTATTCACCTACCTAGTGATGAAACAACTCTAATATTCCTTTTAGCTTGAAGGCTAAAAATTTGGAATATTACAGTCCTCCCCTCCAAAATGTTGCTTGTCCTAAAGAAACTGTATAAGGAGAGAAAAATCCTCCCCTCCTCTTCTTCTGGCCTCCTCATCAACAGCAAGGGGAAGCCAAGTCTAAACAGACAAGATCAAGAGATAGAAATACAAAAGCATGCCTAACAAAGGCCTCCATCCTCTTCATATATAGCAAGTGAACCTCTCTACATTGAGTCCCATCCACATGTGCCAACAAGCTCATGCAAGTTTTCCTCCACCAAAACTGCGTTGTCCATCAAGGTGGTTCGATGTATCTAGATAGCTTTGTTGACTTGGTCAAAGTTGACTGAATCATCATGATCCCATCTCTGTTCACACCCAAGGGTGCTCAAATAAGCTGCTTATTCTTATTCCTTCCACATTAGGAGTGTTATTGATCCTTATAAAGAGGTTAATGGGCCTCCCTACCCATTTATTCACCTACCTAGTGATGGAACAACTCTAATATTCCTTTTAGCTTGAAGGCTAAAAATTTGGAATATTACAGAAATAAATTCCAAAATAACTTCTTGCACCTAATTCTAGATTGTTTTGCCTCAAAAAACTCAAAAATATAATTTTGCAATAAATGAGTTTTTTTGTTGACTTTTGGTCCAAAACACACTACACAGTCCATTTGCATAGCACCACTTTCAGCAGAAAATAGGGTCTTTTGCAACTAAGTTTTGGACCCCTTCCCGATGTCAGATTTGGGGCTGTGATGGCTTGTTGGAAATATTGATGAGTCTAATTTCCAGAAATGATTGTATTTTTCTGATCCAGCTCCTTTAGCCCATCAAAAATTCAAAAAACTCCAGACTGTCATTTGCGCAGCTCCAGGCCCAAAACAGTGGCAGAAAGATGAAAAAAGTGAGGTTTTTTGACCTTTTGAGGGGTCAAACCTGCTCCAAATAATCTAAAATTTGGTGAGCATGATGTGTAGGTTGAGAGAAATCCAAAAATTTCAATTTTTTCTCTTGGGGGTGCTCCATGTGTTTGCGTAGTGCCAGTGGCGCTGCGCAAATGAGGCTCAAAAATCTCAAAAAACAAAATTTTCTCCAAATCCTCTCAAATTTGGTAGAAACCTTCCTTAAGGGGTTTTGGACAACTTCTGAGAATATTCAGCCAAAAATCCAAGGCTGTCATGCTTTTTTTCCTCTTTTATGGTTTGGGCTTCTATGAGGGCTTCCTTCAGTTTGGCACAAGCAAGTTTGTTTTTCTTGGCAAAATTCTTGGTCATATTCCTTTGCAGCTCCAAACCTTCATTTGATTTCTTTAGCTTGACCTCCAAGTGTTTGTTTTCCCTCTCAAGCCATGATTCCTGATCATGTTCAATTTACATGGCAAGGAGTTCATTTAGGGAAAGTTTCTCTGCTAGGGTTAATTCCTCTTCCCTCTGCCTTGCCAATGCTTTTCTTAACCCCATGGTTCTAGGCCTCCTCCTAGTTTGGCCTTCTTCATCTTCACTCTCCTCATAAGTGCCCATGTACTCCTCTAGCTTCACTTGTGCTTTTTGGGATTTTTTCTGGGCTTTGAGTGCTTTAGCCTCCTAGATGGCCTGCTGGGCACTCATTTTCTTGTTTTGCATTTGGTAGAAATGGATGACATCCTTAGCCCTCTCCAACTCAGCTTCTAGGTCTTCTATTTGTGCATTTTTGTCTTGGGGGATGGATTTTGAAATTCTTGTTTCATCTTCTTCATCACTGCCTATATGGATAAGCTCAAACTCCCTTTCTACTTCAGGATCCTCCTCTTCTACCTTCACCTGTTGCTTACCTTTTTCCATATTTTCCTTGCACTTGTCAAGCCTTGGAGTTGATGCAGATGGCAAGGCCCCTTGCCTTTTGGAGGCAGCAAACACTTGCCTTGGCCCTCTTTGGTATGTGCAAGAAAGAGGTGTGATGGTAGTTTTATTAGGGCTTTCATCATGGCTGCAACCCTTGGGGTTGTCATCAGCTTCTTCATTTCTACCATGATCTTTATCAATCATCCTGTTAGCCACCTATAAATGTTTTGGCAAGCAAACACGTGGCTAAATATTTTTCTGAGCCTTCAAGAGATACATTTCCTATGAAAATATCTCATCCTTGAAGCCTCTGTGTGTCCTTTTCCTTTGAAAAAATCTTCACTGTTGTTTCCATCCAAGAAGCGTCACTGTTTGTGAAAAAATTATGCTCAGAAAAGCCTTCATTTGCCCCTTGTATCCCTGCAAATTTCCCCATTTTAAAAATTTTCCCCTTCCAAAATTCTCCCCTTTGACTCCCAAAATCCCCTCCCAAGCCTACTAAATCATATTATCCCCCCTTTTAACCTTACAAATACCCTTTGTTTGGCCTAAAAATCCATTTTTCCCTATACCGAAAACCTCTGTTCAGCCTTAAAAACTCTGTTTTTAAGCTAAAAAACCTATTTTTTACATATAACAGGCTATCCCCCTTCGGCCCAGCCCCTAACCACTTCCCCTCCATAAACTTGAGTGCTAAAACCAAGTGCTAAGGCATAAGGCGCTCATTGCATCGGAAGGATTGAGCGGAGCGTTTTTCCTTTGTAAAACAAAAAGTTCCGATGCGATGGTGTATTTGTCCATCAGCCTTTGAAACGATCTCCACCGTTGATTCGAATAGATATAATGGTTCAACATTGTTTCACCATGCCCTACCTACTCCTTTTACAAGCCCTCCGATGATGATCTCCACCATTAATTCACTGTTAAATCCGACGGCCATCGCAATCTCGCACCATCGGAGATTCTTGTTGTGCCATTCTTGTTTCCCCCGATTGCGATCACCCGATGCAATCCTAGCCATTGAATCCACAAGAACCAACGGCCAGGATTTGCCCTCACTCCGCCCTATTTTCCCCGATTGGTCACCCTCCGATCCAATCACAGTTGTCGATCTGCAGTGAATCCAACGGTCCAAATGCAATCGCACCATCGCCCATCGAAGTTTTGGCGCTTCCATCGCTCTCCCTCCGATTGAATCGTAGCCGTTCGTTCCTCTTGACCTAATGGCTCATATTTCTCTCGACCACTAACCATATCCTCCGCCTTTGCTCTATCTCTCCATATCTCATCCATCCATTGCATGGATCGGATGGTTCACAATGAAACCACTATCCGCTTGACCCCACCTTACTGACCATGCACTTTCCTCGTATCGCGCTCCTCCATCACCGTCGGATCTCACAGCCCCAGATCCGATGGCCCACATCAATATCACATTTTTTCATGTCTGAGCTTTAACAGTCAGAATTTACGTGATATGGGTGGTTTTCTAGAGCCACGTGTCATTCGGGGACCTATATCGCGTTCGAAAAGTGAAAACCGCCTCCCTCCCTTTTCACTGCGCGAAAACAACAGTTTTGTCCGAAAAAACACTCCCCCACTTCCTACCTCCGAAATTTCATCTAAAAATCTCGACCGTTGATCTGTGCAGATCAATGGCCCATAATGCATCTCAAATTCCATTCATATTCTTCATCGCGTGACCATATCGGATCATTGCAACCGTCAATCTCCTCCTGAGATATAACGGTCCTAATCAAATCTCCCTCTGCCCATGACTGGTTCCCACCATCTAAGGTCCATTTCATATGTTTTTCATTGCATTTTCCCCATTCCCTTTGTATTTCGCTCAAAGGTCAAATTTTCATGTTTTACATTGAAAGTTATATCATTCTGCCCCACATTAAAACTTTAATGTTTTATATTAAAGTTTTTTCATTTCGCCCAACCTTCAAAGGTCATTCCATTAATTAATCCCCACCGCCAATCATCGCCTCCAGATCTGATCGAACGATCCACATGCATTCTTCCACCAAACTTCCACCAAGCCATTTTTTCACCATAACACTGTGTTTTTCACCATTTTCCATTGCATCCACAACATTCACCTCTGTTGCACTGCCATTCTCATAGCCTTCCACTGCATCCATCCTCCCACCACATGGATTTTCTTAACATTTTTTAATTTTTTTGCAGGGTTACTGGCGGTGAAAACCGCCATTGCTCACAGTCACTGTTATAGTGACACAGAGCGCAGAAGAGGCCATTTTCAGAGCCTAAGATTATAGAGAAATGCCTGGGAAGGTGTTTAGAGTGGAATTTTTCATTAAAGAACAGAGTTTAACTCTGTAATACCTCTCCAGCAACATTAAAGCTCAAATTTCATAGACAGAGACAGTCATGAAGCGGCAAAGAGTATCAGTACAGGATTAAAGAGTTTTAGTGCCCAGTATTGAAGATTTTAAGCCTTAATCCAGTGTTTAAAATGTGATTGTACCAGATTGAAGACCTTGTGATTAACACAGAAGGCCTAATGAGGCCTAATGCATAGAAAACAATATTATCAGTGTTTCACATCAGCAGAAGTTTCCTTCCTGTGAAAGGACAAAGTACCGTAATTTTTTTATTCTATATCGCATTGCTGAGAAGATTTCCACCCTAACAGAAGTCCTAATTCTACCAGAGCATTTTTTATGCAGTATGGCAGACCTCAAAGTCATTTATCTGCTTTTTTTTTTATTCACCAGTGTCGCAGAGTACTACAGCTGAAAGTACATCAAATAACATACCCAGAATTAATATCAGCCTGTCGAAGACCACTCTTTCACCCAAAGAGTACTGAAGATTAATGCATAGATATTAAGACAGAATGGGCCTCGAGACCTCTTCCTCTACTTTGTTTTAATGTTTCATTTAGTGTTTCATCTACCTCCTCTGCCTCTCTTTAAGCTATAAAAATCATGAAGAAACTCATTGTAAAGTTTGTTGATCGGATATCTGTGAATTGTAAGTTGTTTCTCTTGAGATATAGTTCTCTATGTAAAGTTGTAAGATAGGCTGAGGAAGATGTTTTCAGACTGAATATCAAGCTGTTGGAAATGTTTTACATGACTGGTGTTGCTCTTTAATATGACAAGCACATTTCTTTGGATCCTAATTTAAAGCAACGGTGATGTTTTCTGCCTTTGTCTATGTTTCCTTCTATAATTCATTACATTTCATTTCTCTGGTAAGCATCAGAAATATGGCTTAGGATAGACCCTTGCATGGTACCCTATGCTTCTGCTCTCCTTACCTTTGATGTTTTCTACTAAATGTGTTATCTGAGACTTATTCAAGGTAATTTAACCGTTGTAGTAGTTGTTTTCACTGCTAGCTGATGTATGAATTAATGAATCTGTTCTTAGATGTTCTTGTTGGGTTTTAATTGAAAGAATTGGGATACTGGGAGTTTAGAATGTTGATTCTATCTCACTAGGGTCTTTTACTATCAATTGAACCTTTCTAAGTTCCCTTAAGTTGGATGTCGAAGCATTGAAAGTTCAAAGGCTTTCTCTGATCTCAAGTTTTCACCTTTGTGTTCAAATCTTTAATGTTTCCTTTTTCTGAAGAGTTAACCTTTTAGGAGGTGGATCATAGGTGTCTAATGGCATGCCCTGTCCCTAGATCTGATTCCTGAATGTTCACCTTGGAGGTTTCCTTGTCATTCACCTTCTTTCCTTACCATTTCATATTACATTATCATCTTTAAGATCATATGCTTTAGATGACTAGCCCAATTGAAAGCCTTGAATACTTAATAGAAAGTAAACCCTTTCCTGACTCCATTGCCCAATGGTCTCGAGTGTTCTCTGAATTATCTCTCCTTTGCCTAAAATTCTCTTTACTCATCCTTGTCTTGTATTGAAACCTTCCTTCCTGATTCCCAACAACCAACCAAACAAACAAACAAACAAACCTTGTGCCATATACCTAGCCTAAAACCTTAAACTGAACTTCAAAGACATATACCTTTGCCTTTATAGAGAGATCCCTCTCTAGACCCAGGAGGGCTAGATCCTGAGGTCTAAAAGTGGTTGTGATGTTGTCTTATCTTTTAGGCTTGCCAATCTGTCCAAAACATAGGAACCCCAACATAATGGCGACTCCGCTGGGGAATATCTGAGTGCTTTTCATCTTATACATCCTTAGAACCTCAAAAATCCAAGTCTCTAGTTAGATTGGCAATTAATCACTGTGGTGGACAGTAACCCTCTTGAAAAATTTTAAACGTTCCACCTGGTGACTCCATAGTTCCTTAATGATTAAAGACTCCACTAGTGATCATAAGGCCTGCTGATTATCTTGGTTTCAAAAGAATCCACTGGGAGACCAGATTGCATTGCAACATCATCCATGCTAAAGATCATGTCACTTCACCAATGTAAGACTCTGAGCAATTTGCAGAAACACAGCCAAGTCCTCTTGAAGAGTTTCATTGTGGAATATCAAGTATACTGGCAGAACTTAAATGTGAGGACCTTCCAAAAATTTTCCTTCTCAGCTCAAGATTCGATGCTCAACCTAAGCTTAAGAAAATTTCCTAGACTTGGTGGTCGAAATATATGAAGCTGAAATTGAAGTTTTAAACTCACAAGAACAAACATGTCAATTCAGAGACCCCAGAACATTTTTGGAAAGCCTTCCTCCTCCTAAGCAACAAGAAATTTCACTACCTCTCAATACGCAAGAAGAGGATGATTGGGCCTTCCAGAGCCACACTGAAGATGTAGTGACCCAAGCTTCCAAGGATGCAGGTAGCCTACCATCCATGGAAGGCCTGAAAGAAGAAATTTTACATCATGTGTTCATTGATCCTGTGGCAGAGTATATGGAGGCCCTGATTGGCTCAAGTTCCCAAACATTGACCCTTGGAAGGGACCAGATGCATTAGGAGTGGTCATCACTGATGGTGGCCTTGGTTTTTAAGACCCACATTCAAAGTACTCCATGGTTATCTCTGACAAGCAGTCAGATCTCTTTCTCGTTTTTGCTACTATTGAACTGGCTACACTGGCACTATTGTATCATATAACACAGCAAAGATTTTCAAGTTAGAGTAGGATAGGTAGGAAATCTCAATAAAGCTCAGCCTGTGAGAATTTAGTTAGTGGTTTTTAATTTCTTAAAATTCCAGCAAACCAGACAGTCTAATCCTGGTTTGACTGGTTTTAAATTTCTATTGTAGAATGTAGAGAAGAAATCTGCTAGACAGTTTAATCCTAGCAGATATTAGATTAGGTAGAGAAGCTATGAGGCCAACAGTTTAATCTGGTCTCATGGAGGAATAAGGGTAGAATTAGATTAGTTTGTTTTCCACTTTCAATAAAAAAATGATGGAGAAGGTCTACAAATTCAAATGCACCCTGAAGAAAAAATGTTAGGATCGTAGGATGGGTAGGTAGATTGTTTGGGGAATGTTTTCTGCTGATTAATATCCATCATGTTTGTACATCTGAATCAAAGAAGAAATATGGTTCAAATATCAGGCATTTGGCCTACTCCAAAGGTCATTTTCTGAATTCTTGACACCTTCAAGAAGATGCCATCCCCATGTGGAGCCACTGTTAGCCACCTATAAATTTTTTGGCAAGCAAACAGGTAGCTAAATATTTTTCTGAGCCTTCAAGAGATACATTTCCTATGAAAATATATCATCCTTGAAGCCTCTGTGTGTCTTTTTCCTTTGAAAAAAATCTTCACTATTGTTTCCATCCAAGAAGCCTCACTGTTTGTGAAAAAATTATGCTCAAAAAAGCCTTCATTTTCCCCTTGTATCCCTGCAAATTTCCCCATTTTAACCTTTTTTCCCCTTCCCAAATTCTCCCCTTTGACCCCCAAAATCCCCTCCCAAGCCTACTAAATCATTCCATCCCCCCTTTTAACCTTACAAATACCCTTTGTTTGGCCTAAAAATCCATTTTTCCCTCTACCAAAAACCTGTGTTTAGCCTTAAAAACTCTATTTTTAAGCTAAAAAACCCATTTTTTACATATAATAGGCTAGCCCCCTTCGGCCCAGCCCCTAACCACTTCCCCTCCACAAACCCGAGTGCTAAAACCAAGCGTTAAGGCATAAGGTGCTCATCGCATTGGAAGGATTGAGCGGAGCGTTTTTCCTTTGTAAAACAAAAAGTTCCGATGCGATGGTGTATTTGTTTGTCGGCCTTTGAAACGATCTCCGTCTTTGATTGGAATAGATCTAATGGTTCAACGTATTTCACCGCACCCTGCCTACTCCTTTTGCAAGCCATCCAATGATGATTTCCGTTGTTTATTCACTGTTAAATCTGACGCCATCACAATCTCGCACCATCGAAGATACTTGTTGCGCCATTCTTGTTTCCCCCGATTGCGATCACCCGATGCAATCCTGGCCGTTGAATTCACAAGAACCAATGGCCAGGATTTTCCCTCACTCTGCCCTCTATTCCCCGATTGGTCACACTCCAATCTAATCATAGCCGTCGGTATGCAACCAATCTGACAGTCCAGATGCAATCGCACCATCGCCCATCGGAGTTTTGGCCCTTCCATCGCTCCCCCTCCGATTGAATCGTAGTCGTTCGTTCCTCTTGATCTGACAGCTCATATTTCTCCCAACCACTAACCATATCATCCACATTTTCTCTATCTCTCCAGATCTCAGTCGTCCATCACATGGATCAGACGGTTCACAATGAAACCACCGTCTGCTTGACCCCACCTTACTGACCATGCACTTTCCCCATATCGTGCTCCTCCATCACCATCGGATCTTGCAGCCCCAAATCCAACAGCCCACATCAATATCACGTTTTTTTCGTGTCCGAGCTTTAACAGTCAGAATTTATGCAATATGGGTGGTTTTCTAGAGCCACGTGTCAGCCGGGGACCTATATCGCGTTCGAAAAGTGAAAACCGCCTCCCTCCCTTTTCACCACACGAAAACAGCGGTTTTGTCCGAAAACCCACTCCCCCACTTCCCGCCTCCGAAATTTCATCTACAGATCTCGGTCGTTGATCTGTGCAGATCAACGGTCCACAATGAATCTGGCATTCCATTCATATTCTTCATCGCGCGACCATATCGTATCATCGCAACCGTCGATCTCCTCCTAAGATCTAACAGTCCTAATCAAATCACCCTCTGCCCATGACCAGGTCCCACCATCTAAGGTCCATTTCATATATTTTTCATTGCATTTTTCCCATTCCCTTTGTATTTCGCTCAAGGGTCAAATTTTCATGTTTTACATTGAAAGTTATATCATTCCGCCCCACATTAAAACTTTAATGTTTTATATTAAAGTTTTTTCATTTCGCCCAACCTTCAAAGGTCATTCCATTAATTAATCCCCACCGTCGATCATCACCTCCAGATCTGATCGAACGTTCCACATGCATTCTTCCACCAAACTTCCACCAGACCATTTTTTCACCATTACACTACGTTTTTCACCGTTTTCCATTGCATCCATAGCATTCACCTCTGTTGGGCTGCCATTCTCACAGCCTTCCACTGCATCCATCCTCCCACCGCATGGATTTTATTAACATTTTTGAATGTTTTTGCAGGGTTACTGGTGGTGAAAACCGCCATTGCTCATAGTCACTGTTATAGTGACACAGAGCGTGGAAGAGGCCCTTTTTAGAGCCTAAGATCTGGGAAGGTTCATTAAAGAACAAATTTTAACTCTGTAATACCTCTCTAGCACCATTAAAGCTCAAATTTCACAGACAGAGACATTCATGAAGCGGCAAAGAGTATCAGTACAGGATTAAAGAGTTTTAATGCCCATTATTGAAGATTTTAAGCCTTAATCCAGTTTTTAAAAGGCGAATGTACTAGATTGAAGACTTTGTGATTAACACAGAAGGCCTAATGGGGCCTAATGCACAGAAAAAAATATTATCAGTGTTTCACATCAGCAGAAGTTTCCTTCCCATGAAAGGAAAAATTACCCGTAATTTTTTTATTCTATATCGCGTTCCTGAGAAGATTTCCACCCCGACAGAAGTCCTAATGTGACCAGAGCATTTGTTATGTAGTATGGTAGACCTAAAATTCATTTATCTGCCTTTTTTTATTCACCAGAGTGCCGTAGAGTACTACAGCCGAAAGTACATCAAAGAACATACCTAGAATTAATGTCATCCTGTTGAAGACCACTCTTTCACCCAAAGAGTACTGAAGATTAATGCATAGATATTAAGACAGAATGGGCCTTGAGCCCTCTTACTCTACTCTATTTTAATGTTTCATTTAGTGTTTCATCTACCTCCTCTGCCTCTCTTTCAGCTATAAAACTCATGAAGAAACTCATTGTAAAGGTTGTTGATCGAATATTTGTGAATTGTAAGTTGTTTATCTTGAGATACAATTCTTTGTGTAAAGTTGTAAAATAGGTTGAGGAAGATGTTTTCAGACTAAATATCAAGCTATTGGCAATGTTGTACAGGATTGGTGTTGCTCTTTAATATGAAAAGCACATTTCTTTGGATCCTGATTTAAAGCAGCGGTGATGTTTTCTGCCTTTGTCTTTGTTTCCTTCTGTAATTCATTACATTTCATTTCTCTAGTAAGCATCAAAAATCTGGCTTAGGATATACCCTTGCATGGTACCCTATGCTTATGCTCTTCTTACCTTTGATGTTTTCTACTAAATGTGTTATCTGAGGGCTTATTCAAGGTAATTTAACCAGTGTAGTAGTTGTTTTCAGTACTAGCTTATGTATGAATTAATGAATCTATTCTTATATGTTCTTGTTGGGTTTTAATTGAAAAAATTGGGATACTGGGAGTTTATAATACTGATTTTGTCTCACTAGGGTCTTTTACTATCAATTGAAACTTTCTAAGTTCCCTTAATTTGGATGCCGAAGCATTGAAAGTTCAAAGCCTTTCTTTGATCTCAGGTTTTCACCTTTGTGTTCAAATCTTTAATGTTTCCTTTGTGTGAAGAGTTAACATTTTCGGAGGTGGATCATAGGTGTCTAATGGCATGCCCTATCCCTAGATTTTATTCCTGAATGGTAACCTTGGAGGTTTCCTTGTCATTCACCTTCTTTCCTTACCATTTCATACCACACTATCATCTTTAAGATCCTATGCTTTAGATGACTAGCCCAATTGAAATCCTTGAATACTGAATAGCAAGTAAACCCTTTCCTGACTCCATTGCCCAATGGTCTCGAGTGTTCTCTGAATTATCTCTCCTTTGCCTAAAATCCTCTTTACTCATCCTTGTTTTGTATTGAAACCTTCCTTCTTGATTCCCAACAACCAAACAAACAAACCTTGTGCCATATGCCTAGCCTAAAATCTTAAACTAAACTTCAAAGACATATACCTTTGCCTTTAAAGAGATATCCCTCTCTGGACCCAGGAGGGCTAGATCCTGAGTTCTAAAAGTGGTTCTAATGTTGTCTTATCTTTTGGTCTTGCCATTCTGGCAAAAAAATAGGAACCCCAACACATCCCATGCTCAGTTTGATCATTTTCCTTTTGGCCTTTAACACCATCATCATCACTAACTTCCTTACTCCCTTCTAGACTGCCCTTTTGGTCTTCAAATGGGCTATCAGCTTCTGCATTTTCCCCACTTTTATTTTGTTCATCATTAGGACTCATTTCCTCTTCATTCTCTACACTGTTATCATCTAGATTATTATTAGGAGGCTAACTAATGTCATGATTGTCATGACTGTTGTCATGGAAGTCATGATTGTCTTCTTGGTTGTCTTTTCTTTCACTTGCTGCATTATCAGAGTTACCTTTCTGTCATTGTCTTCCTCTTGAAATTTTGCCTCTGCGTCATCAATTTCGTTTTCATCATCAGCTGCTTCTTTATGTTCATCATCTTCTTCCATGTAGTTATTGTCTTCATCATGACTTTTCTCATTGTTTTCATACTCAAACATATTTTCCTCTTAACTGTTATGCTCACTATCTTTTTCTTTATCATCACTCCCTTCTAGATCTTCCTCATCATTATCTGTCTCTGCCTCACTGATTCCCTCTTCTTGAATGTCAGCACTCTATTCATCATGGGCATGCTTACTGCCTTGTTTTTCATCATTATTCCCTTCATCAGTTTCCATGTCCTCTACCTCTTTCTCACTAGTTGCTGGCTCATCCTCATGACTTTTCTAGGAGATGTTTGTGGACCAATTAGGGTTTGGAGGAGCAAAATGAAGATGGTGATGATGTCAGCTTGCAATCGATGAGTGATGTGGAGGTTAGGCCTTAGGAATGCTTTCTTTGGAGTTTAAGAGGGTTCACCTTGAATTTATGAAATGTGACCTCACTAACTTACCCTCTCTTGAATGATACTGAACTTATTTCAAGGAGGTCAAAACAGAGGTATAATATGCATTGAAAAACTTAGAATTTTTCTCAACTAGGGTTTAGTTAATTCATGGCCTTCAACTTATAAAAAATTCTTGATGGTTAAGAGGGAGAGGCCACCTACCATTTTTAATCTCCTCTGCAGACCTTGGAGGCAATTTGGAAGATGAATTTTTAGCCTTGGGGCAAGTTTGTTGCAAGTCTGGAGGAAAATTCTACATTAGAGTAGTGTTAGCTATTAGCGTAGTGCCACCCTCTATTTTCGCAGTGTAGTGCAAAAATGAACTGAAAAAAAACCCCATTTGCGCAGCGCCAGGGTCTATTAGCACAACGCCAGTCATTAGCGTAGTGCCACCTCAGCAGAAAATGGGTCAACTTGAAGCGAAGTGTTGATGACCTTTCCAAAGTCGTATTTGGGCCTGTAATAGCTCGTTGTAAATCTTAACCTGTCTACTTTCCAAATATACCATTTTTTTTTTATTGGAGTTTATTTTCCTTGTTAAAAGTTTAGTTTCCCAAGACTGGTCAAAAAGTACTAAGCGATGGTGCAAAAATGCAGAGGGCTGGTGCAGACAAATTTTGGAGGCCTTCCTTAACTCCAAATTGAGATCATGATATCTCATTGGAAATATCTTCAAGTATATTGTCTTTTGACTCATAAATAAATTCATTTGGACACTCCAGATGTGAGAAAATCTTATTTTCCCAAGGTCTCTCCAGCAGTGCAGAAATTCTCTTGGGACACCTATGTTTTTTATATTGCTCCCAAAACATGATACCTGTGTAAAACCTAAAGGATTTTTTTCTTCTTGGGCCTATATTGGACAAAAACCTCTCTCACTTTTGTGAAATTAATCTATGTTTGATGAGAAACATAGTTTGAAGCAAAACTGGCCCTGGTTGCGACACATGGCTTGTCTCTTGGAATGAATTCTTGGAAAATGATGGAGGCATGATGTTTATGAGTTCGTATGGACTTTTTCTTGCTGACACGATCTAGTAAATTAATCATTTTCTCTTATGCCTCTTTTTCATACAAACCCTAGCTTAGTTAGAAGAGGAAATTAGGGTTTGGTGTAGGGTATTTAGGACTACCTTGTAGAGGGAGGGGAATGAAGGGGTTAAGGGTTGTCTAAATTCTTGGGGAAATTTTTGGGGGATAGGGATAGATGTTATAAAGTAGGTTAAAGTGGAATTTCAAGAATTGAGTGAGGGGAAATGGTCCAACAGGGAAAAACATAGGCCTAGTCTCCAAAAGTGTCAAATTGTAGCAATATGCTAGGTTTTGTAGAAAAATGATGAGTTTGAGGGATAGGAATGATGGGAAGTGTTTATGAAGGTATATTAAGGATAGGAGGATTTGTAAGAGCATTAGGATACAAGCCTTGTTTATTTTTAACGATGGAGGTCATGAAACCAACAAAAATGCCCTTAAAATCCCTATATGGACATTGGAGGAGTTAGGAAAAACAAAATAGATGGATGAGGCCAAAGGTGGAAAAACATAGTGATAATGAGTGGCATGAGCCCATGATGGGTCCTTTGGGACTAGTGAGCTGACCTTGACATGATGGGATGATGAAATAGTGAAAATTTATCCTAAGGATAATGAAGGCAGTGAGATTTCTAGAACTCACAATTTTCATGAACTTTGTTTCTAGAAATCTAGGATAAGTGTTTAGTCATCCATGAGAAGAAAAAACTACTGATGACTAACATACTCATTCTGAGACAATGTTAATTTATGATTTTTCCTGTCTCTAGTTATTCTCATACCAAGGATTTTTTTTTGCAGCTCCCAAATCCTTCATTGCAAATGAATTTGCCAATTTTATTTTGAGCACATTTATTTCTTGCATGTTAGACCCTGCAACAAGCATGTCATCTACATACAATAACAATATAATATAACTGCCAATTATTTGCTTTTTCAGATAAATATAATGACCAGAGTGACATCTAGTATAACCTTGTTCAGGCATAAACCTGTCAAATTTTAGACACCACTACCTTGGAGCCTGTTTTAATCCATACAAGCTCTTCTTTAAACTGCACACTAATTTTTCCTTCCCTTCAACCTCATATACTTGTGGTTGCTTCATATAGATCTCTTCCTCCAAATATCCATGGAAAAATGTTGTCTTTACATCTAACTATTCAAGATGCAACTCTTCTATTGCTACAAGACTTTAAATAGTTCTAATTGAAGTCAATTTAACAACGGGAGAAAATATTTCATCAAAGTCAATACCTTTTTTTTGTGCAAACCCCTTCACTGCAATTCTAGCTTTGTACCTTTGTTTTCCTCCATTTTCTTCCTTCAACCTGTAAACCCATTTATTCTACAATGTTGTTTTACCTGTAGGTGACCTAAGTAAATCCCAATTCTGGTTATGTATTAAGGATTCCATCTCTTCCTTCATGGCTAGCTCCCACTTCGTCCTAGTTTCTACCTAAATTACTTCTTCATAACATTCGGGTTCACCAGAATCAGTCAACAATAAATAATATAATGAAGGAGAGTATCGTTCAGGGGGTCTACTTATCCTGGCAGATCTTCTGACACCACTTTCAGGTGTTTGAGGTGCATGTTGTTGTTGTGGTGGTTATTATTGTTGTGGATGTTGATTACGGTTATTTTCAGGTGCCTTTACTTTTTCTGTGATCTCATCAAGAACTGTGAATTATTTGTTATCTTTTTCCTGTTTCTTTTCCTGCAACTGATCCTTATACAAGACCTTTTCATTGAACATTACATCTCTGCTCCTAATGATTTTGTGATTTTCATAATCATATAAGCGATAACCAAAATCATTAATACCATATCCAGTAAATGTACATTTCTTTGATTTTGCATCAAGCTTTGTTCTATTTTATTATTAATATGGACAAAGGCCTCATAGCCAAACGGCTTTAAAAAATAGTATTTTACCTTTTTACCTATCCATGCCTCCTCTAGAATACCACCATCCAAGGAACTTGAAGGCCCTCTGTTTATTAGATAAACAAAAGTATCTACAGCATCTGCCTAAAATTGTAAAGGCAATCCTATGTGCAATCTCATGCACTTTTCACACTCCATGATTGTCCTATTCATCCTTTCTGACACACCATTTTCATGTTCTATTATTCGAATTGTCTTCTCTCTGTGAATTCCATGCTCTGAATAGTACCTATCAAACTCTTTGTTGTAATATTCACCTCCATTATCTGATCTGAGAAACATCAACTTCTTTCCTGTCTCAATCTCAACCAAAGCTTTCCATTTCTTGAAACAATCAAATATATCGGATTTATTCTGAATACAGTAAATCCAAGTTTTTCTAGTTGCATCATCAATAAAAGTAAAATAATAACGAGAGCCACCGAGAGATGATACCTGAGCAGGTCCCCATACATTTGTATGCACAAGATCTAATTTTTTGTTCTTCTTTTCTTTCCCAACTCTAAGATATATTATTCTCTTTTGTTTTTATAAATAAAATTGTCACAGAAATCCAAATCAATATTCTTCAAACCTGGGAACAAATTTCTTAAGTGAAGAATATTCATCCCCTTATCACTCATGTTTCTGAGCCTATGATGCCATAATGTTGCATCTTCTCCTTTGGAAGTTAAGCATTAACAGAGTTAGAAATACCATTGGATAAATACAATGTACCAACCTTTTCTCTTTTTCCTATTACCAGGGCTCCTTTAGTGACCTTCCAGGTTTTATATGTGAAAGTTATTATACAACCTTCACCGACTAACTGCCCTGTTGAAATCATATTTTTCTTCAGATCTAGAACATGCCTTACCTCCTTTAATAACCATTGGTTTCAATTCTATTTTTTTACAAGAACTTTACCCATTCCAACAATTTTACAAGGTTTATCATCACCTAGGCGAACCTGTCCAAAATCTCCTTGAACATAGTCATGAAAATATTTCTTATCAGGTGTGGCATGGAATGAGGCCACTGAATCTACCACCCAGGAATCAGTAAAATTTTCTAAAGAAATAATCAAAGCATCTTGTAACACAACACCTATCACATTTGCTTCATGATTTTTTTCTTGCTGTGCGTCTCCTTCTTTTCCCTCCTGAGATTTATAGTCTTTCTTCAAGTGTCCTTTCTTTCTGCATTTCCAACACACTATCCCCAATCTAGACTTGTATTTTCCTTTCCTTTATTTATTGTGATATGCTGAGCTCTTTCCTCTTTCCATTTTTCTTCCCCTAGTCTCTGCAATCAAAGCATTACTCAATGTCTCACTGGAGCTTTTCCATCGCATTTCCACGCTAAGGATAGCACCGACAACATCATCAAACTTTAAAGTACTAAATCCAGAGACAGAGTTACTAATGGACATAACTAAACCATTCCAACTTTCTAGCAATGAGCATAGAAATAATAGAGCCCTAACTTCATCATAAAATTTTACCCCTACAGAACTTAACTAACTGGTAACCGTATTAAATTCATTTAAATGGTCAGCAACAGATCCACCTTCTAACATCTTCATATTAAATCAATGTTTCATAAGAAATACCTTATTTGAGGTCGAGGCATTTTCATATAGTTTCACCAATTCCATAATTAAACCCTTTGTTGTTGTTTCCTTCGATATTTTGAAGGCTACCGATGTCGTGAGGCATATCTGTATTATTCCAAGTGCCTTTTTATCAAGAATCTCCCATTCTACGTATGTAATACTCAACGACTTATTTTTTTCTACTCAATGGTAGGTACAGATCTTTCTGATACAGATAATCTTCCAGCTGCATCTTCTAGAGAAAGTAGTTTTGGCTGTTAAATTTCTTGACCCTAAACCTACCATCTTCCACAATTTCTCCGACTCGAACCAGGAACCCTTCTTTCCTATGAGTTTGTTAGCCAAATAGACCTTCGACTCTAATACCAGTAGTTAGAAAATTATATATTACAAAGAAATTGAACACATAAAATATGCGGAAACATAAAAACATAAATAACATATAAAACAAGAGAGACATAGATATATGTGGTTCACCCAACTTGGGCTATGTCCATGGAAACAACCAGTCCTTCCTTTCTATTATCCAACAAAATGAAGAGACACAACCTACAGCAGATCCGACGTAACATCCTTTACTCTCTCACAAAATCCCCCTTGCTATTTCTTGCTTAGAGTATACACACCATACACAGACGCAATAGAATACACTCATACAACAGAGGGGTTTCCTTCTAGGGAGAAACTCCCTAAATTAAACATAACTTCTACCATCATATCATCTGCCTAATGAATGACCCAGATTGACTATGAAATTAAAATATTTTCCAAGGCAATTTTACATATGTTTTTAGCTTCAAGGGCGTTTCCCCCAAAACCCCGTGCCAAGAGGGGGGCTCTAAAAGGTCGTCACTGCCACACCACCATGGACCCACTAACGGTGATCAAATGATGAGCAGCTTTGCCACCCTGTTAAGAATAGGGGTCTAACACGGTGATATATCTAAATGTAGAAATTATACAAGCATGTATATCCTGGATTCACCCGATCTAACAATGTGCTAAATTTAAACACTGAATAGCTTCTAAAAATCTTTTGTGGAATTATAAACACAATCACTAATCACATGAATATGAAGAAATATCAATCACACACAACACAAATAATTTCCCGGGGAAAGCTTACAGCGAAAAACCCCACTATCTTATATTTCATATTATTTCATGGATCATGAAATAATTACATACAAAATTCTTCTCACAAGAGCCCTCAATACATCAGCTAATTGTCTCACACTATCATACAAAAATTGGCAAATTCCTTAGCCAATTTATTGCCTCCAGATAGCCTACCTTCACTACTCAATCCCTGCTGAATGAAATCCCTGAATTAATGCAATCTTTCCTGCCTTGACTGCGCAAGTATCATGGGCACTACAATGAGTGTTTTCCTGCATGTGTGCAAGTGGATAATGTCACAACTGATAGTCAACCTCCCTTTCACCTAGAACTCAACTAGGTATCCACTGGATCTGACATGCATGCAGCTAATAATATTAAATCCTCAGTTGCATGTGAGATCAGTGATCATGAATTAATTAATATTTAATTCACTAGATCTCTCACTAGTGTATGTTCAGTTACAACTAGTAAAACTGAGTTTAACTCACTTAACTGATTTAACCTAATTTACAACTTGCACCAACTCATGCACCACTGCACTTCAAACTATGTTACAACTAGAATTACTCTACATGTCCCACCAACCAACCTCTAACTCGAAATTCACAAGCCAACTATAATTTTCCACTTCAGTTAACTATTTCAAGTCCACATTGAGAATAGATTACAGTTTAATGCCCATCTAAATTAAGGGATAATAAAAATAGACATGCACCCAAAAATAGCCCTGTGGGCCCCACCCTAGTGTAGGTGCTTAATGCACTAGTGTGGGTGCTGAATATTCTTGTTGAATCTCAACACTCCCTCTCAACAAGAAAGGGATTATCCTTAACCCCGATCCTGTCTCTATGGTATTCAAATTTTCTCTTGGTAAGCACCTTCGTCAGAATATATGCATCTTGATATTCCGTGGGAATGTACTGAAGTAACATGATCCTCCTCTACACACAATCTCTGAGATGATGGTACCAGATATCTATATGCTTGGAACTATCATTAAAGACATGATTAATTTCAATTTTAATGCAGCTTTGATTATCACAATGAATCACTGTTGGATCCATCTGAGAACCAAACAAACCAACCAAGATCTTTCTCATATAGATAGCCTCACATGCAGCTTGAATTCCTGCCATGTATTCCACTTCCACTGAAATGAGTGCCACAGATCATTGTTTCCTACTGTACCAAGAAAATATTTTCGACCTAATGCTAAAGATCCCCCCTGATATGCTCTTTCTGTTCGATGGACTTCCAGCCCAATCTGCATCCGTGAATCCATGCAACTTCACTCCATCCATCCTTCTATACCTTAGACCATACTCTTATGTGTCCCTCAGACATCTTAGGACATGCTTCCCCACCTTCCAAAAGGGCTTGGTAAGCTTAACCATAGCTTGACTCAACTGGTTAACTTCATAGAAAATGTCCAGTCTCGTGTTCACCAAATACATCAGCGAACCCACTAACTGCCTGTAGACAGTAGCATCCACTACCTCTCCAGAAGTAACATTCTCTTTCCTCCAATTTCCTGGAAGAGGACTATCCATGGGTTTGAAACTCTCCATGTTAAACTTACCCAGTATCTCCTTTGCATACTTGCCTTGAGACACAAAACGTTCACCATCCCACTGCCATATTTCCAATCCAAGGAAATAATGAAGGAGTCCCATCTCATTCATTTCAAACTCCCTTGCAAGATCCTCCTTATATGAGTATATCAATCGCTCATCACCAATAAAAATTAGATCATCAACATAAAGAAAATGATCAATAAATCCTTACCCTCAACCACAACTGGTATGCTTGCGTCTCCGCTTCACTTTTGTTCAAGCCCAATCCGGTGAAATAGCTGTCTATCCAAGTGTACCAAGTAGGGGGTGCTTTCTTCAACCCATATAGTGCTCTTTTGAGCTTGTACACATGCAAATCATTGTTGAAGATTTTGAAACCTTAATGCTTCTCTATGTACACCTCTTCCTCAATGATCCCATTGAGAAACGTAGTTTTCACATCCATTTGATGAATGCACCAGCCCATCTGTGCTAAAAGTGAAAGGACGAATCTTATGGAAGAGTACCTTGCAATAGGTGCAAAAGTCTCATCATAATATATCCCTTTGATTTGTGAGAATCCCTGGGCCACAAATATGGCCTTGTATTTCTCCACACTCCCATCAATAGATTGATTTACCTTATAGACCCATCTCGATCCAACCACTGATTTGTCCACCGATATTAGGACTATCTCCCATGCACTGTTCTTGACAATGGAGTCATACTCCTCCACCATTGCATCAACCCAAGTAGGTTGTTGCACTACTTCATGAAAGGAATATGGTTTAGTCACAATACATTTTCTCATACGATCCATGTATCCATTAAATCAGTGAGGAGACTCTCTCTGTCTGCGCTATGAAGTAGGTACTCCTACATTCTTTGCAACATCAAGTCTCAATCTATTAGCTTCCATGGTGCGCCTTCTACCATTTCTAATGGATTGCTCAAAATGAGGACGACTCCATGAACCTCCTCATGTGGTCGATCCTGGGGTTGAGACTCAGTTTTGGGAAACTCACAGCCTTCCTCCTTACGTGCAATTCCAACTCCTCCTCAATGGACAAATCACCATGGCTTTCACCTCATTGAATTTTATATCTCGTCGCATAACAGTCATCCGACTGTTTGGCAAATACACACGATAATTATGGGGTGTTTATGTGTACCCCACAAATATCCCAACTTTAGCATTCGGCTCCAACTTCATCCTGGCGTTCTTGGTCACATGCACATAAACAGATGAGCCAAAAATATTAAAGTGAGAAACATCCGGTTTCTTACAAGTGAAAGCTTCTTCAAGTGTACTCATGCCAAGTACCCTATGAGGACAATGGTTTTGCACATAAATCACAGTGTTGCATTCTTCTGCCCACAAATGCATTGGTAGGCCCTGATCATGCAACATTGCTCATGTTGCACCCACGATCGTTATGTTCTTCCTCTCCGCGACCCCATTCTGTTTTCGATTATGAGGTGCTATGAGTTCTCTTCGAATTCCTTCTTTGCTGCAGAAGTTCTTGAATTCATTAGAGATGTATTATCCACCATTATCGCTCCTAAGATCCTTAGCTTGCTTCCCCGACTCTTTCTCCACCAATGCCTTAAACTCACAAAACTTAGAGAATGTTTGATATTTATTTTTCATGAAGAAGATCCAGCATTTATGAGAAAATTCATCAACAAACATTACATAGTACTTATGTTTTTTTGTTGAAGCAACCGATAATGGTCCACACACATCTGTGTGAACTCTCTCAAGGATACCTAAAGCACGGTTCTCCTTCTCACGTAAGGTGGAATTTACATACTTCCCCATATTGAAACCCTTGCACTGATCTAACTAAGAAAGTGTTCCCATTGGAATTCTAGTAGAAATTTGTTGCATGACTTTCAAGGCTCCATGATGAAGATGGCCCAATCGCATGTGCGATAGTTCGCCCTCATCTCGGCTCACCACTTTTTTCGCCTTTCCCATCACGGCAGCGCAGCCATCTACCTCCATCTTTTAGAGATTCTTAACTCGAATCCCTATCCTCTTGGCTTGACCCATTTTTTTATGTCGCAGGAAAGCTTTTCCATCACTAAAAACAATTTCATAGCCTCTATCCTCCAACATTGCGACTGAGACCAAATTTTTCTTTAGCCCTGGTACATGCATTACATCTATTAATTGAAATGGTTTACCTGACTCCCTATGAAAGGTAATGGTACCAATCCTGGTCGCATTGTATCGTCCATCGTTGCCCATTTCAATATGCATCTGGAGATATTTCTCCTCCAAGTCACTGAAAATTTCCTTATCTCTCGTCATGTGAAAGGAAACTCCACTATCCAAATACGACCAATCCCAATGAACTCGACACCATACATGCAATCAAGGAGAATTAAGTTTCTTCAAATTATATAAGGTCTCACTAGTCGTATCTCCAACATCCTTCTTGTTCTTCTTCTTTTGTGGACAGTTAGTAGCAAAATTCCCATGTTCTTGACAATGAAAACACTTCACCTTGGACATGTCCTACTTCTTGCCTTTGGACTTAGATTTTAAAGGAAATTTCTTCCTTTCCCTTTCCTTCCCTTGGCAGCCAAAGAAATATCCTCTTCATCCTCATTCTTAGATGAATATCCATATCTAGTGTTCCGTCCTAACTCCTTTGAATTTCCGTATATGACCACAAATATTCCCAATCCAGAAATTTTTCCTGTCCATTGACAGAGTCTTGATAATTTTGTCAACTCTTGGGAAGTCTTAGGAGAGCCAACCTCACCAAATCATCATCAGCAATTGTTATTCCCACACTCCCCAGTTCGTCCCGACATTGGACAAAATTTGTGAGATATTTTGGAATGGTGTCGCCCTTTTCCATCTTGATCTTCCTAAGTTTATCTTTGAGTGCCAATTTCCTATGGTCGTTGCTGATTTGGAATGGATATTTCAAATCCTTCCACATAGCATATGGTGTGGCTTTCCCATGGAGGCTTGAGACAATGTGGTCTTGTATTCCCTCCAACAGGATCCTCCTTGCCTTTGCCGCTTTCTTTTTCCATGCATCAAGATTGGCAGCATCTGCAACATCTGGCTTCAGAACATATTTTTCAATGAATTCCTTCAAGCCATTGTCTTCAAGTACTGCCTCCATCATGTCCTTCAAATAAATGTAGTTAGAGCTACCCCTGAGTGCATACTCTAACCTCAATCCATTGAAATCCATTTTGATCTTGAATCAGCTGTAGCACCAAGAAAGTCTTTCTGCAAATTCAAATTCTATCCAGTCACAAACTCAACTCCTGCTTCACTTCTGCAATTTCCTGTGCTCTGATACCATGTAGAAATTATACAATATGAATGTATATCTTGGATTCACCTGATCTAAAAATTTTCTAAAGTTAAATACTAAATCGCTTCTATAATTTCCTTTACGGAATTAAAAACACAATCGCTAATCACATCAACATGAAGAAAGATCAATCACACACAACACAGATAATTTCCCAAGGAAAGATTACAGCTAAAAATCCCACTATATTCTATTGTATATTATATCATGGATCATGAAAAAATTACATACAAAACTCTTCTCACAAGAGCCCTCAGTACATTAGCTAATTGTCTCACATTGTCATACAAAAATTGGCAAATCCCTTAGCCAATTTACTGTCTCCAGACAACCTTCCTTCACTGTGTAATCCCTTCTTAATGAAATCCCTGAATTGATGCAATCTTGCCTACCTTGACTGCGCAAGTAGCATGGGCACATCCAATGTGTGTTTACTTGCATGTGTGCAAGTGGATAATGTCACAACTGATAGTCAACTTCCCTTTCACCTAGAACTCAACTGGGTCTCCACCGGATCCGACATGCCGCCCAATAATAGTAAACCTCGCCTCATGTGATATCACTGATTGTGAATTAATTAATATTTAATTCACTAGATATCTCACTAGTGTATCTTCAGTTACAACTAGCACAACTGAGTTTAACTGAGTTAACTGAGTTAAACTGATTTACAATTTGCACCAACTCATGCACCACTTCACTTCGAACTGTGTTACAAGTAGAATTACTTTGCATGTCCCACGAACCAACCTCTAACTCAAAATTCACTAGATAACTGATTTTTCCACTTCAGTTAACTATTTCAAGTCCACATTGAAAATATATTATAGTTTAATGCCCATCTAAATTAAGGGATAATAAAAATAGACATGCACCCAAAAATAGCCCTGTGAGCCCCACCCTAATGTAGGTGCTTAATGAAACCAGGTGCTTAATACACTAGTGTGGGTGCCAAATATTCTTGTTGAATCTCAACAATAAATAAAGAAGATAATCAGGCTCCACAATCAACAAAAAATACAATTAAAATAAGTAGTTTTCTTCTTTTCCCTCCAAAATTCATAACTCTTATTTAATTATTTTAACTATTATTTTATTATTTTTCCTTAGGATGCCACTTTTAGGTTGAAATTTCCTCTAATGAAAGCATTGTTATGTTGCCAAAATTTCTCCTAGAAATCAAGCATTTCATTGAGAAGAGGATTTCATCATTGAGAGAGTATTCATACTTCTTTGAGAGAGATAAAGGAAGCTTGCAAGGAGATTGAGAAAGGATATTCCTTGTTAAGGATTTTTTAGCACCATTGCTCAAACAATTCTCTCCAAGTGTCTTTTATTCATCTATTGCATCTCTTCTACATTCAATAGTTAATAAAGGGAAATCTTTTCCTAAAATTTGTTTATGTGTTTTCTTAATTAAGCATTTTTCATATGTTATATAGTGCAGCTTTTAGTTTAGGTTTATGTATGCAATTGTTTCCATTACTTACAGTGTTTTGTTTACCCATTTTTTTCCACTAACAACAACCATTTTCTTGTTTTTTCCTTGTACGGAACAACCAACTCCAAGGAAGTTGTATTTTTTACTCCATAGAAACAAACATACCACCATATGGTGGTTAGTCTTGTATCCTAGTCCCATGGGAACTCCTTTATGGGCTACTAGTTTTAGGAGTGGCACTACAAGGGAAACCCCTATTTTGGTTGTTTGGTCTCGCTTCCTCACACCATATATCTCACTCTTCTCCACACATTACAAGCCCCTTTCACATTTTGCCATCTGGGTCCACATTTTTCCATTGTGTCCACAAGGATTCATCCTCCCCCTCCCCTTCTCCACACTTTGGGTCAGACCTAGAACAATGACCTGGAGGCTGATGTAGCTAAAAATAAATATAAAAGCATAATTTTTCCACTTACAACAGGAAATGTACCACAAAATGAAAATAAATGGTCGGGACATAAAAATTTAACACGTGGGAAAAATCCAAACATGAGCTCTACCCCCTATCATTTTGGTCATCACCCTAATTCCTAGGGCTCCTATGAGTTCCCTCTTACATAATTTGGAAACCCATAACTGTCCCAACACCTGATGGGCAATGAATTATCCAATCTTAAGGGGGTAATCATTACTACATCATACACATAATGCTCTTATACCCTGCAACCCCGAGTAGTATAAGAAATAAAAAATAATAAAAGGAAAAAGGCATATGAAGAAAGGTGGAAAAGAAAAGGTCGAGGTAACTCATGTACCATGATTTCTCCCTCCTACATCCATACACTCAATGTGTGGGATTCTCTCATTATAGATACCCTTGTACCATCACATGTGGCCTAGATCCTTCCCAATATCCCCACTCTGTCCCATCATCACTTCACATGAAACCTGCCATTTGATGGATGTACCATGGACTTGTGACTCCCTTAGAGGTTGAAACCACCTAATAGGGTCCTTTATTAACCTCTCTTGTTGAGCTTGGTGACACTTTTAGTTTCTAAAGCCCAGTTGGAAGGGCATGCCACTATGAAGTGTCCACCTTTGCCCCTGATTAGCAAGCTTATTTACTCAATTGCACTAATGGATTGTTGTACTAGAAGGTGAGGAGACGCGTTGGATCTTATACAAGATTGCAGGTATGTCTTCCTCTTGGACTTGGCCTCCCTATACGAGATTCAAGCCCTTTAGTGGGTCATAATGGCACTTATAGGGTGAGCATTGAAAGCCATAGGCCTCCACCATAGCAGAGCATTGATTGTCATACCATAGGTTTCTTCAACACCACATATTGTTTGCTCGTGCCCCATCCACACAGAGACAATGATGTACTTGGACCATGTTGCCCAGTCGGCCACACAATTGCACCCAACACTTTGCAGTTGATCTAGGGCCCAGATGGGGTTTTGTCTCATCCAGAGAGACACAGGATGGAATGGATCATCTTCTAGCCCTCACTGATGGAGCATCAACTTTTTATTGAGCCACTGGAGACCCATGAGACCATTGGTTGTGCCCCATAGCCACTTGGGAGCACCACGGGATACTTTGCTTGGAAATCAAGGGACCACCCCTTTGATCATTATTTTTGGATCCCTCCTCTTCATCATGGCACTTATAGGACTCATTCAAGCCTTCCAACGACCATCTTGACCATTATTCTATCATTTCAACTAGCTTTGGATGGCTTATTTTTTATTTATTGAACTATTTGGTGGGCTTGTAGCCAAAAGAGATGTTATTTTCACATTAAAATATTATTAGGGGCTTAATTAGGCCAAACTTGATCTGAATATGGGAAAACTAGTTATCTCTATGCTAGCTCCCTCATCAGTATTAAAAATGTGTTTAGGATCGTCTCATGTTAACCACTTGTGAAGGGGTTTATGTGTGTAGTTTCATGTGTCTTTGATGATCAAATTATGAGTTAATTAAATTTTAAAAACTCATATACAACAATTGAAATTTAGAAATATAACTCACAACAATCACATAACACAATGGATGATAATCAAGTTCACTCCTCCTGGGCTACATCTCCATGGACCTGCTTTAACTGTTTCCGGAAATAACTCCCCAAAGGTTTTCAAAACCTTCTGCGTATTAGGGGCATACCATTCAAGAAGGACTCACTTGACCTATCTTTTATGCTGAAAACTAGATTTAATCAATTGTGGAACTTACCCGAAAGTCCTACGTTTGATGTAGATCCCGCAGGGTTCAAACCCCCAGCAACTCCTCGTGCTTTGTAACCTGGAAATCAAGAAAGAACGAACACGAAAAACTAGTTGTACAGCATATATTGTTCCTAGATGTCAGTATAATTCATGTATAATATCATATAAGCAATAATGAATGTTTAACTAACAATCTTCACACATATATAGACACGTGAATATTCAGGAAAAATATGGTACTTCTTATTATAAATGGCATGTACAAGAATAGAAAGTGGAGAGATCACCTAAATCCTTCCACGGCCTTCGAGTAGACCATCCTCTGGATCCAGCTAGCCCTCACCTCACTAGGATTCTTCCAAGATGTGTGCACACGAGATGTCATATAGGATGATGATCATCTTCAAGGAAACAAGGGTTTCCTGAATATACTTGGGAAGTGCAGGAGGCACGAGAACATCAGACTTGAAATAGGGATCCAACAGAGTATAATATCTATAATTTTCTCTCTCCCTTAGGCCATACACATGAGGGGATTTTATACTCCCTCAAAGTAGTTTCAGCAGTTGGAAACAGTTGGGCCATGGGCTGGGGTGGTTGAATTATGAGAATAACCATCAACCTACCACAAAAATAAGGAATTTATATATTTTTTAATGATTTAAATGGCATACACGGAAAAGTATGAACGGACTAGCGTATATACATGGAAAAGTCTAGGCATAACCGCGTATGGGATTTTTAACACTGTTTTTTATGAATTTGTTCAAGTCTGGAGGGAAAGGGTGCCTAGGGCCAAAGAGACAATAATTATTCACATGAGGGTGAAAAATGATGCTATAACAGATGCCCCCTAATATATGAGGTCAGAAGGGGTACATGATGGCCGAAATATATTATGTGCATAGAAAAAACCTTGCGAAGAAAAGAGAGGATATCACCAGATTTCAGCTTGTCAAAAAACCAATGAAAGAAGTCAAAGAGTTAACTCATGTCTGAGGCGGGCATCCCCATGCTCAGTGAAAGAAAAACATGTCTATAGATCCAAAATGTATACAAGTATAACTGAATTGGAAAGTACATAGTGAATCATCTGAGCACTACCCAGAAATACAAGTCGAAAATCAAGTGCAAGTATCAGATATAGAATATTGATCAATGATGTTGTAGTAGATATCTGATCACTCTAGTAACTGAATCTCTAGGTACCACATCATAAGAGGTGGAAAACATGGTACAATCACACAACTCGGGGGCCAACATATAAGATGTTGCTATACTGAAACTGCAACATATAAGGGTGGACGGTGTCACTGGCAGAAACTAGATGAAATGTCAATAGTGAACTGAATCATGTTGATGCAAACCCGAGGTCTTCACCGATCACTATGGCACAATTCTACACAATGGGAATGAATGAGCTAAAGTCGACCATGTGAGAAATCGTTTGATTACCGGTCAATAATGTAAACCGTTAAAAAACGCGAGACAACCCACCGATAATGATAATGGGTGTCAAGGCGCCCCAGTACAATCTAACAAGTGCGAATGAATGATTTGAAGTCTAACACTTGTAAGAATCTATCAATTAGGAGGAAATAATGAATCCTCATTGTCGACAGCGAAGATTCTTCCACTAATGACTGCAAACCCTAAGGTACTGACAAAAAGAATCTAGACTTTATTCCTAGAGCAATGAGTCGGAGTCAATGGGAAAATATCTACTGGAAGGAAGGCATTGAGGCATCCCACATCAGTCCAGCGCGAGTGTAACCCGTAGGCCAAGATTTGGAAGGAATCGAACGAAGTAGAGTGAAGGAAGCAACCCGAAGTACGTTTCTGACATGTACAAGATGAAGCTAGCACATGGAAGAAACCCTCTCAACCAACCAATAATGAAAGCTAACAAAGAGGCGAGATATCCACCGATAGGGTCAATGGAAATCAAGGTACTGCACGAATCCCAAGTGTGATAATGTATGCTAACGTTGAACACAAGGAAAACCACTTAGTCAAAGACCCATAATGATGATCAAATGTTGAGCACAAGGTCACCTATCAATAATGTAAATAAGGCTAGGGTGTGGCTCTAGGTTTACTCTCAAAGCAATATGTCGTAGTCGATAATAAACAAACCCACCGGCAAGAATTCAATGGAGACCTTCTCAAACCAGCACGAGCATAGGACCAAACATCTTATGTGATAGTACGAGATACTGACAAAACCGGGAAGGCCTGAATAATAATTCAAGAGACACCGCAAAATGGCCGACTCAGGGTTGACTTCCCTTGAACAAAAGCATGACTCATGATGACCATGGCAGCAAATAATGACACTGTATAAGTTTTTTATGCAGGAGGAAAAAACAAACTATCCATATGATTGGAAGAGATAACCAACCGGGGGAGAAATGATGCATGAAACAAGGCTATGGCATCTCCTAGGTCAAAACTAAAACCATCCCAAATGAGGAAAATTCATAGTGGTATGTGCTTTGTTCAAGGGCGACAAACTGATATTGTAACTACCATCAAAATATGAAGTAACATCTCGTTCCCGCTCTTTTTAACATATTTTATTTTTTTGTCTTTTTCATATAATAGGCTTGAAAAAGAATAAAATAATGATATGGTACAATGGATAGAACAAGTATCAAGAAACAGATGCACTAGTTCCTGGGATAAGAACAATTCTATGCTCAATGAAAGGTGGCGGAAACTGGTAAGCGATACTCAAAGGAGTGTTCCATCCATGGGTAACAAGGGTGTCAAGTTGCGATAGATAATTTCTTTGTAATGGCTAAATTTGTACAGAGAGTCAAGATCAAAATATGGCTTAAACATCGAGTCCAAATGAAGCCGACTAAAGACCAAGATAAACAAGTAGTCAATATGCAATGTAGTAATGCAACTGAAGAACACTAGGGAGCCTCTAGGGTAATAGCCAGAAAAATGATAATGAAGAAGAAGAAGAATGAAGCTTCAACATATAATTCATGGTGGGACAAAAGAGGACTCCCGAGCCTACATAAAGTGCAGCATGGGCAACAAGTGCTAGCGAGGAACTAACTAGGAAGCCCATGTAAAGGAAGACTCTACCACCAAGTCATGATTTAAAAAATCGGTGAGTGAAATGGGTTGAATACTCATGACATGATAGGATTGACCCTATGGCAAGTGATCAGAATGGAGGCTAGAATTCAAAATGCAACAGAAAGTGTATTTCCTAACCTATATGCCAGTGGAGATCATATACCTACCATGATAGGTCAGCGGTCATGGTTTCGAAAACCGGAAAAAAATCTCAAAGTCAACAAAAAGTACCTGAAAATACACCCATCCCAACACTTCCAAGCAACTGGGTTATGCAGCTTAATACAGATGTGAAAACGAAGCATAATGAAATTTTTGCAAAAAAAATTCAATTTCTAGGCATAAATACACATTTTACCTCACATTTGGTTCATTGTTACCTTGCTGAATTTGAGAAAAGAACTCTGGAGAAAAAACCTCTTTCCTCAAATCGGGAGCAAACAGCCATCAAAATTCACCGGATAAGTCAATTAAGCCTTAACTTCATCTTTGTGGTTAATTTAATCCATTTATAGATTAAAATTTTTGATTTTTCACCGTGGAAATGATTTGTTTTGGTTTATCATTCTGTGCATACGTGGGTTCATGTGGATGAACCCGCGTATGATACGTGACTGTCCAAAAGGGAAGTCACGTATGCACAGACCGTGATTGCAAAAAAAGAACTTAATGATGAAATTAATGATTTTTTGTAGGATTGCTATCTCTTGGAGAGAACGTGAGCACAGTGCCATTGATCAAGAGGTCATGAGAGACCAAAATTCGCTCAATATCCTTCCAAATTGTGGTTTACTCAAATTATTCAAAATGCAAAATATGAAAAGTAACATCCGGTTACTTGAAATGCTAGTAAATCATTGGGAACTTGAAGCGAACAAAGTTCCTTCTCAAGTTAAATATTCCAGAAGACTTGAAATATCCAAATATCCATGAGGATACAAATATTATATTAGAAAGATGATGAATATGAATTGATTTGAATGTTACAAATGAGGCCTGCTTATATACCCACGCAGGTGCCTCTTCACGAAAGGTCATGTCTTATCAGACGTGACCTTTCAGCCTAATTACTAATTAACTAATTATCATTTATCTACATTATTTATTCATTACATTGCCTCCCCCTCAAAAAAGCTTTGTCCTCAAAGCTTGTTGATGAAAGGCCTCGATTCCTTTTCTTGTTACGAACATCTTCTCGTCTCGGGGCAGCCATCCTTGTCGTCACAAGTTGATATGATCCTCTAAGTGACAAACAAAATTGTCGCACTGAGAATGGATCAGACCATCCTAAATCAATTTTCTGTGGAATCTCGCGGCGACTTGAAACTTGTGCTGAATTATCACTTGAGCGCATTGCACTGATATTAGTATTCTTTGGAATATCAACTTGTTTCTGTTCTGAAGACATAGCTTGATCGAGTTGTCTGCTCCCGTGATTTGGATGTCGATAGGGAAATTTTTTGGTTTGACTTTCCATTCTTAGTTGTGTGGTGATGTTTTGATTTTCTTTTGGCGATGATGTTACTGAGCTGGCTACATAAATTTCGCTTGAAATGTTCATCGCCGGAACTACAACATCTAAGTTTGCATCTTTTGCAACTTGCTTGTCTTCTTCTTGAGTTATGACATTTACTGTATTAGTACCATTTTCCTTCTCTTCAACTTGGATTTCTACATTCGATGCTTTATTTTCGACAAGTTGTTGCACCTTGTTTTCTAAGGACTTCTTGTCTCTCTTCAACTTCTTAATTTGCGTTAGTAATTTGTCGTTGTGGTCCTTGAGGTGAGCAACTTCTTCATTCTTATTAGTTGTGATTTTTTCGATTTCCTTTTGCATATTTTGTATCACCTTTTTAGCTTCTTGAGAAATTACCTGCGAAATTTCTTGTACGTCTTCAGGCGTCACGGAATTTGGCTTCAAGTTAACGTCTTGTAGCGTTATCTTCTTCCTTTTGTAGGTGAATGTCAAAAATTTCTTTTTCATATTTAGGATAACTGAACCTAAGGTTTCCATCCATGGTGAACCCAACACAATATCACTACTATCCAAAAGTAAGGTTTTCATGGTAAATTGAGAGATAAAAGTATAATCCCCAATGTTTAGTTGTAGATTTTTTATGTCGTATTTTTTCTTGTCAAAAATGTCTAATTTTTCGATTATATTTGACTCAGGAATCACCAATTGGTTGGCAATTTTAGGGTTTATATAATTTTTCTCTTCAGCGGGTGATATAGCAATAGTGACATCTTTTCCTGCGATACTTCCTTTAATTTTAAGTAGCGCTTTAGGGTCGATAGGTAGCGTTTCTAATTCTAAAAATCGTCCTGACTTCATTTTTGTATTAGATGTCATTTTGCTTGTTGAGATAAATATTCTTCAATTTCACTCTTTTTAACTTATAAACTTCCTTGATTATAAATCTTTAATAACTTCAAAATACTCTTTTTTTCTTCTACTTTTACTTTAATAGTTTTTTTTTTTTTTTTTTTTTTTTAAAGCTTCCTTTCCTATTAAAAGCTTTTTATTTATTATAAAATATTTATTTTTTCTAAATAACCTTGCAATAATATTTTGATTTTTTGTTTTTTTTTTCTTCCCAAAAGAGAGTACTCTTACTTTCTTTACTTTCTTCACTTTTTAATACATATATTTCTTTATTTTTTTCAATGGAGCTTCTTGTAGTTATTTCGATGTAACTCCTTATATATAACTTTGATATATATATATATATATATTAATTTTAAACAACTGTTTGTAACTTCTCATATATATATATATATAAATATAAAGTAACTTTAATACTTTACCGAACTTTACCAAATGAAGAAGTTGCTCAAGTATTGTTACCGAACGTCACGACCCTTAATTTCGAAATGTTTTAAAATTATTTTAGCCCACACTTTTTCCAGTGGTATTAAAATAATTTTATGTAGTCATCTATGCCTACAGATCATAACAAATTTATGGACATACACTTCAGAGTTCGAATAGAATGCAACACGTGATAATGCTTGGCAGTGCGTGCAGTAGTCCGACAAGGGTGTGTTTGGCGGAGTGGCTGTTCTTCGATTATTTCAAACGACGGTTGGCAATTGTCGCAGAGGTTCGAGGTTTGAAGCACTGAAAGTCTCTGAGGTCAGCAAAACACTATCTCTGGACAGCCACAAATCATCTGAAGCAGATCCTCACAGTTTCGTCCTGAAGTTGACAAACCACTTGAGACAAAAGAGCCTGTGTCTGAAGACTGAAGCACTGAAACAGATAGGCCAGGGACTCTGTCTGAAGTTGAATGCTAATTTAAGGCTATTTGGATACCTGTAGCTGATCCGAACTTACCCAGAGTTCATTCAAATTAAGACAGAGGGTTTTCTGCAGTCTTCGTGTGGTGAGTAAGAGTAAACAACAGATCCTGAACTTGGATAGATTTCCTCCTGTAGCAGATTCAGACAAGGGTGTTCCAATCAAGCTTCCTAATTAAAATTCACAGCGGTACACTAGCTGTGCATTATTTCAATCTGCAAAATTGTACAGGCAGTTCTGGTCATTGGTACATGAATTGTTCATTGACTATAGTTTGTTGGACTTGGAACTCGGTGTGGATTAGTTAAAACTTAATATTTTTTTTAATACCCTTTCTGCTGCTTTTTTTTTTATCTCTTTTTTTTTATATTATTGTTTTAAAATTTGTCTTTGTATGTTCGTATGTGTACTTTTTTTTTTTCCCTTTTTTTTTTTCGTTCAATTTTTTAGATCTGGCCAAAGGCCTCTGAAAAAATCAACAAATGGAGAAACTCCAAAGGTATAGCGAAACGCTACAACAGCAACAATGTTGGTGAATTTTCAATGGCCAAAGGCCTAGATTGTAGAGTATGGCTCTGTGCAGCGTGAGCAGCCAGAAAATCAAACTCCTCTGATACCAAATGAAGCGAACAAAGTTCCTTCTCAAGTTAAATATTCCAGAAGACTTGAAATATCCAAATATCCATGAGGATACAAATATTATATTAGAAAGATGATGAATATGAATTGCTTGAATGTTACAAATGAGGCCTGCTTATATACCCACGCAGGTGCCTCTTCACGAAAGGTCATGTCTTATCAGACGTGACCTTTCAGCCTAATTACTAATTAACTAATTATCATTTATCTACATTATTTATTCATTACAGAACTGGAGGAATATTGTTTCATGATTGATCAAATACCTATACACATAGAGGTCGAAGATATTTATTTTATTACTGGTCTCTCCCAAAGAGGAGATTCGGTAGATTTACATGGCAAGCTTGTGGGAGGGCTTACAGTTGAAGATTACGTCCACGTCTATTGTGTAGAGGGGTCTCAAAAAGTAGGGACTCAAATTTCAATCAAATATCTTTCAAAGCTGCACATGAAAATTATCCTCTTTACTATTGGCAGGGTGGCAGGATATACTTCCTTGCACCAGGCATCGAGAACACAAATGAGTATAGTTGTGGAATGCTTAGTGCATCTCTTTGATTGGTGTACAGCTCTGTTGACCAACATGAAGAAACAGCTGACCTCCATCCGAAAAGCCAAAACAAAGCATTCCGGGTATGGAACCATCTTGATGACATTCTTCTTTGATAAGATTCATGTGCTTCGACCCAAAGTGATCTCATCCATCAGTAGCCCTAGAGACCCAAGAATAGCCCGATGGGCGGATCTGATGAAGAGACTGGGAGGAAGTGAAGTTCCTCGAATGACATGGGATGATGAGTTCTTCCAATGGTGGGAAGAACATATTATTGCAGTGGATGACTATCCCTATGTTGGGATGGATTTTCGAGGTGATCCAAACTTGGTCCTTCCACCTGGCGCAGCATGGGGTGTTATTGGTAAGACTACAATATTTGATTGATTTTTTTTTATTTTTTCAATATATGTGAAAAAATAAAAACAAACATGTTTTTGATTGGATTACAAATGAATTAAAAAATTATATGACCATGACACAGATATGGGACCAGTTCTTCTGGAAGGATACCCATGGCACAAACGTCGCAGAGGCGAAGCAGATGCTGAAGACCCTGGTAGGACTCTACACGTCGTTCAGAGAAACTTGGAGAGTTTGACTCACCAAGTGCCTATGCCTGCAGTAGAATACTTACCAAAGGCTATCCAGAGACGGGTAGTCAAGGTACTGCGAGACTGGGTGCAGTTATTCCGCCGTGTAGCTATTGTGATCGTGTTCTATAGGAACACGAATGTTGGACAGGGATCATAGATTTTGTTGGATGACTGTATTATATTTTTGAGACTAAACATGATCGGGCATAAGCCCTGATTTTGTAAGACAGATGGGTCCAAATTTTTTGTATAGTTTTTTGTACATTCTGATGATATATACATATATACAGCGGTTTATGATTTGATGAAACGAATGTGTGAAAATGTATGATGATTTTGATGATTTGATTTAAAGTATTGAATGAATAATATGCCAGTCAATTGCTTGATTAGCCAATGAATCTGCCATGTGATTTTTAGCTCGTGGAATGTGAATAAAAGTTATAAATTGAAATTATCTTTGCAATAAACGTACCCTCAAAAATAATCAAAACAAGAAAGGATTCTGGACCCGATATATATTGTTCAATTGTGACACTACCAACTGGGAGTCCAAGAATACTACCAATGAATCAACACCCGAAGATATTGCTTCTGAAAGTAGATAAATGACTATAGTGTATTTTGCTACATTATTGGAAGCAGCACCAATGCAAACCCCTCTTGAAACTAACAGTTGACCAGATGGATAATGAAGTACCCAAGCCACGGAAGCTAAGTTCCGGGTGTTTCTACTAGCACCATCGACGAAACCATAATGACTCATGATATCCAATACAACCTGCCAAAGCAGATCAAAAAACATCACCATCACCTCATAGACCGAAAACTCAGATATGTACAAACACAAAAACAAAAATATATACAAAAATCAATATGCTAGGCCAAAGCCTAGGCATAATACCTTTTCAGATAGAGCCCATTTCTGGGCTCCGCCAACTCATTTCCCTCAAAATAAACCAAGGTATAAGCTCCTTTTTTAAGGACCTTTTTAACAATGAAGGGGCCATACCACATATAATTGAATTTACCTGCCCCCAGGGCATCCTTTTCTTGGGCATAAACCAGAACAAGGTCGCCTTCGGAGAAAACCCGAGGTTTGACTGCTTTATTGTACTAAAATTGGACCCATTTCTTATGTGCTTTGTTCATCATGGTGGCATCTCGACGCTGCTCATCAAGATGTTCCAGATGAAGGAGGCATTCTTCAAGACTCGAAGTGTCAGGAAGAAGTTATACAACCAACTTAAGAGAAGGAATCTCACACTCAATGTGAAATATTG
Source organism: Pinus albicaulis (assembly GCA_034641835.2). NCBI lineage: Eukaryota > Viridiplantae > Streptophyta > Pinopsida > Pinales > Pinaceae > Pinus > Pinus albicaulis. The sequence continues at coordinate 1,434,469,981 of CM076584.1, forward strand.
ATTCCAACCCATAAGCTAGTTGAAACGGAGTAAAACCAGTTGCAGTCTTTACTGACATCCGGTATGTCCAAAGCGTAGGATACAGCATAATGTGCCAGTTAGATCTAGCTTTATCAATTATCCGTTGAAGAATGGTCTTCAAGGATTTGTTCACGGCTTCCACTTGCCCATTGGCTTGAGGATAATAAGGAGATGAATGCTCTTGCCGGAAACCCAATTTGAGAGCTAACTCAGCCATCATGTTGTTCTGAAAATGAATACCATGATCAGTGACAATATCTTTAGGAATACCAAAACGAGCAATAGCTTGATTGAAGAGAAAAAGAGTTGTTGTCTCACCGTCATTCCCAAAATTAGGCATAACCTCGACCCACTTTGTGAAGTAGTCTACTGCTACAATAATGTACTTGTGACCTTTACCCGAAGGCGGGTTACAAGTAGTATAATCAATACCCCACTTTTTGAACGGACCGACAGTGACAACGAGGAAGAGCAGAGCTGGATGAGCGTGCATATTTTGAGTATACACTTGACACAGATGACACCGTTTGACCGACTCAAATCAATATTTGAAAATCGAAGCCCAAAATTATCCAGCACGCAAGATCTTTTGGGCTATAGCAAGCCCAGATAAATGACCACCACAAGCTCCACTGTGGCAATCATTCATCACAACTTCAACTTCTTCAAGAGTTAAGCAACGTATTAGGATCGAATCAACCCTTCGACGGTATAAAGTATCACAAATGATCAACTAATTTTTAGCCAGGTGACATAAATTACGGTGGTTATCTTTCGAAAAAGTTGAAGGAAAATTCGCAGTCTGAAGATATACAATGAGATCCCCATACCAAGGATCCTGTGAAGAGATGAGAACAAGATGCTCATCCGGAAAGGATTCATCATAAATTGTATCCTCTCCACAGGGCAACTCAGAAATTAATTCTTTGAAAACTAATGATTTCTTGGACTTGGCAGACATAAACTCAAGATCAAATTCCTGCAAGATCACAATCCACTGATTGTATTTGCCCCCAATCACTCGCCTGCTAAGAACAAACTAAAATGGATTGACTGCTGCCAAAACATAAGTTTTTCTAAGAAGAATATAATGTCTGAGCCGTTGCACAGCATGGATAGCTGCTAAATCCAGTTTTTCTATCGGAGAATACTGGAATTCAGGTCCTACCAAACCACGACTAACGTAGTATATGACATTCTCAGCAACAGCATCATCCTCCTGAACCAGAACCATACCGATAGTAGATTTTGCTATGGCGAGATGCAAGAGGAAATCCCTGTTATAATCAGGTGGACTCAGGATAGGAGTAGAGTTCAATGATTTTTTCAAAGCATCGAATGAGCATTGAGAAAAGTCATCCCACAAAAATGGGACTCCTTTCTTTAATAATCTCATGAATCCTCTTATAATCTCGGCATAATTGACGATAAATATTTGTATAAAATTATCTTTTCCTTGTAGACTTTGAAGTTGAAAAATGGATTACGGGGGAGGAAACCGAAGTATTGCCTCAACATTGAAAGGATCTACCCTAATCCCTTGCGTAGACACAATAAACCCCAAAAACCGACCGGATGTGACCGCAAAAGCTCACTTGTTCGGATTCAACCGGATTTTGTAAAAACGACACCGTTCAAATACTTGACAGAGGTGAGAAGGATGATCAATTCTCTTGCGAGAACGAGTAGCTAGATCATCCAAGTACACCTCTATAATATGTTTGATTTCGTGGAAGGCATATGACATGGCCCACTGAAACATGGCTCCAGCATTTTTAATGCCAAAAGGCATTTTTTTGTAAGCAAAGGTGCCCCAGGGACAAATAAAGGCAGTCTTATCCTGATCTTCACGACGAATAGTAATTTGATTATATCCCGAAAAATTGTCCATGAAGGAGAAAATCCCATTGCGCGCACACTCATCGATAATCTAATCTATGAATGGTGTGGGGTAATTATCTTTCGACATGCTTTTTTAAGATCTCTGAAATCAATGCAAACGTGAACTGTTCCTTGTTTTTTGTCCACCGGGACTGGATTTGAAACCCATTCAGTCAAAGGAACAGGGAAAATGAATCCCACCTTGAGCAACTTCTCTACCTCAGCTTTGATAGCTGCAACCTTCCTAGGGTTGACTGGATGAAGCTTTTGCCTCACAAGCTTAGCATTCTCATAGATCTTGATCTCATGTTGGAGAATAGATGGATCTATACCAGGCATTTCTTCATAAGACCAAGCAAACACATCCCTAAACTCTTTAAAGAGATCGGTGTAAATTTGAATCTCTTCAGGGGAGCATTCAGCTCCGATGAAAACATTCTCGATAACGTTGGGATTCTTGGAGATGTTCACCGGGATAGTCGAAGAAATCAAAGCCATGTTCCCTTCAAAAAATACCTGTGTTGGTGCTAAAGTGTTTAGGACTGGGTGAACAGGACCAAAAGACTGAGGACTTGGAAAACTTGACTCAACTTCATTCAAGTCTGGTAGAAAGTAAGACCAACGATGCAAATCATCCCACGATGTATCTACACCAGTCATAGCTTCCAGGATAGCCGCTTTAGATGGAAGGGTGGTATCTAAGAAATCATGGGTGGAAGAAGAACTAAGTGTCCAAGCCGGGGCCACATCGCCATCCAATTCCTCTGGTGAAAGATAAACAGGAATGGATTCTGTAGATTCAATAATGTACTTGTAAGAAATCTCTACTACAGACATCGGAAATAACGTTCCACCCACTTGACCTTTCGCTAGTGTGGAATTAGGGGAAGGTAAGGTCCAAGGATCCGAAAAATAATGAGTTCAAAAGAACTCTCTTCGAATAGGAGCCCTGGAGGATGAAATTTCATTTATATGAATGGAAGGAGGTGAAATATCGAAAGTACCCATCAGAGAATAATAAATTCCAACCCCGAGATTCTCAACAGGCGGCTTGAAATTATCCACCAAAGGGATAGTTGAGTCAGTAGATGCATTCTAGTCTACAGGAGAACAATCCAGTTGGTCAACTATGACAATCCTCCCTTCATGAGGGAAACAAACAATACGAAACATGGAGGACGCAATAGCATCCATCTCATAAATCTAGTTTCGCCCCAACAGAAGGTTGTATTCCAAGCTTGCATCAACTATCTCAACCTCGATATTTATAGTTTTTCCCCCAACACAGATGGGCAAAGCCGGGACAATACCATGCAGCCTATGAGAATGACCATCAAATGCAGTCAGAAGAGTGGTTGATGGAACAGCTGCAGGAGATCTGATTCCTTTCAAGCATGCGAGAGACATCACACACGTGGAAGCACCCTCTTCAATGACCATTCGAAATATAGTGAATCTTCCATACGATGATCTAATATGGAAATCCATATGATGTGGGAGTCTCTTCTTAAAATTATTCATATCAAATGTAATCATAAGAGAGTTTTTCTGATCAATCGCCCCAATAGCAGTAAGAAGAGCACTTCGCTGAGCTGGACAAGACTGGAGCACCTCAAGAGAAAACATAGCACAAGGACTCTGGGCCAGATCTTCTACAACAGAGTAGTTCTGAGTATCCTTGGCATTTGGATTAATTTTCTTTATTTTTGTAGATGCTTTCAGCATCCGAGCTATGGGCTCAACAGTTGGCTTTGGAATGTGAAGTGGTTTAGTAGTATCAGAAGTACCCTTAGCTTTTGAAGACTCAGTTGTACCATAATCACGAGATCTCGTAGCGATATCTACGTGATCATTCATCATATATATGTTTGATGGAGTTTCCCCTTCCTGGGTGCCGCCAGAGGAAGACCCAGTATTTTGATTCGCGCCAACAACTAATTGTTGCCCTTGGGGAAAAGGGTTTGTTAACACAGCCTGGGAACTAGAAGATCCCTATTGAGCTAACAAGCGTTGTGCATCCTGAATTTTAGGGCAAAGGTGAGTAAGATGATCTCCAGTACATAACTTGCATGGAAATTTCACTTTCTTTTTATCCCTCTGTCCTTCACCAACATGCTTGTTGGATTTATTTGCATCACCCTTCCCGTCTTTTCCTTTTTTCCTATTGTTATTTCATCCTTTCTTCTTCCCTTCAGATTGTTGATTTCCTTTGGGGTTTGAAATCTGGACAGCATTTATTGACAAAGCTTGGGAAGAGGTGGGCACTGAAGGTACTGCCTACTTGAAAGAAGTAGATTGTATGGACAACTGTTGCAATTGGTTAAGCAGGTTAGCTGCACCGCTATCGATTAACCCAATAAGTCCATCACCATGAGGACCAGGTTTAGTTTTGGATAAATCTAATCGGGAGTGAGGAGCATCAGGAAAAATTTTATTTAGGATGCCAGACTGAGAATAAATCAGTTCTAATTGATGGGCCCTAAAAATAGCCTATTCCTCGGAAAATACCCTTGACAGGGATACATCCTTCAAAATATCTGGCTGCAATGATTTCAAAAACCATTCTAGAAGGAATTTGTTTGGAATGTAGGCTTTAGTGACCTGCTTCCTTCTCCGCCATTCCTGAATATGATTAGAAATGTGGGTTGCCTTGTCCTGCTTAAAGTTAGCCAAGAGTTCAGTCCCGACATCATAATGAATAGGCAACTAAAAGTGATTTAGAAACATGGTAGCCAGATCTCCAAAAGTGGAAAAACTGCCCCCAGGTAACTCAATATACTTCTTAGCTGCATTTCCTATCATGGTGAGCTGAAATAATCTCAACCTAATCAAATCATCGATCAGGGAGTTTGATTAACACCAAATATGAAAAGTGGTGATGTGATCTATTGGATCCTCTCCATTCTTTCCTTCAAATTTTGGAATGTCTGAAGGTAGTTTGGTAGGGACCGAAGGCCACCCTGGACTATAGCGGATTGGATCATTAGTCAATTTCGACAAATCTGGAAATTTTAATGTTGCCAGAAATGGTAAACGAGGAGGAGCCTCAAAATTCCATCCTTGATAGGACGAATTTCCGACATTCTGAAAATAATACCCTGGATTTGATGAGGCACCAGGTTGCTAGAAGGAGTTAGCAGAAAAATTTGGGCCATAGGAAAACCCTTGTGACCCAGCATTCGGAGAAGGACCCCCTCCCAACATAGAGTTACTATAAACCGGACCAGTTCCCCCCACTGAAGTAGTGACTGAAGAAGAAACCCCCCTGATAAGGGTTCCAAGCATTTGAAAAGGGATAAAAATCCTAATAAGCACTAAATGAAGAGAAAGGAACATTCCCTTGGTGACCAACGAGAAACTAATTCCTTGCCCCTACTATCGTAAAGATAGGGTTCCACCCCATGAAGGTAGTATAACTTTGGCCTCCAGACCATGGATTAAAATTCTGAGTCTGGGAAGTAAAAGGAAAAGATCCTAAGGAAGGATTCAAGTGAGGAATATGTCCACTTCCAAAGGGGAACCCTTGAAAAGAAGCCAATCTGCTAGCCATAGAGGAGATGGGTGCGGATGCATTTGTAGCAGTAGAAAAGGAAAACGGAGGAATTTCATTAATGGACATTCCAAGACAAAAGGGACCAGATTGAGAAGCATGTGCTTGGGTATAGCCGGAACCAAACACGGCAGCACTAGAAGCAATCGAATATATAGAAATAATGCCTCCTCCCTCAACTTTAGGAGGAGTATGAATACCTGCAGCACTCACCGCTGAAGCTATGTTCCCAGTCGTGGCCATCGAAAGGTAAGAATGTGATGGATACAGACTCTCAGGCCTCTCAGACTCAGGTTTGATGTACTCGATGATAAACGGGGAATTAGAAGAAAGAAGATACAGAAGCGATTCAGGATATTGAGGTACTTCCTCTACTTCTACTTCTAGAAATAAAACTCTCAAGGTGGGTAGAGTACTCCTCTCAGTACTGACACCAACACCAAGACCAGCTACAGAATCTTCGAGCCCTAACGGAGGATCCCTCTTCACTACGTCAGATAACATTGGTTGATAACCACCTTCTAAATTGCTCCTACACCTTCTTGAAGAAGACTCAGCACTCGCGGGAGAAAACCCACGAAGTCGTCTCGATCAATGAATCGATCAGTCAGCCACTTTAAAATATTGATTAGACTCAAAAAATTATAAATATAAGCAAGCTAGGAGTAAAGAGCACTCACTACAAAGTCCCTAAGATACAGTGAAGCAAACAGCCTTCAAGTATTTGATTAGGACCGGACACCAAAATACAAGAAAGTGAAAAATAGGACCCCCCGAAAGCAGTCTGGGGTAATTATGACCCAGATCCACTAGCGAAGGTAATAGAGGTATTTACGTTGACCTCCTAACAACAGCCTTTGTTGGTGCAAGTACCCAAGCTTCGCAAGGGCACCCTCCAAAAGTACTGCTGAAAGTGATACAAGGTCTGCCTCAGGTACCACGAGTATTCCGCCCCGCAGTCACCTGTGTGATACCTAGGATGGGAAACTAAGGACACCAATCCGTATCAGCAGTCAGGCGGAATGGTCTTAGGTCAAGATTTAGCAAATCAGAGAGGGGGTATCTCTCTTCTCTACCTTCACTTTCCCTCGTGCTTGACTCTCTGGAGGAGAGATTTTCCGGTCCACCTAACGGTGTTGGATTTTTCTCATTAATAAACTTCTATGTTTCAAAATCCGAGCGGCCTTGGAGATTTAACTCTCCACTCACATAATCCAAGGCCCCACAACCTAGCTAGTTGATGTATGACACTTAATACAAAAATTTCTAGTTGTTTTTAAATTATATCGCTTATTTTAATTAGTTTTCAAGGGCATATGGAAGTGAAACCAATGATGTTTGTATGATGCAACAAGAAACCAATGAAAACCAAACTATATGCAAATGCACTGATTTCCTTTCGATGAAGAGTGATTTTTACACAGGTTCTACGAGACTATATATTTTACTTTTCTTTTCAGATAATCAGACTTCACACACAAAAAATTACAAAAAAGACTAAAATGATTATGTGAACCTAATGAAAATTACTAATGGCATGTAAATTCTAAGATGAAAGACCTAAGAAAGCAAAGAAAAATCTCTAATGATACCAAGGTTCAATCATTTTTTGGCAGTCCATCAATCTAAATCCAAATCAGAAGCTCAAAAAACAACAAAAATCAGACTTAATGTAACAAAATGAAATCAAAATAAGACTCCCTTCCTAATAAATTCAAGAACCGAAGAATAAATATTTCAACAAGCCTTCAAAAGATGAAAAGAGACCATAAACCAAAACAGAACCAATTGGAAGCAAAAATATTTTTTTCTTTTTGAATTTTATGAAGAAAAGAGACTTCAAAAAAACTAAGAAACTATCAAATTACTGAGCCGAACCAACTTCGAATCTCAAGAAAAAATTCAACAAGATGCTCTAAGCCAACTATTCTACTCTCGTAGAAAGACTTGTATGAGCAAGAGGAAGACAATAAACTCAACAAATCAACTCAGTACAATAGCATAAACTTGCGGCAAACTCAGACTCCAAAGAATCAAAAGAGACTCTTCGAAAATTGCAACAAGACCTAGTCAATGAAATCAAGAAAACCAAACGCAAAAAGAGGCAAAAATCAAGATGCAAAGAAACTCATAAAGTTAGGAAAGAGCAAATGAGAAAAATCTCTCTGTCCTGAATAGTCAGAACAGCCAAGAATCTTCAGAAAAATATCTTGGTGCTCAAGCTAGAATTGTAAGCTCAATAAACGAAGATCTCACCAAATGATCTGGTCTTCAAACAATCAAGAGAGAAAAAAGTATAAAACCACTTTAACCACAGTCCAGAGACTTCAAAGATATCACAGGGACAAGTCTCCACAGGCAAACAAGACCAAAAAATCTTAAAACCAAAAATTTCAAAATTTACCCAAACATACGCACTTTAATAGTTTTACAACTAGCGTGCATACGCGAATTTTGTAAAGGAAAATCGCTATACGCGGGTACCCTTACACAAAATAGTGTATATATGCAACAATGCAGAAAAGAAACCGCGTATGGAAAGGTAAATAAGAAAAAAATGAAAAAAATTCAAGCCCTGATCAAGAGACCAGGTCTTCAGTCTGACTAAAAAAAGATTTACTGAACTGGAAAAAATGATTAAAAATATTGGAAACCCTCAAGACAGATGAAACAACCCAAAGGGAAATCACAAGAGTGTGATCCCCAGTGGAGTCATCATTTCTATTTCGGGAAGTAACTCCCTAAAGGGTTTTGGGTCGGAAACCTTCACAGATCAGGGGCATACCATTCAAGAAGGACTCACTTAACCTATCTTTTATGTTGAAAACTAGATTTAATCAGTTGTGGAACTTACCCGAAAGTCCTATGTTTGTTGTAGATCCCGCAGGGTTCAAACCCCGAGCAACTCCTCGTTCTTCGTAACCTAGAAATCAAGGAAGAATGAACACAAAACACTAGTTGTACAACATTTATTGTTCCTAAATGTCAGTATAATCCATATATAATATCATATAAGCAATATTGAATGTTTAACTAACAATATTCACACATATATAGACACGTGAATATTCGGGAACAAGATGGTACTTCTTACTATAAATGGTATGTACAAGAATAGAAAGTGGAGAAATCACCTGAATCCTTCCATGGCCTTTGAGTAAACCGTCCTCTGGATCCGTCCAACCCTCATCTTGCTAGGATTCTTCCAAGATGTGTGCACAAAATATGTCATATAAGATGATGATCATCTTCATGGAAACAAGGGTTTCCTGAATATACTTGGGAAGTGCAGGAGGCATGGGAACATCAGACTTGAAATAGGGATCCAACAGAGTATAACATCTATCATTTTCTCTCTCCCATAGGCCATACACATGAGGGGATTTTATACTCCCTCAAATTAGTTTCAGCAGTTGGAAACAGTTGGGCCACGGGCTAGGGTGGTTGAATTACGAGAATAACCATCACCCTGCCATGAAAATAAGGAATTTATATATTTTTTAATGATTTAAATGGCATACGGAGAAAAGTATGAATGGACTCATGTATATATGTGGGAAATTCTAGGAATAACTGCGTATGGGAATTTTAACACTATTTTTATCAATTTGTTCAAGTCTGAAAGGAAAGGGTGCCTAGGGCCAAAGAGACAATCATTATTCACATGAGGGTGAAAAATGATGCTATAACAACTAGCTAGGTCCTCTTGGGATTATGAATCAAATGTCTTATTACAAGCATCTGTGATGATCCAATTGATTTTTTTTATCACAAAATTGCACTTGATTCGCTGTTAATCAAACAACTCTATGCAACTGTTTCAAACCAGCTTCTGACTAAAGCTTAGCCTTCTTCAGCCTCAGAGGGCTCTCAGGTTTATGATATTAGATAATAATGAAACTAGATGGCTAACTCTATTTGAAAAATAACTTGATTGTGATGTATGTAGGTTGTAAAGAGTACAAGTCTGCAACCATTGGGCTTATGGAGTCAACAAATCAGTAGGTTTAGTGGTAAGGTCTCTTGACATGGAAGCTGAGGCAGGTAAGAGTTTTTAACAAAGATAAATCACACATAGAACATAGAGCAACACAACCATTTCATCAATAAAGGAAGTCAGAGCATACATATATGAATTTTGAGTAATAAAGATCAAATCCACTGCAATTATTACACATAAAAATATAGATCAGGAAAGCATTAAAAACTCCATGAGAATCTTAGGTCTGTCAAGAAAAAGTCCTCTGTATTACTAATATCAGTCAAATTACATAAAGCTGCAATAGTGCAAAAAATATCCAACACTTTACCATTTCAATAATATGCCCTTTAATAGACCTTCTTACATCAGATATGATCTGCCTCTTGGCTGAATACATCGAATTCTTCCTATGATGCATTGCATAACAGCAAAACATGTGCTTTAATGAGAAAATGACAGCTACACTCTAAAACAGTCATTTTCCTAATAGGACTCAAACTCCTATTTATTACATCAAACTACCTTATCTCTTAAAGTAGTTACATACCTGAAAAATAATTCTTCACATGTTTGAATGGGCTATGTCATAGCTCATTACTACTTGACATCTTAAATATCCTACTCAACATATGGAAACAAGCCCTATTTTTCAGGAAAACTGGACCCTATCTTCAACGAATTATTCAGGTGATGATTTTTCTCCATTTCATGGTCTTTAAGTCATGGATTATTGCTGGCAAGGTCCCTTGACCTATTTTATGTGTCCACCTATCCAAAAATAATATTAAACTGCTCAGAAACCTTCAAAGACATTTCGCTACGAAAACATGGCAGTTTCGTAGCGTGCTTTCGTAGCATCCAAAAAATGACTTCTTCACTCAAAATTTATGCTTATTTGCTCTTGCATGGTGTCCATCATGACATGAAACTTCATCTCCCCTCTTAAAAACTACAAAAATTGGTTTTAAAGGCAAAAATACAGCTACATAAATTTTTGTAGCATTTTCCTAGCTTCAAGCCTAGGAAACGCTACGAAACTGTGGAAAACTGTGTAATTTCTAGATTTTGACCTTGTTTCAAAAGGGTGCCTTCCAGTTGTATAAACATGGTTTTCAACATGCCATTAACCTTTAAAAACATAAAAAAACTCAACTTAAGAGCCTTGAGGTGTTTCTTCTTTATTAATAATGAGTTGAGCTATGGGTTCCTCAACTACAGTCATCTTTAAACCCTTCTTCTCCAGCTCCTCATGAATCAATTATAAATTTTCTCGGAGGTATTTAACTTGGTCCTCCAGTTTTTTGTTGCTATATTTCAAGTGCAGGTTCATTCTTCTAACATGCTTCACTTATTTTATTAATGGAATAGTCCATTTTATTAGTTTTTGTGTATCATCTAAGGTCTTTGACACACTATCAACCTGCTCTTCCCAAATCTCTTTCATTTTCTCAAACTGCACTTTTTAGACATTATTTTTCCTTGCCTCTTTCTTCATGACTACTATTTCATGATTTTCTAATTTCAACTGTTCCTCAATGACCTCAAACTCTGTTTTTTCAATAATTTTCTCCTTTTCTTTCTTTTTCTTGATGACCGGATCTTCTTTTGCAGGTGATGATAGGTCAATGATACTTGGTGGTGGCTGGATAATTTCAGTGACCCTCTGAACTTCTTTACTACTTTCCAAGATTTTTATAGCATGTCTTGTCATGGGTTTCCTAGCCTGAAACATAAAACCTGCATCCTCACCTTCAAACTCTAACTTCTTTGTTGATTTGGCTTTCTTGAGCTTCTTTCATCCCTCATCTATATCCTCAACTTGGACTATGGGAGTCTCTTCAATATCAATAGCATGTATAATTTCTTCTAAACATCCTTTAGTCACTGTTTGGCTCCTTGTAATCCTTTTGCTGCCACGTTTACTCACAGTTGCCTCTTTTTTTGTTGGTTTTCTCATAGTTGACTTTTGTTTTGCAGGTGAAACAACATGTGTATCAAGTTTCTGCAATAGCTCTATTTCCATTATTACTTGTTCACTTTTCTCTGCCCCTACTAGTTCACTTTTTTCTGCCACTGAAGGTGATATTATACCTCTAGGTTTAGGAGTTCTTATAGGGGTGATGGCATCCACTTCAAAGCCACTGATAAACAGAAAAGAAGACTAGCCTCTACCTAGTCTTTTTAATTCATCTAAAACCAACAACTTTATTAAACCATGATGAAAAAGCGAGGTTTCACTTCCTTCAAATTTAGCTTGAACTTTATCTGCCATTTTTTCTAAACTTCTATATAAATAAAAAGGTATATCAAGGGATTTCTTACCAACAAAATGTAGTAGAAGATTTAAGTGGTAATAATATACCTTATGATACCTCCCTTCACAAGTGAAGTATTTTTGAATGATTAGCAGTATCTTGGAGAAATTATCTTTCATGTAGCTCCTTGGAATGGAATTTGTAAGGCCAACCTTTCTATATTATGGCTTGATAAATTCTTTACATTCCTACATTTTGAATTGAAACATTTGAACCATTGTTCTTCTCCCCTTGGAATTCTTGTTGTTGCTGCAATGATCTATGGAGTTATAGTGAGGTTCAACATTCCCACTTTTGCAGCTGTTCCATTGAAATTTAGGGAAAACTCTTTAGAAACCTGTACATGGAATCCTTTCAATATTTGGCAAAACTGTAGACACCTTGTTCTTCTGAAAACTTCTGAAGTTTTTGGGTCTTCATTTATCAGGTTCATGTCTGATGGCTCATATTTGAGATAGTGGCCACCTTTGTTGGTCTTCCTCTTTGCAGCCATGGTACCTTTATGTATTCTCTACCTAGCTTGATCAGTGATACCTACAAAATTTTGAAAATACCAGCCACATATTGGGCTCAGTGAAATATTTCTCCAGAGCTCAATAACATGCAAAGAGGGAGCGGATAATTACAAATTACTCAATTGGGAAATATTTTGAAGTTTGATGACAACTCATGGCATAATGATGACCCGTACATGCTTAAAATGGTAATAATGACTTCAGCCATGACCATTGTACCTTGATCTTAACCCTAACTGACTCGAATGGCATCTAACCTATCCCTTTCAATCATTTACTGACACCTAGTAGTTGTTTTTACAAGACAAACATGAATCCTTCCTTTCGTAGCGAAGCTAGTGTATTTCTGGGCAGTTTCGCTACGAAAGTATTAGCAGTTTCGTAGCGAAAAGTGTGTTCTCTCTGTGTATTTCGCTATGAAAGTAGGAATTCTTGGCTAAAATGAATTTTTCGGAGTTATAATCTTGGGAAATGAAAAATGTTAGAAAATAATGACTAATGTGACATGAAAATATTTGAATGGGGGTGATTTTTGGACTTTAGGATAAGATAATAAGAAAAAATTAAAATTTTCCTTAACCAAGTAATGAAAAATGAATTCTATGACCCTACCTTTGACACATGAACCTCTAAGACTTTGTCAAATGTTGTTTCATTTTTTTCTAAGTGATAACAGATTTTTTGACTACTCCATTGGCTTCAAAAGACATCAAAACCCCAAAATTGACTATTCAATCTCTGAATTTGGTTAACATATGATCTAGGCTTGACCTCCCATGTTGATGGCCATGGGCTTGTTTAATCTCCAAAGTGAAAAAATCACCTTCATATGTGCTCCAACGCCTTTGAAAACTATACCATTGTATTCATAACATCAAATACATCTAAAAATGATTTTCCATTCACTCTATTTGGCCTTCAACTGATTTGGGCATGGCCTTCCCTCCTGGTAGCCCTAAGCTTCAAAATTCTTCAAGTGACCAAAAACACCTATAGATTTTGCTCCATTGCCTCTGCAAGTTGTTCCAATGGATTCAGAGCATGCCAATATACTATCCATGACTATTCCTGAGTCAAAATTGGTTGAAAATTTCTCAAGATAGGCTTCATTAAAGTTTCCCCTAGATTCTACCTCTAAATCTAGAAAACTACCAGTTAGCCCCGCCAAAGTTGGAAGTGGCGCTAAATTTGGGGAATCCACCGAAACTACCTCCAACTGTTAATTGTTGTTTAATTATGGGATAATTGTTCTTAACTAGTGGATTAACGTGCACTAAGCACAATTTAAAATTGGTGCTAACTCTTGGGCATATGACAAGGTCTTGTGGGAGGCGGGTTGGCCCCCTCCGTTCCGCCATCCCAAAATCAGCTTCAATTTAAATGTCATTTGGATGCCACACCTTTCAAGTTCTAAGGTTGTGACCCATTGGTAATGGGCGGTAATGGCATGGGGGAGATTATGGGGTCGAACCTCGACCTCGCCCCTCTACACACATTTTTGCCCACGCATATAATATACGCTTCCAACCTTAATACAACCCTTGACATTGCAAACGAGCTTTGGGTTATAACAAAAATAACAACAGGATATAAATCAGACTTAGGATATAGTTTAATGCGCCATATTTGTAACTTTTTTCCACCATATAATAATACGAATGGACTATGGTTTCAATTATTTGAAATGTGCTCTACCAATTTACATAATATCCATTCGAACTATGGTTTGTATAATATATGCCACCAATGTTTAATACATTTAATCTGAACCTTAGGACTTTGGCACATTAAAATAAATGTGTCTGACCATTAATCAAACTTGAACCTTAGGATCAATGAAATTCAAACCAATTTTTGGAGAAAGGGTCCACCAAGGGACACGTGGTGGTCCCTAGTTGGGTTGTCCTCCAACATATATAAAAAAAAAAATGAATTCAACCTTAGGAGGACATTGGAGGACATTGGGAAATTTTCACCTTCACAAACCAAACTGGAAAATTAGCTTGTGACACTTGTCACAGTCCCACTGGACAAAAAATGAAGAAGATTCTATGCATGCAGACTAGACTGCCATGTAATCACCCTATACCTATTCTACAATTTAAAAAAAAAAATTTGCTCGTTCTGAACGGGGATCAGTAGATCATAACTTCTTCATCCAAACTCAGTTTTTGATGAAACAAGTTGCATTGGATTCCTAGTGACAAACTGTTAGAAAATTATATATTATAGAGTAATGAAACACATAAAATATGCGGAAAACAGAAGCACACAAAACACATAAAACCAGAGAGACACATATATACGTGGTTCACCCAGTTTGGGATACGTCCACCCCGAACAGCCAATCCCTCCTTTCTATTATCCAGCAAAATGAAGAGACACAACCTACAACAGATCCACTGTAATATCCTCTCTCTCTCACAGTCTCCCTATCTATTTCTCGCTCTGAGAATACACATACAATGCACAGTCGCAATAAAATACCCTCATACATGTGAGGGGTTGCCTTCTAAGGAAAAAAAACCCTAAAATAAACATAACTTCTACAGTCAAATCATCTTCCTAATGAACGGCCCAGATTGACTAGAAATTACTATACTTTAACAAGGCAATTTTTACATATGTTTTTAGCTTCGGGGGCGCTGCCCCTGAACTCCCCGCCAAGGGGGGGCTCCATAAAGTCGCAGCCACCCCCCAGGTAGTGTTTAATCACAGGCGGTGTTGCTGCCCCCATTAAGGTACAGGGGTCCAAAGCTGTGATACAAAATAAACAAGATAATCAGGCTCCACACCCAACAATCTCCCACTTGGAGACTGATTGTAGCAACCTCCACCGCTGCTTCATTTGCTGGAAAATGACTCCTCTTTGGACCTGGTTGTTTCTCATCTTCATCGTCATCCTTGAAGACCAATTGAAACTGAGCATAATATCAGTTTCTCCCTGGTTATAAATTTTGTTACCATATCTGCAGAATTCTGGCTAGTGTGTATCTTTTCCAGCTTCAACTATCCATCTTCCAATACTGACCGTATGAAATGGTACTTCAGTTGTATGTGTTTAGTCCTGGAATAAAATGTTGAGTTCTTCTCAAGATGAATGGCACTTTGGCTATCACTGTATAATGTGCCCATATCATGCTTCTTACCTAATTCATCCATAAACCTTTGTAACCAAATCATTTCTTTACTAGCCTCTGTAGCAGCGACATACTCTGCTTCTATTATTGAAAGTCCAACAACACTTTGGATTTTTGAAACCCAACTGACAATTGTTCCACCTATATTAAATACATATCTTGTAGTGCTCCTCCTGTTATCTCTGTCACCTGTCATATCTGCATCAGCATATCCCTGTAGATCAATGTTTGAACCACCAAAGCATAATGCTTGATTTGTGGTACCTCTCAAATATCTGATAATCCATGTCACTACCATCCAATGTTCTTTTCCTAGATTTTTCATGTACTTGCTTACAACTCCCACTGCATGTGCAATATCAGGCCTTGTGCAGACCATTAATGCATACATTAAGCTTCCAACTGCTGATGCATATGGAACTTTAGACATATAGTCCATTTCTTCTTGGGTCTTGGGGCACATCTCCTTACTAAGTTTGAAATGGCTAGAAAAAGAGGTGTACTAACTGGTTTCTGTGACTCGCATATTAAATATTTTCAACACCTTTTGTATGTACTCATTCTGAGACAGTGTTAATTTGTGATTTTTCCTGTCTCTAGTTATTCTCATACCAAGGATTTGTTTTGCAGCTCCCAAATCCTTCATTGCAAATAAATTTGCCAATTTTCTTTTGAGCACATTTATTTCCTGCATGTTGGACCCTACAACAAGCATGTCATCTACATACAATAACAATATAATATAGTTGCCATCATTTTTCCTTTTCAGATAAACACAGTGATCAGAGTGACATCTAGTATAAACTTGTTCAGACATAAACTTATCAAATTTTAGATACCACTGCCTTGGAGCCTATTTTAAGCCATACAAGCTCTTCTTTAACCTGCACACTAATTTTTCTTTCCCTTTGACCTCATATCCTTCTGGTTGCTCCACATAGATCTCTTCCTCCAAATCTCCATGGAGAAATGTTGTCTTTACATCTAACTGATCAAGATGTAAATCTTCTACTGCTACAAGACTTAAAATAGTTCTGATTGAAGTCATCTTAACAACAGGAGAAAATATTTCATCAAAATCAATACCTTTCTTTTGTGCAAACCCCTTCACCACAAGTCTAGCTTTGTACCTATGTTTTCCTCCATCTTCTTCCTTCAGCCTGTAAACCCATTTATTCTGCAATGTAGTTTTACCTGCAGGCAACCTGGCTAAGTCCCAAGTCTGGTTATGCATTAAGGAATCCATCTCTTCTTCCATGGCTAGCTCCCACTTCCTCCTGGTTTCAACCTGCATTGCTTCTTCATAACATTCAGGTTCACCATAATCAGTCAACAATAAATAATATAATGAAGGAGAGTATCGTTCAGGGGGTCTTCTTATCCTGGTAGATCGTCTAACACCACTTACAGGTGTTTGAGGTGCCTGTGCTATTGTGGTGGTTGTTGTTGTTGTGGCTCTTGATTATTATTGTTTTCAAGCACCTTTACCTTTTTTGTGATATCATCAAGAACTGTGTATTCTTTGTTTTCTTTTTCCTGTTTCTTTTCCTGCAATTGATTCTTATACAAGACATTTTCATTGAATATTACATCTCCGCTCCTAATGATTTTGTGATTTTCATAATCATATAAGCGATAACCAAAATCATTAACACCATATCCAATAAAGGTACATCTCTTTGATTTTTCCTCAAGCTTTTTTCTATTTTCTTCATTAATATGGACAAAGGCCTCACAGCCAAAAGGCTTTAAAAAAGAGTAGTTTACCTTTTTACCTGTCCATGCTTCCTCTGGAATACCACCATCCAAGGAACTTGAAGGCCCTATGTTTATTAGATAAACAGTAGTATCTACAACATCTACCCAAAATTGTAAAGGCAATCCTGCATGCAATCTCATGCACCTTGCATGCTCCATGATTGTTATGTTCATCCTTTCTGACACACCATTTTCTTGTGGTGTTCCTGGAACTATCTTCTCTCTACGAATTCCATGCTCTAAACAGTACCTATCAAACTCTTTGATGAAATATTCACCTCCATTGTCTAATCTAAGACACTTCAACTTCTTTCCTGTCTCAATCCCAACCAACGCTTTCCATTTCCTGAAAGTATCAAATACATCATATTTATACTGAATACAAGAAATCCAAGTTTTTCTAGTTGCATCATCAATAAAAGTAACATAATAAAGAGAGCCACCCAGAGATGATACCTGAGCAGGTCCCCATACATCTGTATGCACAAGCTCTAATGTTTCGCTCTTCTTTTCTTTCCCAACTCTGAGAAATCTGACTCTCTTCTGTTTTCCATAAATGAAATTCTCATAGAAAGCCAAATCAACATTCTTCAAACTTGGCAACAAATTTCTTGATTGAAGAATATTCATCCCCTTCTCACTCATGTGTCTGAGCCTATGATGCCATAATGCTGCATCTTCTCCTTTCAAAGTTGAAGAATTAACAAAGTTAGAAATACCATTGCATAAATACAATGTACCAACCTTTTTGCCTTTTGCTATTACCAAGGCTCCTTTGGTGACCTTCCAAGTTTTATCTATGAAATTTGTCACCCAACCTTCACCGCCTAACTGCCCTATTGGAATCGGATTTTCTTCAGATATGGAACATGCCTTACCTCCTTTAATAGCCATTGGTTTCCATTCTACTGTTTTACAAGAACCTTACCCATTCCAATAATTTTACAAGGTTTATCATCACCCAAACAGACTTGTCCAAAATCTCCTTGAACATAGTCATGAAAATATTTCTTATCAGGTGTGGCATGGAATGAGGCCCCTGAATCTACAACACAAGAATCAGTAACATTTTTTAAAATAAAGAATCAAAGCATCTTGTAACACATCACCTGTCACATTTGCTTCATGATTTTTTTCTTGCGGTGTGTCTCCTTCTTTTCCCTTCCGACATCTACAGTCTTTCTTCAGTTGTCCTTTCTTTCCGTATTTCCAGCACACTATCCCCGATCTAGACTTGGATCTACCTTTCTTTGATTTATTGTGATATCCTGAGCTCTTTCCTCTTTCCATTCTTCTTCCCCTAGACTCTGCACTCAAAGCATTACCCAATGTCTCATAAGAGCTTTTCCGTCGCATTTCCTCGCTAAGGATAGAACCGACAACATCATTTAACTTTAAAGTACTAGATCTAGAGACAGAGTTACTAATGGACATAACTAAACCATTCCAGCTTTCTGAAAATGAGCATAGAAATAAAAGAGCCCTAACTTCATCATCAAAATTTACCCCTGCAGAACTTAACTGACTGGTAACTGTATTAAAATCATTTAAATGGTCTGCAACAGATCCACCTTCCAACATCTTCATATTAAATAAACATTTAATGAGAAATACCTTGTTTGAGGCGGAGGGTTTTTCATATAATTTCACCAACGCCTTAATCAAACCCTCTATTGTTGTTTCTTTCAAAATATTGAAGGCTACCGACACCATGAGGCACAACCATACTGTTCCGAGTGCCTTTCTATCGAGAATCTCCCATTTTGCGTCTATCATAGTCATCTGCTTCTTTATTTTTCCACTCAATGGTAGGTACATATCTTTCCAATACAGATAATATTCCATCTACATCTTCCACAGCGGGAATTTTTGGCCGTTAAATTTCTCGACCCAAAATTTACCATCTTCCGCCATTGCTCCCACTCGAACCGGGAACCCTTATTTCCTGTGATTTTATCAGCCAAATAGACCTTCGGCTCCGATACCATTTGTTAGAAAATTATATATTATAGAGAAATGAAACACATAAAATATGTGGAAAATAGAAGCACACAAAACACATAAAACCAGAGAGTGTAATGATCCATTTTCGGGAATTTATGCAATATGGTCCTCAAGGATGCTGTATAAGGAAGGAAATGTAAAAATAAGCTAAAAGGGGGCTGGGATCCCCTTGCTAACTCATATAACACTTCCCTTCCAGAAGTTGAGCCCAAATAAATGACTCTAGATGGGTTATTCAAATCTCCCCAAATTAGATCCCTTAAAGAATGCTCAAAGAGAGAGCTTACAGTAATACATGAACACAATCATAAACTCTGCAATTCTGAATATACCATAAGACTGAAATATTATGCAGCCAAAATTATATTATTATATCAGCAATAATATACAAGAAAATCATGAGGTATAAACCACTCAAGCTATGAGAACCAATCTCCAATGATCAAGCAATGAAATACAGGAGTTGCTGCAATTGCACAGAATGTCGGAAAGCAGTGACTGCGTTGTCTCTATGAGAGTAGCAGCTACTGAATGTATAAAAAAATATAATATGGTTGATACATACAAATAAATGCCCAATAATAGAGGAATGGGCCTCAATACAGGATTTCTAGCCAATCTAGGAGAGATTGCTAGAAATGCCGGAAAATATACAGTCTGACAACTAACTTGTCACTGTAACTGAATCAAAATGGGAAATGAGGATGTAGCAGATCTGATATGATGGTGCCCTCCTCTAATAGTGAATCTAAGCAAAATTTTGATCCCTTTACTTAGAAACAACTCCTCCTGATGAGCTCTAATGAACTCTCCAACACTGCCTACACAAGATAAAGTAGTTTCTGCCCTAGACTGCGCTGTGAGAGATGGTGAATGATTGTCCTGGTGCCAAAGATCTGAAATAATGCCTGGAATTCTCATTTTCTTCTCCTCCAAAGAATATTCAAGACCTCCACCGAAGAAAAAGCCAAGAATGACTCTGAGAGTTCCTCTATTGTTGCTCCCAGCAACACAACGTTCTCTGCCCAACAGAATAATGTTGTAGCTGAAGGGGTAAGCTTGGCCAAATGCCGGAATGAGGAAATGAAGCTCAAACCCTCTCCTTCCTTGAGGATGAGGTAGGGATTCCCAACCAGGAACACCCACAGGTTCAAGAACACTACAACCCTGCTAAACAGCCCGGGGATGCAAGTCTTTGCAGACCCAACGAAAATAATAATATAATGCATAATGAAAATGGGTTGCCATCTCCTCCTTATAAATCAAATGAACTCATCTCACCATGGGTCCCATTCACACTTTCCACCTAACTCATGCAAGTGGAGCCTCCACTAAAACTGTGTTATTCAATAAGGTTCAATGTATCTAGACAGTTTTAGTTGACTTGGTCAAAATGACTAGATCAAGCATGATATAATCCTATTCACACCATGTGGTGCTCAAATCAGTTGCTTTGTTATTCCTCCTTTCACACAAGGAGTGTTATTTCTCCATCTAAAAGGGTTAATGGGTCTCCTTACCGATTTTATTCAACAAAATAAAATTATGCAAACTATAATGTTCATTTTAGCTTGAGGCTAAAATTTGGGAACATTACAATCCTCCCCTCCCACATGTTGCTTGTCCTCAAGCAACTACATAGAGAGAAAAAAAAAATTCCCCCTTTTCTCTTGTGGCCCCCTCATCAACAATCTCCACCACTGCTCAAGATATCCTGCAACAAATTTTTCCTCCAATGCTTCCTCCCAAGTATGCAAACTGGAATGGTGCACATCATGGAAAGATAGAAGGTGTAGGTGGAAACCTTCTTATTGTGTTATGGCATCCTCAAGGTAGGAGTGATGACATGCATGGGAAAATTTTGTCCCCAATGATGATCCTCTCATCCATGCTATCATCCAAATAAAAAGCTCAACCCCTGGTTCATGCAATGTGTTGGGGCTGAATGGAGAGTTGGGCTTTTGATTCCCAAGATGTTTCTCTCTCCATTTGTGGTACATATGGGGTTGTCTTCGTCCTTGGGATGAAATAGTATGGCCTCCAAGAATGGCCCAAGCTTCCCCATCAAGAAAATCAGCCATGATATGCCCCCTCAAATTCTCCAAGTGGTTTTTCCCACAAGAAGAGAAAAGTATCAATGTGGAAATCATGGTTTTCCCATGGTGTCTCCTGCAATTTAGAACATGGAAAATGGGGAGAATCATACTCCCAATGGGCTGTCCCCATACCTCCAACACTCTCCAAGTATTGCTCCCTATAAATGTACAACCATCAGCAACACAAGGAAGCAATATGCAATGAAAACAAGTTGTCATAAGACAACTAGAGAGTGGGTCACTACTATACTTATGGGACCAGCACAATGAACCTTCTGCCTGCATCAAAACTCAAAACAACAAGTGCTTTCCCAGCCACTTCTTTACTACCACAAACATCTCATAAGGTGAAAACATGAGAGTACAAATTAGTGCCAATGGTGCACACCGAGAAATATGTGGCTTCCCCCACAAACCATCATGAAAATAGCCACTCCCATTGTTGCAATGGGCCATAATTACATCATAATAAGGAGAATAAGGATATGTGACCATCCTTAGCTCATCAAGATGCTCATATAAAGTAAATAAAGGTAAATCAAAATGAGAGTATATACCTCCGTTACCATGTACTCTGGTCCCTGAGCTGAAATGGCTCATCTGAATGCTCTCCCTCACATCCAATGAGTAGGGAAATGGTTGTGCCAACCTCTCCAAAATAATCTAGGCTATGCATCTATCCATATGTTGATATAGATCATGTTGAATTCCCTCCCAAGTGAACTCCTCTAGCAAAGCAAAATATGCATCAAAGTGCATAGCTAGGAAATCCTCATGTGTTGCATGTAATAATTTATGCTTGAGACTAGAAGCCCTAGTCAAGAAGAATATGTCATAATAATAGATGACCCTATCATCCACTGTGTACCTGTCATCTCCATCCGGGTCATCCAAAATCATGCATGCACCAATATCCTTGGAGTACTCTACCAAAAGTTGATACCTACAATACGGATCAATCCTCCTCATAGACAGCGCTGGTGATCTAGCATGTGAAGCTCCCCTCACGATGCTGCTTGCTAATTTGACATCCCCCATGCCAAATTCATCCTCCAAGATGTTTCCATGCCCATCATGCACTGCTCATGCTCAAAGAGTGATGGTGTCCTTTGGAAGTTGGCTTCCCATGAGAGGCTGTCATCCAAAAGGAATCTCCCAAGCTGGGTCAAAGTAAGCATGAGTGGCCTCCATCCACTCCTATGTATGAAATATTCCTCCCTAAAAGGAAGTATCCTCTTCCCCTCCAAATTTGAGGAGTATTCATCATGCATCACGAAGATGCCATCCTCCATCCTTGCAGCAAACTTTGTCAGCGCAGTATAACTGATGAGAGTGGGTGATACTGAAAATGAGAGAATGCTTCCCTCCTCCTTGAGTCTATCCCAAACTCTTTGCATTGTGCTGGACTCCTCCAAAGTATTCACCTCTCTGGAATC
The DNA here is from genome assembly GCA_034641835.2 of Pinus albicaulis. Classification (NCBI taxonomy): domain Eukaryota; kingdom Viridiplantae; phylum Streptophyta; class Pinopsida; order Pinales; family Pinaceae; genus Pinus; species Pinus albicaulis. The sequence goes on from CM076584.1 coordinate 1,434,492,679, forward strand.
CAAAAGTGGTGATTTACATGACAAGATGTCCCTCATCAACTCCAGATCAGGTGGCCTCCCAGGTGGAATGCCTCCATATATTGAGACATCAAGTTCGGAAGTGGACTGTATGTATGAGTGGATTGATTTGTCCCTTTCTTCACTGCATTGTACAAACTCCTTCTTGTGTGCAAAAAATTTCTAGAATGGATAAGGGTGTATCATCCCTTGATGTTGCTCCTTCTCTTCCTCCTCCACCTCATAATCCCCAATAGCTGCTACATATGAATCCGAAATTGTGCCATGGTTCCCACATGTTAAAATACTTGGAACTCCTTGTAAATACATAAGGGCTCCTCTAATGGAAGTAATGGCTTCCTTTCACCTCCATGTGGTGATGGATCTTCCTCTAATGATACAGTGCTATGGGTTCTTCTATGCACATTCTCTTCACCAATATGTGAGTATGCCTCCCCTTCAATGAGAGACCATGGATTTCGGTCTTCTTCTGAAAGAGGAATCTCCATGTTATCACAAATGGAAGAGTGCCCTTCATACAATGGGGGTATTGCCTCTAGCAAGTTATCATTCCAGTTTTCTTCCCCTCTAGAAATGTGGAGTGGAGTTTGTTTCATGTCTCCTTCCAATGCATGCAAAGTGTTTGAAGTTATCATACATGATGATTCACATTGATTTCCATCAAATTGCTTCACCAAACCCTTAGTGAACTCATCATATGTTTTTACGCTTGCATGACAATGTGAAACAGAATTTTCAAACCAAAACTCATCATCCATACCTTTGAGTTGCAGTGTTGCTCCTCCAATGGCCTCATCTTCTTCCTCCATCCTCCCGGCAATGCAAGTGGGAAATGAACTGCATTTTGGATCTGCATGTGTGGCTGAATTCTCACACCCAACGTGGTCACAACTAGGGCTTGCTTCATCCACAAACCCTCTTAGAAAATCTCTCCAGTTTTCCCTTTCTATCTCCTCAAGGTCTTCAATGATACCCTTTATGGTCTGGAAAAGAAGAAAGGAAAAATCCTCTTCCGTCATTCCTCTTTTATTGTTTCCTTTGTAAATCTCCTCTCCTTGGAGAGAAGCTCCTCTTGCTAACAGCATTAAATCTTGTGCACAGGCTGAGCCAAGATTGATGCTCTAATACCACTATAATGATCCTTTTTCGGGAATTTCTGCAATATGGTCCTCAAGGACACTGTATAAGGAAGGTAGTGTAAAAATAAGCTGAAAGGGGGCTGAGCCCAAAGAAATGACTCTAGATGGGTTATTCAGATCTCCCCAAACTAAATCCCTTAAATAATGCTCAAAGAGAGAGCTTACAGGAATACATGAACACAATCATAAACTTTGCAATTCTGAATATACCATAAGATGGAAATGTTATGCAGCCAACATTATATTATTATATCAGCAATAATATACAAGAAAATCATGAGGGATAAACCACTCAAGCTATGAGAACCAATCTCCAATGATCAAGCAATGAAATACAGGAGTTGCTGCAATTGCACAGAATGCCATAAAGCATTGACTGCACTGTCTCTATGAGACTAGTAGCTGCTGAATGTATACAAAATGATAATATGGCTGATACATACAAATAAATGCCCAATAATAGAGGAATGGCCCTCAATAAGGATTTCTAGCCAATCTAGGAGAGATTGCTATAAATGATGGAAAATATACAATGTGACAACTAACTTGTCACTGCAACTGAATCAAAATGGGAAATGAGGCTGTAGCAGATCTGATATGATGGTGCCCTCCTCTGATAGTGAATCTAAGCAAAAATCTGATCCCTTTACTTAGAAACAACTCCTCTTGATGAGCTCTAATGAACTCTCCAACACTGCCTACACAAGATAACGCAGTTTCTACCCTAGACTGCACTGTGAGAGATGGTGAATGATTGGCCCAGTGCCAAAGATCTGAAATAATGCTCGAGAGTCTCCTCTGCTGCTCCTCCAAAGAATATGCAAGACCTCCACTGAAGAACAAGTCAAGAATGACTCTGAAATTTCCTCTGTTGCTGCTCCTAGCATCACAATTATTTCTGCCCAATAGAATAACATTGTAGCTGAAAGGGTAAGCTTGGAAAAATGCCAGAATGAGGAAATGAAACTCAAACCCTCTCCTTCCTTGAGGATGAGGTAGGGATTCCCGACCAAGAACACCCACGGTTTCAAGAACACTACAACCCTACTAAACAGCCAGGGGATGCAAGTATTTGCAGACCCAACGAAAATAATAATCTAATGCATAATGAAAATGGGTTGTCATCTCCTCCTTATAAAGCAAATGAACTCATCTCACCATGGGTCCCATTCACACTTTCTACCTAACTCATGCAAGTGGAGCCTCCACTAAAATTGCGTTGTTCAAGAAGGTTCAATGTATCTAGATAGTTTTAGTTGACTTGGTCAAAATGATTAGATCAAGCATGATCCAATCTTGTTCACACCATGTGGTGCTCAAATCAGCTGCTTTATTATTCCTCCTTTCACACAAGGAGTATTATTTCTCCATATAAAGGGGTTAAGGGGTCTCCTTACCCATTTTATTCAACAACATAAAAATATGCAAACTATAATGTTCATTTTAGCTTGAGGCTAAAATTTGGGAACATTACAGAGAGACACAGATATGCGTGATTCACCCAGTTTGGGCTACGTCCACCCCAAACAGCCAGTCCTTCCTTTCTATTATCCAGCAAAATGAAGAGACACAACCTACAGCAAATCCACTGTAATATCCTATGTTCTCTCTCACAGTCTCCCTATCTGTTTCTTGCTCTGATAATACACATACAATGCACAGCCGCAATACAATACCCTCATACATGTCAGGGGTTGCCTTCTAGGGAAAAAAACCCTAAACTAAACATAACTTCTACCGTTAGATCATCCGCCTAATTAATGGCCCAGATTGACTAGAAATTACCATACTTTTACAAGGAAATTTTACATATGTTTTTAGCTTCGGGGGCGCTGCCCCCGAAACCCCCTGCCAGGGGGGGGCTCCATAAAGTCGCATTTTCCCCCTCTGGACCCCCCATGAATCATTTAATTACGGGAGGCATTGCTACCCCCATTAAGGTATAGGAATCCAAAGTTGTGATACAAAATAAACAAGATAATCAGGCTCCACACCCAACAATCTCCCACTTGGAGACTGATTGTAACAAGTCCACCGCTGCTTCATTTGCTGGACAATGACTCCTCTTTGGACCTGTTTGTTTCTCATCTTCATCGTCATCCTTGAAGACCAATTGAAACTCACTTTTGTTAGACATCATCACTTAGATTTCAATCTCTTGTAAAATAATTTAGACCTGCAATTGTTTGAAGAAACTAGATGTTTGGATGCATTTCATGTATGGAAAAATTCGTTATCTTGTCTTGGAGCTTCTCTTTGCAATGTTGATGGATGTGTTACACCATTTTTTGGTCATCTAAACTATTATCATTAGATGGACCCAAGTACATCATGTAAGACCAATTTTACTCCAAGTAAAATTGCTTTCACTATGAAAATAACTTAGTAAATCACCTTTATTAAGTTTTTTATGGTCTAAACAATAAACCCCATAAGGAAATATTAAATAAATATACATTTGTTTAATTTTCCTCAAGAAATAATTAGTTAAACAATAGTTTAATTAATATTTCTAGTTATATTTAACCCAAAACAAGGAAATGGATTAGATAAATCATTATTTATCTTATTATTTTCTAAGAATAATTATTTAAATCCTATTTAAATAATATTATTTGTTAAATATGACTAATTCACCCTTAAATAATTAAATAAATCATTATTTATTTTATTATTACTCAACCATATCCTTAAAATGATAAATAAATCATTTATTTATTTATTATTATTTAATCACATCCTTAAAATGATTAATAAATCATCTATTTATTTATTATTTACAAATAAGGGGATTTGACTCAAGTCAAATTCCTTTTCCCTCCAACAAATATAATAAAATATTCCATAAAATTTGGATCTAGATTTGGTTAATAATATTTTAATTATGCACCAATCTCTAGACTAACTCAATATTATGTTATAAATAGAAGGGTTTTCCCATTCATTTGTCACCTTTTGTTGCCTAAAGATCACTCTGGATCTCAATTATTGGTCTGGCTATTGATCCACGGTCATAGCCATATTTTTCCATTTTTGTCTGGGTTTTCTACACCATCAAGAGAGAGGAATTCTAAATCTGAAGTGTTGAGGACTTTCAAGAACCCATCCCATTGAAGAGAACAGGGAACACCCTCTTGTGTTTTCCTCCCAGGTGCTATTAATAAAAATTTCATTGGATATATTCTTGTCTTGTCTATTGGATCTATGGAGTAAATCTTATTTTTCTATTATTTAATGTCTTCTAATGCATAGATCTAGAATTTTGCAGCATTTTTCTTGATCATCTAATTGCAGATCTGAAGATATTACCAGTCATTTCTGTTGTTAGGGTTGTTTTTTATGCGCAACTAAAGTGGTATTTTTTCGTACACTTCAAATCAAGATTCATACTAACAAATGGCGACTCCACATGGGTTTACCATTACAACCACTGTCTTTTTTCTAATCCTTACATATCCAGCAACTTAAAACCCTAGGATTTCTCTTCAGCCCCTTGTTTTTCTCATTCTTGATGTTGTTTTTAACCCATAAAACCATAAAACAATAAAAATTCTAACTTCCGCGTGTTTTCGGACCCATTGCACAGGTGACAAACATTAGCCGCAGCTGAGACGATAAATTTTTCTGTAACTTGCCACCGAGAGTGCCAGAAGTGTAGGTCGCACTTTTCTGCCCAAAACCTGTGACCTAGACCTCTAGGGCGCACTTTACAGCCTAAAAAGTGCGACCTCTGCTAAAAACAGGGCAAAAACTGCGACCTGGACTTTCTGCAGGGATTTTTCTGAAAGTTTTATGGGTTTTACTGAGCCTTTGTTCAGGGTTGTCTAACCTCCATCTCCACCCACTTTGGACTTGTACTTGTTCTGTTTCGCTTAACTAAGTGAGAACCTAGCCCCCTACGGCTTCAGTACCCTCCACTTTTTGTGGAAGAGTGTTTGTTGTTGTAGGTTGTTTGAAATTTCAAAGTCTTCAGCCATTTTTTCAGATCTGATACCTCATCTTCAGATCCACTTTCAAATCGGCTTGTTATCCATCCAAATCTCCTCTTTTAGCTTTGTTTGGGTTTTCCTTTAGGGTGCACTCTACTTCCTTCCTGGAGATAGCCTTTCGCCACCTCTTTTTTTACAACAATTTTCCTCTTATTTGTTGTTGCTTTCTGCACCACTTTCTAGAAGATTTTGTCTTTTAGATCTCTGTCCCTCTTGACCCAAGATATATTAGCCTTTTTTAGTGTGTTTTGATTAGTTTTTTACTCACCTATAGACTATTTTTTGAGAGACCCGCCTCCTTGGGTTTAGATCACTGCATTATCAGCTATTTATTTTATGTTTTTGCAAGCCTATATACTGACATTTGCAGGTTTATTTACAGCTATACAACACACTTTTTCTTTTTCTCTACAAACATCTGGGTTTAAAAAATAAAATTTACACACTTTTACACACACACACCATAAGCGAAAAAGGGCTTGGTTAACACTGCAAAGCAAAGACTCTAAAACATTGAAATCATTTGATCTTGCACCTCTTTGCCCTTGTTTCAACATTGTAATCACTTGATCTTGCGCCTCCCTGCCCTTGTTAGTCTCTTTTTCCCTTGTGTCGTGTTTTTTTTTGTCACCATTGCGCCACCAAGGCATTTATCCCAGAGACTTCTTGGCCTTCATCCTCAGTTTCTGGTTGGAAGACTTACTCCTCCACATAGATTTCAAGTTAGTCCTCTACCGAGTCCGCACACCAACTCTTCTTCTGGTCTTTTGGGTTCTCCTTCTCATTTTGCTTTCGGTTCTCCCCCTGACACCTTCACTATGTCTGGTGTAGGACCTAATGTTGGTGGCAACCCCGGCCCTCCCGCCAGAAATACCACTAGTGGGACTGCCACAGACACTACCCCAGCTACACCCCTGCTCCCCTTCATGGCAGGCCTCAACCTCCCCGACTTTGAACAGTTGATAAATGACCCCATACACCATGACGCTAAGTGGCCTACTATGCCAACAAAGCTCCCTTCAAACATCCCAAAGTTTGAAGGTCTTGCGGGACAATATCCTTCAAATCATGTTCGATCTTTCCACATGTGGTGTTCTTCTAATTCAATTACCGATGACTCTGTTTGTCTTCGGTTGTTCCAACGAACGCTCACAGGTGAAGCTTCTAAGTGGTATGTAGATCAAGCCCCTTCCTCTCATACCACCTTTTTTACTCTTGCCCAGGCTTTTTTTTCTTATTTCCAGCTTCCCCTTCATTACGACACTGGTACCGAGCTCTTGATCTCTTTCCGTCAATCATCTGCGACCCACCTATCTGAACATGTTCAGGAATGGCAGAGAAGAAGGAGCCTATGTCGAGCCCCTCCCTTCGAGTACCGTGTCTACACGAGCTGTTTCCTTAGGACTCTCTTTTCGCCTATCGGGAAAGACGTCGCATCGCACTTTCCTCAAACCGAAGAAGCCGCTCTCCAAATTGCGTTAAAATATGACATGATCTACGCTCATTCAGGTTATGTTTATACCATTCTACCTGATCATCCTAGACCTGGTGGTGCCAATGCACCTGGGGCATCTCATTCCGCTGACGGTATCTTTGGAGCTCTCTTTCTGTATGCTCAACCTCCCATGGGCTATGGTTTCTCTCATGGCGGGGCTAGCACCTCCGGCACTTTTCCCCCTCCCGGTAGCACGTATCCAGGATACAGTAGGCCTCCTCCTTTTGCCCAACCTCCTTTTTACCACACTGATACCCAACCTCCTTGTTATCCGTATTCACAGCCTGGTGCTCCAGCTCCTCCATCATTATAACCTCCTCCTCCCTTGCCTTCTCAACCCCCGCAACAGCAACCACCACCTCTCCGGGGCAAGTGTACGCACAGCAGGACAAAACTAATCCTCCTCCCTCAAAAAGGAAGAGGAAAGGCAATCAAAATCAAGCTTCCTTTGGTAATCATGGACCTAATCAAGGTAATTCTCCTAACACTACAAACCAGCAACAAGGCACTCAGCCCAAGCAGGACAGGCCTCTTCATACAAATAAGCCTTGTTCGTGTTTTGAAGTTTATGGTCATTATATGCATGATTGTCCCCTTCTACCACAGATGTGATAGCTATGGGAGTCTCAAGCAACATTAAGAGGACAACAAGCCATTCCTTCCGTTCCTCCCAGTCCTGCACCTAGTCAACCGGTTGTGCTTACCGATCCTTTCCCTCAGCAGGGATTTGTGGCTACCCAACCACCTGAAGGACAAGTGGCCACTCAACCTCTTCCATCTAGTTCCCCCGATTACCATATTTTCATGGTGTACTCTGATCAGCCTTCTGAGCCTCTTTCTCCTGACCCTTTACCTTCAAATAGTACTCGTGACCCCTTTGATCCTCCAGAAACTGCCCCCAAGCCTTATCTTTCTTTGACCTCGATTCAACTGGTCTCTCTAATTCTTCCCACTGAAACATTGCCTCTATCACCTCAACCGGAACCCTTTCCCATTGCGACCATTTTGGGTAAGAAGGGCAAAGCTCGCAAGGGGGAACCAAAGGAAAAGTACCCCCTTTCCTTGTTTGCGCGTTCTGCTTTGGATCTGCCTACTCCTATTGGCTTCCCTCCTCCTGATGCCAACTTGACGGAGCCTTCGGGCCCCTTTTTCTACTTATCATCATCCATAAGGACCTCGGTGGAAGCCCCAATGGAGACTTCCCCCCATGACGTTGCACATGTGTGCCTTTCTTCACATGATGATGAGTCAAGTAGCTCGACCGCAGCAAGTGGTCTCCCTTCCTCTAGTCAGCCCATATTTCACTCCGATGAAGACATTATGGAAGCACTGACCGATCCCGACTTTCCGTGGAATGATATGCACCACCGTGTGTACTTCCTCCCGCAGTAGTCCCATGACCAATATGCTATGGAAACTAAAGACTTCATTCCTAACGAAGTCGATTGGTTTAGAAATCCCATCCCTGCACCTGATTCTTTTGAAGAAGGAAATATGACCAATATCTCTCCTACCAATAAAATTGACATTTCTAACAAACCAGGTGTCGAAGAAAATTTCACTTTGGGCGCCCATTGCACCACGGAAGAGGTTGAAGCTTACACCATGTTGCACTGAAAATTGTCACCTAGACATTCTGCTATCCGTATGAGCTCATTATCACTCATACTTTCCTCCTTTGCAAGTCTAAAAACATCACTTCCTCATGTCAAGCCTTAAAAATAAGATAAAAGCTCTCAAAAGTCTCTAAAACTCTGGTATCGTACTTTCTCTTTGTCTTACCTACGGTCCCGTACCTAATGGTCATGTCTCCTGCGTACCTGACCGCACTTTCTCTGTGTTAAGGAAGAGGACCCCTGTAAAATATTAAAAGGGTGCAAATAAACTTAAAAAGCTCACTTTCAGTCATTTTTAGAAGCTTCTGGAAGGAATCTTGCGGTGGCAAATCCGCTCTTTTCAGGTTCATGTATCCCATGCCTTAAGGAGCTAACCCCTTGATGTGAGAAGCTTATCCCTTTGAAGGAGGATTCTATCCCTTAATAGGTGGAACTATAACCTCCTCTTTTGCACTATAAAAAGAGGCATTGGGTAGCCTCAAAGGGAGTTCAAGCTTTAGTGTTATTTGAGGTGAAGTGTTGTTGGAACTTAGACTCCTTTAGCTGAGATTTTATGAGGAAAGATTACATACCTGTATGTATCTCGGTTGGAAGAGTGCAAGGCTTGTCGGAGTAAAGGAAATTCCTGTTTCGGACCCCAGGAAGACCTGTTCAACATCAAGGCTGAAAAGGTTGTAAGGTTCTTCTACTATTTCAAAGTTAATACAAATAAGTTTGTTTTTCTCAATAAGTTGTCACTTGATTATTTATTTTATGGATTCCTTGATCACCATAATAGATATGATTTATGAATATATGCTATGCAAGTGCTATTTGATGTTTTTTTTTTGTGATTGCAGATCCTCGGAGATAACTCTTTCGGGCGACTGAAGGACGACTACTACAAACAAGCATTGGATCAAGGTAGGATCGTAACACCTTTTGTAGCATTTACTTATAAATCGTGATATATCTAGAGAAAGATAGATTTAATTGTTTTTTTTTGCTAGAATATCTTCTAATACTAGGGAGATCAGTCTTGTCCGCAAGATCAATTTATCCAGCCAACACACCAAGTTATTCAAAGAATTCTGCGATATTTTCGCCTGGTCCTATTCATAAATTCTTGGACTTAATCCTGCCATTGTCGAACACCATATTGATACATGGCCTGATGCCAATCCTGTCCGTAAAAGATGAGACCTATTAATCCTTCCAGACGTGAAGTTGTCAAAGCCGAAATCGATAAGCTCAAACAGGCTAGTTTTATCTATCCCATTGAATACACCACTTGGGTGTCCAATCTGGTTCCTGTTCTCAAGAAACAAGGCACCATCCATGTCTGCACTAACTTTCACGATCTAAACAAAGCTTGTCCCAAAGACAACTTCCCCACACCATTCATTGACCAAATCATTGATGAGTGTGTGGGGCACGAGGTTCTATATTTTATGGATGGTTTCTCTAGATACAACCAAATTGTTATCCATCGTGCTGATCAACTCAAAATCGTGTTCATTAGTCCGTGGGGAACCTTTTCCTATCGAGTCATGCCATTTGGCCTCAAAAATGCAGGTGCCACTTTTCAGCGGGCTATGTCTTACTGTTTCCATGACCTGGCTCACATTATGCTTGCTTATTTGGACGACCTTACCGCGCATTCTAAACATCGGGTGCAGCACCTTCACGATCTGTGGATCATCTTTCTCCGATGTTGCTAGTATAATATCTTCCTTAACCCACTGAAGTGTGTCTTTTGTGTGCCTGTTGGCTGTCTTTTACGCTTCATTGTGTCTAAATATGGTATCACTCTTGACCAATTAAAATTTTAAGCCATCCTTGAGCTTCCAATTCCCCACACTTTATGCCAATTACAAAGCCTCCAAGGAAAAGCTAATTTCCTTCGCTGGTTCGTACCTGACTATGCCACCACCACACATGGGTTCCTTAGACTACTCCGCTCCAATATCCCTTTTGTATGGGATGAATATGCTCAAAAGTCTTTCGATGCCATGAATCATGCTCTCACATCCGCTCCCTTGATCCGTCCCCCTGACTTTGATAGGGATTTCATCTTGTATATCTCCGCTTCCACCCACTCGGTCGTTGGAGTCCTTATTCAGGAAGATGACAACGAAATTGAGCATGTTATCTATTATGTCAATAAGAACCTGGTAGGACCTCCTGTATCCTACTCACACGAAGAAAAATTAGCTCTGGTTGTCGTGTTCTCAATCTAAAAACTTCATCATTACATCCTCATGCGTTCCACCAAGGTCGTGACTAATTCCAACCCCATGGCCTTCCTATTGAGTCATCAAATCATTAGTGGGAATTATGCCCGTTGGATCATGATCCTCCAGGAATTCGATCTTGAATTTGTCACACCAAAAATTGAGAAAGGTTTAGCCCTCCCTGAAATCATTTTCGAATTACCTACAGGTACGCAGGATCCTCTAATTAATGATAACTTCCTCGATGAACACTTATTTTCCATTACCACTGATGACCCCTGGTATGGGGACATCCTCACTTATTTGTGAACTCAAAATTTCACCCTCCATCTTGACCGTGATGCTCGACGATGTATCCGACACCAGGCCCCCCACTACCTTCTTATCGGTAACGACCTTTATCATCGCAGTGTGGATTTTGTCCTTCGTCATTGTCTCACACACGCTGAAGCAGAACAAGTCCTCAATGCCTTTCATAGCGGTGCTTGCGGTGGCCAATTCTCTGGTCTGGCCACTGCCCAAAAAATTATGCGCGTTGGGTACCTTTTTCCTTCTCTCTTTAGCCATTGCATTGAGGCAATCAAACAATGTCCCAATTGCCAACATTATGCCCCTAAGGCACGAGCCCCTCCAACTCCACTCCATCCTATCATCTCCACTGGCCCCTTTTGCAAGTAGGCCATATACTTTATGGAGTGTCGATCATCATCAGCTGGTAACCATAAGTATATCATCGTGGCGGTTGACTATTTCACTAAATGGGTTGAGGCCATGCCAACGTTTACCGACATGGCAGCTAACGCAGCCCTCTTTTTCTTTAACCATGTGATCGCTCGATTCAGAGTTCCAAAACAATTGGTCTTCGACCATGACCGACATTTTGAAAATGAGATATGGCATGAGCTATCCTCACTATTGTGCTTTGAGAACCAATATTCCTCCTCTTATTACCCCCAAGGTAATGGCCAAGTTGAAGCAGTCAATAAAATTCCTAAAACCATACTTTGATGGATGGTGGATAAGCACAAAACCAACTGGAACCTTGTGCTCTTCCCTTCTTTTTGGGCCTATAGAACTTCTGTTAAAACCGCCACTGGTTTCACTCCTTTCCACCTTGTTTTTGGAGAGGAGGCAGTCTTACCGATCGAGTGTGAAATCCCCTCCCTTCATCTAGCTGTCGAACTTCTCCCTGACACCCAACCCTTAGAACAAAGACTTATCATGCTTGAACGCGCTTCCGAAGACTGCCGTGTTGCATTACAAACTATTGAGGTGGCTAAGAAACGTACCAAATCTCAATATGATTGAAAAGTCCAACCTCGTACTTTTCACGAAGGTGATCTTGTTCTAGTGTGTGACTAGGCCCATGATGTCCTTGGTCATGGGAAGTTTGATTCATTATGGTTAGGACCTTACATTATCAGTAAGGATTTAGGTAAGGGAGCATATCTATTAGAGGACTTCAAAGTTCATGCCCTTCCCAATCCTCGCAACGCACTCTATCTGAAGAGATATTACCCTTAACATTTCCTTCTGGAAACGCATGTTTTTTTTTTTTTTCTTTAAGTAGCTAGCCCATGCTTTTTAGTGATTTGATACTTCAATAAGACACATTTTTGCTGAGAAGCATCACTTCACCCTCCTCTCAAAATCGAATTTCTTCACTTGCAACACTCATAATGGGGCCACCACGTTGCCTCCATACTTTTCCACGCTCGTGTCGACTTCTCGTCGTGAGTTACCATCTTGTACTCATGCTTTTATGGTCCCCATTGGACCCTTTACATATGTGGCAGCACCATCGAGTCACCCTTGTTTAGAGCATCCAATTGGAGTCATCATTGCATTCATGGAGTCTATCCCAAGTCCCTTTGCATCCCGCTATAGTCCTCCATCATTCCTTGCTTGGTCCCTCTCTCGTGTCGCACATTATGGCCTTCAGTCCCACTGTCCCCTATCCCTCATGATATTGTATCAATCGCTGCCAAGTCATCGATGCTATTTATGCTCTAACAAGGGAAGTCGTCCGTTCGCTACTCAGTCCCCCCCATTTCATCATCATCATTGGTTTCATTCTGTCAGTCACTCTACTATTTTCTCTCGTGCCTTAGTTGAGGATCCCTTATTGCCTCACCTATGGCAGACCTCCTTCTGTCGATGTCAGCTCATTCATTCCATAAGACAGTTCTAGAGGGCAGTGTACCTTGGTTCCAGTGTCCACTCTTGTTCGGTACCTCAGATCAGACAAAGGGACTCCTTATTGATTGTTTCTCAGCTCCAGCTCCTTTCAGCATGATCGAGATCTGTATACTCGATAGTTCAGTGATGCAGGAGATGACATCGGTGATTCCCGAGATTGTGTGAGATGTCTCAGCCCTCATGAGGGGGTGGCCCTACAGGTAGCCCCCCACACACTCGGATGAACTCTTCATTTCAGCCTTCGATGCAGCTCCATACATTTGATGATGTCGGCCTTAGCCGCTTGTAGAGACTTTTTGCATGTATCAGTTAGATTTTAAGAGCCCTTTCCTATTTTCAGGGGCATCTAGGTTGCATTTATATCTCATGTACTCAGATATCATTGTACAAGTCCTGGATGTTATCTCAAGCACAATATGTATGTGGGATTTATTATCGTGTTGTTTATCTGGCCCATGTTTATGCCAGCATTATGTCGTCTTGTGGTTTTCCGGACGCCTTATTGTTTGTACTATTGCCTCGGTGGGCATAGGTATGCCTCCCCCGCCACCTATAGCAGGTACTCACTCATCAAAAGGACTTGTCGCACATGCAAGTCGCTTCCTTAGGGTCTAGGTCTTTCAGCACTTTGGTTTACCTTATACTTCTCTCTCTTTGACTTCCCCTTCGATGTCTAGTGATTGAGTTCTTACGTACTTCGGTCATATGATTTGCTCCTAACGCTCGCATGCTGGGGGGAAATCCGTTACACCATTTTTTGGTCATCTAACCTATTATCATTAGATGGACCCAAGTACATCATGTAAGACCAATTTTACTCCAAGTAAAATTTTACTCAATATTTTGTTATAAATAGAAGGGTTTTCCCATTCATTTGTCACCTTTTGTTGCCTAAAGATCACTCTAGATCTCAACTCTTGGTCTGGCTATTGATCCACAATCATAGCCATATTTTTCCATTTTTGTCTGGGTTTTCTACACCATCAAGAGAGAGGAATTCTAAATATGAAGTGCTGAGGACTTTCAAGAACCCATCCCATTGAGGAGAACAAGGAACACCCTCTTGTGTTTTCCTCCCAGGTGCCATTAATAAAAATTTCATTAGATATATTCTTGTCTTGTCTATTGGATCTATGGAGTAAATTTTATTTTTCTACTGTTTAAGGTCTTCTAATGCATAGATCTAGATTTTTGCAGCATTTGTCTTGATCATCTAATTGCATATCTGAAGATATTAGCAGTCATTTATGTTGTTAGGGCTATTTGTTATGTGCAGCTAAAGTGGTATTTTTTCGTACACTTCGAATCAAGATTCATACTAACAGGATGGATATACCCTCATTTTCTTGTAAGCACATTTTGATGTTATATTTTACTATGTTACATGTCTAATGTATGGAATATCATGCCATGGTCTTGAGTGTGCCCTAATTTAATGTGAATTTATGAGAACACTTGGATTATTGAATATATTGCATGCATTACTCATAAACAATGGTGAATGAATATTCTTAGAGGCTTGTTTTCATATTGAAAATTTGAAATTCCATCAATTCTTTTCAACGAAGTATAAAAATATATTGTAGTTGTGTAGTTGCCTCTTTAGGGATAGTGAAGCTGCACAGGTCTCCTTGATAGAGCGAAGTTCTTAAATCAAATTTTGACTCCATTTATCCCAATTGATAAGGCACTAGGTTCGATATCCTTGGTGATGATATCCTCATTGAAAAATCATTTATCCTCACCTTATCTCTCCTCCTTTTTCCTTGTCCCTTCAAGGATAGGTAGTGTAATATTCCCAATTTACCATAAGTTAATTGGAATATTAGAGTTCTTACTCTTCTCAATTAATTAAGTAAACAAAAGGGTGGAGGGACCCATAAACCCCATAGATGAATAAAATCCACTTTTTTTTTGTGAATGTGGGTTAGTAGATAGTAGATCAGCATCATGGAGTAGTGGAGCAGCTCATTAATGAAGGAAGAGTGGATATTGTGGAGAGATAATGAGGAAGATGATGGAGATAGTGGAGGAATAAAAGTAATATCATAGAGCATTAATGATGCAGTGATGAAGGAAGTGGTGCATTAAATTCACACATGATGGAGGGAGTGGAGATTAATTGTAGATATCATGGAGATCATAGAGAGACGGCGTAGTCTTCATGGAGACTAGTGGCCACATGTGCAGTGTAGTTATGAGGTGGGCCAAGGCTAGGGAAGGCTCACAACCATATAAGGAAGATGAGAGAAGTAAAGAAAAACAGTCTGGAATTTGATATTGTATTTGTGTTTGACATTTCTTTGCACGCTTCAGCTGTTTAGCTAATTCTGTTGTGTTGTTTAGCACACAGGTGTTCCCAAGAGGGAATCCCACCCTTACCCACAGGAGACTTTGAGTGCCTACTTTGGGAAGGTTATTTTGAGCAACTATTCATCATCTAGCATTGGTTCCATGTTCAAATTTCATCTCCTCTCTTCTACATATATAGCTTCAGGATTTAGGCATTCATGTCTTAGGGTTTGAGAGGAGGAAGGTAGTTTCTAGCGTTTCAGGTAGGAACCTGGTGGAGGGTTCATCATTTAACATTACACTTCCATTTCAGAATTCCAGGAGCAGTACTCTGATATCTAGAATCATACCATCATATTACACCTCCATGCAGCAGTAGTTTCTTCAGGAATTGTGCAATCCAATCAAGCAGATCTAAGGGAGGAAGGAGGTTCCAAGTATTTCAGCTTGGAATCCTATGAGGGGTATTTCGATCACTTTGGAGAGATAATTTACATGAGTTGTGAGCATTATTTCATCATCTAGCAGCAAAGCAGAAGTCAAATTTCTCCTTAATAGGGGAATTTTGAGGTCTAAAATGGGCCTCTACAAGAAAAATGTACAACATAAATAAAATTTATAACAACCAATAGGATTCAAGATGATGA
Source organism: Pinus albicaulis (assembly GCA_034641835.2). Taxonomy (NCBI): domain Eukaryota; kingdom Viridiplantae; phylum Streptophyta; class Pinopsida; order Pinales; family Pinaceae; genus Pinus; species Pinus albicaulis. The sequence goes on from CM076584.1 coordinate 1,434,508,287, forward strand.
TGTCAAATCATGGGGGATGATTCACCATTTTTTAAACAAAAGGGTAAAAATATTAAAAAATAATAAAATAATAAAACTACTTTTTCAACTCGTATTTTCAACTTCATTCCAAAATTTTGCTCAATTGAAGTGAGCACATTGACGCGAAATTTACCCCCCATCTAAGTTGTATACCCATGTTGCATACTTTCGATGAACTCTTCTACACGAAAATGAGAAATACATAAAAAACGTTATTGTAATCACGTTTTTTTATGTATTTCTCATTTTTCGTGTAGTAGGACCCATCGAAAGTATGCAACATGGGTACTCCTTGGATGGGGAATTAAATTTCGCATCCAATGAGTACTCCCGCTCGAAATTTGAGTAAAAACTTTGGGAGATAAGTTGAAAATATGAGTTGAAAAAGTAGTTTTTCCATTTTTCCCTCTAAAATTTGATGATGTCATCAAATCTTATTTGATTTTTTCCACTATTATTTTATAATTTCCTTAGGAGGCCCATTTTAGACCTCAAAATTCCCATAATGAATAGCGCAGTCCATTCCAGCAATTGTGCAGTTTTCAGTTGCAACTTGAGTCGAGGAAGGAGGAGTTAGATCTCAAGTTTCTAGCTTGAGGATCTAGAGAAGGATCCAGCCCTTCATGTATTGAGCTGATTGGGTGCTATTGAAGCAGTTAGAACATAATTTCAGACCCATCTCATCAGTTAACCAGGAGGAGTGCGTAAGTCAGCCAACAGGGTTGTAGTTGGCAACCCAAAAAGGATCGAAAATCCAAAGTTAAAATCTGGCCAAACCATTTCTAGGTTTTTTTGGGTTGTTTGAGTAGAGTCTGTGGTTAAAATCCTGGATATTTTTTAGTACTCCAGAAGCCTCCCACGCATTTTTTTTATTCCCAGTAGTAGCAGTTCCAGCAACATCAGCAGTAGCAGCACAACATTCCCAGTGCTAGTTTTCATTAGTGTGTTTCAGCCACTTCTTGTTGGCTTGAGTGCATCTCCTTTAGAGAACTATGTACTTTATATTTTTTTTTGTTTATAATGATATGATTCATTTGTTTCTGATCATGATTATAATGTCTTGATATAATTTCCAGTTGCAACATATTTCCGGTATTTTCAAGATTTTAGTGTTATATCCCTATTTTTCTTATTTGGAATGTTGTAAATGTTTTATATTCTTGTCTTTTCCATTTTGGAATATTACAATAATACCAGATCATGATCTTTGGCTCAGCTTGTGGACATTTCATGACATCATAGGAATAAGAAGAAGAAGTAGAAAAATAAGAGGTCTTCAATGGCAGAAGGATTAAGTTTTGCCACACTTCTCTTTAGATCTATGCTAGATCTCTCCACAGAGACTAAATAATTGAGAAGGGGAAGGAAAAAAGAGACCTCAAGAAGGTTTCAGAATGAGGAAGTTCCAAGCACTTCCTATCGACAGCAGAAGAAATCGGCAATGCAGAGAGCTCCACAAAAATCTACTATGTCCACTTTATTTGCAGAGGAAGGTGAATGGCATGGAGATGGAGGATACTTAGAACATGAGACTCTAAGTGATTATCTTGTAGAGTAAAAATCTCAATAAATAACATTCAAGGAGAATCTAACTCTCCAACAGTTTATCCAAATCAAAGAAAATCAGAGATCCCGCAACAGCAATAGAAGAAGAAGGCACATACATAATAGATTCTTCTTGCCTACATTTTATGGGTCATCCACAAGCACAACAAAGGCTTGGATGAAGGAGTTAGATGCATTCTTCCTGCTACATATATTAAAGGAAAGAAAGGCTATTGATATTGCAGCGCTGCACCTTGAGGGTGAAGCAAAGGATTGGTGTTTCAGCCATATGAAACATGCAAGAGTGACTGCTTATGCAGACTTCACTCAAAGGGTGGTCAAGAAATTTGATATAAGAAAACAGGAGAGACCTTCTATAGAGACATTTTTCATCATTGATGAGAAATTACATGAGACGAAAATGGAGGATGTCATCATTATCACTCTGGAAAAGGAGCACCCACCACCACTTCCAGTTGCAGAAGTACTTGCATCAGTAGGAGGAGCACTTGCATCTTTGCAAGATGGTCTTCAGCTCTTGACATTGTGAGTCCCATGCATGATTCAGGAGATGCATGAGGAGGAGGAGGAAAATTCCAGTGCTGGTACATTAGAATAGGAGCATCCATCACCATTACTAGTAGTTGGAGAAGCCATTGCACCAGCTGGAGGAACTCTTGCAGCTGAACAAGATGTTCACAAGTATCAGCTTATCCAAGGTTTGCAAACATTTTCATCCCATGTTATTTCAGCACCTCAGTTTGATATTTGTGGGATCATTCCATCAGGGAAATTTCATAACCAAGGGTTAGAGCACCTTGTTGATTTGGAGCAGAAAACTATCATTGCGTAGAGTACCCTTGAATTGTTCAAGGAGGAGATGTATAGCCATCCCATTTGCTCAGTATTGAGCTACACACAACACTTTGTGTTGAAGTGTGGATTTCCAAAGGATGGGATGAGCATATTCCTAATCAGTACAATGTCGGGATTTGTGTTCAGCATGGTGTATGGCCATGAGACAGCAGATGCACCATCATGAAGATCATCAGCATTGTCACTGAGGAGCGGTGATGAGTTGGGGGCCCAACTATTCTTGGAGCATTCTGATGACCACTTAACTCATGAAGCATTGGATGGATAGATGATAGTTGGTAGACATCTTATGATGGATATCATTCTCCATTATTAGGATGAATCCTTCTTGATGAGCATCGCACAGATCAAAGAGAAGTTTCTACCTCCAACATATTCAGAATCTTATAGATTCTACTGGGTCATCGATGAGAGGTTCTCATGGAGTGCCCTCAAGGAAGATGCACTTCAACATATCATGGAGTGAAAAGATCATCAGATTGAGGAGGATGGTATTCTCCATTGGTTGGATACAAAGTTGGAGCATCATATGATTCATCACCCACAGTTGGAAGGTTGGGTAAGGATGATGAGCAAGTGGTTGGTGAGCTACTTGCATATCTATGACATAGGGCAGCAAGAAGCATGGTTGTGTTGGCTTCTCTTGGGTGAGTATGGTTACCACCTGACATTTCAGATTGGTATGTTCCATGCCTTGCACAATAATGAGGTGATGCGGCAGCAGGAGGCATGGCTGCATTGGCTACTTTTGAGAGAGTTTGGCCATCAAACGACATATCCTATGTCAATGGGTATGTTATTGTTTGGAACATTGCATGGCACTCACATGATGTGGCATCAGGGAGCTTGGTTATGTTGGGCTGATGTGACATTCAACATGTCAATCAGTATGTTGTTGCTCCATGTCTTGCATGATGATGATGTGAGGTGGCAGCAAGAGTCGTTGTTGCTTTGGTTACTCTTGGGAGAGTATGGGCTAAATTTCTCCCATAACTTGCATGAGGGGGAGAGGGGATCAAAACAAGAGGCCTTACTGTGTTTGCTTCTATTAGGAGAGTATGGCCACCATACTTGGCATGATGATGGGGTGTTATGGCAGCAAGAGGCATTGTTGCGATGGTTGTTATTAAGAGAGTATGGTTCCACATTTCACATGTCAACCCATATGTCTGTGTTTCCTATTTTGCACAGTGTTGAGATGATGCTTGGAGAAATTAGGGCCAATGATGGGAGCATGGAGAGGTACATCCTACTCCATGTAGCATGGGTTGGAGAGTTAGTTCATGAGTTGGGACTTTCCTTTGGGGGGAGGAACCACTTCACTTCATATGTATCATGCATAGAAGAGGCTCTGGAACAACAGATGGTTGCCACTTGGAGGTTCATCGATGAGGAGAGACATTTAGCTATACAGTTGGAAGCCATTCTAGACATTCTAGAGAGGCAGCTATGGAGCTGGGAATTAATTACACATTAGAGTAGATGGGAATACCTTCCATATGAGGATGCCACTTGGGAGGGAGATGGATTTCTACAGCATTCACTTTTGCAGTTGCTTGAGTACAAGCAACAATTTGGCGGGGAGGATTGTAATATTCCCAATTTTCCATCATTTAATTGGAATATTAGAGTTCTTACTCTTCTCAATTAATTAATTAAATAAAATGGTTGAGGGACCCATAAACCCCATATATGAATAAAGTCCACTTTTTTGTGTGAATGTGGGTTAGTAGATATTAGATCAGCATCATGGAGTAGTGGAGCAGCTCATTAATGAAGGAAGAGTAGATATTGTGGAGAGATAATGAGAAAGATGATGGAGATAGTGGAGGAATAAAAGTAAGATCATAGAGCATTAATGATGCAGTGATGGAAGAAATGGTACGTTAAATGCACACATGATGGAGGGAGTGGAAATTAATTGCAGAGATCATGGAGATCATGGAGAGAAGCACAGTCTTCATGGAGACTATTGGCCACATGTGCAGCACAGTTATGAGGTGGGCGAAGGCTAGGGAAGGCTCACAACCATATAAGGAATATGAGAGCAGAAAATAAAATGGGTCTGGAATTTGATATTGTATTTTTGTTTGACATTCTTTGCATGCTTTAGCTGTTTAGCTAAGTCTGTTGTGTTGTTTAGCACACGGGTATTCTCAAGCAGGAATCCCACCCTTACCCACGGGGGACTTCGAGTGCCTACTCTGGGAAGGTTATTTTGAGCATCCATTCATCATCCAGCATTGGTGCCACATTTATCCCCTCTCTTCTGCATATACAGCTTCAGGAATTACGCATTCATGTCTTAGGGTTTGAGAGGAGGAAGCTAGTTTCTAGCATTTCAGCTAAAAAACCGGTGGAGGATTCATCCTTTCACCTTGCACTTCCATTTCAGTATTCAAAAAGCAGCATTGTAATATCTGGCATCAGGCCAACATATTACACCTCCATGCAGCAGCAATTCCTTCTGGAATTGCGCAATCCAGTCAGGAACATCTAAGGGAGGAAGGAAGTTCCAATTATTTCAACTTGGAATCATGTGAGGGGTATTTCCTTAACTTTGGTGAGATTATTTCTATCGGCTATGAGCTATATTTCATCATATAGCATGTAGGATATAAATTCAGCCTCCTTGACAGCATATTCCATTCCAGCAGTTGTGCAGTTTGCAACTGCAACTTGAGCCGAGGAAGGAGGAGCTAGATCTCAAGTTTCTAGCTTGAGAATGTAGAGAAGGGACCAGCCCTTCATGTATTGAGCTAATTGGGTGCGATTGCAGTAGTTATATCATCATTTCAGCCCCATATCAGCAGTTACCCAGGATGACTGCATAAGTCAGCCAATAGGGGTGCAGTTGACAACCCAAAAAGGGCCGAAAATCCAAAGTTAAAATATGGCCAAACTATTTCTAGGTTTTTCTGGGTTTTTGAGTAATGTCTGTGGTTAAAATATAAGATATTTTTGAGCACTCCAGAAGCCTCCCGCACATGGTTCTTCTTCCTATTAGCAGTAGTTCCAACAGCAGCAGCAGTAGCACCACAACATTCCTAGTGCTAGTTTTCATTAGTGTGTTTCAGTGACTTCTTGTTGGCTTAAGTGCATATTATTTGGAGCACTATGTACTTTATGTTTGTTGTTGTTTATAATGATATGACTCAGCTATTTTTTCTCATGATTATAATGTCTTGATATAATTTCCAGTTGCAACATATTTCCAGCATTTTCTATATTTTAGTGTTATATCCTTATTTTGCTTATTTGGAATGTTGTAAATGTTCTATATTCCTGTCTTTTCCATTTTGGAATATTACAAGTAGGCTTAGTATGAACTTCATTTGGAGTGAGCTCTTGTAAAATTGATTAGACAAGATTTTGCGCTAGTGTTTCCACTATTTCTCCTCTAAATTTCACTCAATTCTCACGGTTGAATCTCAAGATAATTGATGCGTTATCCATCGTACCAAGTGGGAACCCTTGAAGTTTATTTTGACTTGGGGATTCCTCAAAGGTTTGTAATCTAGTAGCACATCATTCAAAATATTTTCTCTTAACTATATTGACCTTGGATGAACTCCTATACCATCACATACTCCAAACCTATGTCTAATATAGTCTGTCTCCCAAGTGGTTTTTCGTGGAAATCCATTCTAGCTTCTCCCAAATCTCACTCCTCAATAGAGCATTTCCATTGAATGATCCATCCTTTCCTCACTTCAAACCCTAGTATATACACATCAATCAAATTTTAGGGTTACTCGGACTCCTCCCATCAGTGAAAATCCGAGAAGAGAATGGGACATAGGATGTGGTGATAGTGGGCCTTTGTCCCAAATTGTTGTTGTGCCCTCTAGTTTTTTCCTACAAACTAGGCATCTTAGTTTGTGAAAAAATAAGACCTACATCTATAATATAATTTTTTATCTATTACCATGAGTTCCTTTATGAAGATAGGGAACAAGTTAGAAGGAGCTACAAATTTCAGGGCCTAGAATGTTGAAATGGCACCAAGAAATGGCACCCCAAGGGGGCTTCTGATTTAACTTTCCCTTAATTAAATTAGAAGAGAAATTGTAATTTCATCTCATAATAGCTTGTAAGCGTTAACTAAGTCAGGAAGGCTTAGTTAGTTCAGTTAATTTGAGTTGGAGGTCAAACTAGAGGCATGTATATTTCTTACTAAGTTTTAGGGGGTCCAGTTACAATTATATGTGAGTTGTAATTAGTTAACTCAATTATTTGAGTTAAAATCAATTTAACTAGTTCTAACTGAGAGATGATTTAGCGATAGGTCCAGTGAAGTAAAACTGATTTAATTCACAAGTAGTGATCAATTAGTTAACTGATAATTCGTTGTAAATAGTTGTTGCATGTCCAGTTGATATTGGGGTTAAAGGGAAGATAACTATTAGTTGTATAATTAAAAAAATGTACTAGTCATGCCTAAGGTCATCAGGATTCCTTGAAGGAATTGCGCAATCAATTCTTGGGAATTTCCTTATTAATAGGGACATAATTCCTCCAGCAATGTGTAAGCAAGGCTAGTCAGATAAAGGCTGAAAATTGGTTAAGTATTGGACCTATTTTTCCTAAATCAAAGTGAGACAGTCAGCAAAGTGAAAAGGTTTCTCAGTGAGGGAAATAGCATTGTATTGTTTCATGGTTTTGACATTATGAAATATACAGATAGTGGGGTTTTGAGTAGTTGCTTTCCCCAAATACATCTTGTGTTTTGCGATAATTTCTTTCTCTTACTTGTTATGTGATTGTGCGATTGAAATTGGTTTCCACAATTTGTAGAAGGATTCAGTATTTTGTTTTAGTACATTACAAGATCAATTGAATCCCTTTGGATAATTTCTACATGGTATCAAAGAAGGAATCATAATAGAAGAGAAGAACCAGATTTTTTTTTGAACAGGTACATCGAATTTGCAGATTTATTCTTCAAGACTAGCAACAGATCAAGATGTCTTTTAACGGCATAAGACTTGAATATTCCCTTGAGGGAAATTTGAAGTACATAGCATGTAATGACAGGATGGAGGTAGTGCTAGAGTAAAATGGACTGAAGGCATTCATAAACAATGATATTCCCCAGCCTGCAGTAGTAGATTTTCAACTTCTTGATGCATGGAAGAAGAATGTAGAAAAGGCGAGAAGGGTATTGTTAGAAGGAGTTCAAGATCATATTGTCTCTAACCTCCATGGAAAGGAAACTCCATATGCTATGTGGAAGGTCTTGATAGAAATTTTTTAGAATAGCAGTGACCACAGAAAGTTGGAACTGAAATACAAGCTCAGAAAGATCAAGATGGAGAAGGGTGACACGATCCTAAAATACTTTAAGAATTTCACTCAATATCGAGATGAGCTTGGAAGTGTTGGGGTAACTATTGTCGAGGATGAATTAGTGAGCCTAGCACTTCTATGCCTTCTCAAGAGATGGCATATCTACCAGGAAGTTGTGAATGAGAGGGAGAAGCTACAAGCGTGGGAGTGATTGTGGTCTAACTTGGTACAAGAAGAAATTTGGTGGAGCACCAAAAATGGATCCTCATCAAAGACTCGTGATGAGGAGAACTATGCCTTGGCTGATAAGGCGAAGAAAGGGAAAGGGAAGGTGTCCCATTCCAAATCAGAGTTTCGCAAGGCAGGAAAGAAGCGAGACTTGTCAAACGTAAAATGTTTCAACTGTCATGAGCATGGACACTATGCTACAAATTTTCCGCACAAGAATGCCTCAGGAGGAGCAGCACGTGAAGCACTTGCTTCACAATTCGAGTTGGATTTCACTCTCATTACATGCATGGTGTCATCAGTGATGGTTTGTGTGTGGTACCTAGATAATGGAGCCTCATTCCATATGACCGGAAACAAATAATTCTTCAGTAACTTGGAGGACCGCTTTCCCTCCTTATTTTTACTCAGATTTCAGAATACATTACTTTTAGGGCATGAAAAGTTGATTTTCCTCACCTTTTTTAGAACAAAAGTTGAGTAAAGGTTGCTACAACACTTGGAATTGGTTGCTGAGTGTTTATTAACACATTTAATGGTAGTTGAAGCACACATCCCTGAAAAATGCATTTTTCAAGCATGTCTTTCTAAGCAATCCCTTTGGGAATATCATGTAATATTCCTTTTTCAGGAATATCAACTTTGTTCTCAAAATAAATGTTGTATAAGAAAAAATGTGCAACAGAAACACAGATCAGGACTTGGTTCCTCTTATTTATGTTGTATGGGTATTATGTATGGAATTTCATCTAAAAAAAATCAGTTTAGATACACTAAACAAATCTCCCACAAACTAGACTAGCTAAAAAGCACCCAAAGAGGAAGCCTACAGCCAAATGAAAAAAATGCTTCAGGAATTGCACAGTTTTATCGGATATTCAAATGAGGTAATAAAGGAGGTTCATATTTCAGTAATACAGCAGCAAATCAGAATTATAAGTAAGCTCTTTCAATATACAGCAGAATGAATGAGACAATATAGCAAGAAATCTTCAGAAAAGAGAGCTAGAACACATGTGCATTTGCATAAATGGCTCAACAACATTATTTTTAAGGAGCTTAAGCAGTTGGAAGTTACAAATCATATCTAGGACATATCTGTGAGAAAAACATCAGATCTATTTCAGATCTGGAAACTAGATAGTTTTCTCTTCAAGATCCCCTTGGAATTTTGACAAAAGCATGCATAAATAAGAGTAGATCTGAGAAACTAGTTGCAGATCTGTAAAATGCTGCAGTAAATTTCTGAACATAAAATTTCATTACAATGGATCAAGTTTAAACAGAGCATGGATCAGCAAGCTAATCCATGCATCACCATTTGGAAGGCAAAGCCCAGCACTAGAGATCTCTGATCTAAACTATGAGCAAAACACCATAAAGAGCCTCACACCAAAATAACACAATCTATCAAGATGAACAGTGTTGTAGCTCAAATCACATATATAACCACTGCAAAATTCCAAATCTGAAGTACAAGGAGAAGAGACACTCTTCCAAGAGGTTAAAAGACACACTCCATGAGAAGAGGCTCCCAAAAACAACTAGACCTGTGCAGATAAACTCCACTTTGCAGCTTGCAAATTCAGTCAAACCCTCACTGGATCTACGCTGCTAATGAAAGTAGAGCTTGGCCTCAATCCTGATAGTGGATCAATTCAGAAAATACTCCTCCAAGAATCCTCAAAGGAAGAGGTGAAATCCCTGCATAGGAATTCCAAGTACAATCCTCCACTAAACATCAGAGAATGGTATTTGTCTAAGCAGACAAATACTCAGAAATATGATCAATCAACAACCTTCTCTTGTTGCCCTCCCTTTCCTTTTATAAGATGAGAAAGCCTTTGCAAACCCTAAACCACCTTGATGAGTTAGCCCTTTTCACATGAGAGGCCTCCTTCTAGAACTGCGCTGTCCCTTTTGGAGATGCAATGAACCTAGACAACACTATTGATTTGGTCAAGGTTGACCCAGTCTTTAGCTCAAACCTCTTTCACACCTGCAAGTGATTATTTACATGGCCCTAATTTATCTTTGTTCATATGGGCATTGATTTATTCAAACTTTTCAGGAATTTTACATGTCCTCCTTTATTCATTTATTCATGCAACAGAAATTAAAACAAAATTGAATGATCCTCTTAGCTAAGGCTAAGTGGGAACATTACAGTCCTCCCCTCCAAAATGTTGCTTGTCCTCAAGCAACTGATAGGGTAAGAGCTGTATTTATTCTCCTTCTCCATTGATGGCACCATCAAGGATCAAGTTCTCATCATGGGCCAAGTGCTCATTAAGCCAATACATCAAAAATTGCTCCTCCAAGGCTAACATAATAGGGGCATAGTCCATCCCTTTAGGAGTGTAAAACTCAACAAAAATAAACATGGATGAAGCAATGCTACATCTAAAACATGTATCATGAAATACAGGTTGAAGTTCCATCCCATGTGGTACATATACATTGCCCCACCTTTGACCATACAAACCCATAAACAATACCAATATATCATCTATGTATGGAAGCAAAATTACATATATGCAAACTGAAATTTGCACTTGAGGAGGTGGGTCACAATCCCACATAAGATGCCAGCGCAATGCACTCCTTGTCTTTAGTAAATATGAGTGTGGTAAGTGGTACTCCCACCACACCTTTGTTGCATGAGTCACTTTGACATGGCTGAAAGTGATACACAAGTTAGGTGCCTTTGGGAAGCACCCATCATGAAAAAGAATCTCCCTTTGCACCTCAAGGGAGTGACCAGATTTAGAATTTTTATTGGCCTTACTAATGCCATGAGATCTACATGTAATATCACTCCCTGTAGGAGCCATGGCCTGCATACATATGGTAAGAGAATATGTCAAATCAGAAAAATAAACATGCTCCATAAGATCAGATTCTTTACCATAAAAGTCTCCCACACATATGAAGTTGGGCATGGATATTTCTCCTCTTTCAAGAGAAGGAAGAGAAGGTTGAAATGACTCATGCATAGAGTCCTTTGGTTGTCCCCGCTCCTCATAACTCCTGAACTCTTGAAAGTGTTGATGTAGTTCCTCCCAATCATAGTGCTGATGTAGTTCCTCCTTCATACCCTGCCAATCAAAACTCCTCATGATTAGGGTGTAGATCTTTGTTGACTGCATATAACTAGAAAGGAACTCTTTATGTGCCCTTTGTAGTATCTCTTGCTTAAGCTTGGAGTCTTTAGACAATAATACTCTACCAAGGTGATAGATGACCCCTTCATGGACCAAATATCCTCCCTATTGCTTCATGCCATCTAGTATCATCCCCGTGTGAAGATGTTTGGAGTACTCCACAAGGAGTTGAGATCTCCAATATGGATCCACACAGCTCAACAATGACAGTGCTACTAATACATCTATGGGAGTTCTTGCCTTGTTTTTGATTGCTTCTTTGACATTATACATGCCAAAATTGTTTGTTGGAAGGTTGATCCTCCCCTTTCCTTCCTCCCACAGCGATGTAGCTTGCTCTTTCATTTCTCCAATCCTTGTTGGATCTATATTTGGAGCATAAATTTGTGAGGCTTCCCCCACAAGATCAGAATCTAATGACATTCCAAGTGGCTTGCCATGATCTCTTGCAACATCCTCATAAACATGAGAGAGGGAGCTATGAGATCCTTGCTTCCACTATGAAAATCCATCTTTGTTGTTTGTGTGGAAACATTAGGTGAAGGATAAGTGTGCATGCCTTGAATCATTTGTGGTTTCCCACTATTCAAGTCCACCCACTTCATCTGCAAGGCTTCCCAATCAGTGGTAACCTTCCCCAAGGTAATCAACCACTGGACACCCAAGATGATATTGGTGTCTGGTATGTCAACTACAAAGAAGTGATCCACCAAAGTGTAGGATCCCATAGTGATAGAAAGTGATGGAACATATTGCATGCATTGCATGGTTCTATCTCCTAGGACCAAAACATAAAACCCATCAAAATTATCAGTGGGGATTCCTCTCCTTTGCACAAGGTGAGCATCAATAAAGTTGTGGGTTTCCCCACTGTCAATCAGAATAGACACTCTCTGGTTCATGACTGATCCTTGTACTCTTAGGGTCAAGTACTTAGGCACTCCTCTCAAAGAGGCAAGAGTCCCACTTGTTGGAGAAAAGGCTCCCTCTTCATCTCTGGATGGTGTTTGATCTCCCTCCTCATCATCACCAGTGTTGTGACCCCTCCTAGGTCCATCATTCCCATCTTCCTCCTCAAAATCTGAGAAGACTTCTATATAGTGTGCCCTTCCAGCATCACATCTATGTCCTGGTACCCATGGCTCTTGGAAAGTGAAACACAATCTCTTCTTCCTCAATTCCCTCCGGAGATCAATTTCAAGAGGTTTCTTCAGTGAGCTCTCCTTGGGAGGAGTAGCTTTCCCTTCTTTCCCTTTAGAAGAGTGAGGGACTTTGCTTTGGAAAGTTTCATTTGCTTTTGGCAAGGCATCCTGGAGATCTCTAGCTCTCTCAATGGCATCATGCAAAGTGATGGGCTTGGTAGACTTAACCAACCCATGCAAAGGTTCCTCCAGGCCATCAATGAAGATGTAGACTCTCCTTGCTACAGATAGATCAGGGACCATGACTGATAATCTCAGAAACTCGGAAATATAAGCCTCTGCATCTCATGTTTTCTTTAGCTTTTCAAGGCTTATGAAGGGTGCTTCGGGATCCTTTCGGTCAAACCTCTCCACCAGTACTCTAGTTAACTTATCATAAGTAGTCACATTGCTATGTCCCAATGTAGACAACCCATGGAACCACCAATTGTGTGCTTCACCCTCAAAGTACAGTGTTGCAATCTTAATGGCTTCAACTTCAGGGACTTTGTTCAACTGGAAATAGATATCTAGCTTTTCCACCCATGCTTTGGAAAAACAAGAGGATGATCCATCAAAATTGGGCAAAAATAATCTACCCATAGTGTGGTGTCTCCCATGAAAGAAACCACCATCTCTATACTGCTGCCATGGTCTTCTCCGATCCTTGAGATGGAAAAAGTCTTGGAAACTCAAGTTATCCTTGAATCTCTGACTCTGTGAATCATACTCCACAAAGTAACCTTCAAGGGAGGCTTTCTCTTGTGGTCCTTCATTCTCCACAGCCAAGAAGGTAGGCATAGTAGAGCGTTGTGAGGCTTGTGGAGCTTGTGGCAGGCTCACAGGTTGACCAGTCCCATAATGAGACATGTCAGAGCTTTCTCCTTGATGAAATATCCCAAGAGATTCCCTCCTTCAGTCCACCCTCATCTCCTTGATCTCCTTGGCAATATCTTGCATGGCCACTAACAGAGTTCTTGCAAACTCTTCACCTTCTTTATCACTGGTAGTTTCAGGGGCTTTACCCTTGTCTTGATCTTCATTAATGTAGTCATAATTTTTATGACTTCTATTGTGGTACCTCTTCTCCCTCTCAGTAAGAGGATCATATTATTTTGAATGCAGCATCACTATTTCTCCAAGGAAAGCATAGGCTGTGCCAAGAAAGGAGCTTTGATACCACTGTGATATTACTTTTTCAGGAATATCAACAATGTGCTCAAAAGAAACGTTGTATAAGAAAACCGTGTAACAGAAATGCAGATCAAGACTTGGTTCCTCTTATTTATGTTGTATGGGTCTTATGTATGTAATTTCATCTAAAACAAATCATTTTATATACACTAAACAGATCTCCCACAAACTAGACTAGCTAAAAAGCACCCAAAGAGGAAGGTTGTAGCCAAATGCAAACACTACTTCAGGAATTGAGCAGTTTTATCAAATATTCAAAGGAGTTCAGCAAGGAGGTTCATATTTCAGTAATACATCATCAAATCAGCATTATAAGGAAGCTCTTTTAATATACAGCAGAATGAATGAGACAATATAGCAATAAATCTTCAGAAAAGAGAGCTAGAACACATGTACATTTGCAGAAATGGCTCAACAGCGTTATTTTTAAGGAGCTTTGGCAGCTGGAAGTTAAAACTCATATCTAGGATAGATCTATGAGCAAAACATCAAATCTATTTCAAATCTGGAAACTAGATAGTTTCCTCTTCAAGATCCCCTTGGAATTTTGACAAAAGCATGCATAAATACGAGTAGATCTGAGAAACTAGTTGCAGATCTGTAAAATGTTGTAGTAAATTTCTGAACATAACATTTCATTACAATGGGTCAGGTCTAAACATAACATGGATCAGCAAGCTAATCCATGGATCACCAAGTGGAAGGCAAATCCTAGCACTAGAGATCTCTGATCTAAACTATGAGCAAAACACCATAAAGAGCCTAACACCAAAATAACGCAGTCTATCAAGATGAACAGTGTTGTAGATCAAATGACATAGATAACCACTACAAAATTGCAGATCTGAAGTACAAGGAGAATAGACACTCTTCCAAGAGGTTAAAAGACACACTCCATGAGAAGAGGCTCCCAAAAACAATTAGACCTGTGCAGATCTAAACTCCACTTGTTGCAGCTTGCAAAAGCAGACAAACCCTCACTGGATCTGCGTTGCTAATGAAAGTAGAGCTTAGCCTCAATCCTGATAGTGGATCAATTCAGCAAATGCTCCTGCAAGAATCCTCAAAGGAAGAGGTGAAATCCCTGCATAGGAATTCCAAGTACAATCCTCCACTAAACAACAGAGAATGGTATTTGTCTAAGCAGACAAATACTCAGAAATATGATCAATCAACAACCTTCTCTTGCTGCCCTCCCTTTCCTTTTATAAGATGAGAAATCCTTTGAAAATCCTAAACCAACTTGATGAGTTAGCCCTTTTCACATGAGAGGCCTCCTTCTAGAACTGCGATGTCCCTTTTGGAGATGCAATGAACCTAGACAATATTGTTGATTTCGTCAAGGTTGACCCAGTCTTTAGCTCAAAACTCTTTCACACCTGCAAATGATTATTTACATGGCCCTGATTTATCTTTGTTCACATGGGCATTGATTTATTCAAACTTTTCAGGAGTTTTACATGTCCTCCTTTATTCATTTATTCATGCAATAGGAATTAAAACAAAATTGAATGTTCCTCTTAGCTAAGGCTAAGTGGGAACATTACAGAGAAGGATCTACAGCTGCACATCGAGATGGGAGATGATGGGATGTATAGCACTACCGATGTTGATATAGTTACCTTTCAAAGGGATTCAGGTAATCCACTCACATTAAAAGATGTCATGTATGTTCCTGGTTTAAAGAAGAATTTGCTTTTTGTTGCTATATTGGAAGACCATGGCTATGATGTGGAATCAGTGAAGGAAAGGTGTCCCTTCATCATAAAGCCATGGGACAAGTGAAAAATATTGGGGTTTTAATAAAGAACCTTTAAAAATTGGATGTATAATATTGTGCTTCCTTGATCACGAAAGTAGAGAAGGTAGAGAGCAAAGACATTGATGAGTTATGGCATAGGAGATTGGGGCCATCTATACCATGGCTCTTTGAAGATCATGCAACAAATTTCTATAGGACTTCCAAACAGTGCACTTGCGTAGATAGATACATGCAATGGATGTACATTGGGGAAGTATACCAAATCCACCTTTCACGATAAGGAAATTTGAGCAAAGGAGATCCTTGAGATAGTTCACTCAGACGTGTGTGGACCGTTCTCGACAGCTTCCACAACAAAACACAGGTATTATGTGATTTTTGTAAATGATTTTTCACGAAAGTGGTGGATTTTTTTCATGTAGAAGAAATATTAGATGTTCTCCAAGTTTTGTGAGTTCAAAGCACTTGTTAAGAAAGATACAGGGAAGAAGGTGAAGGCTCTGAGGAGCGAGAATGGTGGAGAATATGTCTCTAACGAATAAAATAACTTATGTTCCTCAGAAGGAATTCGAAGAGAATTGATAGCACCTCATAACCCATAGCAAAATGGGGTTGCAAAAAGAAATAATAGAACTATTGTGGGAGTGGCACAAGCTATGTTGCATGATCAGGGTCTATCATTGCATCTGTGGAAAGAGCGTGCAATACAGTAGTATTTGTGTAGAACATAAGTCCTCATCTGATACTTGGGATGAGTACACTAGACGAAGATTTTTCAGGTAAGGGACTAGATGTGTCGCATTTTAAAATTTTTGGTTCATCAATTTATTGCCATGTGACCAAAGATGCCAAGAAGAATCTAGAGCCAACAGCTGAGTTGGGCATATTTTTGGGATACACTGATACAACTCACAACTATCAGGTGTAATTTCCAATACACAAGATGACATTGGTCAGAAGAGATGTGAAATTCGATGAAGAAAAGTCCATGCGAACTTGACTTGAGAGGGATCTTTAGTTTCATGTAGTTGAGGATCTCTTGGCTCCAAAAGAAGAACTTCAATATGTGGAGCAGCCACAAGCAGAGGAAAAGAGAGGGGAAGAATCCAATCATGTAGGTCCATCCACGAGAGATGGAAGGAAGCGCACTAGAGAGGCTGACATATTGTTGCTAGATATGAGAGAGAATGTGGGACCGCCCACATCACATCACAGGCAGAGAAAGTCCCCAGAGTGGTACACTAAATACATGGCTCTTATAAGCGAAGGTATAGAGATAGAACCATCCTATTTTGAGGAAGCAGTGCAGTAGCCAGTTTGGGTTGATGCCATGGTTGAGGAGTATGACTCTGTTATCAGAAACAGTGTATGGGAAGTTGTCCCAAGACCAATGGGGAAGTTAGTTGTAGGATTTAGGTGGGTCTATAAGGTGAAGTAGGAAGAAGATGGGAGTGTGGAGAAACACAAGGCCGGGTTCATGGCTAGAGGGTTCTATTAGGTGGAGGGGGTTGATTATGATGATAATTTTAAACCAGTCGCAAGGTACTCATCAATTGGATGCATCGTTGCACTCTCAGCACAGATGGGATGGTAGATACATCAGATGGATGTAAAGATAGCCTTCATCAATGGATTGATTGAGTAAGAGGTGTAGTAGTCAAAAGGTTTTGAGACCTTAGACATGGAGTGACACCTTGTGCTTGGTACACCGGGATCGACAGTTATTTCAATGAGTTGGGCTTCAACAAGAGTGAAGCAAATGCGAACCTTTATCATATTGTGGTAGAAGGTAAGATTTTGATTATTTTACTTTATTTAGATGATTTTATACTGACAGGTGATGAGCAACTCATCAAGTCTTGCAAATAAGATCTTTCAAGATAATTTGAAATGAAGTACATGGGGCTATTGAACTATTTCCTGGGATTGGAAATATGGAAAAGAGATGGGGAGCTATTTGTGTATCAGGGAAATTATGCCAACGAGGTCCTTAGGAAGTTCACGTGGAGGGCAGCAAACCCATGGAGACTCCTCTAGAAGGAAACTGGAGGAAGGAGGATTCTACTTCATGCGAAGTAGTGGATGCTACTATTTATAGGAATCTTGTGGGTTCACTCATATATTTGGTGAAACGCGACCAGACATATGCTATGAAGTTAACCAACTTAGTCAAGATATGGTTAAACCTACCAAGCTCTTATGGAAGGCAGGAAAGCATGTGTTGAGATACCTCAGAGACACTAGAGACTATAAGCTATGGTACAGACAGAAAGAGTGAGTGAAGCTTCAAGGCTTCACTGATTTCGATTGGGAAGGGAGTACATCCGACAGGAAGAGATCATTAGGGGGCATCTTCAGCATAGGATTAGCAGAATTTTCCTGGTACAATAGGAAATAAAGATTAGTTGCACTCAGTTCAGCATATGCAGAGTATATGGTGTCCATTCAGGCAGCATGTGAGGCCATCTAGATGAGGAAGATACTTGTTGGTTTGTTTGGTCCACAAATGGATTCGATGGTGAAATATTTTGATAACCATAGTTGCATCAAACTCTCAATTAATCTAGTTTTTCATGACAGGTCCAAGCATATTGATATTCGGTGTCACCATATCATAAATTGTGTTCAAAGGTGGATTACATCATTAGAGTACATTCCCATGTAGGAGAAGGATGCAGACATCTTGATGAAGGAATTAGAAAGAAGAAAATTTGATTTCCACGAAGACAGGATTGGGGTAGCAGATAATCCTTTTCTTGTTGAGAGGGAGTGTTGAAATGGCACCCCAAGGGGGTTTCTGATTTAATTTTCCCTTAATTAAATTAGAAGAGAAATTGTAATTTCATCTCATAATATCTTGTAAGTGTTAACTACGTCAAGAAGGCTTATTTATCTCAATCAATTCGAGTTGGAGGTCAAACTGGAGGCATGTAGAGTTCTTCCTAAGTTTTAGGGGATCTAGCTACAGTTATTTGTGAGTTGTAATTAGTTAACTCAATTATTTGAGTTAAAATCAATTTAACTAGTTCTAACTAAGAGATGAGCTAGTGATAGGTCCAGTGAATTAAATATGATTTAATTCACTAGTGATCAATCATTTAAATGATAGTTCATTATAAATAGTTGTTGCATGTTAGTTCTAAGGAATGCACGGTTGAGATTGGGGTTGAAGAGAATATAACTATCAGTTGTATAATTAGAAAATTGTACAGGTGATGCATGAGGTCATCAGGATTCCTTGAAGAAATTTTGCAATCAATTCTTGGGAATTTCCCTATTAATAGGGACATAATTCCTCCAGGAATGTGGAAGCAAGACTATTTAGACAGAGGTTGAGAATTGGTTAAGTATTGGATGGAATTTTCCTAGATCAGAGTGAGACAGTCAGCAGAGTCCATAGGTTTCTCAGTGAGGGAAATAACATTGTATTGTTTCATGGTCTTGACTTTATGCAAAATACAGATAGCGGGGTTTTGAGTAGTTGTTTTCCCCAGATACATCTCGTCTTATGCGATTGATAATTTCTTTCTCTTACTTTTTATGTGATTATATGATCGAAATTGGTTTCCACAATTTGTAGAAGGATTCAGTATTTTGTTTTAGTACATTACAAGATCAGTTGAATCCCTTTGGATAGTTTCTACATAGAAGACAAGGATTGACCTCATTCTTGAAAATATGTTTTGAATCTTGTAAATGGAAAGGTTCATAAACCTACAGTTAATGAAAGGAAAGAAAAATAAAAGAATGCTAACATCACAACCATGATTCTTATCATGGAGTCTAACATAGATAATTTGATTCCATCTGTCTCAAATCTTAACACTTTAAAGAATATGTATGATTCCCTGGTTGGATTTTATACCATCAACAACATTGGTCAAAAAATGAGTTTGAAGAATGAGCTTTATGATGTTAAAATGACAACAAATGATATTGTGGTCTCATATTTGATTCCAAGTTTCAAATATCTATGGACCTCTTGCACTCAAGAATAATCTAAACTTATCTTAAAAGGGGATATTTCAAAATCTCAAGGAGGAGATTCTCAAACATTTGCAGCCCACTCTAAGAATAGCAGAGGAATAAGAAACTTTGGAAAGTTTAAAATGAATGTAGGAAGAAGACCCGCTCTATGAAAGGGACCTCATCCATATCAATGGAAAAGGGAAATTTCAAATATTCAATGTTTTCATTGCCACAAGTATGACCACTTTCAAAAAAGTGTCATGAAGGAAATAATAATAATAATAATCGGAAGGGAGGGGCAAGAAACATGCCCCAACTAAAAATTTTGATGAGGGTCAAGCACATATGAAGAAGCCAAAGAATGATGATGATAACTTTTTCTTTTATTCTTCTTTTACAGTTTCTATTGCTAACACTAATGTTTGGTTGGTAGATAGTGGTGCTTCTAGGCATATGACAGGAAGTCGTGAAAGTCTCATGGAATTAGTGGAAAAGAAGACTACACAAATGGTGGAGCTTGTTGATGATGGAAAATATGAATTCAAAGGTATTGGTTCAACATCTTTTTAGTTGGAATCAGTAGGTAACACTTTCTTAAATGATATATTATATGTACTTGGTTTGAAAAGAAAAAAAATTGACCTCTCCTTCATGCTTGGAAGATAAAGGGTGTAGAGTTGATTTTGTTGATGGTCAAGTTCTAGTGTGGAAGAAAGTCTCTAACATATATTTTGATAAAGTAATCAGTGTGCAAGAAGGAGGCTTGTATAGACTCCCGGGACAATCAATTCAAACATAAATACATAATGGCACTGATATTTGTGAATTGTGGCACCGAATATATGCTCACATTAATTATAAAACCTTGTATAAAATGAAAGAAATTGTTACGGGTTTTCCAGAAATCCTTAGGTGGTTTTCTATACTATGTAACCGTTCATTGATGATTTCTCTCGAAATCCATGGATTTATTTCTTGAAGACAAAGGATGAAGTCTTTGATAGGTTTTAGGAATTCAAGGCTCAAGTGGAAAATTTTACAGGAAGAAGAATCAAATTTTTGAGGTTTGATAATGGTGGAGAATATAACTCCAAGAAACTTATTACTTTTTGTATGGATGTTGGAATTAAGAGGCAGTTGACAGTTCCCACAACCATTATGTAAGTTTCCACAATTATGATTCGTAATCAATACCTACCTATGATTTTATGGGGAGAAGCCTCCAAAACAATTGTTTATGTTCAAAATAGAAGTCCTCGCCATGTATTTGGGAATAAGACTCATGAACAAGTCTTCCCGGGTGAGAAGTCGAAAGTTGGATATTTGAGAATATTTGGTTGTCATGTCTACATTCATGTGCCCAAGGAAAAGAGGACCAAGATGGAACCTTCTGGGAAGAACGGAAAATTTATTGGATACAATGAGACTTTGAAGGCCTACACAATTTATATTCCAAGACAATGAACAATTGAGATTAGCAAGGATATCACTTTTGTTAAGGATGTTTCCTTATGGAAGTCCAAAGGATCACACTTGGATACTAATTATGAGGAGAAAGTATCTCCCAAGAATGTGGACTCAGGGCTTGTGGATCAAGGATTTGTAGATCATCCTCAAGATCAACAAGAAGAGAATGAACAAATAAATGAACCTATGGACCCAGCAAGGGTCATTATACCATAAACCATAAAGAGGTTAGCATGGATTGAAAGAACATTGCAGGAAGTAGAGGGACATGTATCTCCCTATGGAACTTTCATGGAACATAAACATGTTAATAAATACACAATTTATGAAGCATTGATGAGTAAGATAATTAAGTATGAGCCATCCAACTATGAAGAAGAAACAAGTCAGCAAGTTTGGAAAGATTCTATGTTAGAAGAGTATCAATCTATTATGAAAAATTATGTATGGGAAATCATGACATGACCGTAAGGGAAGTCAATGATGACTTCCGAGTCGATATAAAATATGAAACATGTAATTAATGGTAGCATAGAAAAGTACAAATAATATTCGTGGATAGAGGGTTCTCCCAGAAAGAGGGACGATATTATGAAGACACATTTGATCCATTTTCCAAGTACACTTCCATTAGATCTATTATTGTTGGTTCTTCTATTGAATATTGGAAATGACATCAAATGGATGTCAAGAATGCTTTCCTCAATCGATTTTTTGAAGATGAAGTGTACATAGAACAACCTCAATGGTTTGAGCTCCATGAGAGGGAGACTTGTGTTTGCAAATTGAAGAAATATTTGTAAGGACTTAAACAAACACCTCGGGCATGGTACTCTCACATTGATGGATATTTGACGAGTATTGGTTTTACCAAGAGTGATGTTGATCCAAACTTATACTTCAAAAATTTTAAAGGTGAACCTATGTTTTTTCTACTATTTGTTGATGACTTGTTTCTAATAGGAGGATAGAACCTCAGTTTCCAGTGTAAGAGGGAGTTGATTTCTAAATTTTAAATTAAGGATCTCGGTTTAATGCATTATTACTTGGGTTTATAAGTATGGAAAAAGTGGGGTAAAATTTTCCTTGGTCAATGAAAGTATATTATTAAGATCCTTCAGAGATTTGGGATGATGGGTTGCAAGTCCATGGATACTCCCATGGTGACTAGTTTGAAAATTCTATGAGACTTTGATTCTAAATAGGTTGAGCTCTCTATGTATCATCAACTGATTGGCTCATTAAACTATCTAGTTAACACTAGAGTGAATATTTTCTCTGTTGTGAACACTCTGAGACAGTTCTTAGTAAAACCCAGGCATGTACATCATATTGCAGTGAAACATATATTGAGATATATGCATGGCACTATTAATTATGGTTTAAGATATGTATAAAATGGTGAAATCAGCCGCATGGATTCACTGAATTAGATAGGGATGCAATTGTTGAATATAGTAAAAGCACTTCAAGATGTTGTTTCAATTTGGGCTCCTTTATGATATCTTGGATGAGCATGAAGCAAACATAGTTTCTCTTAGTACGACTTAAACTGAATATATTGCTACTTGTTTGGAAATATGTGAAGTGGTATGGCATTGAAAGTTACTCATGGGATTGTTTGATCTTGTGCTAGAACAAATCGTGATATATCGTGACAAGCAAAGTTGTATGAAACTTTCTGAGAACCTAGTTTTCCATGATAGGTTGAAGCACATCGAGATAAAGTATCACTACATCCAAAACATTATTCAAAAGGGAGTGGTGAGGCTCCAGCACATCTCTATTGATGAGCAAGTTGATGTTCTTACAAAGCATTTTCCCCGGATGAAGTTTTTTTATTTCAAATATAGGCTTGAATTGGTTGAGAATCCCTCCCTTGGGAGAGGGAGCATTGATTTTTTTAAAGCATTTATGACAATCTTCCTTAGTTCCTGGAGTTCAACCAGTAAACCATTATTTATGGTTGGGGATATTGTTTCTAAGACTTGGATTTCTCCCTTAGGTCATGGGGTTTGACCAAGAGACCAATGTTTATGGTTCGAGAGATTGACCTTGAGCACTCTTTTAGGTATGTTGGACTTAGCAGCGCTCCTTATGTGTTTCACAACATGTGCTTGACCACCTCTCGAGGATCCATTAACTCTAGGGATGTGTTAGTTTACTGACACCTATATATTTTGGTTTAATGGCAATCCTGATCCAAAAAATTAGTATCAAAGAAAAATTTCTCGAGTTTGAAACACCCCAAGCTTGTGCTAGGTGGGATATCGTTGAACTTGGCAGTGCTCCCTCTGTGTTTCACAAAATTTTCTTAACCTCCGCTCAAGGATCTGTTAACTCTGGCGATGTGTGTATTTACTAACACTTGCAAGTTTTGTTGTAACGGAAATCATGATCCCAACATTGCATGCCTAGAGTAAGCTACAATATACTAAGCATTAAAAGTGGATGAAGCTTTTATAGTAGTTTCATTTAGTGATCAAGTATAAGAAGGGAAGCACAAAAAAGTTGACTAACATGCTTTAACGACCACCCATATCAAAGATCGCAACTTTGGGAACTTTGATGTGCATAGTGACATTCTCCCATGGTGCATATAGAGAGGCATACTATAAGGATGATTAATTTAAGGAGGTGTTTTAGCAATTGAAAATCCATATTCATCTACACGATAGTGACAAAATAATTGACTACCATCTCCAAGAGGGTTTACTCTATAAGTTTGGATAAGTTATGTGTTCCTAAAGGTGAGCAATCATAGTTGATTAGAGAGGCTCACATATCTAAGGTTGCAAGGCACTTTCGTGTAGGAAATATAGTGGCCAACTTGTAAAGGTATGCATGCTTTGTTGTATTAGAAAGCCTAGTAATAGGAAATAGGGTCTATATCATCCCTTATATGTTCCCATTCATCCTTGGGAAATCATTTCCATGGAATTTGTGGGAAGCTTACCGACAAATAGGAAGGGACATGACTACATGTTCTTGGTAGTTGACAGGTTTAGTAAGATGTGTGTTTTGATGCCCTATAAATATACCATCACTTGTCGATACCGAGGAGTATCATTTAATATTGGGACATAATCAGAAGCACCCAATGACCTAGGATGAAAATTTGGTATATATACAAAACTCTTATAACATATTAATCCACTCTTCTACTGGTAAGTCCCCATTTGAAACTTTTTTTGGATATTTTCATATGGGCATTAAGGAGAGAGGGGATCTCACAAAAAATGCCTTAGGGGAAGAAAAATATATTGTAAAGATTAGGAAAACCCATATACATAGATAATAGTCATCGTAGAATTCAAAAAAAACCTAAGACCGAGTATAATCGCACAAAACATATAAGTCCTTCAAGGTGGGAGATAGAGTATGGTTATAGTTGAATAAGGATAGGCTAAAGGATCATATTAGGAAAATAAAGGCTCTACAATATGGTCCCTTTGAGATATTGGAAAATGCGGGAAATAATGCCTATAGACTCAGTGTATGCCCATACATGCACATTTAATCACTAGTGAATAAAGAGAATCTAAAACTCTATGAGCTTTCTATGTCATATCAAGAAGAGGAACAAATCCTACCTTCTATAAAGGATTTGGAACCGGATGCTCAAGAAGAGATGATAGAGGATGCAATTTTGTAGAAGTCATCCAAAATTATAAGACAAGGGAAACATGACCTATGGTATATTGGGTTGAAAGGAAAGCTTCCAAACAAATCT
Organism: Pinus albicaulis; assembly: GCA_034641835.2. Taxonomy (NCBI): domain Eukaryota; kingdom Viridiplantae; phylum Streptophyta; class Pinopsida; order Pinales; family Pinaceae; genus Pinus; species Pinus albicaulis. The sequence continues at coordinate 1,434,532,716 of CM076584.1, forward strand.
AAATGGTACACCCAAGAGAATTTCGAGGAAAAATTCCATCACCTCGTTCAATAGAAGCTTTTGGGGACCAAAAGCCTCTCAAAATGGGGATGTGTGATCCAGATTGGATCATTATATTATTTTTCATCCATATTGAAGCTTTGAAAGTGGAAAAAGCAGAGGAATCAACTCATAAGACCATTTTGACCAAGGGACCTAGTTTTTGTTCAATGTCCTTACTAGCAAGGGGGTCAATTCAATGCAAATGTTCAAAGATTTCTCCTCCACGCACTTTCCATACTGACATATGTGGTCAATATAATTCAAATTTCAATAGGTTTCTCCTTTACACGCTCTCCTTACTTGTAGGTGGGGTTCATCATTGCAATAACAGGTTTGGGAGAGGGTTTATTTTTGTTTATTTTTTATTTGTTTTATTTTATGTTTATTTTTCATTTTTTATGTTTGTAATATAATTCATATTTATATAGAATGTGTTATATATTTATATATAACCCCCTTAACCCTAAACCACCCTAACCCCAAAAAATTATCCATATGACACTTGTAGCCATTTAGGACCTAAGTAGTGGTTTTGGAGCAAGCACATGGTTCTTGTGGCGGATGAGGGTGGAGGGTTACAAAGTTACAATTGTTAGTAGGTAGAGGGTTATAAAGTTGTGCTAGATTATCAATATTGATTGATGGTTAAAGCAATCAGCACATGGTCAGTATGTGTTAAGAGGTTATAACTTGGTGGGTTATGAGAGAAATCAAGGTCAATGACTTCTAACAAACCAATTATACATGCAAAATTGAATAAAACTTAACAAGACATAATTAATATATATAAGAAAATACTTTAAAGAGAATAAATAATAGAAAATATATAACCACGCCTCCTACATTTCAACAATTCAATATCATTGATCTATTTTTTCCTCCAACTCGACATCTATATCATCCAATTCAAAATAAAATTAATCCATATAAGAAAATACTTTAAAGAGAATAAATCATAGAAAATATATAATCACACCTCCTACATTTCAACAATTCAATATCATTGATCTATTTTTTCATCCAACTCCACATCTATATCATCCAATTCAATATCAACATTGGAAAAATATATCATCGCAACATCATTAGTTTCATTTTCGATAATTGCATTGTTGATATCATTGTCTGGAACATTGTCAAGTACAACCAGCACAACTTCTTTGAAATCTCCATCTAACACATCTACTTGCGCTTATGCATCATCTTCTTCTTCAATATCATCTACTTCTACTACGTTATACTTTATAATCCTCTTGGATCATATCTAACAACGTATGACCAACACACTTTACCTGAAACCTTTGAGTAAAAGACCTACTCACATTAGCTTGGAAGAAGATCAGGTTTGTACATGCATCTTGTGCACAATTGTTATTTTTGGAGGTTGGTTTTGAAACATTCTCCTAGGAAGAATATTTTACTGTTTGATCACTCATACACCTTAGAGGGTGCACTTTGTGAGCTCTTCTGGATTGAATATTAAGCACATCCTCCTAGGTTTGACACTAATTTTATATTTTGCATGCATCCATCTTGGAAGGCAAATTTCATGTAGGCATGTTGCATGTTAGACTAGTTCTCATGCCTATTTTTAATTGTATGCCTTCTCTTTATGACTTTCAATACAACCTTTTCCTATTTTTGGAGCAACATGAGTTGTTAAGAAGTTGTGTCCACATGTCACATGGTTAACCATGGATTAAGAAAAGATTAACTACAATATTTTACTATTTTTTAACTTGTCACAGAGTTAGATAAGAGGATGATATATTTTTATTGTATGAGAGAAGAGACTCACTTTATAAATAGGAGCTCTCTCTCTCATTAATGGATTTTGAGAATTTGGGGATCGACAAGCTCTCTCCTTTGGTTATATTGTACATCATTTTGGCAAGATTAATGGAATATTATAAGTATTCATTTTCTACAATTTTTTCACAAATTGTTTATTTTGTAGGAAAAACTTCTAACTTAGTTATGAAGGCCTTGTAATCATATATCTACCATTTGGATAATGTAATGTGAGAATTCCCATTCTCTTATATTGATGTTATATTAATCTTATGACTAGCAAACTAGGATTTGTTTTAGAGTATCACCCCAAGACTAGCTCTCAAAATATGATTTTTTGCATTAAATTTTAGCAAGCTTAGTCTGATTTATGGCATGCATATCCGCCCTTATTTTCCTTTCATATCCATCCATTTACCCTCTTAGATCCACATCCTTGTGACTTCATTTTTCCCAAGACTTGGAAGAAGTTGGATTTGGGGTTTCCCATCAACTTTTGTTTTCATAAGATTTTTTTTCACCTATACTACAACTAGATAGATTTCCAACCATCACCTAGAGACTCCTACTTAGGGATAACCCTTGGAAAAGATTCAACCCAAAGAGAGAGAGAAAGAGTGATTTTCAGCCATATAGGTTTTCATCTTTCACTCTTTTTTATGTAAATTTTCAATTGAAAGAGAGATTTTGGGGTCTTAATTTTTTTCTTAAGATAGCATACCTTTCAAATTGTCATATATTGTGGAAATTATAATAACAAAAGAAATTAATGTTGACCATAATTAAAATACTTCAATTTTCACATTAATTTTACATAACTTTCTATAGAGATTTAATATAATTTATTCACTATTTAATATGGAGATAACAGGGAATAGTATTTTTTTTAACAATGTCGGGTGTTATTTTGTATTCCAAAAAAGAGAAGGAAAAGTTCCTTTGTTACATAGTAGAGTTCTTGTGGAGCAGCAGAGAAAGTAACTACAACAAAATGCTACACCTTCTTTGCTCCTGCTATTCAAAAAGTGTTGAAATGTGGATAATGCATAGATGCGGACACACTGAGAGAGAAGAAAGATAAACTTGAAAGATATGCTTTAAGAAGAGGGCAAAGATCAGTCGATGCTTATAGGGCGCCCAAATGAGGCATCTATGTTATACTCATTGCCAGCTTTTCTCGCATTGTTAGAACTAGAGCTTGGGGCTGAGCGCTTCTCAATCATGTATTTGAGGATTTGAATTGATTCTTCAACATGGGCACACCGGTTGGAGAGATTGTCGAACTGTTGCTGGAGGGAAGTTACCCTATGGAAGAAAACTTTCACATCTGCTTGTTGCCTTTCATCCAGAAGCTTCACATCTTCTTGCTGCTTTTCCCCAAGAATCTTTTGATGGGCACGGATCTACTCCAACTCTGCCTGCAAGCCCGCACAATGAGAACAGTCTTCGCTGCGAGCCATATAGAGGGGAGGGAGGGCAGAAAATGGAGGGGAATAAAAGGAGGAAGCAGGAATAGTAGAAAGCGCAAAACAGGAGAAGAAGGGGAGCGAAATGCAGGAGGAGGTAAGGGGGGGAAGAGGAAAGGGTAGGAGTTGCGAAGGGAGCGCGAGGCAGGAGGCCTGCATGAAAAGGGGGGGGGGAGAAGTGCAGCTATGAGAGCGCAACAAAAGGGAATGCAATGGAAAAAGCACAGCAGAGAGATCAACAGAAAAAAAAACGCAGCAGAGAGTGCAGATCAGAGGTGTATAAGGATTGAGAGGGCAGAGAGATAAATAGGATAGCATGAGGAGGAAGGGGCAGGTGGGAGGGAGACCCGAGGGGATAAAGTCACGGGATAGGTATGAGAGGGGATACGATGGAGCCTGCAAGATTCAGGTTGATCAGAAGAAAGGATCCAAAGATGCTTGGAAATTGTCTTCGTTCAGATCATGGTAGAGGCATTCAATACATATCATCATTGCAACAGATTTTCCTTGAGGATTGTGCACAAGCTTTATTTGCAAGAGTGTTTGCATCTTTGTTGTTCTTTCGAAGGATGTGGTAGTGGGTGATTCCATCCATGTCTTTTGAGATGCTACGGCATCTACTAATAATTCGATGGAGTTCTATATTGCTTATCAGATGATCATGAATCATCATATTAATGATGATGGAAGAATCTCCAAAAACCATTGCGTTTGAGATGTTGAGTCTTTAACTGATAAAGACCTTGGAAGAGGGCGTAGACTTCCGCTTTATTGTTAGAGAGGGAGCCAAAACCCCATTCAAAGGAGGTTGTACTTCTACCATTTTCATATTTTATGATGCCTCCAGCACCTGCAATTCCCAGATTTGATTTAGAAGCATCGTCAAAAAAGAGAGTGGGCCTTGCACAGTTGTCCATCCATTCAGCCAAGTCTTTGTCATTAAGCCGAATCTTCCAATTTGGGTCAATTCGGAAGGGATGTTGAGAGGAGGGCTTTTGAATGATGAAGTTGATCAGAAGATTGCCAAGGAAGTCCCTTTCCTCCACGCAAAGATCATTGATGTCAAATTTGTTGTTGTTCTTGGAGGTTATTGTTTCAAGCGTTAGACTCCAAGCTTTGCTACAGACCTTTCTATAGGAGGGCTCTTTGTCGCTGAAAATCCTTCTGTTCCTTGAAAGCTAAATGTTCCATATGAGAACATAGGGCAAGGTGTCCCAAATCCTTCTTGCAAGGTTGCTCTTTTTTTTCCCCCATGAGTAGTTGCTCTTCTAGGTTTGGATTGCCTCCAAAATAGTGATATTCTGGTCCCAGTGTGGCTGATAAAAGGGATTTAGATCAGTCCAACAACGAGCAGCAAATGGGCACCCTAAGAAGAGATGAGGCGTTGTCTCCTCAACCCCTAGGCAGTTGGGGCATCTGGAAGGACCAAGCACACCTCTTTTTTTAAGATTTTCTGCAGTGAGGATTTTCCCTTTAAGCAGCGTCCATATGAAGATCTTGATCTTGGGAATAGCTTCTGATTTCCACACCATTTTCCAAATGGGCCAAATAGGCGAGGGGTAGTAGTCATTGCAAAGTTGTGTGTAGGCAACTTTAATGGTGTATGCAGCACCAGAGAGGCCCCAACGAAAGCAATCCATGCCGTCTTTTCTCAGAGGAGCAGCGCCATGAAGGAGATTTTGAAGGTTGCAGAGGTCAGCCTCCAAGTGAACAGGAACAATGGGGAAACGCCAACCGGCCCAGATTTGGGAGTGGCTATCCCATTTAGAAATGTGACTTAAGAGAGACAGGCCCCAGTTATGGAAATGAGAGAGGATGCCATAGGTGTCTGGTCTGTCCAGAAGAGGAGTTTGACCCATAATTTTATCTTTTCCAATATTGATACTACTGCCCCCAATTGGAACTTTGGAAAGGTTTTGGGCTAAGAAATGAATGGCTTTCTTGCAGAGCGCCCAGATTTTAGAGCAAGGTCTATTTGGGATGTCTTGTTCAAATATATGTTGCCGAGAAGAGTTGAGATACTTGGACTCCAAGACTCTCTTCCACCAAGCTGCTTGTCCACTGATTAACCTCCAAACAATCTTCCCACCAAAAGCATTGTCCAAGAGCTTGGGAGAGCGAATTCCCATCCCTCCATGATTATAATCTTGCATAACCTGTCTCCACTTAACAAGGTTGTATTTTTTTTCTCACTTTTTCCCCCCTGCGAGAGAAAGTGCCTTAGGATAGCTTCAAATTTGTGATGGATACTATCAAGGGCTTGGAGAGGAGTGAATTGATACAGGGATAGAGAGGAGAGGCCATATTTGAGGAGGACAATGCGCCCTGCAAGATTTAGCCAAGAGGAGCCCCATTGTTGTACTTTTTTCTTCATTTTTTCTATGAGAATGTTCCAAACTTCAAACTTTATAGGACCAGCACTAATAGGCATACCCAAGTAAGTGAAGTGGTCCCAATTCAATTTGTAGGGGACTCCAAAAATGTGCAATGTTGTGGATAGTTTGACTAGTAGTATTCTTGTGGAGATCGCTGGCCTGGGCCTAGGCGGAGCCAAGGAGTTAATAAGCACAGAAAAAGCCAGGGCCTGATCTGGAGGAGAGGCCATCTCCAGGGTGGACTCCGAAGGGGCCATGCGCGGGCGAGCAAGGCGAGAGCCGCAGTCTAGGGCACCACAGCAGCAGAGCACGAGCTAGCCAGCAAAAAAAATGATAACAAGAAATAGTATTATTGATATTACATGATGTGTAATTTATTTTGCCATCAATTTACATGTAATATTTAAAACAAAAATTTATTAATTCAAAACAATCAACCATAATTAAAATATTTCAATGTCCATATTAAATAAGATAATTTTATATCTATTTTATATAGACAAAAATCATATAATTTAAATTTTTTTTTTAAATCTAATATTTTCACTTTTCATAAGTAGGTAGATATGTAATTTATTTTATTTCTAATATGGAGTTGATATAGAATCTTTTTTAATATCAATAACAAAGAAAAGTTTAGCTTAGGTTATAAATAAAATATCTCAATATTCATGTTGAGTATACACACAGAAAAATATTGATATAATTATTATTCCATTAATAATTGAGGGATATTTGTAATTCTTTCAATGTTTAATGCTTAAAATGGATTTGATATGTAATATGTTAGAAAATATTAATAATAAAAACAATTAAATGTGTGCATACCAAAAAATTTGAGGGAGCATGTTTTAACAGTTTAATGTGAAAAACATGAATTATAAATAAAATATTTCGATATCAACTACTAGTATATTATATCAGTGTAGATCCATCTTAACTCCAGATGCCACAAGGTCTTCATCTTTCACTTTTTTATGCAACTTTTTAATTGAAAAAGAGATTTTAGATTCTTATTTTTTTTGGGTTAAGATAGCATACTCTTCAAATTGTCGTCATATTGTGCAGAAATTTTCAGTTTTTTTATGATGAAAAATGTTGATACTATATTTGTGTTATTTATGGATCAACTATATTTGTACCCTTGAACATGTTATCATATTTTCGTTTATTATATCAACTATCATATTCGTAGTGTAATTTTTATTATATCAACTATCATGTTCGTAGTGTAATTTTATTTGCAGCCATGGTGTAAAGAAGATTCCAACATATATCCATACAACCTTTGGTGCAGTCTTGCTTTCAATCATTACAAACCACAAAGGTAGGATCCATACAACCTTTGGTGCAGTGTTGCTTTGAATCATAACTAAACACAGTATGACATTGAGAAAAAGTTGGAATGGTTTCTTTCACTTGACCTCTTGTTTCAACTTAGGTCAAAATAGGGTAAAATGAATAAGAGACTTCAATTTAGGTCAGAATAATAGAATAGTGTAGAATGTCTTGTTTTAACTTAGGCCGGAATAATATAGAATGAATAAGACGATTCAACTTATGTCAAAATAGTGTAGAATGAATAAGATAAACACATGAGCATTGATTTAATTGTATGTATGTTTTGGCATTATCTATAGATATTGATTTGTATCCATCCATCCACATGGTCCTGCCTCTTAGGTTGAACCAAAAATTCTCAAGGTTTTTATGCGCTCCCAAGAAGAGTGCATATCCACAAATTAGAAAATATTGGCATACCTTGTATTGTATGAGAGAGCATGTTGTTACATCTTGTATTGTATGAGTTTACAAATTGTTACTTCCATTAGAATGGGGGAGATTTTTTGGTTTCCTTAGTATTCACACATGTGCATTGGTTACATGTATAATATGGACCCCTTACTATTTTTATAATATGGACCCCTTACTATTTTTATAAATGGGTATGGAGCAATCCTATTATGGACCCCTTACTATTTTTATAAATGAGTATGGAACAATCCTAGGAGGAATATTTTATTGTTCTATCTCTCATACACCTTATAGGTTAAACTCTTTTTTAGGTCAAACCCTTAGCAGATTCTCCTAAATGACATTATTTTATTACATTTCTCATGCATCCATCTTCGAGAGTAAATTTTCATGCCTATTTTGGTTGTGCATTCTCTCTTGGAGATTTTTTATGTAACTTTTTCTTATTTCTAGAGTGTTGTTCTTGAGAGGGATGAATCCACATGTGGTGTAACATAGTCAACAATGATCAATATCATCGAGTTGGAAGGATAATATTTTTTTGTTGTATAAGAGAAGAGACTAGCTCCATAAAAAGGAGCTCTCTCCAATATAATGGTTATTCGAAATTTGGTCTCCCCTTTGCTACATTGTAGGCAAGCTTGGTAGAAGATTGGACATATTGCATTTATATGAGGCTTCATTAAAAGTTATACTGACAGGGCATGCACAGGCACCTAGAAGTTATAGTGACAGTGGTTGGAATTAACCCTATCTCATGCAAATACAAAACCAGCCTAGTCACAACAACAAAAATGTAATGTGAGGATTTCATTCATCTTTATATTGCTGATGTGAGGATTTCATTCATCTTTATATTGCTGTTGTATTCAAGTTGCACCTAAAAATCTATGTTACTGCTTGAATATAGCATGCATATTAATTCACCTTCTTAGCTGCTTTTTAGCTTATTTATAGCATGCGTATTATTTCTTCTTAGCTTATTTATAAAATGCATATTAGTTCTTCTTTACTTATTTATAGCATGCATTTTAGTTCTTAATTTCCTTACATATTCATGCATTCATCAGAGGTGCTCTCCATAGAGATAGAGTTACTTGACACACTATCTATACGGCCAGCACAAAACCTTAACCTCATCTATAAATACATAGGAAACCCATCACCTAAATACATAGGTACTCTAAACTAAATAAATCTTAAAATCATCTAAACATACGAAAAATTCTCAATGTAAGTCTTAGAATATCAAGTAAAAGCCCTTCAACAGTTAAAGGCAGAGTTGAAGTGCTCACTGAATTTCGTTAGAGCTTTCGCTACATAAGACGATAATCAATCTGAGGTTTCACAGTAATTCTTTATCCAGATTTCATACTGTGATCTCCATCTTAAATTCCTATCAACCTGTCTCCGTCTTGAATTGCATAAATTCGCTGCGGTCTCCGTCTTAAATTCCTACTGTTACTCAATGTGGTCTCCGTATTAAATTCCTATTGTTATTCTCTGTGGTCTCACTCTATCTTAACAATTTGAAGGGTCTGCTATCTTAACAAAAAAAAGCAAACCCTAAATGATAGAGGCATATCTATGCAGACCTGAACCACCACAAACATTTTAGTTCGAATCAATTACCACTTCAAGGCAAATTCCCGCATCAAAAGAAAAGCAACTTACACATTTCTAAGGCACATTCATCCATCAGAAAAAAGCAATTTAAACATTTCTGGTCCATTTCTGATGTAAAAATTGTTCGTTCAAAATGATAGATCAAAACAAACGCAATTTGAAGATTCCAGTCAATATGTAATGTAAAATTGTTCAAACTGTTAAGCAAACGGCAGAGTCACGTACTATCTCTATGCAATTGAGGCTTTATAGATATGACGAACAGGGATTATTTTCAAGCATAATTCCCCCACTTCGCTGTTTACGAGCATGACATCCGTTACAGTTGTAACGACCTTAAATTTGAAATCCCAGGGCACAAGATTGTACCCCTTTCCTCCTACCAAAATACTGCAACGGATTGTTCATGAATTCTCTCTATTTTATTTATTGCAAAATATTATAAACATTATATCATCATCTCTAGCGTAGCGTAAATCATTGTGATAACCATAGAAATACCAAATCATACTAGCCTGAATACACATTGGACTGAATATATACACGAAACAGAGGATTATATACTAGTCAATATGGCAAACTGCAAAACTGCATACCAACGATAAAAATGATTATTACAACACAGTACTGACAAAGATGGTTTAATAAGAGGACACATCAATCCCATAAATACAGACAACATAAGAAAAAGGGCACTGTTACAAAATTAAAGTTGAAACAAACAAGTAATTGCTCATTCACAAAATAGTGAGCTCCGACCACCACTGAAATACACAACTCTTCATTCAGTGAGTCTTCACTGCAACCCTCAAAGTCCTAAATTTAATTTGCTGAGGAAGCAAATACCACCTAGAAAGAATATCTGAATCAGAAAAGTTGCAAACCCGATAGCTGAAAACTCCAGCAACAGACTTTGAAAGAATCGACAGAAAGGATTACTGTAACTTAAGTTGTACAAAATGGAGAGAAGACATCAATAAATGAGATATAGCCTATCTAAGGGGCATTTCACTGAAATATTTAAAGAGGCCAAAATTCATTGGCCACTGGTTCGACAGCTACAGTGTATTACATGGTAGATCTTCATGGATGACTTAAAAGTAAAGATGTGTAGGTTGGAAAATGAACTAAGATTGACAACAAACTTGGAACTATAAATAATGTAACAGATTGCAAGTGCCTCCAAAGAAAAGCACACTTGAAGACTGCAATCACCATCTTTCTCTCGAATTCAACCTGCAAGATACCAGAGTATCCAATAGTAGAGTCAGAATAAACTGAAATTTACCTGCCGGATCCCAAATTGACATGAGACAATTGCACATTTAACCATAGTGGTCAGTAATCAAAGGTACTATTATATGCACTCAATAAAGTTGTCAAACCTGTTTCTCTGTTGAAAACTCCTCTCGCGGTCAACATGTACCCCTCTCTGCCCTTCATTGGAGCTCATCCATACATCTGCCGATGTAATTTCCCCACCTCGTGACCTAGGCCTTTCCAATGAATCATGGCTTCTTCCACCATCTGAGAGCCCTGACCGAGAACCAGGTCTTTCTGAATATTCAAAAGGCCTTCCCATTGCAGATCCAGGTCTACTATCCCCACCTCTTTTCACAAAACGGACTTTATCATCCAGATCTCTGGTCAACCGTTCCAACTGTTTTTCTTTCAGCATAAGCTCCTTCATAGTGGGTTGCATTTTGCCCATATCTAGCTCCCCTAAAGCCAAGCCATTCACTTGAGCTTCATCCTCTGCCGATTTTTTCACAAGTTCCTTAAGAAAATTCACTTCTTCCTTCAACTTCCGCTCCTCCTCTGTCTCAGGTCTGGAAAAGGGTACTAGTTAGAATGGCACATACCAAACAACTGAAGGATGCAATACTTGAGAGAGAGAAAGGAGGGACACGTTTCCTCCCATATTTCAAAATACAATAAAGTACATATGCACAAAATTTTAACAATTGAGAAGCAAGATAAGAAAACCCCAAATAAGAATGATCATCTTGAAAAAGCAGGATTTAAAGCTTAAGATGAAGATTAACAAACTTGCTGAGAAAAAACAAACCCAGCTGGACGAAGCACATAACAAATAAAAATTAAGGAATAAATCCAGCTGGACGAAGCACATACCAAATAAAAACTAAGGTAATGACTTTCATGCACAAATTGAAGAACGAATGGATGTGTGCAAAACAAACATGATGAACACCATAAATCGGAATGAAGATCCAAAGGTTACAAGAGCTAAGTGTTGTTCATCTTTTAACAGATGGAGATATTTTGACAACCTAACTGTTAAACTATACCAATTCAATATGTTTATACAGAGAGATTAGAAAGAGATAGTAGATCTGTAAAAAGTTAAAACTGAAGGGAAGTTGATCAGTCTCACCACATATATCTACTATCCTGATCTATCTTGGTGTGCAACTGGTATTTGAACATTTTCCATTGTTTCCTATATTGAAAATTGGACAAACTTGAAAGAAGAAAGTTCATTTTTTGCACGGATTTGAAAAGCACAATGGACAGACGTGTAAACTTTTACATTTCCAATGGCAAATTTGGTCACAATACATTTCTGGAAGTGACTTGATCTTGAGGATTAGCAAAAGCACAATGGATTGACATGTGTAAACTTTTACAATTCCAATGACAAATCTGATCACAATACAGTTCAGGAAGTGACTTGATCTCGAGGATTAGCAAAACTCTCCTCGGGCATCCACATGACTAATTCATGCCAATTTTTGAGGTATGAGATGTCAGGAAGCGTTGCATGTTGATTTAGTATGTATTTTCTTAATCTAAGTTCAAGACAATTTTGAGAATAACTGATATTTAGACAGTCACATTCCATTACAAACAAACAAAAACATGCATTTGGGATTTTTATTGAATTACAAGTAATGAGCTTTTTCAATTTATAAGCACTACCTTAAGGATCCTATTCAATAAGTGAATATTAAATATAAAGATTGACAACAATGCGACTCTAGAGGTGAGCTGAGACTGAAAGCTTATTGGTGAAAGCCAATAGAAATGATTGTATTTGAACCTTAGTATTTTGATCCTGACGTATAAAAATAGAAATCCAAGTTGAAGTACAACTTGAGATTCGTCCACACTCCAATGCAAGATTAGTTTAAAGTTTTCGAAGTATGCAGAGTGCATAACGAATATGATTATGCATACGACTAGTTTATGGCATAAAGAATATACCATAACGGACAGAAACAAGAAGAGAGTATCTAGTAAGCATTTAATTGATCAAGTGATCAAGCAAGCGCACAAGTAAACTAATTTCTCTAACTGCTCTGGTATCCAAACTATCAAATCGATTTTGGAATAACAAAATTCCAAACAATTCACATATAGAATATATCAGAATATATCCCAATTCATATATAGAATATATCCTAGATGTACTACTTTGCCTATTGTATTCCCCTTACCTTATATATTTCCCTAAAAATGGCGTTTTCCCCTGCTTGTCGGAACTAATAGGCAGAGTAGTACATTTGAGAGTGAATCATTGATAAGCAGTATATAAAATTAGCTGGCAGCAGCATTCAATAAATTGTATGGTATCGGCTGAGTATGACAGGTGTGAAGGCAGGAATTGTAGTGGTACAAAAATCATATTCAACAGAAAGAATAAGAGAATTCAAGAATTCAATTCAAACCTGTTTACTCCGCGATGCTCCAGCTCAAAATCCATTTTGCGCCAATCTTTTCCTTTCTGTTCCAGCAAAACTTCGCGTGGTATCGCATCTCCAAAGGGATTAACCTTAGGACGAGCCTTAGGGGGTGCAGCATCACTGAGAGGACTTTGCGGGCGGCTCGAGTGGGCGCTGGTGGGTCGACTGGATGTTCTGCTCTCAATCTCAGAGTCCACTTTCTTCCAATCCTCACCCCTTTTAGCCAAAATCTCCTCCCGGGGTCGAGCATTTCCAAACGGATTTGGCTTCGTCTTCGGCTTTGGCGCATAGTCCTCTGGAGCGTCTGATAAAGATGATGCCGGCAGTGGATCATTCCTTGGTCGACTGGGCGGATCCAATACAAGCCGAGGCCTTCCCCTATCGCTGATGTCATTGTCCCTGTCTGAAAGACCAAAGCCCTCCCTTCTCCTACCACCCCATCGCTCGGTGTTCATGGACCCAAACGATCCAGATCTGTGATCGACCAAATCGATCTTCTTCCCAACGGCCCAATTGTCGACCTCATCTGCTCTGGACCCCTGCCCACCGGCATCGTATCTGGACCCCTGTCCACCAGCATCATATCTCTCCCTGTTGCTTCTATTAAAGGATTGCACTGGAGCTGGGGGAGCGACTTTCTTCGCCGATGCCCAATTGTCCACCTCATCGGCTCTCGAGGGCTCGAAATCAGTAACCCTTGTCTGTGGTTTCCGGTCATCTTCAAACCCTCCACCAAAAGATCTCCGGTTGGAGCCCCATTGCCCATCACCATCTTCTCTAAAACCCCCACCGCCGCCTCCTCCCCCAATTCTCTTCCCATAATCCCGGAATCCACCGCCAAGCCGCCCAGAATCCACCTCATCAGCCGAGCGCTCGCGGGGACCGGTGGGCAGCATCATCAGCTCCTCTGCCGTCAGGCGCTTGGATCCCGGAGCTGCAGCCGCCCCGCCACCGCGGGTTCGCCCTCCCGGCCCGACATACACCCCTGTGGCGAATTCCGAAATCGATAACGTCTGTCCCTTGTTCTTCTTCTTCGGCTTCCCGACCGCGGCCGCCTCTCGAAGGCTCGGGAAACTCTCAGCTCCGCCAGCTGCAGCCACTGTCGAGCTGCCACTCTCCGCAACTTCCCTAGCTTTGGCCTCTGCCTCTGCATCCGCTTGTTCTGCCTCAGCCGCCCATGCGCCCGGTCCCCATGGCTTTGCCATCAGGTCGCGGGATCGAAACTCAAACGGTTGAATAAAAGAACCCAAACAAGCTGAGCGCTCGAATAAAAGAGCACAAACAGACTTAGCGCTCCGCTCCTCACTGGAGCGAAAGCACAAAGATATCAAATGAGTTCTGCACTTACTTTAACCAAATATACTCCTGGCACAGATGATGATAAAATTGGACTTTAATTTATGGCAAGATCCTGCAATGAGGGGCCCCTGGAGTTCTCGGTTAGTTGCTGTCAGATTATATCGTCAGAGAACGCAATCACAATGGTTAACACAAATCTTCCGGGTAGTGCTGAGAGAAATATCTTCTTGATTGATGGATATTTTTAGTACTCAAGGTCCTATTTAAAAATAGCCATATATATATATATATATTTCAAAGTGTTTTTTTATTGATTTTAAGTGGGTCGGTATTGAGTTAAATTCAGATTTTTAGAAATTATTTTTTTTAATATGTTTTTTAATCATTTAAATCTATATTAAGAAATTTAATTTCTTAAAAAGGAAATACAATTATAATTTTTTAAAATAGAAATACATTTTTTTTCTATATTGGTACGTGAATTTATATTTCTGTAATTGTTTTTGGTAACACAATTGGCAAGTAAGTTTTTGTTACTCTAAGTGATAAGGAATTCAATATCTTGAAGGATGTTGTAAGTCTTTGTAAATCTAAGTAATTATGAGTTCAATATTCTTGAACATGTTTTACTAACTTACTTATATAAATATATATTTTTTTAAATATTATTTTATATATATAAAAAATTCAGAGTATGTGTTTTTTTTTAAGAGGTCCCATGTTCAAAACCACAGCTGGTAGAGTATGTATGTCTTTGTGGACTTAGCAATCAAATAGTTGTGGGGCGTTGGGTCCCTTTTCCCACAAACAAAATGGTCTCATACACCAATTTGGTGTTTGGCTTCCAGTGACCTTAAAATTGGATAATAATTATTATTATTATTATTTTTCATTTAATTTACATTTACTTTTTATATTTTTAATGTAATGTTATGTAACAATATTTACTCTATATATATACATGATTGTGAAAAATATTTATATTAATAATTTACATAAATAATAAGGTAATAATGTTTAAAGAGTATGTTTTATTTTTGTTGATGTTACTACCAATAGGAATCTTGATGTTGGTATTAGATTTTTTTTTTTAGCATTGATTAATATACTCACATTGTTAATTAAGAATTTGGAATAAATAAAAAGATGATAGTTGGGGCATGTTTTAGGAGTTAATAAGTGGATAGTGAGTTAATTTTTTTCAATCATTCTTTTTTAATTTGATAAATGGATCTTCTTAAAATGGGCTTAAAACTCTTAAGACAAAGTTTCATGATCAAAATATTCGTCAATGGAGTGTTACTATAACTTTTTCAATGGGGGCAAAACATATTGTTAGGGTCTTATAAATATAGGATTCATAATTTTGAATTGATTTTTGATAGTCTTCTAAAATATGTACATACCTTGCATGAAAATAAAACATGAAAGTGTGCAAGTCCAAATGCCACTACTTTTTACTTTTTGCAAATGATTATGGCAAAGTGTCAATAAATGTCATAATCCATGATGAGTTAAACGGTTTAAACTCGACTTGTCATGTTTTCAATTTCCATGTTTTAGATAGTGAATAAAGATTGGTCAAACAATTTAATCCTAACTAATCAATAGATAGGTAGAGAATAATGAGGAGCTCATCAGTTTAATCTGAGTCCTCGGATGAAATAAGGTAGAATTAGATAGTTTTATGCTTTCAAAAGAATAAAATGTTTCAAGGTAGCAAGCTTAAATGCACCTGCCAAAAGGAAAAAAAAATGTTAGAGTAATGTTGAGTAGGTAGAAAGAAATGGGAAAATTCATGTAATATTCATCACCGGGAAAAAAATCACTAATTCCCTTTTCCCTGTAAGTATTCAATATTCTATACTCCCAGTCAAAAAGGCTCAGAGCATTTCTCTGACTTTTGTTGGGACCGGACCCAAGGCTTCATGACTGGATAGTGGAAAATGTTGAATTCTTATGATAAAATCCCCTTTACCATTATTTATCCTTCATTCATACATTTAATTCATCTTCATAAGTAAAGAATCCTTCTTACTTAATGAAACCCAAAATCTCATCTAATTAACTTCTTTCATTCATAAAGAATACAAAAACCCTCAAAAAAACACTCTATCCCAAGTAAATTGGTGAAATGGTGAAATAAGAAGCTTTGCTTTTATTTGTTCAATCTACTTGGTCATTTAGTGTATTTTTGTGTATTCCATCTCCCTTTGTCATATTAACTTTTAACTTATGTTATTAATTCCCTAAAAATACCTTATCCTGTCTATATAATTCTCTTTATCTAAAAAACCCCCTAAAACCCACTATTACAAAGTTTTTAGACCAAAGATATTATCCACATGCTAAATTAAAAACACAAATAATGCTCCCTTTGGTCTAAAACTAATCTTACTTAAATACCCTGCCCCCTATGATTATTAGACCCTTCAGCAGGTTTTAAAAACTATATAATAAAATAAATAGCGCAAAGATGTGTATTTAAGCATATCCTATATATTTTGCAATAAAATACATTTACCTTGCTCATAGCATTTTAGCCTAAGTTATGAAAAATGTTTTATCACTTTATAAGGTTGAAAAAGCTTACAAACTCCCGCACATGCAACAATCTGCCTCTTTACAAGCAAAGTCACCTTTTAAACCTAAGGCTAAGGTTAAACGTCGTAAAACTTAAGCTTTTCCCTTTTCATATTATTCCCGTTATATAAAGCCCCATGCCTTATATAAAGTTAACCCAAGGTGCATACTTAATTTCACTTCGCGTAAATAAGCCTATTCTCGCTTCTATTATGTAAAGCCTTATGCTTTATATGATTAACCTTCCATGTATATTTTTTTTAACCATGCTTAGATCCTACCACCATATATATAAATCCCGACTTTGCATATATAAAACTGATGCCCGTGCCACTCTCTCAATCCACTATCACATTCTCTATGTGCATATGCAAATGTTGCACTCTAAGTTTTTTGCCCAATAATTTTAAATCTGGGTTAACTTCTAACACACAGAGTTTTTCATAAACTTATGGTTTCAAATCCGAACAAACTCGAAATTCAATTCTCAATGCAGGAGCTTAAATGTGGCTTAACATCCTTATAAACCCCATCTTCTGATATTCGAATTGGCATTCGAATATTTCAATATAAACCAAATAATAACTTCGGTCTCACTCACGATAATTCTTATGTATCAATGCACCCTTTCAAACATTCCATTTGAACCATCGCTCAACCTTATGCATTCAACTTTATTAACCTTCGACTTTTATTTAAAACCTAAGGTTCTGGCTTACCCTTCGTGTATACTATAAAGTGCCCCCAGCATACAATCAATTCATACAAGGGCCGCCCATTCATCAACATACATAGGTTACACTCGCACCCTTTGTGACCAACTGTAATATATTAACATATATTACAGTGTATTATCATATATCACGGTCTCCGCCTAAGGTTACACGTCATAACAAAGCCTTGGCTTCAGAATTAATGCCTTCATATCCACTAATTAATGTTCGAACTTAACATAACTCAAAGTGAAATCACTGCGCCTAAACACCGGGCCCACAACAACTTACATACCTTGCCTCGTTAACCTTCAGACATCGCATGATATAGCGGCCGTTGGATTTCTTCCTCCGCCAGATCAACGAGCATAACGCATATCGCGTGTTTTGGGCTCCCAAGCGTTAACGCTCCAAATTTGCGCGAAATTAGTGGTATTAAAATACTGCCACTTCCCTACGTGTCAACCGCTGGGACACATCGTGTTTTTTTGACAAAAATTGATTACCACTTTTGCACAGCGCGAGACCGCTGGTTTCTCAAATGCCGGTTTTACTATTTATTTCATGGTTCCATTCCTCGCCGCTCCAGGTTCCATTTCATTCTTTATAACTTCGATTTCACGGGTTCTCTGCAATAATTCAACGAAAGTTAAAAGCTCCACTACTCATCACGGCAACCATAAATATTTCTCCATCACAGTATTGTTCCAAACATACAGTGGGTTCTATCTCGACCAATGTCGATTCAGGCAACAGAGGTTATTTGCAAGAATCCAACATACTCAAAACTAGAGGATTGTATCGACTGCGTCCTCACCGAATTCTATCGGACTCTCCACACAGGACTAATAATGTATTCAATTCATACAAACTTAGAACGGGAAACTGGATGTGCTCGAGCCATAGTCTTCCACATAGATACATCCATTCCACCATTAACACAGAGGCTACAATGTTCACAAACCATGAACAACTAACTCACGCTTCCACAATTTATTCAAGCAGTCTATGGTTCTATTCATCAATTATAAACACAATAAAGCTTCAAACTCGAATCTTGCTACTCAACCCTCATCACAGAGTTATTCATACAAATTCTTATTGAAATACAAAGCCCATTCACACAGAATTCCAATCAATTAATACACACTTAATTCGGAACCAAATTCCTTCATAATATATATACATGAACTTACAAAACTCTTGATTGGCCATATTTTCAATTCGATGGCCATTATCCTCCTACTCTACCTCTTGAACAGTTCTCCCCCTCTTGAACTCTACTCTGCTTACATTTATACACAAGGATGACCTGAGTCGATTCAGGTCCCCAAACAACTCAACAAACTCTTAACATTCCCAATTCCTAAATTTAGACTCAATAACTGAAACTGATCCTAAATTTGCTCATAACCCCTGGTTGTCTCTTCATATTCCTAACTTAACCAACTTCCCTCATGTTCTCTAGCGGTCAGAGAACATTGACAATTCCTCACTGAATTTATTTAAAAATCACTCAAATATTAATAATTACCTAAGAAAACAAAAACATGAGACCCCCCTATGTCTAATTACATACAAAGTTTTCCTTGAGCCTAATGCTCCTACATCAGACTCCCAAGGTTCAATTTGCTCATGATCTCTTGATCATGTGCTTTCAGTCTCTACCTCCTGGATCCCATACTCTGTTTTGTTGTTGTCCATCAGCTGCATCATTTTTCTTCTGCATTCTCCAGGTCTCCATATCTTGTTCTGCAATTTACCTCCAGTTATACTTTCACAATCCCTTCTTGTCTTTCCCTTGCCAAAACTCCTATGCTTGTTTGTTGTTGTTTGCTGCTCCAAAGACACCTACATCATTAGTCTTCTGATGTTTTCAATTTCTTGGTCCAGCTTATCTCTTGTCTGGGAATTCCTCTGCTCACTGCTACCTTCAAATGTTGTGGCTATCAATACTGCTGTTGTTACTGTCTTCAAAATTTTTGTTGCTTCTGTCAATGTTGCCTCACTAATTGTGGCTAACATTATTTTTTCTCCTCAGATGTCATCCTCCATGTTGCTGCCTCTGTGGCTGCCTCCCAAACTTCATGTCCCTCTGCAACATGATTTTGCCCATTATCTGCAAAATTTCCTTTAGAAAATAAATCATCAATCAATTTTCTTCCTGCAGTAACATACTCATTTAGTATACTAGTAAACATAATTAAATTCTGCAAACTAGTATCTTCTTCTCCTTCCTTCACAACTTCAGGCATCTTTTCTTCAGTGTCTGCAATTTCTTTCTCTTCTTCAAATGTTTGCATCAAACATTGTAGCCCTCTCTTCTGTACTTGTCTCTCATCCTTCATATGCTATAAATTAATTCCAGCATCTTTTTCTTCTTCTTGGTAAATCTTCAGCAATTGCCTTTCATCTTCTTGATTGATTCTGGCAATCAAACCAAGTTCTTCAAACTATGTAGCCTCATCCTCTATCAAAATAGAATTCTGATTCTTCACCACTGTGTCAGCCTTTACAATCTGCCCCACAATCTACTCTTGGCTATTCAGACAAGCCAATTCTTCTCTGTCACACACAGCAACAAGTTTCTGCATATGAGACATGACTGTCTCATCTTCTTTCTACAAAAATTCTTCTTCCTTCAAGACAATTCCAAGTGATGGATTGTCCTCTGCATCACCTGTACACATAAATAAATTGTTAGATTTAAAATCGCAAGACCCAATGGTCTCACTTGCTAATCCATTCACCAAGTATTCTCTCTGCAGTTCTAAGTCTCTTTCAAGACCAAGAAAATCTTCACCATCTTTCTCCTCAGCTTCAAGAGTGATCTTTACTGCTCCAATCACCATGTTAAGATGATGATCCTTCACTATGTTTTCAGTCAACATAGTTCCTCTTTCCTTCAATCCTCTGACAAATTTCATTTGTTGTTCCTCTTGGCATGCATCATTAACACATGAATCATCAACAGTAAAATTCCAGGGTCTCAATACCTTCTTCTCCTCTGACAACACATCAGTATGTTGTTCAGAATTTCCTTCCAACTTCTGTATCAGCACATCAGTATGCTTCTTTACATTCTTCAGCAAATTATCCAGTGCATAGGTCCTCTGTCTCTCCAATTCTCTTCTTTGAAAATCTAACCTTCTATAAAATTCAACAACTTCAATTGGAGTGGACTTTGGGAACCTTACACAACTTCTTATACCTCTGCTTGTTCTTGACCAATCATCTGCTGGTCCTTCTCTCTCTGCCTCAACATTATGCTGAACATATTCATTGGACTCTTTAGTCTTCATCTCTCCCTGAGATCTCACTATCTCAGCATTGATCTGAACAGGTCTCCTCGTCATCAAACTTTGAAGTTTGTTCATCTCCCTATGATGTACCTGCAAACATACACAACTCTTTAGTTTTCAAATCACAAGACTTTTTAGTCTGGGTTGTTTTCTCAAGCACTTCTCTTTGAACAGATCTGCATGTGGAATCTTCCAATTCCATCCTTAACTCAAGAAATCTGAGTTCCTCTTCCTCTGGAGAATCTGTCATCACCTCACAAGTGTCAGATTCACAAATGCAAGTCTTTACCTCATCTAGCTGATCTGGACCTGTCCAATAACTCAGGAAATCCTCAATGATATCCTCTTTAGCAAGACAAGCTTCTTGCTGCCTTAAGTCCTCATCATGTCTCACAAGATCTCTTGCAGATCTCCATTCTTCATCTGTACTTTGTTCTGCTTCACAAGCATAAATTTCTTTTCTCAACTCAGCTGCCTTGAGTTCTTCCTTCAATAAGGCAATCTCCTTTTGCCTCAACCTCTTTAACTGTAATGGTTGCCATTTCACACTCTTCTTCATGAGCCAACCAACTCTCTAGTTTTCCTCTATCATCCTCTCCAGTTCATGAAACTGCTTATTGATCTCAGTTGCCTCTTTCCAAAATTCTGCATCAATCAACTACTGCCTCCTGCCATTTGTCCTGGCATCTTATTTCACTCTTCTGCTGTGGCCTCTCTCAGAACCTCTGCAATCTCTGCTATGGCTATTAGTAGCCATTTTATCCTCCAGGAGTTCTTCACTCACAAGTTTCACTAAGCCTCTGCAACAGAAAGCTCTCTTGCTATAACTTACCTCACCAATCCTTTCCTCTGGATTTGGCTTTTGGCAAGTACTGGTCCCCTTCTGCTGGAACCTTTGAGCACTCTCTTCTGCTCTCTCTAGGCTTCACTCTGCAAATTCTCAAGAACACCTCTATTCTTCTTTCATCCAACCTCTGTTGGGAATTATCTAGGTTCTGCCACACTTCTTCTTCACCTAAAAATCCTCTATTGAACTCTTTCATCACTGCTCTCAAAGCTGTGATCTGCTTCTACTGAGATTCTTCAATTGTCTGCACTCTGAATTCTGCAAACAACTCTTCAAACTAGAGTTAAACACTGCTCATCAACTCACCTTCTCTTGAGAACACTGCAATTGTCCTCTCTATCCAGCCTCTAGCTGAATATCAAGCTCACTGCCTTCACCATAAAACTTTGTCTTTATCTTCCTGCAACCACAATTCTGCAATTACAATTTCAAATCATATTTAAAATTATTTACCTGCAAGATCTCTGCATGATCTTGTCTTCCACTCCTTTCTGCAAATCCTGTTCACTGCAACTCTAAGTACTTTGCTGTATATCAGATCTTAGAATCTGATCTTCCTTCTTCTGTCATCACATGCACTGTATGCACATCACCACCTCTGTATGTTGCAATCCTTATCAGTTTTCAAAGGTCTGATTTCTTTTCATACCTGCAGTTAATTCAATTTTTTTTTTAACTTTCAAACAGAGCTATTCTTGATGCTCTGATACCACAATGATGCCCGAGCCACTCTCTCAATCCACTATCACACTCTCTATGTGCATATGCAAATGTTGCACTCTAAGTTTTTTGCCCAATAATTTTACATCTGGGTTAACTTCTAACACACGAAGTTTTTCATAAACTTATGGTTTCAAATCCGAACAAACCCGAAATTCAATTCTCAATGCGGGAGCTTAAATGTGGCTTAACATCCTTATAAACCCCATCTTCTGATATTCGAATTGGCATTCGAATATTTCAATATAAACCAAATAATAACTTCGGTCTCACTCACGATAATTCTTATGTATCAATGCACCCCTTCAAACATTCCATTCGAACCATCGCTCAACCTTATGCATTCAACTTTATTAACCTTCGACTTTTATTTAAAACCCAAGGTTCTGGCTTACCCTTCGTGTATACTATAACGCGCCCCCAACATACAATCAATTCATACAAGGGCTGCCCATTCATCAACAGACATAGGTTACACTCGCACCCTTTGCGACCAACTGTAATATATTAACATATATTACAGTGTATTATCATATATCACGGTCTTCGCCTAAGGTTACACATCATAACAAAGCCTTGGATTCAGAATTAATGCCTTCATATCCATTAATTAATGTTCGAACTTAACATAACTCAAAGTGAAATCACCGCGCCTAAACACCGGGCCCACAACAACTTACATACCTTGCCTCGTTAACCTTCAGACATCGCGTGATACAGCGGCCGTTGGATTTCTTCTTCCGCTAGATCAACGAGCATAACGCATATCGCGTTTTTTGGGCTCCTGAGCGTTAACACTCCAAATTTGCACGAAATTAGTGGTATTAAAATACCACCACTTCCCTACGTGTCAACCGCTGGGACACATCGCGTTTTTTTGACAAAAATTGATTACCACTTTTGCACAGTGTGAGACCGCTGGTTTCTCGAACGCCGGTTTTACTGTTTATTTCACGGTTTCATTCCTCGCTGCTCCAGGTTCCGTTTCATTCTTTATAACTTCGATTTCACGGGTTCTCCGCAATAATTCAACGAAAGTTAAAAGCTCCACTACTCATCACGACAACCATAAATATTTCTCTGTCACAGTATTGTTCCAAACATACAATGGGTTCTATCTCGACCAATGTCGATTCAGGCAACATAGGTTCTTTGTAAGAATCCAACATACTCAAAACTAGAGGATTGTATCGACTGCGTCCTCACCAAATTCTATCGGACTCTCCACACAGGACTGATAATGTATTCAATTCATACAAACTTAGAACGGGAAACTGGATGTGCTCGAGCCATAGTCTTCCACATAGATACATCCATTCCACCATTAACATAGAGGCTACAATGTTCACAAACCATGAACAACTAACTCACGCTTCCACAATTTATTCAAGCAGTCTATGGTTCTATTCATCAATTATAAACACAATAAAGCTTCAAACTCGAATCTTGCTACTCAACCCTCATCACAGAGTTATTCATACATATTCTTATTGAAATACAGAGCCCATTCACACAGAATTCCAATCAATTAATACACACTTAATTCATAACCAAATTCCTTCATAATATATATACATGAACTTATAAAACTCTTGATTGGCCAGATTTTCAATTCAATGGCCATTACCCTCCTACTCTGCCTCTTGAACAGTTCCCCCCCTCTTGAACTCTACTCTGCTTACATTTATACACAAGGATGACCTGAGTCGATTCAGGTCGCCAAACAACTCAACAAACTCTTAACATTCCCAATTCCTAAATTTAGACTTAATAACTGAAACTAATCCTAAATTTTCTCATAACCCCTGGCTGTCTCTTCATATTCCTAACTTAACCAACTTCCCTCATGTTCTCTAGCGGTCAGAGAAAATTTACAATTCCTCACTGAATTTATTTAAAAATCACTCAAATATTAATAATTACCTAAGAAAACAAAAACATGAGACCCCCCTATGTCTAATTACATACAAAGTTTTCCTTGAGCCTAATGCTCCTGCATCAAAAATCTTTGATAAAGTTCACATCCATAAAAGTTTTAACCCACTTTAAACCGCTAGCCCACATAGAAAGACCCTGGTCCCACCATCTTTTTGACTGCATCTTCCCAAGCAAATCATGACCGTTCGCTCCCATACTCCAAATTTGACGGCGCAAGATTGATGTCGCGCTCACAAACTAATCGTTTGCCCAAAGCCCAAACAGATGCGAAATGGGTTGTTTTACCCATTCTGCCTCCTATGACATGGTGAATATCTATTGGATCGCGTTCGTTTCAAAAAAACCTCTTACCGCCTGAGCTCAACACGAAAACTGCCGACAGTTTTGTTTTTTTTTTAAAATCCAAATCGCTCTCGCCAGTGGATTAGACCTGCATTTAATGCATTATATGGTGATTCATATCAAAGGTTAAAACCTTTGATATATCACTTTTGATGTTTATTTGCGCATTTCAAACTGTAAAAAGCTTTGATAAACTGTGTGAGAACCCTTTGTCCCCACATTGTCGATTTATACCCAGAGAAAATCAAATTTGACTTCAAATTCCATATTTGAAGACCAGAAAAGCCATTCTCTACTCTAGCAAGTCGAACCAGACCTCACATTTGGCCTCGAACCTCTGAAACCATTTCAAGCATCCAAATACCTGCAATTTAAGGTATTTTTCATTAGATTTAAACCCTGCAAAGTCAGTTCTAAATCATCCATAAGTAAATAATCTTTTAATTAGAAGAACTCACCAAAGAAATTGCCCAAAAACACCCAAAACAGGCCGAACCCTGGCCAATTTTTCCCAGAAAATTCTGTGTCCAAAAAAACCACTTTTGAAGCCAATCTCCTCAATTTGTGACCTCTGAAGATGAATTTCAAAGACAGAAAAGGGTTTAAAGCCTACAGATATCTTTAAAAAATCCTTTTTTGCAGACCAATCTATTCAAGAAACCCTTGTTTTGTGTCTTATCCCAGTTTATATCCTCTGACAAAGAAAAAAAACTCTAGCAAACAATTTAAGCTTGCAGTAGTTATTCCAAAATGACCAAAAAGCATATCATAGCTAATCCTGGAGGTTCTAAACCAACCAAGCCTAGAGGATCCAAACCTCCTAAATCTGTAACACCTAAAGCTGTTAAATCTACTCCAATCCTCACTGCTAAATCCATTGTATCAGTAAATCCCCTCCAGCCACCTGTAGCTGCTATAGAAATCCTTCCATTGATTGATATGGAATACAAGATTGTTGATCCTATTGTAGAATTAAACCTCTTAGAAATACATAATTGGTGCTATGATAAATACTTGGACAAAGATGAAATGCCTATTTGGGAGACTCATTTGCCCAAATATGTAGTTCCATTGACCCACCCTCGACAAGACCTTATTAGATTATGTCAAAAACATTATGAACCAGACCAAAGGGCCATTGTTAATGTTGATAGAGAAATCCTTTTTACCATCACAGCAGAGTCGATAAATCAAACGCTGCAATTACAGTCGGATCCTCAATCAGTCCCCCTATCTATAGAAGCTTTGACTCAGTTGTACTTAGTCCTAGATTTCCCAAAGAAGTTTATGATATTTCAAAACTTTTTGCCTTCCCATGTTGACATTCCCAAGTTAAACCCTCCTTATTCCACTGCCAAGTTTCCTGAAGGGTCTAGACATATTATCTCAATGCTATCTTTTATACTGGGATACTTTACAGATGGATTCACTGATGAATCCATTCTTGGCTTTCTATCCATCTTATCTCCAGGCCAACCTCCAGCAATCATTTTTTATTATGCCAGATTCATAGCAGACAGTATTCATCATTAGCTGACCAAACTATCCATTGAAGGGGTTTTCAAATACTCATCTTACTTGTTTCACTTATTTTTATTCTTCCAAGCTGAAAATTTTCCAATTGCATTGCAAAAGATGGACTTGGAGGGTAAGCCTTTATCTATTATTTTCTGGAATTCCTTGCTCAGGAAAGAGGGTAGTGAGTTCACCTACACAGATTTTTCAGACCTCTTTCTACATCCAGCAATGAACATTTTTTACAAAGCAGAGCAGCCCAGAGTCAATGAAGAAATGAAAAGAATCTTGCAACTATCAGAACATAATAAAATGGGAGATTGGTTTCTTTATGAAAAACATACAAAGATAAGAATTTTTGGATCCAACTTATTACCTTATAAGTTGCCAAAATATATGAACATGAGAATTTTTGCGTTGCAGTATTTAAGACAGATTCTCAATTCTGACTCTATTAACTTCTTAGCTGCTAGGAAAAAGACTCAATTCAAGCTAAAGAATCAGATTGGTCCTTTCATCATAAACAACAGAGAAGCATAAAAAGAAATAAAAAAAAGACTAGTAGAGTTTAAATTTCAAGAAAGTTTTCCATGGAACTATGATCCTTAAGGGATCTTGAGCAATTTAAGGGTAAAATGTAAACTAACACCCTTCATACATGAGATTAAGCCAAAGATTGGGAATTTTGCTAATCAAGCAGAATGGGTGGAGAACACACTAATAGATACAACTACTAATACAGAGACAGCAAGAAAAATGGTTACAACACAAGCCCTTGAAGTTGTAAAGCAGCCAGAGACTTCAGCCAAAAGAAACAGAGAAGAAGGAGCATACACAACAGAAACAACTGCAAAAA
Organism: Pinus albicaulis; assembly: GCA_034641835.2. NCBI lineage: Eukaryota > Viridiplantae > Streptophyta > Pinopsida > Pinales > Pinaceae > Pinus > Pinus albicaulis. The sequence continues at coordinate 1,434,559,590 of CM076584.1, forward strand.
CTAAATTCAAACTGATTTATAATAAAAGGCTTAAATTCAGTTCAATTGGGAAAGAAAAGGTAATTGACATTGAAGATACAAATGAGCCAGAGGTGAATAATGATGAAGCTACAATAATAATCAATGAAACTCTTGCAGAAATTGAAAAAGAGCAAACAATAGGTAAAAATGATACTCAAATGATCGAAAAGCCACAAAATATGGAGGCCTCTTCCTCACAAACAACTGACGAAAAGGATTTAGATATCAAAGAGAAATATAAGCAGATAAAGCAGAAGAATGAGGAAATTAAATCAGAGATATATTCTCAATTCCTCAAGCAAAAACCTGGGAATCAAAATAGGCCACTGACAGCCTTTGATTATTCTACAAACAAGATGATTATGTCATTTTTGCAACCAACTACCTCAGCACCAAAAACAGTGGCAGATTATAAAAAGGTTGAGTTTGAGGTAGACACTGAAAATGTTCATGAGCTTGACCAAATTGAATTTGATAGACATAGCTCTGAAATGTTGTATTCAACAATGGTGACAACGGCAATGAGTGCTACCAAGTTGCAGAATACTATTATTAATATGCAGGATCAAATGAAGTTAGACAAGGGATCTTTGTATGCAAAGGACCTAAGGATAAAAGCATTAGAGGATTCAGTTTTACAGGTGGGATATGATCCCTCAAATATTCAAGCAACATAATTGTTGGTTAAGAAAAAGAATGATGATATTGCAGCTTTGAGGAAACAACTTAAGCTTCCTCAAAGTGAACATCCACAAACCAAAGAAATCCTTCAAGATCAAAGTGAAAAAGAAGAGATGATGAAGCTCATCCTCAAATTAACTACTCAGATCAAAGAAATGGAATCCCAAATGGACTAGCTAGTCTAAGAGAAGGAAACTGTGAAAGAACTTCACACTCCTATCATTCCTTCAGTTATACCAGTGATTACCACATCAGTGGCTTCCACATTAGGAGAAAAACTAGCACCAAAAGAACCACTAGCAACTGCAATACCAGTGAGTTCAACTACTACTTCAACCATAGATTCTTCTACAACATAGGTTCAACAAACAAATGGAGCAGGCCAAATTGTTAAAGTTATGGAGGAAATGTCTTTGAAAACTAATGAATCAACGGCCTAAAGAAGATGATTGAAAATATTGAAGCTACAAATAAGTTAGCTCTGATAAATGCTAAAACCCATGAATAGAAGGCAATTATACTTGGAGAACAAATCAAGGGCTTACAAAAAGAGCTAACTTTCACTGAGCAAATTTCATTTGTAAAAATTCATCTATGGACAAACATAATTGAAGCCATTCACACTCAATGGCCTTCAATTCAGGTTATATATGAGCAGAGAGGCTTATTGTTAGCAGCTCAGGCAGAGATTCAAAGGACCAAGGATGAGTTAACTGATAAGCCAACTCAGGCTTTAAAACTCATCACATTCCTGAACAGCAAGAACAGAGCAGAATTGGAAGAATTACAGGTATTGGAAAGAGCATAAACCATTTTACAGATTAAAAAGGTGGTAACCAAGAAAAATTTGATGAACTACCTGGAAGAGAAATGTGAATCAATGAACATTGCCATAACAAAGTTTATGGTAAAATACACAAACTTAAGACAGAGGGGCTTGCCAGACATCCATTTATTTAATGAAAAACTGATGCCCCAGAAGGATTATGATAAAAATATCATGGAATTTGCCAAGGAGCAAGTCAGAAAACCATTACCACAAGGCACTCCCACAGGAAAAGTCCTCCTTCAGCACTTTGAAGATTTGTTCTTCCTACAACATGAGATTAAACATCTCTTTGTGTTCAAGCCCACTTTTGCTAAATACACAAAGGTAGATGAGAATTTTAGAAAGCTAAAGAATGTCAAAATTCCCAATGAAGAACAGTGGAAAATATTTACAGATTTAATGTAACAATGAGAGGTAAAACAATGAAGAAAATTACCTTGAAAAACGGTAAAAAAGAAATAGTGAAATAAAATGACAGTCTGCAGATTTTTTACTGCAAAAAGATATATTTTTACAGCAGTAAACAGTGGAAATATCAGTCAAAAGTGTATTAGCGTTAAAGATCAACGTTAAAGAGTATCATATGAAAGAGTATCAGTAAAGGAAACTCGAATGAAGATATTTTCTAGCAGCCAGCAAGCAGGACAACTAATCACTCAAAAGCTCCTTGTTAGATAAAGTAGTTCTATTTATTTTGGATAAGAGGACAACTTGCTAATTTTTTAAGCAACTGTCCCTCTTATTTTGTAAAGATATTTTCTATTTCCTAAAGATATTCCTAGATTTCTCCTAGGATATTTGTAACTACATTTTGTATAAATACTTCTACATTAGAAGTATTCAGTGTGGAATAAAATTGCTAGAATTACTATAGATTTTTTGCTGAACATTGGAGGCTATTGTGTGTTGATTTTGAAGTAGCAGACTGGACAAAGCTAAACTGGCATCATAATTCAGGATCCCTGTGATAAGCTAATGAGTGAAGTACTCCCTTCTTGTCATTGTTTTCTTTTCTGAGTTTCATGCAATTCATTATATGTTTGTTCTATCTGAATGTGCAACTAGGAATATTACTATAGGTTAGTCTAGTGCTCCTTGTTTTTAACTAGTTACCATTTTAATGTTTTCTGTTGATTTCTGGTGTTAGGAATCCTTGATTGCTCCTACTCCCGTTTGACCCCTGCTTCCTTCTTCCATTTTCCGGATCAAAGGATCCTTCATTGCCCTTTATCTCGATCATACCATTTCACCAAAAAACACTTTCCCAAATCTCTGAGGGTTATCTATCTTGCCCTGAATACATTTGTACCTTTTTGGCCTTGACTTCTAGTGCTGCTAGCTAGATTTAGACTCCATAGCCCAATGGACAAGTTGATTTCTCTCTAGTTTACCTCTAAGTGATTTATTCCCACCAAACCCTTTAAAAAAAAAACCAATTGTTCTATCATAACTAGCCTAAAAACATAAATAAAAAAACAAAGATAAATCTTAAAGAGAGAGCCCTCTCTGAATTCTAGGAAGGCTAGATCCTAGAATTTGAAGTAGGTTTGTGGTTACCTCTAGTATTGTTGGACTAAAAAATCAAAATCCCACAACTTAAGAAATTACTAGAGTGATAACACATATCATAGCTCGGTTGTCCACCAAAAATGATGATAGTGATCACTCACTACTATTTGCAAATGCAAACTAACACATCACCATTATTTAAGGAAAATCACACTCCTTGAAATAACTCATTAGTGATCCATAAAGGAATGGAGTAACACCCCATTCTTGATTCCTTCATTTAAGCTTGCTTATATTGTAATCATGTTTTCCATTTACCATGTGTTGCTTGATACCATGAAGTAGTTGTCATAGTAATTTTGAACACTCATAAACATGATCATTTTAATGTTAATGAAATGTTCCAAGGTCCATTAATGGGGAGGACATCAATAGGGCTATGATTCCACTAAAGGAAAGGTTAAAGGGGTCTAATGTAGGGAATGACCCATGCCTTATGATGATTCATTGTTAATTTTGGCTAAGAGCCTAGTTTAATAAAAAAAGGGGGAAATCTCAAAATGAGAATTTGGTAATATTATGTCAAAGAGCATATCTCCTTTTTTATGTGGTAACTATCTCCTCTACCCAAGTCACGACCTCCTATTTTGTAGTCATGACCTCCTATTTTGTAGTCATTACCTCTTATCTTTAAGGAATCAAGAAAGACTCTTTGTTGTTAACCATTTACTCAATTCATGCATACAAATTCTAATGGGAAGATGAAAGCTTGGGAAAAAGAGAGATTTTGATAAAGCAAAAGTCAGCAAATATATGATCCACAGGGAGATGAAAAAAGAGTTTCTATGTGAGATTAGACACCAATAAAAAGTTGTTAGATATCATTCCCAATCCTTAAAGGTTGTTGGCTTAGTAGTCTATCTAAAGATCCATAAAATCTATGTTCAATAAGCTTCCTAAAACTAGAAATGAAATCTAGAAGTAGGCAATGGCTTTAAGCTTATCTTGACCAAACCAAAGAGCACAGAGAGGAAGGGAATACCTAAGGGGCTAAAAAGTAGAGAAAGGATGACTTTTTATGTTATATGGAGCAAGGGAATGAGTGGAAAGTGGTGTGCTAGTTGAAAGATGCATTAAAATTTTAATAATGAGTTGACGGGTTAGTATCTTGGAAGCCCTCAGTGGTTAGTACCTTGGAAACCTTGATAATTTTTTTGCAGTGGTGGTCTCATAATAGAGCATAAGGCTGACATTATATAGCAAATTAGTCTTTGATTGGGAGGAAATCAATGGTCCCATGGATAGTGGCCTTGGAGCTTCATCTTTGAAAAGATAAATGTATTTTCTCTACTTTTTGTTTAAATTTAATATTATAGACTTACGAGTACAAGGACTTCATTATCATTGTATTTTGAATGGATATTTCTTGTAGATGATGTATATTGAATTTGGTTAAAATATATGCAAAATATATGGGCCAAAATTTTGGAATTTCTTGCTTGAAAATTATATGACAAAAGGATTGTGTAAGATAATGGCTTTTTTTGTTCTTTTAATATTGATTTTTTAAAATTATGGTCCTCATGGTACTTCTTAACAAGTTGTTAACAAGTTTAATTTTGGAAATATTGGAAGAACAAATTTCATGCAGGTGTGCTTCTTCCATCTAATTGTTTTTTTCTAATTTTTTACAATTATAATTTGGCATGGATTTTGTTGCATCAATGAAATAGATTCCTAAATGACTAAACCTCACCCTACTCTATCTAAATGGAGGTTTTTGTGAGTAGAAATAGTTAGATAATTGTCTTTCGTATCCATCACATAATTATGTGATGGATCCAGAAGATAGATATCTAACTCACCCAACTCTTTAAATATTCACCTTTTTTTCCTCACAAATTATGATGTGGGCAGGTGTGATTTTTGGTATAAAGACTCTAGATATGTATGAAGTCTATCTAAACATACATTACTAGAGTTTAATATTTCTAGCCACTCTTCACCTTATTTCTACTTAGGTGTGGCACCATCCACATTAATGACATGATTCCCCGCCACCTGAAAATGCCATTCCCTCGAGCCTTGTTGAGTGGGGATGGGAATGTCATGTTGATGGCCCATCTAATATCTCATATTTTCCCTTGATCAAATGGGGGTTCACAAAAATCCGCAAGCACATAATTTGTAGTTTGGGAAATATGACTTATTTATTAGAGAATTTTATGTAGGTAATTTAATGTATAACAACCCCTTGTAGAAGTGATAAAAGCAAAGGACCACTAGTTATCCTTGAGAAACCGATGGTCACATTCTCAAGATTGCTAGTTGGTCTCTTAAGACTAGTAGTCATGTTTTGTAGTGATTCATCTGAGCTCATTTTAATGATTTTTTGGGTTTTAAGGGTTGGAATGAAGATTGAATGGGTTATTAATCCTAAGGAAGGATACACATTTAATGAATGAGTTTATGATATTAGGTGATGGTTTTGAGTGTTATCTAACTTCCTTTGATTTCTATGTTCCTCTCGAAAGAAGACTTACTCGAATCCACCTTGCTTTCACAAACTTGGATGTTGTGCATGCATGGGAGTTTGGAATAATTCATGCATGTCCTAAAAAGTTAAAGGAATTGTTTAACTTTATTTAGAATTGAATTGTTTCTTTAAAAGGAAAAAAAACTCAATCTCCTTTAACTTTTTGAACACATGAGAATGTTATGCCTATTTATGGTGTGACTATCATGGATGGATTCAATGAATATTTTGAATCATTCACTATTTTATATGATGAATTATGTCATCCTTTGTGCTAACATTATTGGTATGCACTTTAGGGTACTTGAAATCCCTGTACATAGCCATGAATATGAAGGCTTTGAGGTGAGAAGCTTCTAGGTGAAAGATTTTTTTCCAAATGGTAGATAATAGTAATGAACATTGAATTACTCTTCTAAGCAATGTATTAAGTATTTCATGTATTTTTTTGGAAATCATCGATTTTAAAGCCTCGTAGCTACCTTTGAAGAGGAAGTGAAACCTAATTTTTTTGATGTTCCATGTCATTGTAAAATGAGATATTGATAGGTCTTTGAGGAAAATTTACAACGTGACATGATTTCTTATGTATTATTGAAGGAATGATGTCAATCATGCTTTGTTTTTTTTTTTTTTCTTTTTTTCTGAGTAAGACTAAATCTATTAAGTAAAGAAATATAGTACAATCAGAGCTTGCATAAAAGCGAAGCAAGAGAGAAGGGGAGTCGGAAATGATAGACTATCAACCTCGGCCCCCATGAATATCCATGACATAAGCAAAAATAACGGAGAGTACATAAAGTCAAGAACTAGACTAGGGAGTCGACCCATAATGGGTGGATTCTCCCAATCGACATTTTTTCCCTTTCTTTTTACTGACTGTGACCCAGCCATTGAGAGCTGGCTGGACGGGAACCACCTGCAAACTAATCTGCGCAGAAGGAGGTGTCTCCTTATCTGAATCTGAGGATGACGACTCATGAGTGCGTTTCTGCGAAGTCGGAGGAGCCGTGGGATCCGCCGGGCGAGCTGGTGGCGCGTCCCTAGGGGGGTTCTGATTTTCCTCTTCCACCTCTATATCCTCCTCGTCAGAGCTAGAAAACTCTATGTCCTCCATTGGAGGTCTATCACAGGGTTGCCAATTCTTGGATCTGGATTTGCGCTAGATGTTCCTCTTTTTGTCGAGAAACGTCGCACAAGAGTTCTGAAGATGCCCAGTCTGATGGCAGTGGCGACATCTGAAAGCAGTATTCTCATAGTCTAAAGTTTGCGTCCAATGAAAGTCCCCAACTTTGAGGTTGATCTGATCAGGCAGCCCTTTACTAATGTCTATTTCTGCGCATATTCTGCCATAAGTGTATATTCCTTTCTCTCCTCGAGAGGTGTCCATTGCCAAGAAGCGGCCTAATGTATCCCCAATTCCTTGGAAAATAGCGAAATGCCACAGATGAGCAGGGAGATTTGGAAGACGGACCCAGATGGGCAGCTTGGTGATGACAGCCGATGAGGGATCGAAATCAGGGAACCAGGGGGTGAGGAAAAGACCCGCTGATCCCCAAAACCAAGGGCCTCCTGTTAAGGCTTTCTTGTAGTCATCGCTGAAGGCAAATGCAACAATGAAGAAGCCTTTCGAGCAGAAAAATACCTTGCAGTTTTTGGTCCAGTTGGAGTGAAGCCACTGGTAAAGATCGGCCGTACGAGGCCAAAGACCATTAAATCTGCAGATGATAGCTATTTCTGCAAACGTCTGGTATTGATCATCCAGAGATGGATGAGAGATTTCAATGGAGGGAGTGTCCTCCATTTTATCCACCAGGAGAGGCTTGGGAGCCTCCGCTGGTTTGACAGACTGTGGTTGGGCAGCGTCTTTGCGGACTGCATCTTTATAAGAGAAAGAAGGGGCAGCGCAGGTCTGCCCAATGGAACCCCCTCTTAAACGAAAGGTAGCTACAACAGAAGCATCTTTAAAAATGTTGTAAAAAGATAGGAGGTGGGGATTCATAAGTTGCTTACCCTTATAAAGCAGTCTTAGGTAGGAGGAGGGGATCCCCAGACGGCGCTCCAGTTTTTGTAGAAGGTCCTGTACAAGATCTGCAGAGCTTACCCATAACATCGTTGTCTTGCCCGAAATTTTGACTTGGATCTGAAATGTGTGTGTTTCTTCAGGTATATCTGATTGGATTGGGAGAGGAGACTGCTTCCAACAAACAGCAAACCGATCCATGTCCAGATTTGGAATCAGATCAAGCGGACTCGGTAAGCATATCCGCTGCATGCGTTTGGGAGAGAAGAAATCTGTCAGATCTGCAATGTCTCCTCTGCCCACATTGTGAGCAGCTATAGAGTCGGCGGCGTTAGCGCTGACTAGAACGTTAGCCAGGAAAGCAGCCACACAGGCGGCTGCAACATCAGTGCCCAGGGAGCCGTCCTTGCGCGAGGGTTTGAATGGGTTTGAAGCTTGCCGATTCAAAACTGCTACCCTGACGATGAGAATGGCTATCTTTGGCTTTGCTACAAGCGTTGAGGTGTGGCTAACATCCGTGAAGGCGGCGGCTCCAAAACCGTCTGAAGCATTTTCAGGAGATGTTGCCGCCCAACCGTCGGCGCTATAACCTCCAGGTATACTCCTAAGCTGAAGCATGCATTCTCGCAGGTTCCAGTCTTCGGTCTGGAGCATGAAAAGAAGGCGGCCATCCCTCAGCATGGCTGGGTCGGCGCAGACCTGAGAAACCTCACTGTAAACCCTAATAGCCTCTTCCGCCATCGCAGCTCTTAATTCTACCAACTGTGTAATAACAATTCCAGTCACGTTGGATATTTTCGTCAATCATGCTTAGTTAACATAATCATGAAAATGTATTATGAGGTACATTTTCACTCCTTGGAATTGCTTGGCATCTAGATCATAAATCCATGTTATACTGCATAAAAGAAAGTATCTAGACTTGTAATGAAAAGATTTCAAGTTTGTATGTTTAGAGAGATGTTTATCTAGAGTTGTCTTTAGAGATTGAAATCTTGACTTATATTGTTTAATATGATGTGATTCAAACATTTTCATTTTATATATGAATTAATGGGTTTAATATTGAAATGGTTTGACAATGTGGAAAATCTATTACCATATCATTGGCATCAATGCATATGTATACCAACAAACCTTATCTTTTGTTGTGGATAAAAATATATGCAACTATGGACTTTCACTCATGTTATATGTCTTCAAGTTTTAACTCATTAACATATTCCTTTCCATCCAAGGAAGACAAGCTCTCAATCAATCAAAAGTAGTTTTAGGCCCTACTTCAAAATCAAGTAGAAGTATCAATTTTTTAAACAATGAAAAAACCTATCATAACTCAGTTGCCAAACGAGCAGTGGGGACAACTGTCACTAGCTACTATTCGCAAATGCAGGCTAACTCATCATTATTATTCAAGGGAAACCTTGTCACCTGGAATTATCTAACGGTGGTCCGTAAGGGAGCAAGCTTTCACTCATGTCAGATGCCTTTAGGTCTTGGGTCATTAACCTATTTCCTTACATCCAAGGAATACAAGCTTTTATCCAAGTAGAAGCAATTTTAGGGAATACTCTAGGCCTCAGTAGAAGTAACACTGATAGTGAAATTCTTACCAAATTTGAGAATAAAATTTAATTTAAAAAAAAATGAGTTTATTTGCTCCGATTGTTTTAATAATATTAACTAAAAAGTTAACTTTAGATAATACTAATATTAATTAGAAATTTTCTATGAAACATAAGAAAATGGCAATTAATAAAAAATAAGTATTATCTTCAACTTGAAATATCTAATGAAATAGTTATTTTTTGTCAAATTCAGACATATTAATTTGGAGTATTTATACCCAAAGTAAATGTCTAAATTTAGAAATTTGTATTATTAATGATATCTTATTTTATTTTTAAGGGTTTATAGTTTGGATGGTTGGACAAACTTTTGTTCTCCTCATCACCTAGGTTTAATTCCCACAAGTGACATGTTCAACCTATTGTAAAAAGGCTAGAAATGTAGACAGCCATTGGAATAGATGTCCACTTTAGTGTACGTCGAATGCCTCAACCCTTACTAAGTCATAAGTTGTTGGTATATCTTAGCTTGCAAGTTGTTTGTTATACTATTATGTTATAGTGGCAACCCTCAACCATTGTTAAGTCACAAGTTATTGATATATCTAACTTTCAGATTGTTAGTTATACTCTTGGGTTATAGTGGGAACTACTAGGGTTGATATTGGGCCTAGGGTAAATTTACAATGAATTTACCAATTTCCATAGCTAAAAAAATAATTCTCACTTTGTTATAAAATTTGTCATTAAAAATCTTTTGAAAATTGAAATTATGTTTAGATTATTATAATAACTTTAAATTACATGAAAGCCTATAAATTTATTAAAAGTAGCTTTGATTGGTGATATAGTGGAAATTGGTTTTCTAGTTGAAACCATTTTTTAACTTTGCATTACTTTTGATTAAATAAAAGCTTGTCTTTCTAAAATGTGTGGAAATAAGTAAATAACCTAAAACCCAAAAAACAAACATATAGTAAAGTAAAAATCTTCCTCCTTATAAACCACTAACATGTTATTTTAAAGTATATAATTTTTATAACACAATAGTGATGAATGCCCTGCATTTATAAGCAATGACCAATATTATAATCAATTTTACTATATTCAAACAAATAAAATCTCAATTCCATTAATTTTTTTTTGAGAAAATATTTAGGTAAATCCACCTAAAAGATCATTCGACATTGGCTTATTAGTAGAGCCTAACCTTGAGGACATCGAAAAAAATTAACCTCACATTAAAGAAAGACTTAAAAAAAAAAAAACTTTAACAATCAAAACTCAACCAATTAAATTAACCCTTAAAACTAATAAAACATTAAAAATTATTATATTAATGATAATAAAATTAACAACTGTTACTTTTCAAAAGATTTCTCACCACTTATATGTGCTATATCCCACCTATATCCCACCAAAGGGGCCCAATGTGAAGGTATATGCCCTTTAATCGAGAGGATGTCCTATCTATTCAAATGCACATGTAGACCTAATGCATCCATACCTTGCCCGTTCACCAAAATAGTGACAAGGATATCCTCACTTAGAGAATTGCCTCATTTAGAGAATTGCCCTGCACCACATACCCATGTGGGCCTAATGCACCAAACTCCCATGCCTGTGTAGTGACTTGTCTATTCCATTAGAAATGCCATAGCTACGCATGCCCATGGAGACAAATCCACCTAAGCATGTCCACGCATAACGACAATGAGAAGGGTGAGAGTGATGAGGTACATGCCCTTGTTTTTTAGAATTGTTTTTGACATCACCAATGATTCATAGTTCCATTTGCAATTGAATATTATTAATTTTTGATAGGGATTTTTTTTCATATTAAAAACTTTATGGTATTTGGTCAATTTTTATTTTATTGATATAATCTTGAAGTTTTGACCTGTCAGTACTTTTAAATAAAATTGGATTATTTGAAATAATTAATTAATACTATGTATGGATGCAAATTCTATATTTTATATTTAATTAATTAAAATTAGCTATATTTTATATATATATATTAGTTATAATGGTGGAGTCATATATTTTTATGTCCTGTTTAATCTTAATCTCATATCCCATAACAAATACTACTTTCAATTGATAAATGATTGTACATATCATCATCTTTATGTCACAAATTATTTTTCATGGTTGATAGGTTTTAGGTTAAATAAAACTTCTTATTTTCCTTTTTTATTGTACTCAAAAGATGATTGTAGGGCTCCGATAGGAGATTTCATTTTCATGTATGCACAAAGAACAAAATTAAATTGTAGATTGTCTTTCAAAGGAGTGATTCAATGCACCAAGTTTCTCTATTGGAACATGTTGATGACAAGGTTATTAATAACCATTCCTTTTACTTAGTAAGATTTTTAAGTGAGTCATATATTATAATTTAAAAAAAAAGAGAGCTTAAGTTGTTTATTATTTTAAACTTATATGGACAATATCTTAACTTTATAACAATATTTAGAAATATAAAATTATATCAATGAATCTATGATTTATTTTAGAACATTCTCAATAAAAAAATTATTTTAAATTTTAAATTTGCATGAGTACACTTATGATTAAATTTGGATTTCAACTAGAAATTATTAATATTTTTTTTCCATGTGATTAATTATATTTATTGGCTACTATTAGATTTCAATATTTAAACATTTTGTCATATATAATTTAAGCTAATATCTAATATGGTTAGTAGATTCTATTCTCAACTATTTATTTATAACTAACAATTTAGTATATATAAAATTTGATTTGAATTTAGCACATCAAAATTTACATATTAATTTTATTACTTTACAATCTTTAAGGAAGGGTTACCTTATTCTTCTAATTCTTTGCGGTGAGGATGATGGACATCAATAATGTGTTGGTTTTTTAATTTAGGTTTAGGTTTATTTAGGTTTATGTTAGTATTCAATACATTACCTCAATTTAGGGAAATGAAAATTGATATTTTTTTCATAATTCAAAATATTTGAATTTTTGTTCATCTTATTTTTTTAATAAGAGACATTGATATTTAAGGTGAGCAAATGACTCTTTTAATAAATAATTTATCTTTTATTATAAATTTGATAATTATTTTATAGGATTTTTACGCATGAGTAAAAGTTCACTATGATTTAAGGTTGATATATGGTGGAACAATGTTTATAAAAAAAAAAAAATCTAGTTTTAACTTGATTTAGATCATTAAAAAAATATTCTAAATTATAAATCAATAATAACTCTATCTCTTTGTATTACCAAATTTTAACAATAGGAAGGAAGTATGTTACAATATTAAATGACTCCTATGTAAAGGGTGGCTTCCAAGTTAGATGTGTACGAGTATTTATATCACCCCCCCTCAATAGTATAACAAGACCATTTGTAAAAACTACATTACAGATGCTCCAATATGGTAATTTGTCAATAAGTCCATTTATTATGTAGGGTTATTGTTTTTCCACTTTATATCACAAGGAGCTTTTAAAAGTTGTCACATACCTTTATTAGAATAAAACACAATTCTATCTTAATTTTGGATCTATCAAGTATGAAAGGAATCAACTCTAAAAATGTTAATCATTTAAAATGAATACAAATGAATAAAAGAGTAACAATATTTCTAGATAAGTTATATCTATAATATTTATATTTTTTTTTCCTTGGAAAAAAATCTTTATTTTTATAGAAAAAATAACAGACCAAACCCTAGAAAGGGGTTTTTTATTAGTGCTCCTCGAGTTGTATGTTCTCCTTGTAAGAGTGCTTTTCAAATTACATAAAATAATAAGACCCTGTCCCAATATATTCATTCATGAGACTGTCATCAAATTTTGTGCATAGTTACATCGTTAAAAACCCCCTTAACATAAAAAAGAGTTACACCCTACGAATCTCCTCCGAGTTGGAAGAGAGATCCACGATTTTTAAAGTGCCTGGAGGAAGCGTGAGAGTCGCCTTGGATAGACCACCGGATTCCATATTTAGTTCACGGTAAACATGCCTGAACGTAAGCTGATGGAAATCTCACATAAGACTCCAAATTCTTTGAAGGATGCCTTGAAGATGCGGCGAGTGAATTTGAGAACGCTTTTGTGCCCAGTCGATCACCAACTTAGAATCTCCAAAACACTGCAACGAAATAATATTTTTTCTTTTTGCCACATGAAGAACTGCCCAGAGTAAAGCAAGCTCAACCTTATTGTTAGATTCGTGGCCAGGAGAAAAAGTAATGTAAAATTTGGATTCTGGAGAGAGATGAAGGACTACCCCTGTGCCCACCAAGGGAGGAGAGCCTTGGCTTGCACCATAAAAAAAAACCCATAGAGAGCCCTTATCAATAATAGGAGGCACCACATAACGGATTTTAGTCGTCTTGGCAAGCATTTGTGCTCGAATGCCCACTGTATAATCATCATCGTGGTCAGCTCTTCAAGAATGAATTTTCCATTAAAAATGGCCATGTTACAAGCCCACCAAATGCCATAAGTGAATAAAGAAGGGAAAGCTGAAAAAGAGCTTACCCCAGGCTCCATCCACCACTGCATCAGCCTTGATTCGAAAGAGTCTGTCGGGGTCTGACGAGGAGCAGAAATCGTGGATGTGGAATGCTGCCAAATGATTTCTGCATACGAACATAAGAAAAATAGATGAGAACAAGATTCAACTGCATTTCCATAGAGGGAGCAACGGTTAGGGCCCTCCCAACCACGTCGTTGTAAATTGTCCTATGTTAAGAGAAGATTTTTGAGAGCCAACCAAAGAACTAATTTAGATTTTAATGGGCCTGGAGATTTCCACAGTGGTATCAGCCAGAAATATGTATCCCCTTCGGCCATGGATTCCATCATGACTTATATCCCTATTTCGCAGTGTATGTGCCATTTGTTCCGTTATTTTTCTAGACCAGCGAGTCCTCAGCCTCATGGTCTAGGTGAATAAACTTACTCACAAGTAAAGCAATAAAAGAATTACATTCTGCTGCCAGGTTATTTTGAAGGCCCAAAGAGGGAGCATCCTTCCAACCAGGAGTACCCCATTCCTGAGGAGAATTAGCAGTCGCGTCCGCGATGGTATGAAAGTGGTTATCATTTAGGGTCGCAAGCAGGCTTTCTGAAAGATGGTATTCTTCTCTCAACCCTACCCACATATCTAGGCCAATGCGCACCTGTTTCCCATTTCCTATATTCCATGTCGTCCATTGATCGATGAGAGGGAATGCCAAGACCATTGCCTTCCATCCAATGGAGGCATTTTTATAGGATTTATTATGAGATCTGAACCAAGATGCAAGTGATTGGCCCAAGATATATTTTGCTCGCATGACTCTACCCCAGAGAGATCCTGGATTTTCTGTCAGCTGCCACAACGACTTTGCAGCAAGAGAAAGGCAAAATGTCAGCAAATTTTTTATACCCCAACCTCCCAAATTTTTTGGAAGAGCAAGGGTCGACCATTTCACCAGAGGAATTCCCTCAGTTTTTTGCTTGCGGTCCATAGAAAAGATTTTATTTATTTATTTATTTTTATTTTTATTTATTTATTTATTTTATTTATTATTTATTTTTATTTTTTTTTTCGAATTTTGTGTAAAATTCCTTTTGGGATCGAAGCAATGGTAGCCTAGTATAGTGGAATTCTTTGTAGAACATATTTGAGTAAAACAAATCGTCCTCCCCTGGAAATAAAGCGGTTTGTCCAATGCATAATTCATTTTTCAACCTTCTGAAATAGCCATAGCAGTTCCTAAAAATATATGAGTTTGGCTTTAAAAAAAAGCCTAGATATTTAAAACCCATTTCCCAACCACAAGTGGGAAAGGGGAGAGTGAGCTTGATTTGTGATAGATTGTGTTCCTGTACGCTATTGTGAGCCATACATGATTTTTCAATATTTATCTGCATCCTGGTAGCTTTTTGAAAGAGAGAAAATATATTTTGAAGAGTTCTGGCATTCTCAATAGTAGCATCACAAAATAGTAGAATATCGTCCACAAAGAGAATGTGGGTGAGGGACTCAACACCTACTATGTGAATTCCTTTTAGACCTCCACTTGTTTTTTCTTGTTTGCATAATCGACTTAAGGCTTCAAAAATCAACAGGAACAAAAAGGGAGAGAGTGGACATCCGTGTCTGAAGCCTCTTGAGGAGCGAAAAAAGGAGGAGGGTGAGCCATTTATCAAGACAACAAATGTAGCAGATTGAATACAACCCATAATCCATTCTACTACTTCTACCGTGATACCAATCTGGATGAGTAAAAGCCTGAGAAAAGTCCAATTTACTCTATCATAAGCCTTTGATAGATCCAACTTTAAGGCAAAGGATGGCTTTTTGTTGAGATGAACAGTGTGTAGGATTTCTCGAGCTAATGAAACTGCATCGTGTATTTGTCTCTTATATAGGAAACCAAATTGTTCTTCCGATATGATGCAACTTAAGATCGACTTTAAACGCTAAGCAATAATTTTGGAAATTAATTTATAGATCAGGTTGCAACATGAAATAGGACGAAACTCGTAAAAAGCCGTGAGTGAGGATTTTTTCAGGATTAGAGTAATGAACGTTGAGTTTATTGAACTCAGGAATTTACCGGATCTTTGTGATTCCTTTATCACTAAGAGCAAATCATCCTTCAATAAATCAAAGAAACCCAGAAAAAATTCGATCGTTAGACCATCAGGTCTAGGAATTTTACCCTTTTTGAAGCTTTTAAGGATATGTTCAAGCTCTTTTTCGTCCACTTCTTTTGTGAGGGCTTCATTCATTTCATCAGTAATCATACGGGGAAAAAATTGTAAAACGTATAAGATTTCTCGAATGGGGCGACCTTCTAGAGCTGTAAAAACTTCTTTAAAATGATTTACTCCTGCCCTGGCTTTTTCCTCAAAAGATCGAACCAAAACTCCGGTAGGGGATTTTATTTGAAAAATAGAATTTTGATTTCTTCTATGAGCATCAAATTGATGAAAAAATTTAGTATTATTGTCACCTTCATTGATCCAAATCGCGCGATTTTTAAGGCACCATAACTGTTCTTATTTTTTGAGTAAATCATGTCTTTTCAGTTCTAGTAACTTTAAATATTCCAATTCTCTTTCTGACAATACCTGTAGAATTCCGTTTAAAGAGCTCATCTATCTCAACTTTCGTGATTTTTAAAGATTCTTGATGTTTGGCTCGAAACACCCCTGCCCAAGCTTTTGTAACATTCTTTATCTTTGAGATATTTTCAGCCCACATCTGCATGTACGTAAGAGATTATGAGGGAGCCAAATGTGTCTAGGTTGAAAACACCAGGGCCTTATAATCGTCTTCCAATATCCATGCAGGATTAAATTTCATCGGGGGGGAGGCTTTATTTCAGGAACCTCCAGGGATAACACAATAGGCTGATGATCGGAGAGACCGCCAATCTCAACACAGGCCTTAACCCGAAGATGAGAGATCAATATTGAATCCGAAATTATAAATCAATCCAACCTTTTTGCTATAACATCATCATTTTTTCTATTATTTCGCCATGTGGGTTCCATTTTTGTGGGCTGAACATCTACTAAGCCGTGGATATTTAAAAGAGACTGGAGAAAAGGGGTAAGAGGATCAGGCCTTGCAGAGTGCCCCCAAATCTCATTCAGAGTAAGTGTAAAATTTAAATTGCCACCTAGGATTAGATAATGAGAGTTCTGGATTTCTGTAGTAAAAAGGTCCTTCCAAAAAGTCCTCTTATCACTACAGGGACCATACACATTTAAAAGAGAAAAAGTGCAGCCTGTCTAAGGATTGATTATGGAAGTCTTTATAAAGGAGGGGAAACTGACAGAGGAGAGAACCGTGAGGGACGGGCTAACAACGGTGATAAGGCCCCCTGCCAAACCCGAGGCATCTACATGAAAAAAAGACCAGTCTTTTAGCCATTTAGTCAAATATTCTTGAGCCTGAGATCCAGACAATTTAGTTTCCTGGAGAATTAAAACATCAGGTGTGACAATTTGCCACAACCGTTTGAGGGCTAGTTAGGAAGGGGCGCCCCCAAGACCCCGCACATTTAAGGAAAGAGTGATCATTTGAGGCCCTTTTTAGGGGCGTTCTCTACTCTAAGAGCCCTTTGAATAGTATTTTGTTTACCAGAGTTGACATCCAGCAAGGCCTGACTTTGAACTTTGGATAGCGCAGACCTGCGCCCGAGAGTAATTTTAGGAGGCGACACCATTACAAGGCCACCTTTGATAGCGTGAACGAGACTAACATGGGAGGATGCAAAAGAACGTAACTTAGCAGTGTAGGGGCTGGGAGAAGGACGGGTAAGGGTAAGGGGAAAAATAATGGCACCATGGGAAGGAGGCAATTTGGGAGATGTCGAAGGGATAGGTGAAAAGGAAGAAGGCGCATCAACTGAGGGAGCCTTGGGAGGGGGAATGAGGGAGAGGCAAGGAGACAAGATTTCACTGCCCATATTGTCGGTAACAGTAACATGTTTGAACAAATTAAATGGAGGAGAAGAGACTTCAAAGGGATTACACTATTCATGGATTTTGTTGAGATGAACAGTGTGTAGGGTTTCCTAAACTAATGAAACTGCATCGTGTATTTGTCTCTTATATAGGAAACCAATTTTTTCTTCTGATATGATGCAACTTAAGATCGGATTTAAACGCTGAGCAATAATTTTGGAAATTAATTTATAGATTAGGTTGCAACACGAAATAGGACGAAACTCATCAAAAGCTGTGAGTGAGGATTTTTTCGAGATCAGAGTAATGAACGCCGAGTTTATTGAACTCAGACTTTACTGGATCTTTGTGATTCCTTTATCACTAAGAGAAAATCATCCTTCAATAAATCAAAGAAACCGTTTGAGGGCTAGTTGGGAAGGGGCGCCCCCAAGACCCCACACATTTAAGGAAATAATGATCATTTGAGGCCCTTTTTAGGGGCGTTCTCTACTCTAAGAGCCCTTTGAATAGTATTTTGTTTACCAGATCTGACATCCAGCAAAGCCTGATTTTGAGCTTTGGACAGCGCAGACTTGCGCTTGAGAGTAATTTTAGGGGGCAGCGCCATTACAAGGCCACCTTTGATAGCCTGAATGGGACTAACATGGGAGGATGCACAAGAACATAACTTAGCAGTGTAGGGGCTGGGAGAAGGATAGGTAAGGGGCGAAATAATGGCACCATGGGAAGGAGGCAATTTGGGAGATGTTGAAGGGACGGGTGAAAAGGAAGAAGGCGCATCAACTGAGGGAGCCTCAGGAGGGGGAACGAGGGAGAGGCAAGGAGACAGGACTTCACTAACCATATTGTCGGTAACAGTAACATGTTCGAACAAATTAAATGGAGGAGCAAAGACTTCAAAGGGATTACCTTTGTCTGAAGAAGAGGAGGCCTCTTTTAATTCGTGCTGAGAAGTAGGCTTATCCTCCGGAGGAGCCGCCATATGAGGAGACACAGGGAGATTGTCTCGATCACCACTCAAACACTCCTTTTTTCTCCAAACCTTTTTGTAGGGAGGTCGAGAGTGATCAGGACTTTTGCAATCCTGTGCCAAATGACTAACCTGCCAGCATAAAAAACAACGAAAGGGCAGTTTCCAATAGTCCAATTTCCGACCATTGGCTGCCATGCATCTCAAGGAAAATACCTTCGTAAAGGCCATCACGAACATCGAGTTCAACTTGAATCTTATCACACCGCCTGTCAAATTTAGTGTCCCAGGCCTCTTTAAGAGTGACAAAAGTTCCAAGCTTGTTTCCAATAGCCTCAAGGATATTGCGCTGCTAAAAAAATTGAGGAAGACCGGGGAGTATTACCCATACTTTTTGCAAATGCCGAGGGGTGTGATCTGCGTTAAAACTAACATCCCAGTTTTGAAGGATTAAACCTGTCGGATCCCAATTCCAAACACGATCAGTAATTTTTAGTTTGTCTTCCATCGAAACAACCTTAAAAAGGAGCCAGCCCCAAGAAAGTTGATGAAAAATAGGTGAATAAGCAAGAAGTGGCTTCCAGTGTTCCTCCAGCCAGCTGAGAATTGACTCCTTTGAAGCCATCCTCCCGCAGAAACATCCAACCAAAGCCTTTTATAGATAGTTTGGGACGTCCGAGATGGGAATATTGACACCAACCACCAATTTTGCGGCACCAGATTTGGCCTTGATGCTTTTCTGTCTGTGCGTAGAAAGATTGGGGGGAAGCCGAGCCCCCTCTTCAACAGGGATAGAGTGCAGATCGTGAGGAGTGGGATCAGACAAGTCATCATGTGCGAGGGTGGCGAACGACGAACTGGAGACTTCGAGAGTACAAGGCATGGTAAAATTATTGGCATTTGTAGCCCGTCGCATGAATTCGAATTGGTCGGGGAGGACATGACCCGTCTCGGGGCTGAAATAACTGTCTAGTTCATCATCAACCGTGACTTCGGAAGGATGTAAGACACAAAGAGAAATGATGACAGCAGAGTCGAGAAACGACAAGGCAGAATGAAAAGTAGAGATACGAAGAAAAAAAACGTGATTAAGGAAGGGATCGAACGAAAACGATGAACCTAGGCCTAAGATGAAAAAACTACCCACCCAAAGGAAAACAGACGAGGATAATTACATGTGTGATCCAAATAGTATCACACTATAGGGGTGCGATCCACAGAGGCGCAGCCGCAGAAGCACGAACAAATCAGAGCTCCAACTACTTTTGAGATCATCTATAATATTTATACGTGAATTTGATATCTCTCATTTTATCATATTATATTGCATTTTTATTATTAAATGTGTATATATCAAATATTTGTATTTCATATATAAAAAAATATTTCTATTTTTTTTATTTTCATTTATTTATATTTAGTTAATATATTTAATATCATCATTATTATTTGTTATAAATGGTAGATATATTTTAGGGGTGGCAGGGGCAGAAGGAGTTATTCTTAACCCTGATGGAAACTTGAAATAGAGTATAGTTGGGGCTAGGCAAAATCGCAAATAACTCTACAGAGGATTATGGGTTATTGCAAGGGCTATCATTGGCTAAAGAAGAAAAAATCACATACTTGGTGGTGTTGGGAGACTCTCAGATAATAATCCAACATCTTGTTCACGGAACCCTACCTAAGGACTGCAAATTGTGAAGGATAATTGACCAAATGAAGCATTGAAATCAACATTTTCAAACATAAGGTTCTTTCATGTGTTGTGATTGAACAATTCTGCAGTAAATAAACTTTATAATATATGAGTAAACTTGGAGGAAGGGGTCCTCATCAGGAATGGTAACCCCTCCATTTCCCTTAGCAATGGTTGGGAAATTTCAACAACACATGATTTGGGAGAGGTTTACAAAGTCCCTTGAGGCCCCTCCCCTAAAAATCAACTTTGTTTTAAGGTGACATCATTCCATTTCAATCCGAGCTTGTAGTGGAAATGTGGAAACAAGATGGTGTTGGACTACCCAGTGGCCTCGGTCGCCACCCAGTCCTTTCAATTTTCACTCTTGTATCATCCTTACTAAAGTTGAATGATTTTCCTTGATGGAAGTTGTAAGGGGTTTACTACACTATGTACAAGGGAATCATGGTTAATTTGATAGCTTGGAGTGCGTTTAATTTGTTGAATATTGTGGTTTTTTGCTTGATTGAGCATGAGAAGCTGAAGTAGGAGTGTTGGTGTGGTGAGTGGGACAAGTCCATCCACGTTGCCTCCTTCCTTTTCTTTTTGGTTTTGTTCTAGTTAAAGGAATTTTGTCGGCGCAGTCACCCTTTTAGTGGAGATGATCCTTCTCAAAGGATGACTTAATCCTTCTTTGTTGATTTGGGTTAATTCTTTCTTGCCTTTGTTTTAGTCCTACTTTCAATTTGAAATGGTAGTAACGAATCGAAGGAAGCTTGTGGGTGTAGTCACCTTTCTAGTGGAGTTTCTCCTTCCCCGAAAAATTTCTATGGGGATCTTAGGTGAACCATGACTCAATCTTTCTTTGATGATTTGGGTAACTTCCTTCTCACTTATGTCTTAGTCATGTTTTCAATTTAGAATGATGGTGCGCTACTGATTTGGAATGGCACTTCCGACTTAGAAATTTTCTCTTTCTAGTGGCTTTTCAACCTTCTTATTCACAATTGTATGCATGAGAGAATTATTTAGATTATTCTAATTTAGGGTTGGCTCAACATGAAAATTTCGCCCTCCTTAAGGAAAAAACTTATGCTCCCTTGTGGTGTTGAGAGAAGTCTTGTCCTGTGACCAACCATTCTCTTCCTTTGTAGGTTAAACAATGATTTTGTTATAATCGTGACTGGGGACTAGGGAAAATTCAGTGATAATTTGGTTGTGGGAATTCTAGAGCAATTCCTAAATAAGATAGAAGCCAATTAAGAGTTTCTTTGTGAAAAATTGACTTTGGTTTTGGAGGTAGCAACGAATTTTTGGAGAAAATTATGGAGGATCATTTCAAGTGCAAAAAGGATGGAAGATCAACTGTAAGCCTTCAGGTAACTTATGGTGGATCTACAAATATCCTTCTCACAAAAGATTTATGTTGGTTAGACTAAAGAAAACAATGGCAACAATATAATTTTGGATTTGAATGTTTCTCCCTTGAAGGAGAATTACCAAGATGTCTAATGCGAAAAAACTATCCAAATATTGTTATGTAATGTAAGTTTTGTCAATTTTTATAAGTCTTTTGGAGAGTGTACACCTCCAAAGACCTTGCATTTCATAGGATGGTAAACAATTTGACAGTTAAAGAAAATAATGGTGGCCAAGAGGTTATGTGTACATCTAGCCTCGAGGGAATCTCTATATAAACACTTGTTGTACAAGTCACAATCTAGGCACATAATTTTGACTAATACAATATTCTCATTATAGTTAAAAACAATATTATATATATTTTTAAATTAAAATCTAAACATTATATACATGATAAAGATAACAATGTAAAAAGTAAAATCAATTAATATTACAAGTAATTTGAAATCATATCTCTAAAAAAAATCTTCTTTAAATTAGTTATAAGTTTATATATTTATCACTTATCTTTATTTAATAAAAAACATAAAAATACAAATTATTTTTTCTAACGTTATCTTCTACCCAACAAATATACATGCACACGTAATTTTCCAAACAAACAAATAAAGATGATTCCTTCTATATAACATTTTATTTTTCAAATAAAAAATACAATTATACTACTTGGAAAAATACTATCAAACAACACAATGTTACTATTTCGAAAAAGAAAATGCTATCATTACCTTTTTCAACTTTGACAATATATCCATGTGATTCCTCTCATTACCTTTTCCAACTTTGACAATATACCTATGTGATTCCTCTCATAGGGAATGATGGGTAAGTGTCTAAACATTATGCTACCCCAACATATATAAATACACACTTAATTTTCCAAACAAATAAAGATAATTCCTTTGCACAACACTTTTTTTCCAAACAAACAACTATTTGGAAAATATACTATCATTACCCTTTTTCAACTTTAACCATAGATCCATGTGATTCCTCTCCTAGGGAATGATTGGTAAGTGCATCCACCAAAATTATATAGTCAAGAATTTAGGCCAAAAATCATTCATGAAACCATCTCTGGGTCTTTTTATGCTTTGCTAAAATTGTTTGATGACTTTTACCAAAATATGGAAAACATTGTCATGGACTTTTTCAACCCTCATAAATATCTTCATGTGATTTCTCTTACCTAGGATGATTGAATAAGTGTCTTCAACTAAGAATTTAGGCCAAATATTATCCACGTAACCACCTTTGATTGGTAAGTGCATCGACCAATTATGCAGCTAATAATTTAGGCCAAAGATCATCCATGGAACCATCTTTAAGTCTTTTTATGCTATTGTTTGATGAATTTTGCCAAAATATGCAAAAACATTGGGTAAGTGCCTCCGACTAAAAATTTAACCCAAAAATTATCCATGTAACCATCTTTGAGTATTTTTCATGTCATGTGGTAAGATGGTGGATGGAAGCTTATGATTAATGATATGACATTGGTTCATCATTTTCAATATTGAATGTCTATATATATATATTAAAATTATTAACCATATATATTTCTATATCATTGTTAAAAATATATATTTTTAAATTTTATTAATTTAATAGTTTTATAAAATTATTAAAAAATATTTTTTATATTAAAAATATTTTTTATTTTAAGATTTAACTTAAGTTTGGAAATTTTTAACATTTAATAATATTTTTAATTAATTAAGATGTATACTTTTTTATAATTTTAATCGATAATAGTTACTTTTATATATTTGTTATTTTAGTCTTGGTGTTTTTGAAAAATAAAAAATAAAAAATAATTTTGCCGCATAAAAATGATTTTTTTATATGTTTTATAATATATTTGATTTTTTTAAATATAATCTATAAAATCATAAATTTAAAAAATTTAATGATGTCTTTTTTTTTGGAAAAATAAATCTTTGTACTTATTTATTTTGGAATGATAAATTTACATTATAATTTTAAAAACAATTTTAAATTGATTAAAGATTTTCAAGTTTACAAGTGAATATTGAGAATTGTTCATTCAAATCATAATTTAAAGATCATGTCTGGACCTGAAAAACCTTAAGAAAAACAAAACAATTCTTTACTGGAAAAAAGACTCAAAGAAAAGATGGATGACCAAATTTGGAGGATTATCCCTCATATTCCCAAATGTTTCATTGACCTACAACCAACATGAGAGACCAACCTTGAATAGTCCATTCGCCATCTCATTCATTTACTTGCATACATGGGGAAATATATATAATTAAAACCAGGGGTGATAGTTTGAATCTCCTTGAATATGGCCTTAACATGAAATTTTCTAAAGTAATTAAGCCCCACATCTAAAATCGCAAGGGAGTCACCAAATATTGTATTTTGGGGACACATTTTTGTTGTTGCAAGCATGAAGATTAATTTCAAGTCTATAAGTTCAATAAAGTTAGATGAACCTCTACTTAGTCCATTTTTAACTTTAATACATGACTATATTTCATGTACAATACAACACCTACCCTACTAACATATGGGTCTCTTTAAGAATAAACATCAAAATATTCCCAAGCTCCCATCTGTACACCTCTTATACAACAATCCATCTTGGAGGTTTCTCATTTTTGGATTGTCTAAAGTTGTTAAGTATATTTAGTATTAGGATTTCATCATATCTCCCCAAGTTAGTGAAATAGACTCTTATGCATTGCATTGAGGGTCATCTCTATTAAATAACGCCCCACTAGGTATTAGAATGTGAAATCAACAAATGTAAGTGGCCTCATTAAAGAAGGTCCATTAGTTAGTAGTCGAGGGCTTGTAAATACAATCCACTAGGTGGTTAGGGTTTTGGTCAAATAGAAACTATATATTGTAGTAGAAGGTATGTAGTCAATTTTCAAGTGAATATTACTATATTTAGAGCTCTACTCATGTTGGAGGTTACCCCCTCCAAAGGGAAATGAACATTACAACTAGTTCTAAGTATCAATGAAGGTCTAGTTATTGTTGTTATTTTTCAATTATAGTTCTATTTATTTGTTTTCCATAACAATTTTTCCTTCTATCTTGCTTTATTTATTTTCTTTCCACGATGATATTCCATATGATTTTCTTTGAATATTCTGTTTTAGCTAAAAAGGAACACCATAATGGAATCAAATCACTTTCCTATTCCAACATACACTTAAATTTTAGAAAAAATGAGGTTAGAGACATGTTTCAACATCTTTAAATAGCATAGAGCTCTATCACACAACAAAAAATACAAGAGGTGCCACACGATTGAATAACCTTGTAACCTCTATCGGTACCCCATCAAATAGTGTTGCATCAAACAACACCTATATATGAATTTTTCTTCCGCATATGTTTGGGTATATCAAAAGTCCCCTAGGTGCTCTTAAAACCATCCTTACATAATCATGTCAATCGTACTGTTTTTATAGTACACTGAGAACATACCAAGGAATTGAGTAGTATGACTAAGGGTACAATCTATGCTTCTCAGTGGGTGCCATGAAATATTTGAAACCCTTTGGTATATCAGAGAGCTATAACACTTGATAATCCTTTGACTTCAAAACCTTGTAAACCCTATCCTCTTGAAAATATTAGCTTCTACAACATAGGTAATAGCACTCCTACACAATTTTCAATACTGGTAATTTGATAATTTCATTAGAGCAATAATACTTAGAAGGGAGTAATAATTTATGAGGATTTAAAAAAACTAAATATGGGGGCCACTAGACTATTGTAGAAGACCTTGATCAAAACAATACCTATACAATGATAATCATTATGGTGTCACTTTATAGTACCATTGTTTGTGACCCTTCTCCATAGATTCTTCATAGGATATAAGTCATGTCGGGCTAGCTCTTAAATAACCTTGTTAATGGACCCAATGGTTCCATGCTAAACACCCACATCATGTCAGCTATAGATAAAGTAAAGTAAGTGATTTACTGTATTTCTTAGTCAATGATGCAGGAATTTATAGCGTAAGTTCCTTAGATCAAACACCAAAGTTCATCACTCACAAATAGAGCACAGATTGGTACACCAGTATTTGACGTGGTTAAAACCCTCAAAGAGGGAAACAATCCATGACCTGAGCCAACGCGACCACTTCAGGAAATTTATAAATATAAAGAAAGAAAATTTACATAAGCTTCTCTCATAAATGGTCACCAAACAAATGACCCTCCATTCTCTTTAAATAGAGATCATGGACCAATCAAGTGTTAAGCCATAGATCAAGTGTCGGTAATACCGAGGAGAGAATGAACCATCAGATCACTACATATCGTGACCGTCAGATTATAAGTTACAAAAGTACATAGTAAAGAAACACACTTTACCTAACTCTACGCTAGACCAATTTATACTTAACTATTTCCAATGTGTTAGAATATCCTAACATCCCCCCTTAAGAATAACTTGGGATAGGATTGAAGGATTTACAAAGGTGACACAATAGGAGAAATAAGGAGGAATTAGAGCCTATCCCCCCCTTAATGATAACTTTCCTAAACTCCAAGCATAGATCGAAGTTTGGTAAGCTTCGCTTTTGTGAGAGCCTTTGTAACGATATCAACAACTTTATCATTGGTTGAAAAATAGTGCACTTCAAGAAGACGATCATGAATGAGATTTTTGATGAAGTGTATGTGTAGCTCAATGTGTTTCATGCACAGATGCTGAAATGGATCTTTGCATATTTGAATGACACTTTGATTATCACACCAAAGTGTAGTTGGATGTTACTAATGAAGACCAAATTCAGACAGGATCTGATGAAGCCACAGGGTTTCCTTGTTGGCTTCAACAACACCACGATACTCTGCTTTTTCCAAAGAAAGAGAGAGGGAACTTTGTTTCTTACAAGACCATGTAATAGGTCCTGAACCAAGAGTGAATACATAACCTATAGTAGAATTTTGATCATCTGGGTCACCGAACCAATCAAAATCAGTGAAACCAACCAAAAATGGAGATGCTTTTCCACTGTAATGAATTCCGAAATGAATTTTACCTCGAATATATCGAAGTATTCTTTTATCTTATTTCTAGTACTTTCATGAGGTTTGTGCATAAACCGAGCAACAAGACCAACGACAAAGGAAAGGTTAGGAGTATGGGTTAGATACAAAATTTTACCAACAAGTTGATGGTATAAGGTAGCATCAACTTCAGGGGAAGTATAATTGAATGAAAGCTTGACTCAATACTGAAAGGGAGAAGGTGTTGGCTTACAGTCTTCCATGTGAAAGTGGCGTAGAAGATCACATGCATACTTGGAGTGAGAAAGGGTAATACCTTCTTTAGATTGTAAGACTTGAAGACCAAGGAAATAATGTAAGTGTCCCAAGTCTGTCATTTCAAACTTCTTTTTGAGGTTAGAATTCACATGGTTTATATGGTTGGGATCACTACCAGTAAGGATAAGATCATCAACATAAAGAACAAGGATGATTAAGGACTTACCCACTTTCTTGGTGTAGACAATGTTGTTGGAATGACATCCAGAAAAGCCATTATCTAATAGAAAGTTATCCATTTTGGCATACCAAGCTGGGGGGGCTTGTTTGAGACCATAGAGAGACTTCCTAAGGCAAAAAACAAGGCTAGAGTCATTTTGGATAAAGCTAGGGGGTTGTTCCATGTAGATTTCTTCATGTAAGTCCCCATGTAAGAAGGTGGATTTAACATCCATATGATGGAATTCCCACTTAAAGGAGGCAGCAAGGGAAATAATAAGGTAAATATAATTCATTTTGGAAACATGGGAAAAGGTTTCAGTATATTCAATGCCTTCAACTTGTGAAAATCCTTTAGCAACAATATGAGCTTTATGTTTATCCACTTTTCCATCTGGTCCAAACTTTGTTCTGTAAACCCATTTGCATTTGACAAGTTTTCTTCCCTTTGGAAGAGGAACAAGATCCCAAGTATCATTTTACAATAAGGAACAATATTCTTCAGTCATAGTTGCATCCCAATCTGGATGACCTGAAGCTTCTTCAAAGGTATCTAGATCACGATTTTCTGGAACTTGAGCCAATAAAGAAGAGGCGATGTCGAACCGAGAAGGTGTACGACGTTGATCTGCAGGGTCACCTGCAAGAGAACCTGCTACATCCCGAGTAGAGCGGACCCATTTTGGAAGATGTGGAACTAAAGGAAGATCCTAAGGAGGTGGAGGAGGATTTTCATCCTCGTTGTCATCATCCGAAGTAGAAGGAATGTTGTCAGAAGCAGAAGAGATAGAGAGAGGTGGCACATACTCCGAATCAGGCTCGCAGGCTAAAGGTGGCACACCCGCCGAACTAGGCTCGCAAGACGATATATTTTCATCAAATTTTACATCTCTTCTAATGATTACATTTTTGGATTTGGGTTGAAGAATTCTATATCCTTTGACATCTTCAGAATATCCAACAAAAATGAATTTTTCACTCTTAGGTTCTAAGGCTTTATGTTTCTCATCGGGAATATGGGTCTAAGCTTCGCTTCCAAAAACACGAAAGTGACTTACATATGGTTTGATCAAGCTTCAGGCTTCTTCTAGAGTGATATTCCTTTAAACCTTAGTAGGAGTGTGATTTACTATGTAATTTGCACAGTTAATTGCTTCTGCCCAAAAATTAAGACTAAGTCCTTTAGATTGAAGCATACAATTAGCCATTTCTTTTATAGTGTAATTTTTCCTTTCAACTACGCCATTTTTTTGTGGAGTATATGGAATAGTATGTTGCGATTGAATGCCATGCTCAGTGCAAAAGTTGATAAATTTGTTGTTAACATATTCTCCTCCATTGTCACATCTTAACTTAAGAATGTGATGTCTAGATTGTTTCTCAACAAAGGCCTTAAAGGCCAAGAACATGTTAAAAAATTCACTCTTGAGTTTTAAGAAGTATACCCAAGTGCGTATGGAAAAATCATCAATGAAAGTTAAGAAGTACTTGTAGCCAGAGAAAGAAACAACTGGAAGTGGACCACATAAATCACTATGTACAAGCTGCAAAGGGGCTGAAGCGTACCAAGAGGCATGTTTGTCAAAATATCCTAATGATATTTTCCAAGTACACAACTGGAGCAAACACCATCTCGGAAAGATACCATAAGAGTACCTATCACCATATTTTATTTACATAGAGTTTGAAGAGAGCGATAGTTTAAGTGACCAAATCGCTCATGCCAAAGTTTGCTCACTTCATCATTATGAGAAACAAAAATGCAGGGAAGACATGATGTCCCAAAGTTGTCAAACTTATACAACCTTGTGGAATCATCAGCAATGCCAGTAGCTAAAATATGTCTATGATCTCTTAGGTCCTTAATTACAACATCATGAGGTGAGAATTTTATTGTTTTCCCTTCACCTAAATGAGTTATCTGATAAATAGGTAGAAGGTTGCAGGACAAGGTAGGCACACATAATACATCATTAAACTGGCCATTATCTAGATGAATGGTTCCAGACCCTACGACACGAAGAGACCTATCATCAACAACATAAATATTTTTGGTGTTACAATCATTTAAAGAAGAAAACATGGCTTTACTTTTGGCCATGTGGTAAGAGGCTCCAGAATCAATGAGCCACTCATGAGAATGAGAAGAAGAAGATACATTCAACGAATAACCAGATCTTGATTCTTGAAAACCACATGCAGAAAGTGCCATTCCCGAAGATGAGGTTGAAGAGTTATCCAAATGGATGTTCTTCTTCTTCATTGCTGCTTCCAAGGCTTACATCTTTTTAAAACATTTAGACTCTATGTGGCCATCACGATTACAAAAGTTGCAATGTCTATTTGTATTTTTCCCTTTGTTTTTATTTGCCTTATCAATTTTTTGAGTTTATTTTTCAGTTTGTGACTGAGATTGCTTAAGACCCTTGTTTGGTTTAGGATCATTATTTTTAGGATGCTGCTTCTTAGGATTCTTTGGATATGGTTGATGTTGGGCTGCTAAGGCTTTCTTAGAAGAGTTTCCAGTATTAATATGACTAAGGTGTAAGAGTTTTTCTTGTTCTCTTATCAAAGAATCGCAAAAGACATCAAAAGAGGGGGACTTGTAGGGTGTTCCTTGAGAAATGAGGGATCTAGCGAAATGGAAGGTGTAAAGAAATATAGGGTATGCTGGGCCTAACTTAGCAAAAATTGAATAGATAAGACTACCATCTTCCTTTTTGACCTTTCAACCTTCTAAGAGAATTCTAAGGGTTTTGAATTTGGACAAAAGATATTCAATAGAGGAGAAATTATTTGGGTCCAAGGTAAGCAACTCATTTTCAAGCTGGTGGGCTCTGATTTCATTTTTAATGCCAAAAAAAATATTTAGCTTTTTCATAGCTTCATTAGGGGAGTCAATTTCTTGAATATGAAATCTAAGATCTTGAGCAATGGACATTCCTATCCACCCTCGTGCTTGATCTTGTTATTTTCCCATTTAGCCTTTTTATCTCCATCGGTAGGTTTAGATTCTAGTCGTGAGGCTATTCTATAAATCCATTTAATTCTAAGTAATTCTACCATGTAGGATATGCATTGGAAATAATTGGTGATGTTAAGAATAACTGGGCATGCACTTTCTATTTTTAAAAACTGAAGCTGAAAGGGTTGAAACTAACTGCTCCAATGGAAATATCTCGAAAAAATAAGCCGGTTAAAAAAAAGGGCTCTAAAAACGACTTCCGGATGAAGAATTTATGCATTTTTGAAGAAAAGTTGTAGTAGATGCCGAGTAGTCACGTGATAGGTTGAAAGCTGATGATGAAGTTGTACTTTAAAAAAAATCCCCCAATTTTCCAAACTTAATATAATAAGCTCACTTATTTTTTAAAATATTATTTTATGTGACCCACTTTTATAAATAAGTGAGAGTCACTTTTACAATGTTACTTTTTGAACTAATGACCAAGTAGACTGCAACTTAAATAAAAGATAAAGTGACTTTAGACGGTAAGTGACTCACTTTTATAATGGGTGAGAAACACTATTACATAAAGTAACTTTAAAACATAAATTACATGTGGTGTGGTTTTTAAATAAAAACCTTTAAAAAAAAAACAACTTTCCAAAAAGCTTTTTAAGAAAAAGTAACTTTGACATTTTTTTTTTTAGAAAAATAAGATTGACAAAGAGACTTGAACCCAAGATCTCTATTCTCATAAAACAACTTTACACCAAGTGAGCCAATAAAAGGATTCTGTAATTGTTGTAATTCTATAAAAGGTTTTTTTTTTTTCCCTGAAAAAAACAACCATGCAAAGAACAAAAAAAAAATACAAAGCCTTACGACAGAATGTTATATTTCCAGTTATTCCATCTAGAAACTATATAATTTTCTCGTTATTTATGATTTCTCGAGATAGCAAAAAGTCTCGGGGAAAGAGTATACGTAGCAGAAAAATCCCATCTTCCTGTTTTTGGTTTTCCAGATCGCACACATCGCAGAGCAAAGAGCATACGCATAGAAGAGGGTATAGATTCGGTAATAAAAAATACTATAAGCCGAAATAAACAGAGGGACAAATAAATATAACTGCAAAAAAAATACTGTATACCTCCAGATCTAAAATGACATAACTTGGGAAACCAAAAATCTTTTCGCATGAAAAGAAAGAGGTTCCTCATTGGAACATAGGCTTCGAACACAACAGAGCAGTTATCTCGACCCCAAAGTGGTCAGAAACAATAGATCTGGAAAACGGTAGTCGCATGCAATCAAAATGTCTTCGAATTTGGATCAAAAATGGATGTGACCCTCAAAATAGCTTTGGTACCATGTAGGAATTTACAAGGTAAGTTCCTTAGATCAAACACCAAAGGTCACCGCTCAGAGACAAATCATAGATCAGTACACCGATATTTGACATGGTTGAAACCCTTAAAGAGGGAAACAGTCCACGCCCTGAGCCAAAGCGACCACTTAATGAAATTTATTAATATAGAGAAAGAAAATTTACATAATCTTCTCTCATAAATGGTCACTGGAAAAATGACCCTCCATGTTCTTTAAATAGAGATCATGGACCAATCGGGTGTTAAGCCACAGATCAAGTGTCGGTAATACCGAGGAGAGAATGATCCATCAGGACACTACATAATGTGACCGTCAGATTATAAGTTAGAAAGTACATAGTAAATAAACACACTCTACCTAACTCTACGCTAGACCAAGTTATACTTAACTATTTCCTATGTGTCGGAATATCCTAACTATTGAGGAAACTAGAAACCAATATCAAGTCTTCTGTCACTACACAAGTTGCATTTGTTTTGATAAGATTGTGAATTTGAAAGGTGAGCTTGATTCGGGTGACAATGTCTTTGGTGAATGTTCCCATAAAGGTAAGTCCCTCAGGTATGAAAAAGATCCCACTAATCACTTCTCATTTTCTAATTGTTCCCATTATTTTATGCCTCACCTCTCTAAATTTGATCTAAATTAGTTTGATGGGTTGGATCCAATATGTCAGGTTGGCCAAATAGAGACTACTTATCCCTTTATGCCATTATAGGTGAGTTATTGAAACTCAAAATAAATTTCCTCTATGTACATAGGGAAGGTTGGAAGTGGTGGTAATGGCATAAGAATACATCTCCAAGGATCATCACATGGAGGCAATTACTAAAATATATATTAGCTCACTTCATTAAAGAGACATTTTTTTTAGGCCAACGTACCAAATTGTACCACACTAACACAATGGAAGACTGTATTGATGCTTTTGAACATTTGGATAGTATAACAAAAAAATTGACTAATGAATTTTTTAAGTAATGCCTTATTAGAGGTCTTATGGAAAAAAATTAAAGCCGAAGAAAAGATGAAGCACCTTGCTTTACTTGGTTGGAGGCCATTTACCTTGCTTGTCATGCCTAAGTTACATCCTATGTTCGATCTAAACACTCTAACTTTTGTCCACGTCCCTACCCAAATTTCATATCTCCTCAACAACTTGCCCCAACACTCAAGATCCCCAAGTTGGCATGGGATGAAATTGAAAAACATCAAGGGTGTTTTCTATGACTATAATGAAAAATATTCTCCAAGACATAAATGTAAGGAATATAAAATATTTATACCATTTTTAAGGACATTATTTATGAGTAAGTTGATGGTGAGACTTAAGAGAAAGTCACTCCCATCATTGAGGAAGTTCTTCTTTTCATCTAACCAAGTGAATAACCCAACATCTCCCTTCATGCTTTGACCATTATTTTTATTCCTAGACATCAAAGTAGGTTGATTATATAACGCCATTGTCTTAATTAAAAAAAATAGCACCCATAATTTGATTGATCGCTACATCATGCAAGTAACACATTGGTATATACATGCCATTAACAAATTTCATATTATGAATTCTCATGGGGGTATATGAAATATGGTGCTTGGTGTGAAAATTTGAAACTTTAAATGAGTGAGTATTCCATAAAAAGTCACATGCTTGCCATTGACATGGACATATGTGATATTGTTTTAAGTGATAAATTGTTGAGAACATCTTATATTATTTTCATGGTTATCTCCACGCACTATTCAAATGCATTGGGAAGGTTGTAGTGGGGTAACCTCATTAATACATTAAACATAGTATTCTTTTGTTTAACTAAAGTATGCATAATTCCTAACTTTCATAATTTTTTTTTTTACAATTGTCGTTTCTCACCAAGCACAACTTCACAACTATTCACAACAATATTTTGTGATAAGAGCTTGTACTTTCTTTATACTCTTATTTTGATTATTAAATCCTACTCATGTCTAGTTTTAATCCCTTCTAATTCAAAATTCTTGTATAATGTTATGTGGATGTATTTTCCAAAAGACATAATAATTTGTCTCGCCAAGTATCATTTTCATTCTATAAAAGGTATACAGTCACAACTCTTGACCTGAAGACCCTATCATTTGTATAATTTGATATTGTACTTTAACCATGTAATGTTTCTAGTGAAAATTTCCAAATCCTTTTTGTTTGCATTATGATTCATAAAATTTGGTTTAATACTTTATATATTCTTAGTTGTATATGCGATTTGAACCCAACTCACGACATCTCTATTGTTTTTACAACATATTTAAGGTTATTTCCACACCATTATGCTTTGATTCGTTTTCACTCCTAAAAATTTAATTATGTACCTTCATGTTCTAAGTTTCATACATTGTAATTGGTTAAATGTTGTTCATTGTTATTTTTATTAATATTTAACCAACATTTTTCATGATTGTGTTACCACCACATATGTTTATATTTTACGAGGCCTTTACAATAGACATCATACATGTCTACACTCTGAATGACCTTACTATACCTTAAAAACTCTTTGTATGTGACTTACATGTGGTATATTACAACAAAGACCTTTGAAATTTTTCAGAAACTTTGTGTGTAAATAGAATTCCACCTGTTGACTTTTTGATATGACTCAAGGGTTATGACGAAACCCTACAATAAAGAATTATTGGTGTTTCTGAGCCAATTGACGATGATTATTGTTTTAGGGTTCTTGAACATTTCAATGAATACCTTGTCCATTGACATGTGAACTCATTCATTCACTTGTCTTTGGAAAATGCTTTGTTTCCTTTGTGACTAGTGCATGCTATTAATATTGAGGTTTCAGTTATTAGTTATGGTTAAACTCCTTTGTTTATTCTGAAGCAGCTGGCCAAGTTTTCTTGTGATCCCACCTTGAATTCATTTTGTTGGCAGGAAAAGTTCCCTAAGGAAAGGGTTGAAAACCTCAATAGAGCATAAAAATATAATCAACAAGAAGCACTCAAACAAGCATGCCAAACATATGAATGATCAAATTTGTATTTGAAGATATACTTGGAGGTCCTACATTTGATGATGTTCCCATAAGGTCCAAACCCTCTGCCTCATCCAAAACGAGCAGACCTGCAAGTCAATTCACAAAAACATATACATAATAGATATTTCAATGTGCATACATAAAAGATATGTTATATCATCGTATATAGGCATATAAACTATTATTCATGAGACAATAACATATCAGGAATGATACATGAGATTCTTTATTGATTAACAACAATAGGTACAAGAAATGTGCAACCTGATCTAGGCCAAAGGCATCGACGAGGCCTTCCTCGGGATCCGTCCAGCCCTAGCCACGAAGAAAAACTCTATAACAAGCGAAAGAAGACGCTATATAAGGATGGTGAGCGTCTCTGCAAAGGAAACAAAGGTTTCCTAAAGACTGAGAGTGCAAGAGGCACGGGAAAATCAGACTTGATATGGTGAGGAAAATGGGTACAATGTCGATATCCTTTCTGTTCTTGTCATTAGGACTACCTAAGGGGTGTATATATACCAATTGAAATTGGTTAATTATGTTAGGCCACAGGCTCTTGTAGGTGGGATCTCAGTAAAACCCGTAAACGTCGCCCGAAAAATAGCATTTTATTTTATTTTTTCATATTTTTAAAGGCATATGTAGGTGCAGTGTTATAGGACCTGTGTATGTACATGATTTAGTGTGGGAAGAGTCATGTATGGAACTTGAAATATTTTTTTTTAATATAAGGTCAAGTATGCATGGGAAAAGGGCCGCCCAGGGCCATAAAAGAGCATTAGATCTACAGGAATGGTGAATGATGCTATAACAGATGCCCCTTAATATATGAGGTCAAAAGGGGTACATGATGGTCGAAATATATTAAGTATAGAGAGACAAGTCATCCGAAAACCCAAGAGGAGATCACCAGATTCCAGCCCATCGAATAAATGGGGAAGGAGTCAGAAAGAAAACTCATGTTTGAGGTGGGCATACCCATGCTTAGAAGTAGTAAATCACATCCGTTGATTAAGTATAAAGCGGATAAAAAATGTATACATAAGTGTACAGAAAGAGTTGAAGAATACATAGTGGATCATCAGATCATAGTCTCGAAGGAACAAAGCAGAGCTCTGTCTCAATATCACATATAGAAGAATGTTCGATCAATGATGCTAGAAGATTGTATGATCAATGATGCTGTGTAATTGATCCTCATAAAAGTACCAAGTGGAATAGTGGTAATGCATAAACTCAGGTGCCAACATATAAGATGTTGTTGTGAAGGATTGCAACATATAAAGGTGGGAGGTATCACTAGCAGAAAACTGAAGGAGTTTTCAAGTGAACCAAGATCCTGACACAACCCAAGGTCTTCACCGTACATTTCTACACTATGGGAATGAATGAGCTAAATTTGACCACGTGAGAAATCATTTGATTACTGATCATTGATGTATACCATTAAAAAATGTGAGACAACTCACCAATAATGATAATGAGTGTCAAGGTACCCGAGTACAATCTGACAAGTGTGAATAGACATGTTTAAGTTGCACTACAAGGAAAAGACCCTCTAGCGGATGTTTTTGAGGAACCACAAAGAAAAATACCCCATACATCCGTTTCTAGCGGAGGTTACTAGAGGAGGTTGGCAGGTGGAGGGTTTTGCGGATGTTTTCCTATCGATGCTCTTATCGTTAAAACTCGCCCCGGTGCTCTCAAAAAAAGAATGCACCGGTGCGGAAAAAATCATTGGCACACCAGACACCGTGCACTCCATACACACCCGCCCGGTGCGTCATAATATAATAGAGCACCGGTGCCTCACAACTCGTCCGCGCCGGTGCATTATAAAACACAATGCCAACACCAAAACCACTCGATGCGGTAGATAGAAACCACACCGGTGCATCATAAAAAACGCGCCAAAACACAAACCGCCTGGTGCATTTGTAGCAAACAGTACCGGTGCGCCTATAAATAATGCGCACCGGTAAAGGGTTAAATTAAAAAAATATTTATGACAAAAAACCCAGATTTTTCAGTTTTCCAGTGCTCTTGAGCTATCAATTACCGGTGCGCACGATACCATAGAACGCACCGGTGCACACCGAACATTGGCACACCGGACAGCATGCGCGAAGTACACACCACCAGGGCGTTCAATTATTATAATGCACCAGGGCGTCAATACTCTTCCATGCCGGTGCATCATAAACATCGCGCTGTAAACAGTAAATAAGGTCAGGTATTCTTTCTGTGAGCACTGTAAGCTAACACCACGCATTGGAATAGCGTTATATAAAAAATATTTAAAAACCTAAGCTTTATGATTATTACGCACCTGAGCTTTACCATTACACGCCCGGTGCATCATCATATTTTCGCCCGAAATCGAAACATCCGAAAAGTAAATAGGGAAACGCCCGATCATATAAAAACAACGTGCCAAAATTGATACCGCCTTTGCGGTTTTATTTAACCACACCTGTGTTTATAAAACCCCGCGCACTAAAACAGGGTTAATTAAAAAAAAATTACGGCCAAAAAACTTCATTATTCACTTTCTTCAGTGCTCGAGAGCTCTCAAGCTCTGATTCTATTTCCTTATTTCTAAGCCGCCCTGACATCGATGCTCTCATTGCACCCATTGCACGCACTGTTGCTCTGCATTGGCCACCAATCTCCATCTTGCATTTTGAAAAACAGTGGGAAAATTTTATTTTCCAAATTTTACAGCCAATATGCCTCCTCGATGGCAAAATGTACAGGTATTTTTCTAGTTTTCCTATAATTAAGCCTTTTAGCGGATTAGAAATTGAAATAAACTTAAAAATAACCATTAAAAAAGTTTTTTTTTTTTTTTTGTCGCGTGGTGCGCTCGAGCTGTTCGGCTCACATCGGCTAGCAGTGCTACCTGTAAAATTTACAAGCAGCACTGCTACCGGTTCTAACGGTAACCACACCATTTCCGGGGCGGTGCTGGAAGGCGCCTCGAATAATTTTAAACTAAAAAGAAAAAAGAAAAAAGGCAGTGCGCTTATTTATCCAGGCGCACCATTGACTCCGCAATCACAGTGCGGTGTGTTGACTGCATTTATCGCCCCTGTTTATGTCAGCGCACCGCATTTTTCATTCCGAGAGGGTCAATGGTGCGGCCGCGTAAAAGACCGCACCTTCAACTATGTCATTGTCATGAAGTCGGTGCGACATGACTATACGTGCCGGGGCATATATTTCAGTCAGCGCACCGCTATTCTGAATTATATACAGTCCACGGTTCTTGAAAAATAGACATCGGCACCGAATCTGGTGCGATCTATTTCATGAGGGGCCCCAGGGATAGTGTGATAAAATATTAGGATGCACCGTCACCGGTGCATGACTGTTTTTATGGTGCACTGACTTGTATGTTTGTTTTTTTTCAAAAAAAATTATATATGTATATTTATAAATACATTTATGTTTTAATAAAAAAAAATTATTTATTATGGCAATGATTCAGAGAGAACGAGAGAAACAACAACAAAAACAAGCAGAACAATATGACATGATTCACCAATGGGAGGCGAGAGAGAGGGAGAGATATGGATGCCCTCACCATATTACTGCAGATACCTAGGAGATCCTTAAGTTCTATGAGGAAGCTATTTCCGGCCTAAAGGCCCATAGTGTGCTTTTGAGACATCTTATCGGCAGGTGGAATGCCCACCGACAGGCTTTTCAGGTTGGTCCTGACCAGTGATACACACCCATTGAGGAGGACATTTATTTTATTATAGGACTATCAAGGAGAGGGGTGGATTTTCCCTCATTCCCAAACATGCCACCTGGTTGTGTAGCAGGGAGTCAGTTAGTTTACTCCCAGAGATACATTGGAGCACATGTACTATCTCCTTCAGAGTTTCAGGTACCTGAAGGTCAGTTACATATAGGTGCTTTTGGTATATAGGACGTGCAGTGCCTCTCTATTATCGCTTCGATCATTTCGCACAACACCAGTGATGGGAAACGCATTAGTTGCTCACTTTTATATTACCTTGATTCTTTAGTACAACAGCCACGACTTGTCAGGTGGTCTTCCATTTTTTTGCGACAGTTTTGTACGGCCTTAGATAGATGTCGTGCTCATGCACAAGGGAGGGTCAACTTCCCTTTTTCTTCAGAGCTGTTTTGTTTATTTTTTGAGAGGTTTCTAGAGATGCAACCTAGTTTTGTTCGACAGCCTCGTAGGTCGATGTTCGAGGCCCGGATGCGCATGTGGGGGCAGATGATGCCCAAGATGGGAGACACTATGTTTCCAGCGAGGATATCACATGATTCGTTGGACTTACTAGCCAGCGTTGGCGGGCTGCATCCCTTTATTATGGTCCCATGTCCTTATGCTGGACTAGATTGGCGAGGGTGTCCCAACATCCTCTTCACTCCTGATGAGCTGCCAGATGATAGAGGTAATATTACTGTTTTATTTATATTTATTCTAACATGTTCTTTAACTTGTTTTTATTAAATTGTGTAATGAAATTGTCTAATTATTGTTGTGTACTTGTATATATTTTGCATACATTGGCTCTTTTGATGGCGATGAGATGTTGGATCCACCACATGATCCAGGTGCCGATCGTGATGATTACGATCAGGAGATGGATGATGTGCCGGAGGATGAGGCCGGTGGCGCATCAGAGAGACGTGTTGATCTTGCGCCTCATTGTGCACTGGTACCGCCTTTTGCTAGGCATGGTCGACCTGAGGCCAGATACAGGATGGAGTTGGGCAGCCAACTCTATGGATTGATTTCAGATGCGGGCATCAAGCCCGCTCATTACAGAGAGATACAAGGCGATGATAGAAAGTTACGTATGTGGAGAGGCATGCCACATGACATGTATAGCCTGATGCAGCATGTCGTAGGAGCTACAACAACTGTTACGCGATTGAGGAGGATTGTCCATAGCTATAGACGTATTCAAGCTGCGGCACGTGATGGAAAACCCACCAACAGCGACTCAGATGCATCTCGTGATTGTTCACCTTGCGACACACCTGATTATCAGCATGAGGCTCCACTAGCAGCATCTGACACTAGTCATCATGGAGATGAGGCTGGACCATCGGCCACGTCCAGTCAGCAGCCTGCAGCATCCATCATGAGTACTAGTCACGATCATCATGAGCACGCTGGACCATCGACCACCGAGGCTGCAGTACTATTGACTGAGCAAGCCTCCACTACTATTGCACCTCATATTGATCATGTTGTACTACCACCAGCAGATGCATCCATCAGTACTAGTAATCATCATGATCATGAGCAGGCTAGTCGACCATCGACTGTCGAGGCTACACCCAGCTTTACTGAGCAGACCACATCCACTTGTACTAGTGTTATTGATGTTGTTATACTACCACTAGTGCCTGATCCATGACATTTATATTAGAGTTGTATATTTTTAACATTATATATATATATATGGTCCATGTATTTTATGCTCATGTTGCATTTGTACTTAATTTTCATGTTGATGATCATCATGATGTGGCGCATATTGTTAGTCATGTTAGATATGTTCATTTAATGTTTAGCTTGCAGATATATGTGTATATGTGATAGGCGCATGAGTTATTTGACATTATATTGAGATGTATATTTGATGTTTGTGTTGTGATGATGTTAATATATAATGTTAATTTGATGTTAATTGAATGTGTTTATTAGTCGAATATGATGTGTGTACGATGGTTATCATGATCGTGATGATGTTTATTAATTAATTTAATATTATTAAATGACCATGATATTTATTAAATATTATGTCGTGAATGTAATTGTAATTTAAATGTAAAATTGTAAAATTGTAAAATTGTATTTTTATTTGTACTAATTGTAATTTTAGGTGTAATTGTATGTAAAATATTTATTAATCTAAATTTTTAATTATAATTGTAATATTTAATTTATTCTGAAATGGTTGTAATTGTATATATGAAAAATTGTAAAATTGTAATTGTATGTAAATTTCACAAATTGTAATTGTAATTTTAATTGAATTGTATGTAAAATATTTGTAAAATTGTAATTGTAATTGTAAATGTAATTCTATGTAAAATTGTAAATGTAATTGTATTTCATGTAACTGTAATTTTAATTGAATTGTGTGTAAAATATTTGTAAAATTGTAATTGTAATTGTAAATGTAATTATATGTAAAATTGTAAATGTAATTGTATATACAATTAAAATTGTAATTGTAATTCAAATCGTAATTCATGTATGTGAAATTAATGTAAAATTGTAATTGTAATTGTAATTTTAATTACTGTAATTGTATGTAAAATATTAATTTGTAAAATTTTAATTCTATTAATGTGAAAATTTTAATTGTATTAATGTGAAATGATTTTATTAAAATATTTAAATTTGTAAATTTGCAAATAATTGTAAAATAACAAATCTAGAATAATACAAATTTTTGTAACATAAAGTTTAGAAAATAATGAAAATAAATTCATGTACTTTATAATTATCATTGTTTTATTATGATCTTACATATATAAAGTTTATAAAATAATGAAAATAAATTCATGTACTTTATAATTATCATTATTTTATTATGATCTTACATAAAAAAAAAAAAAAACTTTAAAAAGTCCGGTGCCCTTGTCATCCTAACAGGCGCCGGTGCGTCGTA
The DNA here is from genome assembly GCA_034641835.2 of Pinus albicaulis. Taxonomy (NCBI): domain Eukaryota; kingdom Viridiplantae; phylum Streptophyta; class Pinopsida; order Pinales; family Pinaceae; genus Pinus; species Pinus albicaulis. Next base: position 1,434,600,820 of record CM076584.1, read on the forward strand.
TTAATACAATGCACCGGTGCGTCACATTTCCACACACCGGAAACGAATAAACGCAAATAAAAAAAACGCAACTCTATTTTGTTTAAGTTAAAAAAAAGCGACAATTTGAAAAATGGGCGGAAAAATATTTTCGAAAATATAATTTGATAAAATAATTCTTTAAATACTAAACACTTTTCATTATTTCACTATTTTTGCTAAAAATTTTCAGTCATATTTTTGTAGGAGACAGACCTAGAGCAAGAGAGCACGAGGGCACCGTGGATGGCGAAATACGTTCGAACAAAAGTATTCAAACAATCAGAAACCAAAACTCTGGTGATTCAAGCCCTTTATCATAGAATTTCAAACCATTTCATGATTAAATTTAATTCTTTTTTTTTACTTTTTTCTTTAGTTTTTTATTTTTTCCTGCAACTTTATCCATTTTTACCCTGAACCCTTCATTTTTTTGTTTTTTCCCTTTCTTCTCCCTGTTTATTTGATTTCAAAATTAGGGTTTTTCATTTTATATTGACGTCCAACCCACGGGACGACTTGCATAGTCGGATCCCAATCCATTCGGCCATTGCGTGAATTTTTGAAAAACTGGATTTTTCTTTATCGGTGCGCCCTGCGTACGCCACCGCACCGGTGCTCTGTATTATTACAGCGCACCGCGCAATTTCTGTGTTGTAAAAAATTGAAAACATTTTTTTAAATCCGTGCGCCAAATCTGAAATAGGGCACCGGTGCTCTCTTTAACTAGGAAAGCACCTTATGGTGTATTACACCGTTTTTGCGGTGCGTTTATAATACCCCACGCACCGTTAGGTATATTACAACATTTTTGCTGTGCGTTTATAATACTAAACGCACCGTACGGTGTATTATACTGTTTTGCGGTGCGTTGTTAATATATCCATGCACCGGCGGCGGTGCGGATTTTATGAAAGGCACACCGGTGTCTCGAGATTTATTTTCTACCTGAAAAGTTGAGAATTTATTTATAAATATATTAATGAATGATATGATACAGGTTTCAGATTGATAAAGAAATGATTGACAAGATATTAAGTAACAAAAATACTGTTAACACATCAAGAAAAGCAAAAAAGGAAAGTTCTTTGTAAATTCTTTATAAAAAATATTATTTTTGAACTATATGTAACTTTAACTAATATGTATTGTTTACTGTGTATCATGCAGAGCCACAAAATGACGAAGCTCGATATGATTATTTCTAATCTACGACCAGAAGAGTGCAAAAGTTTAATGAAAAAAATTCAAAAAGATGAATCAGGTGAATGAAACAATACTATCGATCCAATATGAGTTTCTTTTTTAATTATCATTAATAATATAATTAAAATTATTAGATAACATGTGTCAAACAGTCTACTAATTCACATCTGTTTAATGTTCTACAGGGACCAACAACTCAGAAAAGGAATGTTGTTATAAGAAAAGAAAAAAAAATAGAACATGCAAATGAAAATGAATTGCTCCTTAGCTCATCTGGAGTGGTGCTGGAAGTTAATGAAAGGGGGGAAACTTTTACAAAAGTTTGAGGGATCTAGTGGAACGAATACAACAACGTGCTTCAAATGTAATATGTAATCATTGAATTTTTCGATCATTAGGTACAATAAATAAGCAATTTAGCAATAAATATTAATTTTCAAGAATTTTCTTGCAGAAAAGAAAGGAAAGTGGAACCCATTCAACACATAAAACAGGACGACAAGGAAGAAAATGGTTGATCTCTAAGTTTGTGAGTAATTGTTACTTCCTTATAACAAATTAACTGGATTTCATTTTTGTATTTTTTAAGTTGTTTTATAAAAATTATCATTGAATGTCTTCAAACAGGTGCTAACATACAAAGAAGAACCATCAGACGAATTGATTGAAATTGGGTTAAATATGGGTTGTGAGTATATGTTGGCATATCATAATTTAATTGTGGAATTTGTAAGCATATATCGATCTTGTTTTAATTAGCTCCGTCTATAATTAATAGAACAAAAACATCTTTTATATTAAATATATGATTTGTTATGGGGTATAAAACTTGCAGGAAACAAAGTATGGAACTGCGCCAACAGATGAAATTTTGAAAGATGGCTTGGTACATGGTTTTGAAAGAATGTGTATAGTTTATGAGTCAATTGTTGCTATGGTATGTCATTTTTATTTTCGATTTATATTGATGTATATTATTTAATATTGGAATTTTCATTATTCTCACCAATGTATATACACTCATTTCAGTTTATTTTTATGTTTGTAGATGGAAAGTGAAGAAGAATAAAACAATCAACGCCGTGAACACAACATTCCTGAAAATAACCCAAGTCATAGAAGTAGCTCTAACAGTGACAACAGTTCAAGCAAAGAATGATGCTCACTATGTAATTTGGATATCAAAGCAAGGCGTTTTATTTTTTGAAATATGTCTGTGAAATCAGACATTTTGTTTAATGTAATGGACAGAGTGTCCCAATTGAAAGACAAAGGGATACGAATAATTGTCCCATTTTGTATGATAAAGACTGTCTTATATATATATATATATAATCATAAAATATGTTTTAATTTGTTCTATTGCATTCTCCATTGTCACTATTGCGTTCTCCATTGTCGTTCTCAAATGCACTAATAAAAATTTAATTCATATGAATATTGTTATATGATTATATATATGTGTCGACTTTTCATGAATAATGAATTTAAAAAAACCACAATAATTCTGATATGATATAACAAATTAATCCAAACAACACATTCAAATGCATTAATACAAATGTAGTTAATATGAATATTGCTATAAGATGTGTCGAATTTTGATGAATAATGAATTTAAAACAATCACAATAATTAGACTGTCAGAGGTGGATGTTTCTAAAAAAAACAAAATGAAAACCAATGCATTTATGTGTCTATACGAACTGGTGCATTTATGATTCTATGGGCACCGCACTAATACTGATTCCAGTTATAAATATCGGCGCGTTTGTGTGATACTGCGCACCGAGGCGTTTATGTATCTATAAGCACCGGTTAATTTGTAGATGCCATGTGCACCGCACGAATACCGATACCAATTATAAATATCGGTTCCTTTCTGTGATACGGAGCATCGGTGCCTCATAAAGATACATGCACCGGTGCGCTTATACGACCTATGGGCACCGCTCAAATCCCAAGACCAATTAGAATGACCCCATGCGTTGTATCACCAACACCAGGCCTGGTGCTATTGTTTTCCTTAACGGCCCGGTGCATTCTCCTTTGACCGCCCCGATGCGCTGTCTACCGATACGCACCTGTGCGTTAAAACCTGATAATAGCACCGATGAAAAAACATTCGTAATAACCTCCGGCCACCCATTTTTTTTAGTTGTGTTGAATTTTCGTTAAAAGCTCCACTAAAACCTCCATTACCAGAAACAGATGTGGTAGCATATATTTTTTTGACAATTTTGGCCAATTTTATAACACTAAAAACCTCCTTTATAACCTCCGCTACAAGGTCTTTTCCTTGTAGTGTTGAAAACTTGAAATAATCTACCAATCAAGAGACATTGATGTATTCTCACTGTCGATGGTGAAGGAGTATGCCACTGATGACTACAAACCCTAAGGTACTGAAAAAATGACTCTAGACCTTGTTCCCAGACTAATGAGTTGGATTCGATGGTAAAATATCCACTAGAAGGAAGGCATTAAGGCATCCCACATAAAACAGTGCGAGTGTAACTCGTAGGCCAATAATTTGGAAGAACTCGGATGAAGAGAGATGAAGTAACCATTCTGAAGTACATTCCCAGTGTACACAAGATGTAGCTAGCACACGACAGAATTCCTCTGAACCAACCAATAATGAAAGTTGACACAGAGGCAAGGAATCCACCAATAGGGTCAAATGGAAACCAAGGTACTGCATGAATCCCAATGTGTGATAATGTAAGCTGACGTCGAAAATAATGGAAACCACTTAGTCAAAGACCCATAATATTGATCGATGTTGAGCACAAGGTCACCTATCAATGATCTAAATAGGGCCAGGGTCAAATTCTATGTCTACTCTCAGAGCAATTTGTCGGAGTTGATAAGAGCAGACCTGCTAGTAAGAAGTCAATGGGGACCTTATTAACAAACATGAGTGAAGGACCATGTCGCTAATGTGATGCTGAGAATAACTTGACAGACCAGGTGTGGCAGACATAAATAAATCAAGAGACACTGTAGAATGGTCGACAATAGGTTTACTTCCCTTGAACAAAAGCACGACTTGATGTGACTTTATGGAATCATAAGATAAATTTTTCTAAGTTTGCAATGCAAGAGGCATTATCAAACTCTACATATGATTGGAAGAGATAACCAACAAGAGGAGGACTAACTCAAGAACAAGGTTATGTGTTACACGGACGAATCCCTCTTGCGGACAAGAGCGATCTCCCTAGTATCCTAAGGATATATAGAAACAAACAGACAGATGTAGACCATTTTCTATAGACTATTTTGCTTAAGAATTACTCATTAGCTATGGATAGATACTCCTACCTGAAGTCCAACACTTGCTCGGTCTTCAATCCAATTGCTCTAGAAGTTATCGATCCAACATATAAGATATGCAATCAAAGACAGGCAAACCAGATCAAAAGCATCTGCAAAATATGATAATTCAAAAGCAATAATCTATCTTAGTGATCAAGGAATCCAAGAATTAAATTATTCAAAATATAGATGAACAACTCAATGAGAAAATAGAATCCATTTGTATTAACTTTGAATAAAAGAAGAAACCTTACAACCTTGACGCCTTGATGTTTGTACAGGTTCTTCTGGGGTCCCGAACAACCGTTTTCCTCAGTTTGACAAGACTCCAACTCTCTGAATCAACATAAGACTATGGCCATGAGTATGTAATCTCTCTCATGCCAATGATGCCAAATGTGGAGAGTATTTCTTCAAAAATTCTCTTCTACAAGCTAAGAAGTAAGTACCAACTACTAAGTACCCTTGAGACTGAAACATGGTCTCAATTTATAGCTGAAGAGAGGCAGTTTCAGCTCCAAAAAGGAAGGGATAAAGCCCTCTCATCATGGGATTTCAGCTCCAAAAACTAATGGATTACTCCATTTATGAAGGGATAAAGGTTCATGAATGGAAGGGGCAAAGCTCGACCAAATAGCGCTTCTAGAAGGCCCCAGCTGGGAGAATATTCGACCAGCTAGGCTTCTAGAACTTAATTTTCTCTTAATTTTACCTTTTACGAGGGTCCACATTTTTAATGAGCTTTACGTGCGGGATGTACCGCATTTTTTATAACAATTAGTCGCGGTACAGCAGGGAATGACTAGGAAAAGTGCGAAATTAGGATTTTTAAGAGCTTTTCTCCAGTTCCAAGACTTGGTTCAGGAACTTTATGTTTTTAGACTTCTAAGGAAGCAATAAATAGGTAATGATGAACCCATATAGATAGCTAAATGTCATGGTGACAAATTTTAGTGTAACAGATTGCCCCTAAAGTGCGAAGTCTAAAGAGTTCTGAAAAGTTTTGAAGAGTGAAGTGCTTTATCATTCCAAGGATCGGGCTGCAGGCACACCGATTGAAACCTTGAAAAAAATTAAATTCAAGCATATATATATGTATATCATCGATGAGGTAGGCATTCCCATACTCAGATCAAAACTAACTACATGATCTGATACAGAAATGATTTTAGAATTACATGAAGTAGTAGACACAACATGGACGCAACCATCTGTTATAACTAGTCTACTGTATAATGAATAATAAAATTCCTCGCAACCTGGATGGTGGAAACTAGATCCAGGGTCTTGACTCCTGCTTCTCAAACTAGTACGATTCTATCCATGCGATTGATTGTGTCGAAGTCAAACATGGTAGAAACCACTTGATTACCAGTCAATGATGTGAACTGTTAACAAGTGTGAGAGAAACCACCAATAATGACAATGGTTCTCAAAGTACTCAGTACAATCTATGAAATGTGAATTTGTGATCTGAAGTCGAACATTTCACATAATCGTTCGATCGAAGGTCAATGATGCAACCTATCGTTGAAGGCGAGAAACCTGCCATTAGGGCATGCAGATTCCAAGGTACTGTTAGGATTCTAGATCAACTTTCTAGATGATGAGTTGTCGTTGATATAAAGTGATCCGTCATAGGAAATCCTATGACACGAAACCATTAGATCAAGTTTTGAAGAATTTTTTTAGAAAGGACTGACTCAGGGATGGTCAACGCGAATGGAGACAAATGTTTGCAATGAATGGTTTATTAAAATGATCTCTTGAACACATAACGATACTGCAGATGGTGATGATTGACCTAAAGCTAATACCCAGAAACCGGCTGAAGACTTTCAATGTGGTTTGATTAACTGTTTGGCCAAAGGATTTTCCCAATCCATACATGAATGTGACAAAAGTGTCGTGTTCAAGAGTGCTATACAACTTCTTGAAACGAAGTGTGACAACTGGATTCATTTTCTCTATTTTCCCCCACCATTTCTGGCAAGTACCTCTTTATTTTTGACAAGCTTGAGGAGGATAACATTTGCTTGTTATATAAGCTCATCCTTCAGATAAGTCCAACTTAGTATTAAAATTGAACCCTAAGAAGTGGTTCGTTCCTGTTTATAATTTACAGGTCCTTTACTGTTAAGTTTTAACGAGTCCAGTATAGGTGAAACTCAATGTTTTTCATTTTTAGGGAGTTAGAAGAAAAACTTAAGAAAACTCCGTGGGTGTACTTTTTCGTAAATTTAGTCTCCAAAGCCCGAAAAAGGATAAAATAATGCAGGAGAGAACTCTATTGACCATGATTAGTCAATGTATACCTTTTTCGTAAATAGTCCATTTCAGTCTGGAAAAGGGGTAAACTTATACTGAAGGGATGACTGTTCATTTCCTTTAACGAGTTCGAATAGTCAATTACTCGGCAATCTTTTCATGTTTAGAGAGTCTAAAAAGGGCTTAAAAGAGAACTCCATGGTTTTTCTTTTTCTGTAAGTTTTAACGAGTTCGAAAAAGTGATAAAAATGTACTCATATGGTGTCACTTTTTTTGTAAGTTTTAACGAGTTTGAAAAAGTGAAAAAAAGCATACTCATTACCAAAATGATTATTCTACCCAAAAATCCTGTATTCTAGACAATAACCCAAAAAATTAAACATACTTGTTTTAGGTAAGTAAAAATTATTTGAAAAATGACCTTTCAAAGTGGAAAATAAATAAAATATTATTTTATTTACTCAAAAAATCTTATAAAAAGTAGTTCAACCAATTCATTTTTACCATTTGCATTCAGAGTGAAAGTTGAGAGCTTTTGGTAGAAAAAGTTCCGAAGGAGATATCAGAAAAATCGACCATTCGAATCCACAACCGTCGAATCCAGGTAATGCACAATACATTTCTCTTCATTTTTTTTTTTTTTTTCTGTTTAGATTCTCTTTTTAGGCTTTAAAATCATTTTTTAAGAGAAAAATAGGTTCAAAAAAATCGCTCTCGGGGTACTGTAGTCCCGCAATTTTCGTGTATAACACGTGCGGTAGCTCACACTGTCTTAGTGCAAAAAGTGTGGAGGCACCGTGAACAAAATAAAAATATGATTTCTCTCAAATTAAGCCAAAATTTTCCATTCTAATTGGATCTAATCTTTCAATGTGTCTATTACAGAGTATCCACAATGCTTGAATGGAGAGAACATGAACAGGAGGCAGCAGATGAGGCAGCTATGGGAAGTTTACCCACATTGCGTGTTTTGAAAAACTGTGGATTATACAAATATTGGGCAATGCAAGGCATGAGGGCTCAAGTAGAGTTATTGACATGGTTAGTGAACAGGTGGGATGTTCAAGAACAATGTTTCATTATCGGTGATCACCGACTCGAAATTGAGCTGGAGGATATATACTTCCTTACAGGTTTGTCCAAAAGAGGAGAAACTATTTCCTTGTTTGGGGCTAGGAAAGGTGGCCAGTCTATAGCTAGCTATCAATAAGAATTTTGTAACGAAGAGGCTGATCCAAAAGACAACTGCATTGATATAAAAACCATTATTCGTCTTGAACTCAAAGTGGTTGTGTTCACAGTGGCTAGATTGTGTGGGAGTGTAGCTCCACACGTGGCTACTAAAGTCCAGATGCAGACAACAGTTGAATGCTACAGATGCACCATATTCAAATGGTGTGAAGGAGTATTGGCTAATGTAAAAGGCTAATTGACCAGAGCTAAGAACACAAAGTTGAAAAACTTTGGATATGGAGCTATCGTAGTTTCTTTTGCTCTGGAGAGGATTCCATCTCTTGACCCCCAACTTATTTCGGTTGAAGCTGGTAGAGTCGAAGAGCCTCGGATGGTCCGCTGGGTACAAGTGATGGCCCGTCATGGAGAGGGTTTTGAGATGGTTTGATTTACACCCGCATACTTTCATTGGCTACAGAACCAAATCTTTGCCATTGAAGATTTTCTGTATGCTAGGATAGATTTCTGCGGTGACCCTAATATGCCTCTTCCTCTAGGAACACAATGGGACGAGTCAAGTAAATAAATAATTTTGATGTGTTTTTAACTCTAATTTTTTGTTGTTTTCTTTTCAATCGTCTAGTACCGATGACAAAAATTTAAATGCAAATGTTGGTCCATGAAGACCAGCCAATCTCCGCTGCTTCGAGAGGAAGCAAATAGATGCTATTGCACCGCCAGAGAAACAGGCAACAAATATTCTCACCGATTTAGAGCAGAACCTGGAGAGGTTGACTAGAGACATACCAGAGAATAGTATGGACGATATTCCTCCACGTCTCCAGAGGCATGTTGCTGGCATTCCTGGCCAGTTTCAGAGATATCTGCGTAGAGTGGCACGAGCGATAGTGTATTATCATGATCATCATCATGGATAGTGGATGATCATCGTAGATCATTGTATTTTTGCTTTTTGTATCACTACTTTTCGGATCATAAGGTGTTTTAAACCTATGATCCTAGACGATGCCATATTTTTTGAAACACAAACTCTATCTATGATATGACTACTTTCGATGGCTATATTGTTCAACACTTATCGAATGTTGTTTTAACTTATTGTTTTAAAGTTGCAAATGTCTATTTATAACATTATTAGCTAATGGATCAGCCAATGTATTTAAATTTCTCAAAATGTGTCGATATTCAATATAATCAAACTGCCTTTCCAAGAGACGAACCTTCAAGAATAATCTCAGTAACACTGGATTTTTAATTGCATATACTTTGTTTAAATGTAATACAATGAGTTTAGAATCCAACCTAATGATCAAATGCCGAATGCCAAATGAAATGGCATCAGATAATAACTCAATCACTGCGCTATATTCTACAACATTATTCATTGTTTGACCAAGGCTTACCCCATGCATAGAAACTAACTCATCGGTGGGTGAATAAATGACCCAGGCCGAGGAAGAGATATTCTGTGTACTACGACAGGCACCATCAACAAAACCAATGTAGGCTTGAAGGGACATCGACATCTGCAATATCAAGAGTAATCAAGATAAGCAGGAATAGTAGTCAATGCAAAATTAAACTAGACACACTCATATAATATAAAGCGACTAATCTGAGAAAAGATAACTAATCTACAGGTGAGATCTTCACACAAAAAATCAAGCATAATATCTCTTCAGATAAAGTCCATTTTTGGGTTTACCTAAAGAGACTCCGTCATAATCAATCAATTCGTAAGCCCCTTTTGCATGCACTCGCTTGAAAATTAAGGACCATGCCACATAGGTTCAAATTTCCCAGCTCCTAGTTTATCATTAGCTTGGTCATATACCAATACTAGGTCACCCTCTAAAAAAACACGAGGTGTAACACTTCGATCATACTGAGCTTTAACGCATTTTTTATGAGCTTCGGCTGCCAATGCAGCAGTGCACCGAGTATCATATAATTGTGATAAGTACAAAAAGTGTTTTTTCTCCTCAGAGGTAGCTGGTAGTAACTCTATGGCTAATTGGAGTGATGGTATTTCACATTCAATCGGTAATACAACTTCTAAACCATAGATCAGTTGAAAAGGATTGAACCCTGTTGCAGTTTTTCTGAGGTTCGATATGCCCAAAGTGCTGAGAAAATCATAGTATGCCAATTCGATTTATGAATTCCGATTATCCTTTTAATCATAGTGGTTAAAAATTTATTGATAGCTTCAACCTAACCATTAGCCTGCAGGTAATATGGAGTAGAACTATCATGGTGCAGGCCAAGCTAGTCGGAAATTTCGGTCATCATAATGCTTCAAAAATGGCTCCCATGATCAGTAATGATAGCTTGGGGTACACCAAGTCAAGCGATCATGTGATTAAATACAAATGTAGCTGCAATTTTTCCATCTGCCGCAAATGTAGGCATCGCCTCAGCCCATTTGGTAAAATAATCTACGGCGAGAATAATATACCCATGCCCCCCGGATGAGTGAGGGTTACATGTAATGAAATCAATGCCCCATTTTGCAAAAGGACCAAAAACAATTATGGGGTGAAGAGGAGCTGGTGGTGCACTCATTTTCCGATCAAAAATTTGACAATTGTGGCATTTTTGGACCACAAGAATACAATATTTAAATAACGAAGGCCAAAAATAACCAGCGCGCAATATCTTTTGGGCTGTGGCATATCCAGACATATGAATACCACATGCTATATAAAGGCAGTCATTTAAAACTCGTTCAACCTCTTCATGAGTCAAACAACGTCGAAATACAGAATCCGCACCACGACGATAAAGAGTGTCTCCAACAATATTGTATTGTTGGGATTGGTAACGGATCTTTCGTCGATGTAAACTTGAAATTTTAGGCCGAAAATTTTGGGTTTGGAGATAAATGATGATATCCCCATACCAAGGATCTAACGTACTGATAAGAAACAAAGATTCATCAGCGATTAGATGCTCTACCATAGTTTCTGTCTCAGTATTCGGGAAGTCACACATAAGTTCGGCGAACACCAGTGATTTCTTTGATTTGGATTTTTCAAATTCTAAATCAAACTCCTGAAGGATAGCTATCCATTTAGAGTATTTTCCCCCGAGCAATTGTTTAGTCAAAATGTACATCATCGGGTTGTAATTAGAAATCACTGTTTTTTTTCATAACAAAATGTAATGACGAAAACATTGGACAGCTTGAACTGCTGCCAAGGCCAATTTCTCCACATGTGAGTATTTAATTTCTGTGGGATTGAGATTTCGACTGAGATAGTAAATCACATGTTCGTTGTGGAATTCATCTTCCTGAACTAATACCATTCCAATAGTGGAATCAGAGGCTGCTAAGTATAAAAAGTAATCCTGGCTGTAATTTGGTGGATGCAGTAATGGTGCATGGGTCAACCCTTGTTTTAAAGCATCAAAATATCGATCAAAGATCTCATCCCAAATGAAAGGAATATTCTGTTTCAAAAGCCTGGTAAAACCTTTGGTTAACTCAGCATAGTTCTGGATAAATCTACGCAAAAATTTTGCTTTCCCCTATAAACTTTGGAGTTGGAGGAGTGAGGAAGGAGGAGGTAAATTGATAATGGCCTCAACCTTTTAAGGGTCAACACGATTTCCTTCTTTCAAAACGAAAAATCCCAGTAACCTACCAGATTGTACACAAAAAACACACTTGTGTGGATTCAAGCGAATCTTATAATACCTACATCGCATAAAAATCGCTTGTAAGTGAGTAGGATGATCTTCCCTATGTAATGAATGAGCAGGTAAATCATCGAGATAAGGTTTCACAATGTGTTTGATGTCATGAAAAGCATAGGACATTGCCCTTTGAAAATTTTCCCCATCATTCTTTAATCTGAAAGGTAATTTGTAGTAAGAAAACGTTCCCCAAGGACAAATGAACGATGTTTTTGGTTGATCGGAAGGGAGTATGTTTATTTGGTTGTATCCAAAAAATCCATCCATAAATGAATACAATTCATTTCCAGCACAATCGTCAATAATTTGGTTGATATAAGGAGTTGGAAAATTGTCTTTAGGACAAGCTTTGTTAATATCCCTATAGTAAACACATAATCGTATTATTCCTTGTTTTTTCATAACAGGAACGATATTAGATACCCAATCCGTTAACAAGATCGGATAAATAAAACGTGCTTTCAGTAATTTCTCAACTTCGGCTTTAATGGAAACAACTTTTCATGGATGTATCGGACGTAATCGATGTCTGACCAGTTTAGCATCCGGGTAAGTCTTTATTTCATGAATGACAATGTTGGGATCGATTCTGTTAGGTCCCTATATTAATAGTATAGTCCCTTATTGTTGTTAGTGTAACCCCCTTATTGTTATTATTGTACCCTTGTAACCCCCATATTGTTATTATTGTGCCCTTAAATTATTATTGTTAGGTCGGCTAGGATTACATTGTGACCCCACTAGGATTAAATTGTGGCCCCATGGACTCCTATATATATAAAGGAGGTTCTCTAATTTGAATCATTCAAGAATTGTTCATTCATGTAATGTATTGGAGGTTTCCCCCTCGAAGTGGCTTATTTCTAAGGCGTTGATATCTCTTTTCTTCTCTTTTTGGAGTTGTTTTCACAACATTTGGTACCAGAGCTTTGAGATTCAAGGGTATCGCTGCTCCAAACAGGTCATCGTGGCATTTTCACTATAACTATTTTTCTACGAAGGTTCAGAAGCTGAAATTTTTAGAGTGCGAAGCCCAAGTTCTGAGGAACATTTTCACAAAATTTTAGAGCTTGGTTCGCAATATTTTCGGAGTTATGATCTGTGAAATTTAGGTCATTTTGCAGGCTCCTGAATTTAACCTAAACAGGTCATCGTGGTATTTTCGTAATAACTTTTTTTTATACGAAGGTTTAGAAGCTAAAATTTTTAAAGTGCGAAGCCGCAATCTTGAGAAACATCATCGCAAAATTTTAGATATTGGTTCACAATATTTTCAGAGATATGATCTGTGGAAGTTAAGGCTTTTTGAGGCTTCTGAATTTCATCTCAAAGAGGTGTTCGTGGGAAAATATTCATAGCTCTCTCTCTGAGCATCAGATTGGAATGATGTAAAAAGTGGCCAAAAGTAAACAGACTGTAGTTTTTGATCTATCAATTTCAGAGCCAAAGGAGGAAACAATGACACATGGCAAGTCGTACAAGTTCGCTCTGCTGAACCAGTCCAAAATTGGGTCATTGTGGGAGATTGGACATAACTTTGCCTTGAAGAATCAAAATCAGATCAGACCTATGGCATTTGAAAGAAGCTTCATAGGGCTACTACAGGGCTGAATTTTAGATATTGAGGATCCGAAATGATAGAGATAATTCAATTTCAATATTGAGCTCCTCAAAAGAAAGTAAAAGGTGTGTATTTTTTTTTCGAATTGCATAAGTCTTGTTTGAAGAATCAAGTTGAATTGATTCCAAGGGAATATTGTAGAATAGATATCAGTATTGGATTCTAAAATGGCCCCTAAAAATAATTCAACACCCATTAAGACTTTAGAAAGCTCTACTATGACTCATGAAGACGAAGAATGGCAACATGACATATGAAAATTACAAGAGCAAGTGCAACAAATTTCGCTCTCGCAAGGAGCAACAAAAAATGACATGGAAGTTTTGAAGAAAGGCATGGAAACTAAGATGGATGGTTTGAAGAAAGGCGTGGAATCTAAGATGGGTGGTTTGAAGAATGACATGGAATCTAAGATAGATGGCATGGAAACTAAGATAGATGGCATGGAAGCTGGCATGGAATCTAAGATGGATGACATGGAAGCTAAGATTGATGAGAAAATGGAAAACATGAAGAATGATATAAAAGCAGACATGGAGGGTTTGACAAAGTTGATACAAGAAATGTTTCCTAATGGTGAAAAGATAGTAGAGGAAACTCATGATGAGAACGAAATAAATGTTAATCGTGATTTCATAAAATCTAATGTTGGTGGAAGAACCACCATATTCCAAAAATGGATATGAGGAAGTTCGATGGAAAGGATCCTGTAACATGGATACTACATATGGAGCAATATTTTTATTTCCATAAAGTGAAAAACACACAAAAGGTATGCATTGCAACTTTACATTTATAACAAAATACATTTGTATGGTATCGATGGCTTTGCTCCCGTAAAAAAATTGTTACTTGGTCAATTTTTACGGAGGAAATGATAGCACATTATGAGGATACAAAGAGCAACACCTTCTTTAGCCAATTGATAAATCTCAAACAAAAGGGTTTAGTGGGGCAGCACATTGAGGACTTCCAAAAATTGAATATAAGGGTAACTGATATTCCAGAGGAACACAGGATTGATCTCTTCATAGGCACTTTAAAGGATAACATCCAACATGAAGTTCGCGTTTTGGAACCTGATTCATTGGAGAAGGCATTCGGGTTGGCAAGAAAAATTGAATGTAAAATTATGGCGACAAGGAAGCCTACCACTCACTTCTATAAAGAAGGAAGTGTTGCTATGCCTAGATTTCCACAACCTACAAGGTTGACACCACAAAAATTGGAAGAAAAAAGAGAAAAAGGGCTTTGATATAGTTGTGATAGAAAATACACTAAAGGTCATAAGTGTGCTGAGAAGAAATTATTTTACATAGATTGTGAAGAGGAAGAAGAAAATGAACAAGAAGAGGATAAACACCAGGAACCAGCCCTAGAAGAGGAAGAAATGAATCCGACCATATCGTGTAATGCACTGGCAGGAATTACCACTCCTCAAACTCTCAAGATAGCAGGACAAATCAAGAAGAAAAGGTAATAGTGTTGATTGATTCAGGTAGCACCCATAATTTTATTCATTGTAAGGTAGCCAAGGAATTAAATTGTTTCCTATACCCAGCACCAGAATGTCAAGTCATGGTTGCAAATGGAGGAACTATAAATTTCTCTGGAAAATGCCATAATATCAAGCTAACCATGGGGGAATATGTATTGACTACTCCAATTCTTTCCATTCCTATGGGAGGTGCTGATGTTGTACTAGGAGTACAATGGTTACAATCTTTGGGGACGGTAGCTTTTAATTTTCAAGAACTTTTCTTGAATTTTTTTTCAGAAGGAAAGGAAGTCGAATTACGGGGTATTGTAGGGAAGCCGGGAAAGATAATAAGCTCTAATGTCATGAAAAAGCTTCTAAAGAAAGAACAACGAGGCATAATTGCACAATTATGCTCACTAGAAGTTCCAACATCAAAATCATCTATTTC
The DNA here is from genome assembly GCA_034641835.2 of Pinus albicaulis. NCBI lineage: Eukaryota > Viridiplantae > Streptophyta > Pinopsida > Pinales > Pinaceae > Pinus > Pinus albicaulis. The sequence continues at coordinate 1,434,616,075 of CM076584.1, forward strand.
TGTAGATCTCCAAAAAGTCTTGGACAATCATTCCAAGGTTTTTGAAACTCCAAAAGGACTCCCACCTATTTGTGATCACGATCATGCTATTAATTTGATTCCAGGAAGTGTTCCTCCAAACATAAGGCCTTATAGATATCCTTATTTCCAAAAGAGCGAAATTGAGCATATGATTGCAGAAATGTTAGAGGCGGGTATAATTCAACCTAGTCAAAGTTCTTTCTCTGCTCTTGTAGCATTGGTACACAAGAAGGATGGATCATGGCGCATGCGTCCGGATTATAGGGAGCTCAATAAGCTCACCATTAAATATAAATTTCCCATTCCTGTGATTGATGAATTATTGGATGAATTACATGGAGCAATTTATTTTACCAAATTGGATCTTCGTTCAGGGTATCATCAAATTAGAATGAAGACTGAAGATATTCCAAAAAAATCATTTCGAACTCATGAGGGTCATTATGAATTTTTGGTCATGCCTTTTGGCCTTACCAATGCACCTTCTACATTTCAAGGGTCGATGAATTCCATTTTCAAACCCTTCCTTAGAAAATTTGTGCTAGTATTTTTTGATGATATACTAATCTACAACAGGTCTTAGAAGGATCATGTTCAACATGTTGATTGGGTGCGCAAACTATTGCAGGAGAAACAATTATATGCAAAAACATCCAAATGTTTCTTTGGAGTACAAGAGGTTGAATATCTGGGTCATATTGTATCTCACGAGGGTGTTAAGGTAGACCCTAACAAAATTAAAGCCATTAAGGAATGAATGTCCCCACAACCATAAAGCAGTTGCGAGGATTTCTCGAGTTAACAGGGTATTATCGAATTTTTTTTAAAAATTATGGGAGAATAGCAGCACCTCTAACAACATTATTGAAGAAAGATGCATTTTCATGGACTCCTGAAGCAACTAAGGCCTTTGAACATCTTAAAGAGGCAATGTGCCTAGCACCAGTCTTAGCTATGCCAGAATTCACAAAAACCTTTATTGTGGAATGTGATGCTTGAGGAAATGGAATTGGTCCTGTTTTAATGCAAGAAGGAAGACCCATTGCTTTTGAAATTCGTCCAATCAAAGGAAAGTATTTACAGAAACCTATTTATGAGAAGGAAATGTTAGCAATACTGCATGCACTAAAGAAATGGAGAACTTACCTAATGGGAAGACATTTCAAGGTAAAAACTGATCATGATAGTCTTAAACACTTTTTGGAACAAAGTCTATCTTCAGAAGAGCAGCAAAAATGGGTCACAAAGATGTTGGGTTATGACTTTGAAATAATATACAAAAAATGGAAGCTAAATGTTGTTGCAGATGCACTCTCAAGAAAGAATGAAGAGGTGGAAGCATTGCTTTGTGCCATTTCTATTATCCAACCAGATTGGATAACCGAAGCAAGAGATGAATGGAAGAAGGACAAAGAAGTATGGACACTCATTCAAAAGTTGCAGCAAGATCCTAGTACATCTGATGCATTTAGTTGGAAAAATGATTCTTTATTGTACAAAGATCGCTTATATCTTTGTAAGAATTCCCAACTAAAACAAAATATTCTTTTTGAATTGCACACTTCTCCTTTAGGAGGACACTCAGGATTTTTAAAAACTTACCACAGGGTGAAGAAAGATTTTTTTTGGGATGGCCTTAAATCTGATATTCAAAAATTTGTGGCGGAATGTTTGGTTTTCCAGCAGAATAAAGTGGAAACAATTAAGACCCCGGGACTTCTAAAACCTTTATCCATTCCAAGTCAACGTTGGGAGGAGATTTCAATGTATTTTATCACAGGTTTACCTAAGTCCGAAGGAAAGAGTGTCATCATGGTGGTAGTTGATAGACTTACCAAGTATGCACACTTTTGTGCATTATCTCATCCATTTAAAGCAAGTACAGTTGCTACTACATTTATGGACACAATTCAAAAGCTACAAGGAAGCCCAAGGGTTATTGTGAGCGATAGAGATCCCATTTTTACTGGAAATTTTTGGACGGAGTTATTTTCTTGTTTGGGTACTCAATTAGCTCATAGCTCATCTTATCATCCTCAATCCAATGGTAAAACTGAGATAGTAAATAAATGTTTGGAAGGATATCTTCGTTGTTTTATATCTGATAAAAAAACACAATGGGTCAAGTGGTTACCTCTAGCTGAATGGTGGTATAACACTTCCTTCCATACTGCAGCAAAATTGACCCCATTTATGGCACTTTATGGATATCATCCACCATCCATCACATCATCTTTAAGAGAAAATTCGAAGGTTCAAGCAGTGGAAGATCACATCGAGCATCAACAAGAAGTTCTCCAACTCTTAAAGGACAACCTAAATTTGGCACAAAATCGAATGAAACAACATGCAGATCAACATCGCAGCGAGAGAAATTTTGATGTAGGAGACTGGGTATTTTTATGGCTGCAACCATACAAACAAATGTCCCTCAAGCAAGCTAAGACGGATAATAAATTATCGCCAAAGTACTATGGTCCTTACAAGGTGTTGCAAAAGATTGGTACTATGGCATACAAATTGGAGCTTCCTGCTTCTTCACGAGTGCATCCAATTTTCCATGTTTCATGCTTAAAGAAGGTTATAGGTGAAAATATTCCAGTTCAAACAATATTGCCCGAACTTGATGAGGAAGGAAAAATCATATTGGAACCTGAAGCAGTCATGGAAACAAGAACTCGACAGCTACGAAATCGATCAATTTCAGAGTATCTCATCAAGTGGAAGAACTTACCCACCGAAGATTCTACATGAGAGGATGAGAATTTTATACAGAAGCACCCAGAGCTACTCAAGAATTTAGGACAACACTTTTTTGAAGGAGAGGGGCATGTTAGGTCCCTATATTACTAGTATAGTCCCCTATTGTTATTATTGTACCCTTGTAACCCCCATATTGTTATTATTGTGCCCTTAAATTATTATTGTTAGGTCGGCTAGGATTACATTGTGGCCCCACTAGGATTACATTGTGGCCCCATGGACTCCTATATATAGAAAGGAGGTTTTTTAATTTTAATCATCCAAGAATTTTTCATTCATGTAATGTATTGGAGGTTTCCCCCTTGAAGTGGCTTATTTCTAAGGCGTCAATATCTCTTTTCTTCTCTTTTTGGAGCTGGTTTCACAACAGATTCCTGCGATTTCTTTAAAAGACTAGGAAAATATGTCACGAAATTCTTGAAATAGGGCTTTATATGTAGAAATTTCGTCTGACGTACACGAAGCACCTATATGAATGTTTTCAATAATTCTAGGTTTCACTGATATGTCAACATGAATGGTAGAAGAAATATTCCCCAAATTTACTTCAGAATCCAAATTTGTGATCGAGATTGGACTCTGAGGTTCCTCGACATAGTCAGCTGTAAAAATAGAGGAAAAATTATTTTCGAATTTATCAAGCTCAGATAAAAATGATGACCTATGATGTAGATCATCCCATGGTAAATCATCTATAGACAAGAATTCACAAATGCTTTCATCAGTATGAAACACTTGTTGAAAAGGATCAGGAATTGATGTTGTAGCCGAGCTTGATGTTGAAAATGATTCTTCGTTGATCACATTCATTGGATCAGCATCAGTTGATAAAGAATCGGAAAATGACTGTACTGCTTGATATGCTATTTCAAAAGGACTCAAAGGCATCATGCCATTGATTGAATCTAGTTCTGATTCTAAAGGCACTATCCAAGGATCAGAAAATGGAATAGTGCTTGATGTAATCATATTGATATTAGCAATATTATGCGGTACATTAGGTGAAGGCATAGAAAAAGTTCCCATTAAAGCAGAATCTTTGATTAAACCTACTCCTACATTCTCATAAGGGATAGTCGTTTTTCCAACGTGTTGAATACTATCAGTAGAAGTTGGGTCAGAAGAATAATATGAGAGCTGATAAACTTTCACAATATTTCCTTGATGAGGAAACATAATTATTTGAAAGATGGATGACATGATAGTAGTCATAGCATAAGACCAACTTTGACCCAAAAGAAGGTTGTAATCTAGAGGGGCATCAACTGCTTCCACATCTAAAATAACAATTTTTCCTTCGACTTCTATAGGTAGATCCTAAAAAATTCCGAATGGATGGAATCCTCTTCCGTCAAAAGCTTTGAGGATTGTCAGTGACTAGTTAAGGGTTGGAGAACCAAGTGATTTCCAACAGTTTAATGACATGATACACGTAGATGCTCCTTCATCAATAACAGTACGAAAGCAATGTCTGTTTTTGACTAGTACTAGATCCTAAAAAGCCATTTGGTGAGGGAGATGAGGTGTAAAATTTTCTAAATCGAAGACCATGAGGTTTGAATCCTGAATATCTACAGCTCCAATTGCTGGTAAGAGTAATTTCCTTTGTGTTGGACATGATTGCAGCACTTCCAAGGCCGACATTGCTGAAGGAGATATTGCTAAATCCTCCACAATGTTGTAATTCTGAGCAGCTCTTGCATGTGGATTGAAAGCTAATTTATGAAGTACACCTTTAGTAGGCGGTTTGATTACTAAATCATGATTCAGATTCTCGATATGCAGCGGATCATAAACTGAAGGAGATGTAGCTGGTGTAGAACTAGAATTTTCTCTTCTTTACCAACAACAGGGTTTTTACTACCATAATCTTGCGATCGAGTCGTAACCATCAAAATATCTGCTGATGCATTAGAGGAAGATCCAATAATTTTGCTATCTTGAACAGGAAAAGGATCATTCAAAACAGCAGGGGTGGATGAACCTTTGACGAATTTAGATACCTCAGCCCTATGCAGACATTCCTTGGTGAAATGATCCTCGTCACAGATAAGACAAGGATAAAGAGGTTTCCGTTTATCATTAGTTGATTCATTTTTATTAGTTTTTTCCTTGGGAGATGAAGTCTGTTTATCCTTTTTCTTCTCTTTCTTCTTGTTTCCAGATTTTGACTTTGTAGTTGACGAATCTACAATGTGAATATCAGCAGAAGTTTCTAGGGAAGATTCTCCTTTTGGTGAATTAGGCAAAGTTATTATGGGATAAGTATCCTTTGAAGATTTCTTCTTACTCTTAGTTGTACTAACTGAACCGATTACACCATCAGCAGCATGAGACCCTGAAGGAGTTGCTGTTATCTGACCAGGATGAGGTAAATCAAGAATTTTCTCGTACAAAGTTCTAGACTGGGTATATACCAAGTCTAGATACTGAACTTGAGCAATAACTTGTTCTTCTGTGATAACTCCTGCTTGGCTACATCTTCAGTGATTTTTGGTAGCAATGATTTGACAAACCATTCTGCCAATATTTGATCCGGGATAAAAACTTTTACCAAACGTCTTCTACGTCTCCATTCATGTATATGATCTGATATGTATGTAGACGTAGATTGTTTTAGTGAGGTTAATAATTTCGTGCCATTGTCGTATCTGACTGGAAACTGAAAATGAGTTAAGAAAGCATTTGCTAGAGCATTGAAATTGGTAAATGAGCCTAGTGGTAATTCAATGTACCACTTGGCAGCTAATCCTATTAACGTTCTCTGAAAAATTCTAAGTCGAATGGAATCATCGATTAATGAGTTGGATGCACACCAAAGGTGGTAAGTCATGACATGGTTAGAAGGATACTCTCCTGTTTTTCCTTCAATCTTAGATATATCATTGGGCAAATTATGTGGCATAGGCAGCCAATACAGATGATAATAGATAGGATCATTTGTAAGGCAAGATAAATCTGGTAAATCCAAAGTTGCTATGAATGGAAATCGACGGGTAGGGTCTTGTGGATAACCTTGTGAAACTAAACCAGTCCCAGGAGGAGGATATCCAGGATAACCTGGAATAGGTTGTGCATTTGGAATCGGAGTGCCCCCTAGATAATCAGGAATAACTGGACCATAATGGGGTTGAACAAGTGTTTGATATGTATACCCAGGGTACGGTTGTTGCGGGTAGACTGGAGTTTGAACAGGTCCATGATACGGCCCCTGATACTATTGATAAGTAAATTGAGGTTGACTTGTTATAACTGTACTTGTACCAGGTTGTCCTATGGGCATCTAAAAAGTAGTTTGAATTTTAGTTCCAGACTGTGGAATAGAAACCTGAGGAATTTCTACTAAAGTTTGAGGGGCAGATGTGATAGGAGCTATAGACACTCCAGGAATAGGTGTGGTCGGTTGAACAGAAGTCTGAGCAACAGTTTGGGGTGGAGTTGTAGGCGTACTCGGACGAAGCTATTGAACAGGACCAGATGAAGGTGTTTGAATGATAGGTTGGACAGTTTGTTGGGGTTGATTATAACCAACTTGTTGTCCAGCTTGATGATAAGGTACTTGCGTATTTGGTTGTAAATTCTATTGGACTTGAGATGGATCCCACACCATTCCGGGATATGAAGGTCCCAATGAAGGTTGTACATAAAACAAACCATAACTTGGTTGAACATATGGCTGATAATTGACTGGATAATTTCCACCTCCTTGTAACATTTGTTGTTTTGGATAGAACTGTTGTCCTAAAGGAGGTTGCAATCCTTGAGCTGGGTACTGCCCTTGAGGTTGATATTGACCTTGAGGCACGTACTGACCTTGAGGCATATACTGTCCTTGAGGCTGACCTTGGGGTATGTACTGTCCTTAAGGTTGATACTGACCCTGAGGTATGTACTGTCCTTGAGGTTTCCCCCCAGATTTTATTTGACTATTTTGAGGTTGCCCCCCAGGCGATAAATTACTACCTTGAGAACCGAGGTTTTGGATATTTCTAGACATCATATAAATTTTCTCATTGTTCAAAGTTATAGTATTTGATTCATTCGTGCCAGATGATGACATTGTTTTGTTAGGAAGAGGAGATGCTCCTGAGAAAGTACCAGAGAGCGACTGATAGGCTACAGGAACAGATAGACCACCATACAAAAATGTTTATGGTGATTCAGTAAACGTAGATGACTCACTAGACATGTTTAGAAGAGGTCTGTAACTTATTGGTGTAGGGAAAAAAGGAATTCAGGGTTGCGAGTACTGAAGACCTATGTTTTGTAGAAAATCTGTCAATGAAGAATACTAAGTGTCTTGTCTAAAAGGACTATAAAAAATTGATTCACGTTCCCTACGTTCTAAAGTTTCCTGAGTTGAAGGAAGAACAATCTCTTCCTCTATATCAATGATTTATTCAATACTAATGAGACCAGGAGGAAGATCTTCTGTAATCCGATTTCTTACTCTGGATGAATCAGGATAATTGGAAGTTGGAGTAATGAATTCTAAAGCAGGTTCCGATGTAGCAGGTTCAGTTTCTGGTTCAGAAATTTCAGGTTCTTCAGGTGATAATTCACTTGTTGTAGAAGCAACTTCGGTTAATTCAGAAATTGAAACTATCTGTGGAGTATGTTCTGTTGTTTGTGGTTGATCTACTTCAGAATCAGGATGAATAATTATGGATGATTCTCCTTGTTCCGTTAATCCAGTTCTACCGATAACATTTGGTATCATAGATTTAAGTCTTTCTAGTTGGCTTGGTGTGTACTCAGGGGGTTTCCTATGAGTTCTACGTGATCGTCTCGGTAATTCAGCCACGATTAAAACTTTTAACACACGCAAACAAAGAAAAAATTCAAACAAACCCTAAAGTCGCTAAGGAAACATTCAAATGAATCACACGCCTATAAAAATCTAAGAGATCAATCCACACACAAACAGTAGATCCCCACACTAAAAACACTATTTGGTGATGAAATCCAACATCGTATATTTTTAATGCAGAAATGGCGGTTGGAACAGTTACCCCAACAACCTGCTTAATGAAATAGACCAGTGAAAGTTTCTCCACTTAAACCATCTCGAGTGAAGATAACCCTCTGAAGAGTCTAAGTGAGTCTAGCCGACGTCTGCTCCAGGTACAGTGGGACCTCCCCTCCACCGTCAACTTGGGAAAGAATCCTAAAGTTTATGGCCACTAAGGTCACCAACGGGAACACATATACCTGGGGGAACAGAGTACGATTTGATATACACGCAAGGGCAGAGTAACAAGCTCAATCCCCTTGAAGGCTCCTTGACATAATCCAAGGTTTACCGACAAGTGACCCCAGGCTCCTCGACAATCGTCTATCCGAGGTTTACCGTTTTTAATACGTGCACATATTCTATCATTCCCAATGAGATAGGTATGATTACCTCACTGGTTTGGATATGATCTCGTGCTTGACTCCTTTAGGAGGAGCTTCCTAGTGCATACATGCTACAATTGGATTTTCCTACCGCAAGATCGACTACTTGTTTGTTTTTACTGTCTTGGAGAGTTAACTAAAACCTATTCCAAGACACTAGCCTAAGATATGTTGGTGGAAAATAGCCCTAGAAAATACAAAATTTCTAGATTGATTTTAATTAAGCGTTACTTTTAATTGGCAGTTTCTTAGGACAATGGGTATGGAAATGAAACTTGATGATGTTTTAATGATCTGACCGAAAATTCGCTATAATGCATCTATATGATAAACAACTCATTTCTTTTCAATGAAATCTAACTAGAGGAAAGAGTTGAGATATTTTCAGAAACTTTCAAAATATCAATTCTTTCTTTCTTGTATGAAAAACTTTGAAAAGAAGACAATTCAGATATCTCAATTCCAAAAAGATCTTTTACTCAAAATGAAATTCCCTATATCATTTATATCAGAAACAAAAACAAACTTCTTCCAAAAGAAAACTAAAAGTCCTAAAACTATAATATTCAAAACTAAAAGAAAATTCTAATCTCAAATTCTATCTAAAAGTTGGAGGATGTTTAAGCCTGGTTTGTAATCTAACCAAGAATTTTCTGCTTATTCCAGCAAGAAATCAAAGCATCCAATAATAGTTTTAAAATGGAATTAAGACCTTATCAATCTAAAGGTTTTACAAGTTTGCAAATGAAAATAAAATCAAATTTTCATAAGAATAACAATTGCATCAAGTTCAATGGCTCAACGGAAAAGCAATGAAATACCAAGTAGCTGAGGTATAAAAAAGTTTCTGATTCAGAGCAATGGGAGCACTAGACAAATTGTTTACACATAATATGAAAAATAAATAAATAGATCACTTAATCACAGAAATTGTTGAAAGAAACCTTGACAGGCGTCTTTGATAGCCAAGAAAAATTGGGTAAAGAACAAAAATCAAGTAATGGGATGCCAGAAAATAGAATTTCTACTTTTTTTTCTAAAATTTTCCAAAGGTCCGCAGTTTTTAATGGAATAAGGTGTGGTACCGCACTTTATTCTACTAAATATTGCGGAGTCTACCGCTCTATTTTAAAGAAAAAAGTGCGGAAGGCAGGAAAAGTAGAGAAAAAATAAAAATACAGATTTACAGTCAGGGATCCTATTGAGCTTTCTACCCAATAAAGTTTTGAACTAATCTCAGTCAAATAAATCTCAAATAAAACTAAAAAATCAAACTGAAAATAAAAGAAAACTAAGTTCAGATAATTCCCCAGTGGAGTCGCCATTTTGTTACACGGACGAATCCCTCTTACAGACAAGAGAGATCTCCCTAGTATCCTAAGGATATCTAGAAACAAATATACAGATGTAGACCATTTTCTCTAGACTATTTTTCTTAAGAATTACTCATTAGCTACGGATAGATACTCCTACCCGAAGTCCAACGCTTGCTCGGTCTTCAATCCAATCATTCCAGAAGTTATCGATCCAGCATATAAGATCTGCAATCAAAGACAGGTAAACCAGAGAAAAAGCATCTGCAAAATATGATAATTCGAAAGAAATAATCTATCTTAGTGATCAAGGAATATAAGAATTAAATTATTCAAAAGATAGATGAACAACTCAATGAGAAAATAGAATCCATTTGTATTAACTTTGAATAAAAGAGGAAACCTTACAACCTTGATGCCTTGATTTTTGTACATGTTCTTCTGGGGTCCCGAACAACTGTTTTCCTCAGTTTGACAAGACTCCAACTCTCTGAATCAACATAAGACTATGGCCATGAGTATGTAATCTCTCTCATGCCAATGATGCCAAATGTGGAGAGTTTTTCTTTATAAATTCTCTTCTACAAGCTAAGAAGTAAGTACCAACTACTAAGTACCCTTGAGACTGAAACATGGTCTCAATTTATAGCTGAAGAGAGGTAGTTTTAGCTCCAAAAAGGAAGGGATAAAGCCCTCCCATCATGGAATTTCAGCTCCCAAAACCAAGGGATTACTCCATTTATGAAGGGATAAAGGTTCATGAATGGAAGGGGCGAAGCTCGACCAAATAACACTTCTAGAAGGCCCCAGATGGGAGAATATTCGACCAACTGGGCTTCTAGAACTTGCTTTTCTCTTTTCCTAGTCATTCCCCAGTAGAGTTTCCATTTTGTTACACAGACGAATCCCTCTTGCGGACAAGAGCGATCTCCCTAGTATCCTAAGGATATCTAGAAACAAACAGACAGATGTAGACCATTTTCTCTAGACTATTTTGCTTAAGAATTACTCATTAGCGATGGATAGATACTCCTACCTGAAGTCCAACTCTTGCTCAGTCTTCAATCCAATCACTCCAGAAGTTATCGATCCAACATATAAGATTATCAATCAAAGACAAGAAAACCAGATCGAAAGCATCTGCAAAATATGATAATTCAGAAGCAATAATCTATCTTAGTGATCAAGGAATCCAAGAAATCAAAGACAGGAAAACCAGATCGAAAGCATCTGCAAAATATGATAATTCAGAAGCAATAATCTATCTTAGTGATCAAGGAATCCAAGAATTAAATTATTCAAAAGATAGATGAATAACTCAATGAGAAAATAGAATCCATTTGTATTAACTTTGAATAAAAGAATAAACCTTACAACCTTGACGCCTTAATGTTTGTACAGGTTCTTCCAGGGCCCCGAACAACCGTTTTCCTCAGTTTGACAAGACTCCAACTCTTTGAATCAGTATAAGACTATGGCCATGAATATGTAATCTCTCTCATGCCAATGATGCCAAATGTGGACAATATTTCTTCAGCAATTCTCTTCTACAAGCTAAGAAGTAAGTACCAACTACTAAGTACCCTTGAGACTGAAACATGGTCTCAATTTATAGCTAAAGAGAGGTAGTTTCAGCTCCAAAAAGGAAGGGATAAAGCCCTCTCATCATGGGATTTCAGCTCCAAAAACCAAGGGATTACTCCATTTATGAAGGGATAAAGGTTCATGAATGGAAGGGGCAAAGCTCAACCAAATAGCACTTCTAGAAGGCCCCAGCTGGGAGAATATTCGACCAGCTGGGCTTCTAGAACTTACTTTTCTCTTTATTTTACCTTTTACGAGGGTCCACAGTTTTAATGTGCTTTACCTGTGGATGTAACACAATTTTTATAGCAATTAGCCGTGGTACCGTAGGGAATGACTAGGAAAAGTGCGAAGTTAGGATTTTTAGGATTTTTAAGAGCTTTTCTCCAGTTCCAAGACTTAGTTCAGGAACTTTATGTTTTTAGACTTCTAAGGAGGCAATAAATAGGTAATGATGAACCCATATAGACAACTAAATGTCATGGTGACAAATTTTAGTGTAACATTATGGCTTCCTTAAATTCAAAATAAGTCCCATCCCAATGGAGGAAAGACTCATTTTAAGTGCATTGTTCAAGGGAGACATGACTGAATCTTGTCGCCTCCAAATGATGAAGAAACTGTCTTGTTCCTGCTCTTTTTTGCAATATTTAATTTTTTATCTTTTTCATATTTAAATTCTGAAAGATGATTTGAATACGGGTAAACTAGTTAATGCTATGCAAGCTCCCACATAATAATTAAAATTGTGTTTCTTATGTGGATAGGAATCTTACTGAGCTTTCAGATTATCACAAGAATTTCTTTTTGTTGTATTTCAATTTGTAATTCCATGAAACAATTGTAGACATAAAAACCATTAAGAACATGAAAGGAAAATACATCATACAATAGGACACAAGCCATTTGATGAAGGAGTTTGACCCGCCTGGGCTACATCTCCTTGAATCAGCTCTAAGGCATGATTCATTTTTATTACGCTCCAAATTCAAAATGAAGAGTACATCTATGTGCTAAACTGAAATGGTAAGTTTCTCCTAAAAAGAAACAACTCCTAAAAATTCCCTTTACCATACACTTACTGACCTATAGTGAAGCTTGAAACTATCAGCAACACATGGGCATCTTACCAATATCCCTTACTCAAATATGAAGGAGAAACAAATTTGTACTTCAATAACTATAACTACATCAACATTTTTTTTCTCTATAACACATAAAGAGAAAAGATGAGAAAAATACTACAGCATTGCTGCAAAGGCTGCTGCTGTAAACATATGGAGGCTGGAAGATCCTTGCAAGATCATCTCCTTCTCAAATTCCTCCAAGAACTAGCTCAATATCTGAATGATCCATACACTCTCCTGGTTCAACCTAAAATTTTAATTTGAATATTTTCTCTAAATAGAAAACATAAGTTACCAATGGATTCATAGCATCCATAAACCCTTGAGTAGCCTCTTCCGGTTCTTCAATTGGTCTACAGGTCCTCTAAGCATGGCCTCCTCTACTGGTGGCCTTAGGCATATTTTGCCTTCAAGTGGAGAAAACACCATCAAGAAGTTCTCCTCTGCCTCTGAAACCTATTTCAATGAGTCCAGAATGCTAAAAAATGGCTACCTAGCCTCTTCCTGTACCCAATTTGGTCAAAAACTGCCCAAGTTATGACATCTGACAGTTTCTCCTAGAAAACCTCCACCAAATATGGCAGATTGGAGTTAACTGGAGTTAGTTTAGCAAATTCTGCCGAAGTTGGCACTCTTCCAAAAGCTCTGCCTAATTAAACCCCGAGTTAATTATTGCAAATCATGGTTAGGGGCGGTGGTTAAGCGTGATTAGTGTGCTAATGGCACGTTTAGCGCTGTGCTCTGCCCTCTGGTTATGCACTATGGTCATATGGCATGAGGTCCGGCCCCTATTTCCCTCGCCGCATTCAATTTGAAAACTTAAATATGTCTACCATCCATAGTCTATTAATACTCATGGTACAGGCGTAGTGGTAGACCATGGAACTTGTGTGCGGGAGGTCACGGGGTCGAGCTCCAGCGCCTCCACAAAATTTTGTCTTGCCAAATAAATTTGATCGGCCTTTGACCTTAGCCAACCTTTTGGTCTTGGGAGGGGCATGTGGCAGCCTTTGGGCTAGCCATGTGTCAGCTTCTTGTTGGCTTACCAATAGCCAATAACATTTCGCCAACACATAAGAAATTGACTAATTTGAAGAAGACAAGTGTCAACACCTGAGCGGACCTCCTAGGGAATATTATGGGAATATTCTTTGCAATATACCTTTTGATGACTAGGCTATACGGATGCCTAGTTAGCATCCCTGTCGGCATTTGCCTAGTTTTTCCTATTCTACACGGTGGTTAGCGGGCTCTAACTCCTTCATACGGAGTCGATTTTCGATGAAATGAATTGCGTCAAAATTAGGGCAACGAGCTGGTCGCGGTAGTACAGGTTCCACACCTTTCCAAACAATTTGAATTTTGAGCAAATTTTTTCCCTTGATTCAAATTTCGATCACACCTTCCCACTGACATGCTTTTGGACCCACAAAAACTGGTTATCTCTGAGAGCTCAATACTCATCTGTCTCCCAAGTTCTATCACCTTGATTCTACTTGGAGAAATCATCATGAAAACCACTTCGGTCACTAACATGCCTTTCCTTGCCAATGGCTTGGCTCTTCAACCACCGTTGTCCTTTTGCTGCTAACCCAAATCCAGCACTTGTTGTCTGATATAACTCTTTTTGATATACAAATGCGATCCCTCTGTGCTTGGAAAGCTGCCTTTCCTTCCCACTGAGAATCATGTTCCTCCTTAGCATACACATGCATTCGATGCAAGCTTCTCTTTTGGAAACCACTTTTCAAATAAGCTCATCTGAGTGAACTACAACAACGAATTCAAATATAAATACTAACAAGAAAAGAAAGGACCATTCTTTTACCTCCATGGTTCCAAATTCCACATATGGAAGAATGCATTCGCCATCTCCTTCTATTCTTGGTATCAACACATAAATAGTCTACAATGGCTGAAAATTTTTTCTGGCTGAAATTTATTAGAATTCTTGTCACAAACAAAACCATCAGTCTGAAAAACAAATCATGCAAGAGACATAACTTGAAAATGTATCCTCTTGCGCTTAAAAAAGTAACAAATTTCACATCATGTGAACATCGCCATGTACTCTCACATCTTGGTGTAAAACATCGACCCAACACAAGTCGACAAAACATGCCTCTTCAAACAACTGACTCACAAGTCAATCATAAGCATGCATAATGATTTGATGATTATTTTCCCAAACAAAAAGAATTTCACATTTCATGAAAACACTTTTTCAAAATATTTCGTTCACATTTGGAGACAAAATAAACTCTTCCAAGTCGATATGACACACATGTACACATAATCGACCAACACAAGTTGACACCCATGCATGTTCAAACACAATGAAATCATCAAAATTCCACTGTTCATACACACATCTCTCAGCCATGTATATGATTCCTCAACTCTCTCACATAAGTACAATCATAGTACAATCATAGTACAAGAACCACATTCATATTTACATGTACTCAAAGAGAGGAAATGAATTTTTTTTTTGCAATAAAGTGAGTCTCAACATACTCCACTTTCAAACACCTTCTTGGTGCAAACATGCATCATACAATGTAAAGGAACAAACCATTTCAGTGGCATCTATCCAAAGAACCAAATAGGTACAAGCTCTGGATGCACATTCCAACACATTGCTTCTTTATATCCTCTTTCGTGAAAGTAGGTACATGATACCCAATCATTGTCATCGGAAGACCATTCTTCTGGTGCAACATACCCCAAGCCTTCATGCTTAGGCATTTCTTTCACCTCTATTGGGTTATTAATGCCTTGCTGATTTACACCAAGACCTAATCCTTCTTGGTATCCCATCTCTTCCAAGATCTTTGACCCAATACCTTTTTTGTGTCTTTAAAAGGCCGCAAAATAATTTTCATCAATATGTGCATATAAATAAGAAGCATATGCATGCTCACCATTTGTCTCATCTCTTGATTTATACACAAAGATGGTTTCATACTCCTTCCAGATTCTCAAGGTATTCTCTTGGACGCTTTTGTCTTCTTCTGATTTAGCTCCTCAACATAAGGTGTTGGTTGAACCTCTTCCACATAATGTGGACAAAAGGCACAAATATTTCCATCTTCCATCTTGGAAGGATTTTCTACATCAACAAATTGCCTCAAATTTGTAGAAAAAAAATAAGTCTGTGGTGAATATGGTGGTGAAACACCATTCTTTTTACCTTCTTCCCCTATGAGACTTGTAGGCTCTTCTATTTGAGATATGCTCTTCAAAGCCTCAATACTCTCTAAAAGTGAAACTTGAGGTGGAGCTTGTGGCAACCCTAGCCTCCTTCTCCTTGTTCCTACTTGGGAAGCTATACCAACAAGTTTTCCTTCTCCTCTCCGGAGCTTCAACCTGGTAAGCATTTTCACCTTACAAATAGACAACCCTCTTTGCACAAAGAAACACAAGAAACAATGAACTTGAAGCTCTGATACCAAGTTGATTTGAATATGGGTAAACTTGTTAATGTTTATGCAAGATCCCTCATCAGAATTAAAATTGTGTTTCTTATGTGCATAGGAACCTTACTGAGCTTTTAGATTATCACAAGAATTTATTTTTGTTGTCTTTCAATGTGCAATTCCATGAAACAGTTGTAGACATAAAACCCATTAAGCACATGAAAGGGAAATACATCATCCAACAGGACACAAGCCATTTGATGAGGGAGTTTGCCTTGCTTGGCCTACATCTCCTTGAACCAGCTCCAAGGAATGATTCATTGTTATTATGCTCCAAATTCAAAATAAAGAGTACATCAATGTGCTGAACTGAAATGGTAAGTTTCTCCTAAAAAAAAACAACTCCTACAAAGTCCCTTTACCATACACTTACTGACCTATAGTCAAGCCTGAAACTATCAGAAACACATGGGCATTTTACCAAGATCCCTTACTAAAATATGAAGGAGCGTCAAATTTGTACTTCAATAACTATAAGTACATCAAAAATATTTTTATATATAACACATAAAGAGAAAAGATGAGAAAAATGCTACAACACTCCACCAAACATATGGAGGATGGAAGATCCCTGCAAGATCATCTCCTTCTCAAAGTCCTCCAAGAACTGGCTCAATATCTGAATGATCCATACACCCTCCAGGTTCAACCTAAAATTTGAACTTGAATATGTACTCTAAATAGAAAACAAAAATTACCAATGGATTCAGAGCATCCATAAACCCCTGAGTAGCCTCTTCTGGTTCTTCAATTGGTCTACAGGTCCTCTAGGCATGGCCTCCTCTCCTAGTGGCCCTAAGCATATTTTGTCTTCAAGTGGAGAAAAAACCATCAAGAAGTGCTCCTCTACCTCTAAAAACTATTCCAATGAGTCCATAATGCTAAAAAATGGCTACGTACCCTCTTCCTGTACCCAATTTGGTCGAAAACTGCCCAAGTTATGACATACGACAGTTTCTCCTAGTAAACCTCCACCAAATCTGGCAGACTGGAGTTAACTGGAGCTAGTTTAGCAAATTTTTCCAAAGTTGGCACTCCCCAAAAAACTCCGCCTAATTAAAGTACGAGTTAATTAGTGCTCATCGTGGTTAAGGGTGGTGGTTAAGTGCGATTAACGTGCTAATGGCGCGTTTAACGCTGCACTCCACCCTTCGGTTATGCGCTTTGGTCACATGGCATGATGTCTGGCCCCTTTTTCCCCTGATGCATTCAATTTGAAAACTTAAATATGTCCCCCGCCCATAGTCTATTAAGACTCATGGTGTGGGCATAGTGGTAGATCGTGGCGATTGTGTGTGGGAGGTCACGGGGTCGAGCCCCAACGCCTCCACAAAATTTTGTCCCGTCAAATAAATTTGATCGGCCATCAACCTTAGCCAAAATTTCGGTCTTGGGAGGGGCACATGGCGGCCTCCGAGCTAGTCACGTGTCAGCTTCTTATTGGCTTACCAATAGGCAATAACATTTCGCCAACACATCAAAAATTGACCAATTTGAAGAAGAAAAGTGTCGGTACCTGAGTGACCCTCCTAGGGAATATTCTAAGGAATATTCCCTAGAATATACCTTTTTCTCACTGGGATGTACAGATGCCTAGTCAGCATTTGCAAATTTTTTCCAGTTTTGCATGGCGATCAGCAGGCTCTAACTCCTTCATACGAAGTTGGGTTTCAACGAAAAAAATTGTTTCGGAATCAGGGTGATGAGATGGTCGTTGTAATTCAAGTTCCACACCTTTCCAAACACTTTGAATTTTGAGAAATTTTTTGCCCTAGATTTAGATTTCGATC
The DNA here is from genome assembly GCA_034641835.2 of Pinus albicaulis. Lineage (NCBI taxonomy): Eukaryota > Viridiplantae > Streptophyta > Pinopsida > Pinales > Pinaceae > Pinus > Pinus albicaulis. The sequence continues at coordinate 1,434,633,549 of CM076584.1, forward strand.
AAAAGATAAAGGAATGCCTATAGTACAATGGAGAGAATGAGTGTCACGGGAAAGTGCACTAGTTCATGGGATTGGAACATTATTATGCTCAATGCAAGGTGGCGGATGCTGGTCATCGAAACTTAGGGGATGTTCTCTCCATGGAAAATGGTGTCAAGTCGCAAAGGCTAATGAATGCATGGTTTGAACTAGCAGAAAATTCATGGTCAAAAGTGGCTTATACATGAGTCCAAATGAAGACAGATTAAGGCCAAAAGAGGGGTACAAGTAGTCAATATGCAATGCAATAGTACAAATCAACACATGGGAGCCTCTAGGGTATATATCTAGAAAAATGGAAAAGAAGAAGAAGAATGAGGCTTCAACACAAAGTCATGGAGGGACTAAAAGAGGACTCCCAAGCCTACACAATACTTGCAGCATGGAAGACATATGCTAGCGAGGATCTAATTAGGAAGCCCATGGAAGGAAAGCCTCTACCACTATGTTATGATTTTACAAGACGACGAGTGAGAGGGATTAAAAAATCACAACATAATGGGGTCAACCCTATGACGAAATATCACAGTATGAGGTTAAGATGCATAATGCAATGAAAAAGTTATATGTCTTAACCTATATGCCAATTCAGAATACCATACCTGCCACGATAGGTCAACGATCGTGGAGTCGAAGTGACGAAAAAATATCACTAAGTCATAAAAAGTCTTCGTCGTGTTGAAAATGACCTTTTCCCAACACTCCAAGCAAAGGTAAAAAGTTCATAAAATAAAATAATAAAGTTTTAAAAAAAATAAACTTTAGGAAAGTGGGGTTTTAAATTTTGGTTATAAAAAGAGTTTATTGACTCACCCCATTTTGTTTTCACCATCCAAGTGTTGAGAAGAGGGCTTTTGGATAAAATTTGGGCAAACGGATCCGATCAAATCCACCAACGAATCCAAAAAATACGATATCCAGGTAATTAATAGCCTTAAACTTGTCCATTTGATCAAATATTTTGTGAATTTAACTGAATTTGTTGAGATTTTTTTTTTTTTTTTTTAAACTTCTTTGCATGTACGCGGGTTGGGAGTTTGAAATCCGCGTATAGAAATCCCTATAAATGATTTTACTAAGGTAAATATGGGTATGTATGCGACTATCTCTTACAAAATTTGGGTATGCATAGAGTAATATTGAAAAACAAAATTTCTAACGATTGAAGTCCCTCATTTTTTCAGGATGTCAATCATTTGGAGTGATAGAGAGGATAGTGATGTCGATAATGAGATTTTAAATGCTCGATATTCATTTAATGGATTAAAAAATTACTTATTTATAAAATTCTTCATGATGCCCAACATGAGACCTCACACTCGATTATTAGAAATATTGATTCATTACTGGGACCTAGAGCAGGAACAATTTATTAGATCACATGCCTTTACAAATCGAAGTAGAAGATATCTACTTCATAACATGACTTTCTCAGAGGGTAGAAGTAGTAGATATGAAAGGGAAGGCCCGTGGAGGCCTCAATATTGTTGATTACATTGTTGTATATTGTTCACTAGAGACTATCAAAGTCGGATCGCAAGTTTCGATAAAAGAAATCACATGTTTTTCCATCAAAATAATCCTTTTCACTATTTGACATGATAACAGGTTCAACTTCATTACATCAGGCTTCACGACGATACATGTTCTTGGTAGTATAATGACTAAGACCAATAGTCTATGATTGGTTCACACCACTCTTGACCAATATGAAAAAGAAATTGAAATGCATAAGGCAGGGGAAGACAAAGAAATATGGCTATGGCACCATCCTTTGCTCATTTTTATTTGATAAGGTTCTGATGTTATGACCTAGAGTAGCTACTTCCATCAACAGTCCCAGAGATCCTATGATGGCTAGATGGGCAGATATGATCAAGCGACTTGGCAAAGGCAAAGTCACACAGGCGGCCTTTGATGATGAGTTCTTCCATTGGTGGGAGAAATAAGTCATGGAAATAGAAGATTACCCTTATGCAGGATTAGACTTCTCAGCAGACCCAGATCTAGTACTTCCAGAAGGAGCTGCATAGGGAAACGTTTGTAATTTTTTTTATTTTGAATATGGTATCAAGAAATTCAAAGTATTTTTCCTTGAAACAAAAATCTTAGAATATTAAATGATCACGATAGAGATGTTAGACTAGTGAGACCTCAGGGTCTACCGAGGCATAGGTGTCGCAACAGAGATGCAGAGAGAGCAACAACTGAGTCTAAGAGAGTTCTTCATATTGTTCAAAGGAACTTGGAGAGTTTGACTTGCCAGGTTCCAATGGTAGTGGTAGAGGATCTCCTTGAGGCCATAAATATACAAGTGGTTGGAGTACCATGAGATTGGGTGCGACTCTTCCGACGAGTGGCAAATGCCATCTTCTTATTTTGAGATGCTCATCTAGGGCATGTCCACAGACTTATATTTTAGATGACTATCACTTTTTTTTATATATGGATATGATATGGATTAAGCCCTGATTTTGTATGAAATTTGTCCACTTTTCGTAATATTTTTACATATTATATCTATCTATATACATGGAATTCATGATGATTTGATCATATATACAAATATTTTTTTGATATTTTGATTTAATGTGATGAATGATTAATATGCCAATACAATTATTCGTTAGATATAGAATCAACAAATGCATTATATGATCGTGGAATGTGAATGAAATTAATCAAAGTGAATGATATTTGCAATATTATCACTCTCAGAAATTGGCGATGTAATAAAGGATCCCTCACACGATAAATATTATTTAATTGAGACACAACGAGTTCTGAATCTAAATAAATAACTAATGATTCAATACCATAAGATATTGCCTCAGATAGTGAATTAATAATGACATTGTACTCAACCATATTATTAGAAACAAGACTGATACATATGCCTCTTGCGACCAACAACTAATCAGATGGATAATATATTACCCAAGCAGCAGAAGCTAAATTTTGAGTATGTCTACTGGCACCATTTGCGAATCCTAAATACACCAAATCATCCATCGAATTTTGCCAAGGCGGATTAAAAATATAATCATCACCACGAGACCTATAGACAGGAAAAAAAAACTATTTACAATATTTACAAAACAAAGAAAATGTTAGGCAAGAGCCTAGGCATAATACATTTTGAGATAGAGCCCATTTCTGGCCTCCAACAACACATTTCCTTAAAAATCAAAAAATTCAAAAGCACCCTTCTTCAATACCCTTTTAACGATTAAAGGATCGTGCCACATAGGTTTGAAATTTATTTCCCCCAAGGTGTCTTTATCTTGGTCATAGACCAAGACAAGGTCACTTTAGAGAAAATCCTAGGTCGTACAAACTTGTCATATTGATATTTGACTCTTTTCTTATGAGCCTCATTCGTTATGGCTGCATCCTGACACTACTAATCAAGATGTTCCAAATGAATAAGGCACTCTTCAAGACTTGGGGTTTCTGGAAGAAGCTAGAATGCTAACTTAAGAGATGAAATCTCACATTTTATAGGAAAGATCAATTCCAAACCATAAACAAACTAAAAGGAGTAAAACCCATAGCGGTCTTAACAGACATTCGGTATGCCCAAAGCACAGGATATAACATGATGTGCCCGTTGGAATTAGATTTTTTAATCATCCTTTGCATGATAGTCTTAAGGGATTTATTGACGACTTAAACATGTCTGTTAGCTTGAGGATAATAAGGAGATTAATGCTCCTGCCGAAATCCAAACTTCAAAGCCAACTCAGACATCATCTTATTTTGAAAGTGACTGCCATGATCTGAGACAATCTATTTAGGAATACTGAAGCGTGAAATAATTTGATTGAAGAGGAAAAGAGCTGATGGCTCACCGTCATTATTAAAAGTAGGCATAGTCGCTCGACCCACTTGGTGAAGTAGTCTACTACTACAATAATATACTTGTGGCCCTTAGTCGAAACCAGGTTACAAGTAAAAATCCATACCCCACTTAGTAAATAGACCAACAATGATGACAGGAAAAATCAGAGCTGGATGAGTGTTGAAATTTGCAACAGGAAATAGTGAAATTGGCAACCAGAAAGGACAAAAAAAATACACACACATTGGTAAGGAAATTTAGTGAAGAATTCTTGTTACACACTAGTGAGGAATGTGGGTGTATAATTTATTTTTCCCTTAAATAAATTGGACAATGAATTGTAATTTCATCTCATAAATACATGTATCAATTAACTAAGTCGTGATGAATGAGATAGCTCAAGAAATTCGAGTTGAGGGTCTAAGATGAGGCATGTAGAGTGATCCCAATATTTTGGGGGTCCAGTTGCAGTTGTAGCACTAGTGTGGTGTGAGTGTAATCAGTTAACTCAAATTAATTGAGTTAAAATCAATTTAACTAGTTCTAACTGGATGATGAATTAGTGATATGTCCAATGAATTAAATTATATTTAATTCACAAGTAGTGATCAATCAGATAACTGATGATTCACTATTAATAGATGCATGTATGTCAATTCTGAGGAAGACCCAGTTGAGATAGAGGTTAAAGGGAACATAACTACCAGTTGTATTTTTAGAGAATTGTCCAAGTGCAATTATAAAGTCATGAGGAAGCCATGATGGATTGTGCAATCAAGAAGGATGAATTTCATATTTAATAGGGGCTTATTTCCCAAGGAATTACGTGAGCAAGGCAGGTTGAAGGAAGGAAAATAATTTTCTATGTGTTTGGTCCAATTTTTCCTATAGCTGTGTGAGACAATTTATAGAGTGTAGGAGATTCTTCTGAGCAAGAATGCATTGTATTGTTTCATGATTCCTTGAATTTATACAATATATGATAGTGGGGTTTTGAGCAGTTGCTTTCCCCAAGAATGTCTTGTGTTGTGCGATTGATTTACTTATTTCTATTACTTGCATGTGATTAAGCAATCATGTTTTATATTCCATAAATATTGTAGAAGGATTCAATATCTTGTTTTAGTACATCACAAGATCGAATTGAATCCATTGATATAGAGCTTCTATATAGTTTATACATGGTATCAGGGCAGGAATTGTTTGGCGGCGAGTTTGCAGAGAATATCTGAAAATTTTGATGAAATTTTTTCAAAAACAAATAGAATATTTTGATTCCTTGTGAAAAAATAGCCAAATTGAAAAAAATAATCGGTCGAATCGGAGCTCGGATGAGGGATATATCGTTGATTTAAAATCAACTCTTTTTTTTAGAAAATTTTGTGACGGTGGGACAATTACAATGTGCATGAGTCAAGAACCTGCATGCACTTGAGGTACAAGATTCCTACAAAGATTTGAGGAGGAAATAATAGGTTAGTGACTTGGTGGTTGAGAGGGAGCCTCTCAACATGTAGTCTCAGAAGGTTGTGGAGCAGCCACAATTGGAGAAGCAAAGAGGAGACCGAGTGGAAGAGTCCACTCAATTAGATACCTCTAGGGGGGGGAAATTTTGATCCAGATGGGCAGAGGGAGTACATGTAGCTATACCTCTAGGTGAGAGGTGGGGTGATGTGTAGATATAATCCCAAGAAGGAATTTGGGCAGGGTCCATTAAGATGGCATGTCTCATGGATCGAACCTGGCTATGAGGAGCCCACAGAACAACAATAGCAGGAAGGATCAATTGGATTGATGTAGTCAGATGTCAGGAAGACATAAATAAGAATGAAATATGTCAGATACTAGAGTGCAGAACAGAGTTGGTAGTAGTGCAGAGGGCACATATGTAGATGTCAGCAGCAACGCAGAGTGTCCAGTAAATAGGTGGAGTAGCTAGCAACAGTCAGAAGACTCTAATGACAGATGCATTATACTGATTCAATTGTTTGGAGGCTATTCAGTTTCAGGAGTTGCAGGTGCAAACAACACAAGAGAAGTGTTGCATGTAGAACATTCCAAAGGTACCAGATCAGGATAGATTGAATTCCTTTCTTGTTGAGAGGGAGTGTTGAAATTTGCAACAAGAAACAATGAAATTGGCTACCAGAAAGGAAAAAAAAATACACACACATTAGTGAGGAAATTCAGTGAGGAATTTCAGTTACACACTAGTGAGGAATGTGGGTGTCTAATTTATTTTTCCCTTAAATAAATTGGACAATAAATTGTAATTTCATCTCATAACTACTTGTATCAGTTAACTAAGTCGTGATGACTGAGTTAGCTCAAGAAATTTGTATTGAGGGTATAAGATGAGGCATGTAGAGTTATCCCAATATTTTGGGGGTCCAATTGCAGTTGTAGCACTAGTGTGGTGTGAGTGTAATCAGTTAACTCAAATTAATTGAGTTAAACTCAATTTAAATAGTTATATCTGAATGATGAATTGATGATAGGTTTAGTGAATTAAATTAGATTTAATTCAAAAGTAGTGATCAATCATATAACGGATAATTCGTTATTAATAGTTTCATGCATGTCAATTCCGAGGAAGACCCAGTTGAGATAGAGGTTAAAGGGAACATAATTATTAGTTGTATTTTTAGATAATCTCACGAGTGAAATTATAAATTCATGAGGAAGCCATGATGGATTGCGCAATCAAGGAAGGTTGAATTTCCTATTTAATAGGAGCTTATTTACCTAGGAATTGAGTGAGCAAGGCAGGCTAAAGGAAGGCAAGGAATTGGCTCTGTGTTTCTCAAATTTTGCCTAGATTAGTGTGAGACAATTGGTAGAGTGCGAGAGATTCTTGTGAGCAAGAATGCATTGTATTGTTTCATGATTCCTTTACTCTATATAATATATGATAGCGGGGTTTTGAGTAGTTTCTTTCCCCAAGAATATCTTGTTTTGTGCGATTGATTTACTTCTTTCTCTTACTTGCATGTGATTGAGCGATCGTGTTTTATATTTCGCAAATATTGTAGAAGGATTCAATATCTTGTTTTATTACATCACAAGAGCAGATTGAATCCATTGATATAGAATTTGTATAAATTTCTACAATGAGCACATATTTTTTGAGTACAAACTTGACAAGGATGGAATTTCTTGACTGCTTCAATACAATATTTAAAAATCGAGGGAAAAAAATAGCCTGCATGCAAGACTTTTTGGGTTGTAGCAAGCTTGAATAGATGAAATCCACATGCTCCACTGTGGCAGTCATTAAAAACTGACTCATATTATTCTAAGGTTAAACAACGTCTAAGGATTGAATCAACCCCGCGAAGGTATAAAGTATCACCAATAATGAGATAATTTTTAGCCAGGTGATGTAATTTTTGATGTTCATCCTTAGAAAAAGAATGAGGAAACTTTGAAGTCTGGAGATATAAGATGATGTTTCTATACCAAGGATCTTGTGATGAGATAAGAAAAATATGCTCATCTGGAAATGATTCTTCATAAGTAACCTCTCCTTCACAAGGCAATTCTAAAATTAATTCTACGAATACCAAACATTTCTTTGAATTAGCTGACATAAACTTGAGATGAAACTCTTGCAAAATGACAATACATTTATTGTATTTGCGCCCAATCACTCGCCTACTAAGAAAAAAATGAAATGGATTAACGTCAGCAAATACAAAGATTTTTCTGAGAAAAATGTAATGATAGAGTCGTTGGACAACATGAACTACTGCTAAAGCCAATTTCTTAATATGAGAATAAAAAATTTCAAGAACAACTAAGCCATGAATTAGATAATTAATAAAATTCTCCCTAAGGGCATTATCTTCATGAACCTAAACCATACCAATAGTTGATTCTATTGTTGGGAGGTACAACAGGAAATATCTTCTATAATCAGGTGGACTGAGAGGAGGAGAAAATGTCAATACCTTTTTCAAAGCATCAAACGAGCATTGAGAGAAATTGTCCCAAAAAAATGGAACTCCTTTCCTAAGTAAATGCATAATTCATTTTGTGATCTCAACATAGTTTACGATAAATATCCTTAAAAATTTGGCTTTTCCTTGGATACTTTAAAGTTTACAGATATTCGACGGGGGAGGAAACTGAAGTATTGCTCCAACCTTGAAAGGATCAACATGAAGCCCTTCATTAGAAATAATGAATCCCAATAACCGACCAAATGTAAACGTGAAAATGCACTTATTAGGGTTCAACTATATTTTATAATAACGACATCTCTCAAGAAATAAATGAAGGTGTTTTGGATGTTCCATTATCTTATGAGAGTGAGCAACTAAATCATCCAAATAAGCTTCAATTATATGCTTGATGTCGTGGAAAGCTTATGAAATAGCCCACTGAAAGGTAGCTCCAGCATTTTTAAGGCCAAAAGGTATTTTCCTATATGCAAACGTACCCCAGGGGAAAATAAATGTTGTCTTATGTTGATATTCATGATGAATTGTTATTTGATTATATCCAGAAAATCCGTCCATGAAGGAAAAGTTTCCATTTCCCCCACACTCATCAATAATCTGATCTATAAATGGAGTGGGGAAATTGCCTTTAGGACAATATTTATTCAAATCCCTAAAATCGATGCATACCCAGATTGTTCCTTACTTTTTATCAACAGAGACTAGATTTGAAACCCATTCAGTTAAAGGAATAGGGTAGATGAATCTTGCCTTAAGAAACTTCTCTACTTAAACCTTAATAGTTGTAGCTTTCCTAGGATTAATTGATCAAAGATTTTGTCGTACAATATTTGCATTTTCATATGTCTTGATCTCATGCTGAACTATAGTAGGATAAATCCTAGGAATTTCCTCATAATAGCAAGCGAATACATCTTGAAAAACTTTAAAGAGATCAGTATAAATTTTGATTTCTTCAAGAGAACACTCAATTCCAATGAAGATATTCTCAATAACATTGGGATTCCTGGAAGTGTTCATTGGAATGGTTTCCGAAATATTAGCCATGTTACCTTCAGAAAAAATATGTGATGGAGCCAAAGGGTTTAAAATTTTATGAACACTTTCGCTATAGAGAGAACTAGACAAATTTGATTCAACTTCACACAAGTTGGGTAGAAAATAGGACCGATGATGCAAATCATCCCACGATATTTCTACACCGGTCATTACTTCTAGAATTTCCTCCTCATATGGTAAAACAATATCAAGGAAATCCATAGCCGAAGTAGAATCAACTGTCTAGACCGGCGCAACATCATCATCCACATCCTTTGATGGGAGAGGAATTGGATCATAATTTGTAGAATTAACAATAGATTGATATGCAATTTCCACTGTAGATATAGGATAATCCATTCCACCCATTGTCCCTTCTTCTAATGTGGCAGTAGGAGGGGGAAAGGGCCAAGGATCCGAAAAGTAATGAGTTTTAAAAGAACATTATCGAGGGAAGATCCTAGAGGATGAAATGGAATTAACGTGAGAAATACGAGATGGAAGATCAAAAGTACCCATCAAAGAAGAATACATTCCAACTCCTAAATTATTAATAGGTTTCTTCGTATTCTTTAGTAACGAGATAATAGAGTCAGCATATTCATTAGGGTCATTGGGATAATAGGATAACTGATCAATCGTAACAATTTTCCCTGCATGAGAAAAGCATATGATGCAGAATAAAGATGAAACAATGACATCCATTGCGTAAACCCAATTGCGACCCAATAACATATTATAATCTAGATTAGCATCAACTATCTCTACTTCCACATTATCAACATTTCCCCCTACACAAACAGGGAAGGCACGCAAAATCCCATGAGGCATATGAGAATGACCATCGAATGCAGTTAAAAGAGTAGGAGAGGGAACAACTTCAGGGGACCTGATAACTTTCCAACATGACATACACATGACACATGTGGAAGCCCATTCATCAACTACGGTTCAAAATATTTTCTTCTTACGATACTGTTGTAGCCCCTACAACACCCTCCAAAAAACCCCACTTCAAATTTTTTGGAGCCCCTTTAACTTAGAGAAAAACCAAGTAAAGAATTCATAAGGCCAAGTCGCAAAGTCGCAAAACTCCTTTTTAGAAAATTGCGACCCTGCGACCTTGCGACCCCACGACCTAAGGGTCCAAGGTCGCAAGGTCGCTAAGTCGCAAAGCTCAACTTTTAATGAAAACTGCGACCCCGCGACCTAAGGGTCACAAGGTCGCGAAGTCGCAAAGCTCAACTTTTAATGAAAACCGCGACCCCGCGACTTTGCAAACCCGCGACCCCCAGGTCGCCAGGTAGCAAGGTCGCAGGGTCGCGGAGCCTCTAAACCACTCAAATTGTGACCTTGTGACCTCATTAAGTGCCTGCACGTGCGACCCCTTTATATAAGCTAGGTCGCTAGGTCGCATTTTTCACATTCGGCGAATAGAAAGAAACGGCTCTGACAGGTCGACTGGCGCGATTTTCCCGGGTAAGTTGTCGTTTCCTTCTTGATTTTTCCTTTGTGGGCATTTCTTGCCAAACCCATGTCTTCTTAGACCTTTAAATTGCCCTCTACATGAGCTATTATGTTCTTTTCAGGTTTAGGGTGGTTTGTTTAATCTTGCTTTCGCCACAACTGCCCAAGCTCACCACATTTCTTGTCCAACTTCTCATGGCCTTTTTCCCTGCTCCCAAAGCCATCCCTAAAATCTGCCTGGACCCTTTTAGCTTTATATGTTTCCAGTTAGAGGGAGAAAACCTTCACGCCACGGGCACCCAAAACCCCCCGGCAAGCCCGAGCGCGACCTGCGACCCAACGACCTAGTCGCGAGGTCGCATTCCTTTCGGTTTTTGTGATTTGCGACCCCGCGACCCAACGACCTAGTCGCAAGGTCGCAAGGTCGCATCTCTTCATTTTTCTGAGATTTGCGACCCCGCAACCCCGCGACCTAGTCGCAAGGTCGCAAAGTCGCATGTCCTGATTTTTTCTTAGATTCGCGACTCAGCGACCCAGCGACCTAGTTGCAAGTTCGCAAGGTCGCATTTTCATCTTTTTGCGTGATCTGCGACCCCGCGACCCTGCAAACCAATTATTTCAAATTTTTTTTGTGCCCCAGCTTTGACAAACTGTAATTGGTTTTTATCATCATGTCGTTCTTATCGTGGGATTCCTTCATGAATTTGACAGGTGAACTTGAAGGCGACGCGGAGTGTATACCTGTTCTCTCGGATTCTAGCGACATGGCACCCCCAGTGTCCCGGAAGAAGGAAAAGCAATTGGTGGAAGAAGATATAGACACAGACATGCAAATGTCCCCACCACCGATATACAGAGATACCCTTTGCACCTTTGCAAAAGGGGACAGCATGCGATGGTACCAAGTATATCATGAGTTCGCCATACCGGAAGTGGAATTTCCAGAAGATCTCCCGGACCGGGAAATATACATAAAAGTTAAAAGGTCCAAACTGCATCTCGCAGGGGCACATCCAGCCATATTCCCGTGTCCCGAAATGATAGACTGGATCATACAGAAAACAGATCCCAAAAGATTCGTGATCCAAGACAGCGAAGGCAAGGCTTTCTCAACGCTCGTAGGCTCGGACGCCCATGTGTATTACTCGTTGCCTCAACCGGAAGAAAAATTTACCCCAGGATGGGCCCTTGCCAATGCAGTCCCTGTAGTTGATACTATCAGGCAATGGTGGGCAGAACCCGATAAATTCAAAGTCAAGAAGGACCAAGAATATCCGGTGGCTGGCCTGAGAAAAGTATATAAATTAGTACCCGCCATGCTCCGCAGATTGTACGGGCGCCCGGACGCCACTACCTTCAACGGCACATGGGCTACTATCATGGAAAATGTAACGGTGCATGGCACTCGTTTCAACTGGGCTAATATATTGATGACCTCAATACAGACAAACTTGTCTTCGGCATTGGCCCCAGAGGAAGGAATGCCTTCCGAGTTCTATATGGCCTCTTATCTGTTGGATGCCGTCTGTGCGCGGTTGCATTTTGAGGGATGGGCACATAACTGGGATTCCACACAGACTCGTGCAGTTCATCTGCAAACCAAGGTGTTCTGGGAATCCAGGTACAAACAGGACATAGAGCCAATTTCTCAGATATTCATCCCCGCTCTTTTCCGGAAATTATTTGGCCAGGATGCCCCTTGCATGTCTTGGCGAGCTAGGGAGACTCTAGGTCAAGTGGCGCATTGGTTTCCGTTCACTGAATATACTATCATCCGAGTCTTTGGCACGTTCAAACCACCACATGCTTTGCCTCGCTTTGTTACAGACAAGGTGCTCATGCAAGAGGTATGCTTCCAAATGATCTCGGGTTTCTCCAGTGTCCTGTCCAAAGGGAAGAAGAAGCCTTGGCCCGCTCTACCCCTTACTATCGGTGCCTATATGGTTAAAGACTTCAAAGAGGTAGGGGCTGAAGGAGAAGAGATTAAAAGTTATCACCTAAGGACTTTGGAGTACCGAACGTACGACCAAGTAAGGATAGTTCCCGAACACTGCAAGAAGGCCAAATTCAAATGGAAATACCAACATGTAGAACACCCGGAAGAAGATGAGAGAAGGAACTGGTACAATGCCGATAGACAACTAGCTCCGGGGGCTGACTCTGGTCAGGAGGATCAGGATGACCAAATCTTAGAGGACAGGAGCCGTAAGTTAGGAGGCCCTTCTTCCTCTCTAGCTAAAAAGCCCTGGACCAGCACAGGGCCTGACACCTCTTCCCAACAAAGAGAAGCAGAGGCCAAAGCCCAACAGGAGAAAGAAAAGAAGATAAAGGAGGACGAGGAGAAACGCAAGAAGATTTCAAAGGCAGATTAGAAGAAGAAGCAGGCCGAGGAGGCCAGAAAGGAAAAGTAGGAAAAGGAAGCGCAGGCTGCAGCAGAACGAGCACTCAAGGAAGAACTTGACAAAGCTGGAGCTGAACACCAAAAGAAAGCAGACCAAGCTGCCGCAGCCGAACGAAAGAAGAAAGTCGAAATAGAAGCAGCGGCAGAAATAGAACGCAGGAGGAGGGAAGAGCATGACAAGGCAGAAACCGAGCGCCAACAAAGGGAAGAAGAAGAAAGGAAGAAGAGAGAAGAGGAGGAAAAGATGAAGAAAGATGAAGAGGATGAATTAATAGAAGATATCGACATATCTCCCCTAGAGGTTCCTCTAGGCGGTACATGAAACATTCTCTCTGATGTTGATTCCCCCCAGGGGCAGGAAGAGGAGGTCTTCGACTTAACCAAGCTCACATTCGACCAATTCTCTTTCAAAATTCGGCAAGAGAAGAGAAGGGCCATGGCACAAATTCCTTCCGTCGCATCCACGGTCGCAACTGAAAAAGACATAGTCCTTGATACCAGGACTAACCCCGTGATGATAGCATCGGCAGGCACTGCTTTCGCCGCGGCCACGGAAGAGAATGTTACCAGAATGAGTAGATAAATCATTTCTCTAAAAAACAGACTAAGAGCAGCGGAGCAGCGGGAGAAGAAGGCAGAACAAGAGAGGTCGGTGTTGGAAAAAGAGATGCAACAACTCCAAAACAAGGCTCCCCCAGTCAATGAAGTTCCACTCGCCATTATGAAAGAATGCGATGTATTAGAGACGACCATGAGGCAGGTGTATGGAGAAATGCTCACCATAAAGCAAACAGTCGCCCCATTGGTAAGAGCACGAGCAGAAACTAAGCAGAAGCATGAGCAGCTCAAGGAAGGCTCGGTTGCTTTAGATAAAATGATGAACTGGACAGTGCAATACCGTCAAGTTCCCGAGCATTTGCCTAAGAAGGATTGGATTCATACACAAGATGCCAAAGTCCAAATCCAGATGAAGATGTAATCCAAGGACAAGCTATCCAAAGATTTGGACAAAGTAATGTCTTCATACGACCACCTGATTAGCGGCATAGACTCAATGCACACTCTTCACCACATTCCTTCGCTAGGGGCATTGGAAGAAAGTAAGACCTGGGAACAAGTAGATCAAGAAATCTAGTCATTCCTGCAACCTATCAAGCAAGCTGCTGCCTCCCCGGAAGTCGCAGCATCACAAGAAAATCTGGGTCAGTTGCTTGTCACGCCAGTACGGATTTACACCAAGCTCGCCTCCCTTTAAAACCAGATCTCCCAAAAGAAAGAAACTCTAATCCCGAATGCTCTGGAGTGTATGCATCAGTTGAAAGAGGAGGTCCCTATAGTCTCTCCCATAGCAGCAGAATACCAGACCTGGCGAGACTTCCTCAAAGGAAAGCAGATTGATGCTCTTGATCTCTCTATTGCACGCCCACCTCCATGACTCAGTATCACTAGGTCGCAGGTCGCACGGTTCAATAGGTCGCAGGTCGCACTCCTCCCTAGGTCGCAGGTCGCACTGCCAAACAGGTCGCAAGTCGCACTCACTGGCCAGGTCGCAGGTCGCATTTTTCTCCCAGGTCGCAGAGCAATTCAACCGGCAGGCAGGCGAAGAGTCAGGGAGCCCAAAGGGCATTTTGATCTATAAAAACCCCTCCGGGGAAAATGTAAGGGGCTTTTTCTTTTGGAAACTCAAGAGCTACATGGCATTGTATTGAAAGATTATACTCTTGTGCATATGAATACAGATACTTGTTAAAACACCCTATGGTTATGATGTGTTTTGCTGTGCGAAAACTATGTGTATTTCCTTATACAGTTTCAAACATCTTTTGATTAATGAAGCTACACTCTTCATGTCATCATTTATGCGTCATGGCTATCTATGTTGTATCAATGATGTTCAATTTATCATCTGCTCTCTTAATGAATGTTAATGAACTATTCTATTAGCATTTCATTTTATCTTTCAGAAAGTAAAGGGATATCTCACCATAAAGAACTATTTCTTTTGTGGTCAGACTACCTCATAATTATTACCCCAAAGATGTGTTGCTAACGACACCTCCTTAGGTGTACATGCTTTATTTATGATCTTGCTACGCATAGTGTTTTATTCGTGTTTAATGCATCAATCATATATTCTGTATCATGTGAATAAGTGTGTGTCCGCAGGTTCAATTAGGTTCTTTTCAGACCAAAGGGGAAGGTGACTTAAGCGGTAGCCGGACCCACACCCCGGACGGGATCCCTATTCCAAATGGTTCAAAGTCTAATTGGGACTTTCTACCAGGGAGATCCCCTACTGTTGGCCGGACAGATTTTCCCGTCAACAGAATAGGCGCTAGAAGGAGGGCCTGATGGCAGCCTCCCAAAATACAACCAAATTTCCATCACAAACTCCCCACGGGGAGGTAAAAAATGATGAACCTATCCCTCCTCCTATGGAAGATACTCCAGGGGGGGAGAATCAATATTTTTAAATTACCAGAGCGCAGTTGAGAGCCTTGCGCCCAGCTGCCCGCAATCTCATCAGAGATTTACGATTTACCCCAATCATGGAATTCCTAGCCCACACTAGGACCCCTGCTGAGAACATCACTCGTAATGGTGCCCTAGTGAGTACCATACCCCAGCTCGTGAATCTCATGCTGGAAGACCTCGGCACTGCTGTTGAGGAAAACGACCCGATTCTCCAAGAGGGCGAGGAATTTGGCTACACCGAACCTTTCCCCGACTCCCAGCCTAACCAGACCTGGAAAACCAACAACCAGGCACACCCCCCACCTGGGGAGGGTGAAGAAGACAGAGGCCGAGGAAATGAAGGCGGGGGAAATAGAGCTCGCAGAAATGAAGGTGAAGGAAATAGAGGCTGTGGGGCTGGAGGTAGAGGAGATAGAGGCCGAGGCCAAGGAAACCATGCCAAAAACCGTCACCCAAACCCAAATAGGCCTCCTGTCCACAACTGGGGATATCTTAGATACTTTCCTTACTGCGAGAGACATCAAGACGAACACTCTCGCCATGAGTCAGAAGCATCGGTCTCAGGTTCGGGAGGTGAATCTGAGCCTGAGTTTAGGCACCACCAGCAGGCTAGGAGGGTGCAACCACTAGCCTGGATGGCTCAGTCCCCATTAAATCTTTTGGGCCCACTCCACGATCTGCCTAGGCATCCAGAGAAACACCTCCCCAAGTTTGATCCTGAGAAAGGCACCTTAGCTGAAGATCATATAAGCAGCTTCTATTTGTCTCTGCAAATCATGAGAGTTCAGTATGATGACGTCGCATGTCGACTGTTTCCCCACACTCTTGAAAACAAAGTGGCCACATGGTACCGCTCTCTCCCCAGTGCCTCTATTACTTCATGGGACCAATTCCGTCGCGTGTTCCTGCAGAAGTTCTCAGAAGATAAAACTCCTTCCATGCTCCTCACGGAATTGAGCACCATCAAGTGTCATAAAAAAGAGAAGGTTAAGGACTTCAACCAGCGCTTCGCTACCATACTGCAGAAATTTCCCCCAAACCTGGCGTTGGATGACTCAATCACCATTGACTACTATACCAAGGCTCTCCCTAGGGACATCGTCGTTTTCGTCAAACGTGAAGCCCGTGCTACCCTTACGGCTAATTATGCGGCTGCTCTCGCTGTGGAGAAAGACATGCTTTCGATAGGAGCCATCGATCACGAAGGGAGAGATGATCACAAGCCAATCACTAAAAATGGTTAGTCCTCCACTCCTAAGACCACGGATAGGGATAAAGATGTGTTTGATTTCGAAAGCATGGAAAAAACCCTCAAGCTCTTAACGAATGAAGTCTCTGACCTAAGGAGAAAGGGCATAGAACCCACGACTAGCACTAAACCACCCAAACCCTTTTTCAGAAAGAGCAATCCCAACACCAACAGACCTCCGTCTAACCCGAATACTGCTCTCAATGTGGAAGAAATAGGGAAAGATAACTTCTGTTCTTTCCACCAAGCTGCCCACTCTGAAAAAATGTGCCCTCAATGGATTGGCAGCATGACAGCAGTAGTTAATCAACTTTTAGATGACCAAACCCTGGGGGATGTGATGGAGGATGATGTTTCCGATCACGATGAAGATCCGCCCCCGAACGAAGAACCAGGTCCTCTGTCCTAGCTTTTGACATAATCCGAGGGGGGGACAACCTTACCTCCATTGATATCAACATGGCAGACAATCCCAAAGGCCAGCCCCGTACGGAATTATAGTCTAAGGAGCAAAGGTCCTGTTCCCGAGCAATCTTATGAAGACAAGAAAAGGGCTTTCCTAAGAAAAATTCTGCCCCCAGGGAACGGAAAACAATCTACCCCGGAGAAGCCCGCAAATAACATTACCCGAGCAAGTCAAAAGGGGAAGCTCCCGGCAGAATCCCCAAAAACCACTACCGAGCCTAGCCCTCAACCGGATTCTAGCTATAACATTGTTGAGGATATGAAAAAAACAAGAGAAAATATCTCTCTCTACGAGCTTGCCCGCATTACGAACCAAAGAGAACTCATTCTAAAAGCTTTCGCCAATACTTCAGCTATGAAGACTGTGAGCAACACGTCTGCGCAAGCCGGTCCAGATGTCTAGTCTATAGTAAACGCCATCAATACGAACTCAAGAGGATCCACTCCTCCTTTCCTTTTTTCCTTCGAGATTTTTAACTTCAACGTTCACAACTGTCTAGTTGACTCCAGTGCCTCTATAAACGTCATGCCTCTATCTGTCTGTAAGAAGCTGAACATTCGCCCGAAGAAAACTGATGCAAAGATCATACAACTCGACAAATCGTAGGTGCCAGCCATAGGAGAGTTGAATAATGTCATCATCCACCTGTCTTCAGACTCTAGGGTCCATCAATGCATTGATATTGTGGTTGTTGACATCCCTGAAGCATACGGTCTATTGCTTAGCAGAGACTGGTCCAGCAAGTTGCAAGGCTATTTCGCCACCGACTGGTCCCACTTGTGGCTTCCTTACAAGGGGCGGAATAACCAAATCAGGTTCGAAAGTGAACCATATATGAAATACACCGTGACTGATTTGGATGCCGCTAATGAACCCATCAGCTTTGCCCAGGAGGAGCTTGGCATGTGTTTTCTGGAAGCCATATTCAGATGTTACCAACCCCCTCAGTCTTCAGTAGGCCCCGAGGTCCAATTTGAACTAGCACTTGTCGCAGAGGATCAAGCCACCCCTGTCCCACACCAAGCCGAAATCCCTCCGCGGCCTACTACCCCGAAGGAGCCGGAAAATGACATGTGGACCTTGTACTATGACGGTTCCAAGACCCATGACGGAGCTGGTGCGGGCTGCATCTTGCTTGACCCTCAGAAGAAAAAATTCTTAATCTCATGTCGGCTAGAGTTCCAGTGCACCAACAACACTGCTGAATATGAGGCTTTAATCCTCAGACTTAAGAAGGCGCTGGATTTGAAGGTAAAATTCCTACAAGTCATTGGAGACTCTGAGATCATCACTCGGCATGTACGCAACACTATTCACTGTTTGTCTCCACATTTAAAGACGTATCAAAAAGAGGTATGGCGATTGATTTCTACTTTTGATGCATTTGGAATTAAATCTGTTCTTAGAATGCACAATGTAGTAGCTGATACTCTGGCTAATGCTGCTGCTAGATTTACCCCTTTGAGGGACAATTTTTCTATTGAAGTTATATATAGACCCTCTGTGCCAGATAACATTACTAATCTACGGGTTTTTAACGATGATCAATAGATCTTGGACTTTATGCTCAATGCTGAAGTATTCAAGGACGCGGCGATAGACGAGGCGGAGCATGATCATGCTTTGCAGAAAAAGCATGATGAACGCAAAGAGAACCCCATGCCCAAGGGGGGGTGTCATTAGAAAAGCTCTTTGATTTGCAAAGCCGATTCCGCGGCCCCCCAAACACCAAAGTGCAAAGTTCCATATTGGCACATCGGCAAGTGAACTTGGGATCAAATGAGAACCCAAAGTTTGTTAACCTCGGCAAAGACTGTAGTGATGAGGAGACACGGGCCTTCACCCAATTATTCCGGAAGTTTCGAGACGTATTTTCTTGGACGTATGACGATTTACGTACGTACGATACTCGGATCATTCAGCACGTGATACCCGTGAAGGAAGGCGTTAAGCCCTTCCAACAGAAACTCAGAAAAGTGCATCCAGCTTTGGAGCCAATGATTCTAAAAGAACTTAAGAAGCTCTTGGATGCATGCATTATTTTCAAAGTTCGTCACTCCACGTGGGTGTCAAATTTGGTACCAGTACGAAAGAAGTCTGGCGAGATCTGCTTGTGCGTAGATTTCCGTAATCTGAATCGGGCCTCAAACAAAGACAACTACCTGGTGCCACCCATGGAACAGATATTGCAAGCTGTGTCTGGATCTGAAATGTTCTCCCTATTGGATGGCTTCTCTGGTTATAACCAGGTGCTGGTAGCTGAACCGGACAGATTGAAAACCACCTTCCGTACCAAATGGGGAACCTTTGCTTTCAGGCGCATGCCCTTTGGATTGATCAATGCGGGGGAAACTTTCCAACGAGCCATGGATATAGCTTTTCGTGCTTTGATAGGGCAGATCGTGGTGGTCTATTTGGACGACGTCACTGTGTTTTCAAAACGCAGGGGCTATCATTTACGCCACCTCAAGCAAATCTTCGAGAGATGGAGAAGGTACGGGATTTCGCTCAACCCTAAAAAGAGTGTTTTCGCTGTGGCAGAAGGGAACCTGCTAGGCCACATTATAACCAAGCAAGGCATTGTAGTTGATCCAGAACGGGCGAAAGCCATTGCTCAGATTCCTCCCCCGAGCAGCAAGAAAGAAATGCAATATTTCCTGGGGAAAATCAATTTTGTCCGTAAATTCATCTC
The DNA here is from genome assembly GCA_034641835.2 of Pinus albicaulis. Taxonomy (NCBI): domain Eukaryota; kingdom Viridiplantae; phylum Streptophyta; class Pinopsida; order Pinales; family Pinaceae; genus Pinus; species Pinus albicaulis. The sequence continues at coordinate 1,434,653,179 of CM076584.1, forward strand.
AGATTTCGCCCAGATAGTCAGGCCGCTGCAGGGAATGATAAAAAAGAATGCTATGTTCCAATGGAATCTTCTGGAAAGGGAGGCCTTCGACCAAATCAAACAGGCTATAGCTGAAGCTCCTTCCCTCCAAAGTCCAGATTTTGGCAAAGGTTTTATCCTGTATACTTTTGCTTCAGACTCCTCACTTGCGGCTGTCCTTACACAGAAATATGGCAACAATGATGAACGGCCCATTTCCTTCATGAGCACCGGTTTACAAGGAGCTGAGTTGAACTACCCAAAAATCGAAAAGCAAGCCTATGCGGTCTACAAAGCGGTCAAGCATTTTAGGCCCTACATATTGAAAAATCATGTCATGGTTTTTGTTCCACACCTAGCTGTCCGCTCACTGTTTGTGCAGCAAGAGCTAGGCCAGAGGCGAGGCAACTGGGTGGCATGCTTGCAAGAATACGATTTAGAGTTTAAACTGGCACACACCGTTAAAGGACAGGGCTTATGCCAAATGGCCGCGGAAGCTGCAAGTTCCAATGGAATTGAAGAAGAATGTTGGGAACAAGAAATCGACATGTACCAGAGCGACCATGTGCCTCAACAAAGTAGCCTTTCTTGGTATTCCGAAATTTTAGGATATTTAGCCCAAGGCACCCTGGACCCTGCTCTAACTGCCCGGCAGAAACGCGCGATAAGACTCAAAGCTGCATCTCACCAACTGATCCGAGGGAAGTTGTTCAAGAAACATTACGATGGGGTCCTGTTACGCTGCTTGGAACATGACGAAGCGCAGAAAATCTTGACCGAGCTGCATGACGGACCAGCCGGAGGTCATTTTTCCGGAGATACTACCGCCCATAAGATAATGCGCGCAGGATACTATTGGCCTACTCTTTTCAGAGATGCACATGCATATGTCCGGAAATGCATCCAGTGCCAGAAGTTCGCAAACCGAGAAGCACGGCCAGTCGCCCCCTTACTCTCAGTAGCAGTGGAGGAGCCTTTCCAACAGTGGGGTTTGGATGTAATTGGCGAAATCACACCTCACTCTTCCAAACAACACCGGTATATCCTTACAGCTACTGATTATTTCACCAGGTGGGTCGAAGCAACACCTTTACGCCAAATCAATGATCAGGAGGTAATATAATTCCTCACGCATTCCATCATCACCAGGTTTGGCGTTCCAACTTCCTTGGTTTTCGATAATGCAACTTACTTTTCATCTTTTAAATTATATGATTTTGCGCTAGAAAATGGTATTGTTCTGAAACATTTTGCAAATTACTATCCCCAGGGAAATGGATTAGCTGAGTCAACTAATAAGAATCTTATCCGTATCATTAAGAAGACCCTGCTGTCCCACCAGCGCAACTGGCACAATGCCCTTCACAATGCACTTTGGGCTGACCATATCACTCCCAAGTCCTCCCTAGGCACCTCTCCATATTTTCTCATGTATGGAAAAGAAGTTGTTCTTCCTCCCCATCTATCTCTCCCTGCCCTGCAACTGTCCCAAGAATGTCATGGTACCCCATGCCCTACCTTGCAGACTCGAATCGACACCTTGCTGAAGTTGGAGGAAGAAAGGCAAAAAACCCGGGAAAAGTTCGCCATCCACCAGAGCCGAATCAAGAGATGGTTTGATAGAAAATCCGCAGGGAATAAAAATTTTGAGGTAGGAGACCTAGTCCTAAAGTGGGACAAATCTCATGAGGAAAAGGGGAAGCATTCCAAGTTCCAAGCACTATGGACAGGCCCTTTCCAAATTAAGGAGAAGTTAGGATCCCACACATTTAGATTGCAAACCCTTGAGGGACGAGTCGAGGTCCTCCTGGTAAACGGGCATGACCTCAAACACTATTTCACTTAGCAGCCCTTAGAGGGCTATCTTATCCTTGTACCATAGTTTCTTTTCTCGCCTTTGTTTAAAAAAAAAAAAATAAATAAATAAAATTTAAAGGAAGGATCTGTTAGAGCCACGCAATTGGCACACTGCAACAGGTTCTATGCTGATGGAAAGCATTTTCCGATAGACTCGAAGGTGGCAAAAGCTTTCTTGTTCTCTGCACCTGAAGGCAGCATATGACCTAGCTCAAGTCATTAAGCGGGAAGCCTACCTCGCCAGTCTGAGAGGGTGTCTGCAAAAGAAAATATGATGTAGTGGTAACCAGATCAGAAGGGAAAAGAGGTACTCTATGCTACAACAGGGTATCTGGGAAAAACCAAAGTCCTCATACCAGACCAGAAACAACCTTTCTGCAAGAAAAATAAGTCGGGATCCCTCATCCGCCCAGGCTAAATTTCCATCTCAAATAAGTGCCACGAGCACATCTAAATAAGTGCCTCAGGCACATTCAAAATAAGTGCAATAGCACACTAATAAAGGGTAAAGGATTGAGAAAGGCTTCCTGCGCAGAGAGGTGATGTAACGACTCCGCCGGGGTACTGACCAGGCTCGCTGGCAGCGGAGCAACGTTCACGATTCCTAGGCAGTGACTCCGCCGGGACCGAGAGTTTCGCTGGCAGCGGAGCAACACGATGAGGAAAAAATAATAATACCGGACCCTGTAGCCGCCTGGAGTTCTCCAACCCTTCCAGTCCAGAGACCTGAAGAAATGAATTTTGGTTAAACAGCACCCGAACAGGCCAGCAGATTGAGCAACCCAGCAAGGTGCCAAAAGGCTAGGCAATGTCGACCGTAAGGTAAAAGAAAACAGCCAGCAGATGACCCCTCCCTCCCCTCGCCAAGACTAACCATCGGCATAGACTCTGAGTTCGTCCAGTGAATCGCCATTTGTTGTAGCCCCTACAAAACCCTCCAAAAAACCCCACTTCAAATTTTTTGGAGCCCCTTGAACTTAGAGAAAAACCAAGTAAAGAATCCATAAGGCCAAGTCACAAAGTCGCAAAACTCCTTTTTAGAAAATTGCGACCCTGCGACCTTGCGACCCCGCGACCTAAGGGTCGCAAGGTCGCAAGGTCGCTAAGTTGCAAAGCTTAACTTTTAATGAAAACTGTGACCCCGCGACCTAAGGGTCGCAAGGTCGCGAAGTCGCAAAGCTCAACTTTTAATGAAAACCGCGACCCCGCGACCCCTAGGTCGCAAGGTCACAGGGTCGCGGAGCCTCTAAACCACTCAAATTATGACCTTGCGACCTCATTAAGTGCCCGCACATGCGACCCCTCTATATAAGCTAGGTCTCTAGGTTGCATTTTTCACATTCGGCGAATAGAAAGAAACGGCTCTGACAGGTCGATTGGCGCGATTTTCCCGGGTAAGTTGCCGTTTCCTTCCTGATTTTTCCTTTGTGGGAATTTCTTGCCAAACCCATGTCTTCTTAGACCTTTAAATTGCCCTCTACATGAGCTATTATGTTCTTTTCAGGTTTAGGGTGGTTTTTTTAATCTTGCTTTCACCACAACTGCCCAAGCTCACCACATTTCTTGTCCAGCTTCTCATGGCCTTGTTCCCTGCTCCCAAAGCCATCCCTCAACTCTGCCTGGACCCTTTTAGCTTTATATGTTTCCAGTTAGAGGGAGAAAACCTTCACGCCACGCGCGCCCAAAACCCCCCGGCAAGCCCGAGCGCGACCTGCGACCCAGCGACCTAGTCGCGAGGTCGCATTCCTTTCGGTTTTCGTGATTTGCGACCCCGCGACCCAGCGACCTAGTCGCAAGGTCGCAAGGTCGCATCTCTTCATTTTTCTGATATTTGCGACCCCGCGACCCCGCGACCTAGTCCCAAGGTCACAAAGTCGCATGTCCTGATTTTTTCTTAGATTCGCGACTCAGCGACCCAACGACCTAGTCGCAAGGTCGCAAGGTCGCATTTTCATCTTTTTGCGTGATCCGCGACCCCACGACCCTGCAAACCAATTATTTAAAATTTTGTTTGTGCCCCAGCTTTGACAAACTGTAATTGGTTTTTATCATCATTTCGTTCTTATCGTGGGATTCCTTCATGAATTTGACAGGTGAAATTGAAGGCGACGCGAAGTGTATACCTGTTCTCTCGGATTCTAGCGACATGGCACCCCCAGTGTCCCGGAAGAAGGACAAGCAAGTGGTGGAAGAAGATATAGACACAGACATGCAAATGTCCCCACCGCCGATATACAGAGATACCCTTTTCACCTTTGCAAAAGGGGATAGCATGCGATGGTACCAAGTATATCATGAGTTCGCCATACCGGAAGTGGAATTTCCAGAAGATCTCCCGGACCGGGAAATATACATAAAAGTTAAAAGGTCCAAACTGCATCTCGCAGGGGCACATCCGGCCATATTCCCGTGTCCCGAAATGATAGACTGGATCATACAGAAAACAGATCCCAAAAGATTCGTGATCCGAGACAGCGAAGGCAAGGCTTTCTCAACGCTCGTAGGCTTGGACGCCCATGTGTATTACTCGTTGCCTCAACCGGAAGAAAACTTTACCCCAGGATGGGCCCTTGCCAATGCAGTCCCTGTAGTTGATACTATCAGGCAATGGTGGGCAGAACCCGACAAATTCAAAGTCAAGAAGGACCAAGAATATCCGGTGGCCGGCCTGAGAAAAGTATATAAATTAGTACCCGCCATGCTCTGCAGATTGTACGGGTGCCCGGACGCCACTACCTTCAACGGCACATGGGCTACTATCATGGAACATGTAACGGTGCATGGCACTCGTTTCAACTGGGATAATATATTGATGACCTCAATACAGACAAACTTGTCTTCGACATTGGCACCAGAGGAAGGAATGCCTTCCGAGTTCTATATGGCCTCTTATCTGTTGGATGCCGTCTGTGCGCGGTTGCATTTTGAGGGATGGGCACATAACTGGGATTCCACGCAGACTCGTGCAATTCATCTGCAAACCAAGGTGTTCTGGGAATCCAGGTACAAACAGGACATAGAGCCAATTTCTCAGATATTCATCCCCGCTCTTTTCCGGAACTTATTTGGCCAGGACGCCCCTTGCATGTCTTGGCGAGTTAGGGAGACTCTAGGTCAAGTGGCGCATTGGTTTCCGTTCACTGAATATACTATCATCCGAGTCTTCGGCACGTTCAAACCACCACATGCTTTGCCTCGCTTTGTTACAGACAAGGTGCTCATGCAAGAGGTATGCTTCCAAATGACCTCGGGTTTCTTCAGTGTCCTGTCCAAATGGAAGAAGAAGTCTTGGCCCGCTCTACCCCTTACTATCGGCGCCTATACGGTTAAAGACTTCAAAGAGGTAGGGGCTAAAGGAGAAGAGATTAAAAGTTATCACCTAAGGACTTTGGAGTACCGAACGTATGACCCAGTAAGGATAGTTCCCGAACACTGCAAGAAGGCCAAATTCAAATGGAACTACCAACATGTAGAACGCCCGGAAGAAGATGAGAGAAGAACTGGTACAATGCCGATAGACAACTAGCTCCGGGGGCTGACTCTGGCCAGGAGGATCAGGATGACCAAATCTTAGAGGGTAGGAGCCGTAAGTTAGGAGGCTCTTCTTCCTCTCTAGCTAAAAAGCCCCGGACCAACACAGGGCCTGACACCTCTTCCCAACAGAGAGAAGCAGAGGCCAAAGCCCAGCAGGAGAAAGAAAAGAAGATAAAGGAGGACGAGGAGAAACGCAAGAAGATTTCAAAGGAAGATAAGAAGAAGAAGCAGGCCGAGGAGGCCAGAAAGGAAAAGCAGGAAAAGGAAGCGCAGGCTGCAGCAGAACGAGCACTCAAGGAAGAACTTGACAAAGCTGGAGCTGAATGCCAAAAGAAAGCAGACCAAGCTGCCGCAGCCGAACGAAAGAGGAAAGTCGAAATAGAAGCAGCGGCAGAAACAGAACTCAGGAGGAGGGAAGAGCATGACAAGGCAGAAACCGAGCGCCAACAAAGGGAAGAAGAAGAAAGGAAGAAGAGAGAAGAGGAGGAAAAGAAGAAGAAAGATGAAGAGGATGACTTAATAGAAGATATCGACATATCTCCCCTAGAGGTTCCTCTAGGCGGTACAGGAAACATTCTCTCCGATGTTGATTCCCCCCAGGGGCAGGAAGAGGAGGTCTTCGACTTAACCAAGCTCACATTCGACCAATTCTCTTTCAAAATTCGGCAAGAGAAGAGAAGGGCCATGGCACAAAGTCCTTCCGTCGCATCCACTGTCACAACTGAAAAAGACATAGTCCTTGATACCATGACTAACCCCGTGATGATAGCATCGGTAGGCACTACTTTTTCCGCGGCCACGGAAGAGAATGTCACCAGAATGAGTAGAGAAATCATTTCTCTACAAAACAGACTAAGACCAGCGGAGCAGCGGGAGAAGAAGGCAGAACATGAGAGGTCGGTGTTGGAAAAAGAGATACAACAACTCCAAAACAAGGCTCCCCCAGTCAATGAAGTTCCACTCTCCATTATGAAAGAATGCGATGTATTAGAGATGACCATGAGGCAGGTGTATGGAGAAATGCTCACCATAAAGCAAATAGTCGCCCCATTGGTAAGAGCATGAGCAGAAACTAAGCAGAAGCATGAGCAGCTCAAGGAAGGCTCGGTTGCTTTAGATAAAATGATGAACTGGACAGTGCAATACCGTCAAGTTCCTGAGCATTTGCCTAAGAAGGATTGGATTCATACACAATATTCCAAAGTCCAAATCTGGATGAAGATGCAATCCAAGGACAAGCTATCCAAAGATTTGGACAAAGTAATTTCTTCATACGACCACCTGATCAGCGACATAGACTCAATGCACACTCTTCACCACATTCCTTCGCTAGGGGCATTGGACGAAAGTAAGACCTAGGAAAAAGTAGATGAAGAAATCCAGTCATTCCTGCAACCTATCAAGCAAGCTGCTGCCGCCCCGGAAGTCGCAACATCACAAGAAAATCTAGGTCAGTTGTTTGTCACGCCAGTACGGATTTACACCAAGCTCGCCTCCCTTTCAAACCAGATCTCCCAAAAGAAAGAAACTCTAATCCCGAATGCTCTGGAGTGTATGCATCGGTTGAAAGAGGCGGTCCCTCTAGTCTCTCCCATAGCAGCAGAATACCAGACCTGGCGAGACTTCCTCAAAGGAAAGTAGATTGATGCTCCTGATCTCTCTATTGCACGCCCACCTCCATGACTCAGTATCACTAGGTCGCAGGTCGCACTCCTCCCTAGGTCGCAGGTCGCACTGCCAAACAGGTCGCAAGTCGCACTCACTGGCTAGGTCGCAGGTCACATTTTTCTCCCAGGTCACAGGGCAACTCAACTGGCAGGCAGGTGAAGAGTCAGGGAGCCCAAAGGGAATTTTGATCTATAAAAACCCCTCCAGGGAAAATGTAAGGGGCTTTTTCTTTTGGAAACTCAAGAGCTACATGGAATTGTATTGAAAGATTATACTCTTTCGCATATGAATACAGATACTTGTTAAAACACCCTATGGTTATGATGTGTTTTGCTATGCGAACACTATGTGTATTTCCTTATACAGTTTCAAACATCTTTTGATTAATGAAGCTGCACTCTTCATGTCATCATTTATGCGTCATGGCTATCTGTGTTGTATCAATGATGTTCAATTTATCATCTGCTCTCTTAATGAATGTTAATGAACTATTCTATTAGCATTTCATTTTATCTTTCAGAAAGTAAAGGGATATCTCACCATAAAGAACTATTTCTTTTGTGGTCAGACTACCTCATAAGTATTACCCCAAAGATGTGTTGCTAACGACACCTCCTTAGGTGTACATGCTTTATTTATGATCTTGCTACGCATAGTGTTTTATTCATGTTTAATGCATCAATCATGTATTCTGTATAATGTGAATAAGTGTGTGTCTGAAGGTTCAATCAGGTTCTTTTGAGACCAAAGGGGAAGGTGAATTAAGCGGTAGCCGGACCCACACCCCGGACGGGATCCCTATTCCAAACGGTTCAAAGTCTAATTGGGACTTTCTACCAGGGAGATCCCCTACTGTTGGCCGGACAAATTTTCCCGTCAACAGATACATAGATTTAATCTAAAAATACATATGACGAGGGAATCTCGTTTTAAAATTTTACATATCAAATGTAATTACCACAGAGTTTTTTGGGTCAAATGCTCTGATCGCAGTGAGAAAAGCACTCCTCTTTGTAGGACATGATTGGAGTACCTCTAATGCCGACATAGAAAAGGGGCTCGGAGCTAAATCTTCAACAATGGAATAGTTATAAGTAGCCTTAGCATTGGGATAATAAGTCGACTGTTTTGAGGAGCCTTTCGGAATTTGAGGTATAGGCTCAACAACGGACCTCTCTATATGAATAGGTTCTGGAATATCAAAAGAATTTTTAGCCTTATAAGGTTCTTTCTCTCCATAATCATGAGCTCTAGTTGAAATATCAACATGAGACTTAACCATATATACATTCGATGTAGATTCCCCATCCTAGTTTCCCCATGTAGGGGTTCCGTACTAGCACTTGCGCCAACAAGTAATTGCTGCCCTTGGGGAAAAGGGTTGGTAAGCACAACCTGGGAACTAGAAGAACCCTGTTGAGTTAAAAAGCACTGAGCATCCTGAATCTTGGGGAAAATATGGGTAAGATGATCCCCTTTTCATAACTTGCACAGATAGAAGAACCCGATTGATTTAACAAGCACTGAGCATCCTAAATCTTGGGGGAAATATGGGTAAGATGATCCCCATTTCATAACTTGCATGGAAATGAACCTTCTTTTAGATTCCTTCTTTCCCTCACCAATGTCATCATTGGGTTTACTCACATTTCCCTTCCCTCCCTTATATTTTTTCTTCCCACAATCTTTCTTCTTCCCATCAGATTGTTGATTTCCATTGGGATTTAAGGGTTGAACAACATTAACTGCTAAAGGTTCAAAAGGAGAAGAGACTGACGACATAGATTGTGTTGCAGAATAAAATTGTAATGAAAACTGTTGTAATTGATTTAACACATTATTTTTATTACTATCAATCCGTTACACCATTTTTTTGGTCATCTAACCCATTATGATTAGATGAACCCAAGTACACCATGTAAGACCATTTTTACCCTAAGTAAAATTGCTTTCACCATGTAAAATAACATTTGTCTATATTTCCTGGTCATATTTAACCCAAAACAAGGAAATTAATTAAATAAATCATTATTTATTTAATTATTTCCTAGGAATAAGTTATTCAAAATATTATTTAAATAATATTCCTAGTTAAATTTGACTAAATCATTTTTAAATAATTAAATAAATCATTATTTATTTAATTATATTCCCACCATCTCCCTAAAATAATAAATAAATCATTTATTTATTTATTGTTTATAAATAAAGGAATTGACTCAAGTCAAAAGACCTTTTCCCTCCAACAAATATAATAAAATATTCCTAAAGGGTGATTCTAGAATTTGATTAATAATATTTTATTCATGCACCGAGTTCTAGAACACCCCAATATTTTGTTATAAATAGAAGGGTTTTCCCCATTCATTGGTCACCTCCATTGCTTTAGATCACACTGGATCTACTCTTGGTCACCATTTTCCATTTTTTCCTTGTGAGCTCCCATTGAGTTCTATGTTTGTCTGGGTTTTCTACCACAATAAGAGAGAGAAATTTTATATTTGAAAAGCTGAGGACTTTCAAGAACCCATCCCATTGAGGAGAACCAGAAAACACCTTTCTTGTTTTCCTCTCAGGTGCCCCATTCTTTAATATAATATAAAACATTCTTTCAAACACATTGTTCTTGTCTTGTCTATTGGATGCATGGAGCCATATTGTATTTTATCTGCTTAATGTCTTTTATGCTTAGATCTGGATTTGTGCAGCATTATTTGGATCATCTAATTGCAAATTTAGAGATGTTTGGCAGCCATAATTGATGTTAGGGCTATTTGTTATGCGTAGCTAAAGTGATCTTTTACGACGAAAGATTCATACTAACAATTGGCGACTCCACACGGGTTTTCTTTTGTGACCGCTGTCATTTCATATATTCCTGCATATCCAGCTGTTTCAGACCCTAGGGTTTCTCTTCCATTTTCTATTTTTCCTATTTTTATGGTGCTTTCCACCTCTAAAACCCTCAAACAGTCAAATTTTTAACTTCCGTGTGTTTCTGGCCTTATTGCGCAGGTGACAGACATTAGCCACAGCTGAGATGACAAATTTTTTTAAAATCTGCCGCCGAGAGAGCCGGATCTGCAGGTCGCACTTATTGGCCCAAAAAGTGTGACCTGGCCTTGAGGTCACACTTTTCTGCCCCAAATCTGCGACCTGGACTACAAACAGGTCAGAACCTGCGACTTGCACTTTTTTCTGCAATTTTCCAGCACTTTTTCTGGGTTTGTCTGAAGCTTCTGTCAGGGTTTTCCAGCCTCTGTCTTCACCCATTTAGACCCGTTTCTGATCTGTTTCACTCAACTAAGTGGGAATCTTGCCCCTTAGGGCTCTAGTACCCTCCATTTTTTGTGGGAGAGTTTTTTCTGTTTCAAAAGTCTGAATTTCCAGGGTTTCAGCCCTTTTTCTTCCAGATCTGATACCTCATTTTCAGATCCCTTTAGATCAGCTCTTCTCCCTTTAAAATCACCTCATATAGTTTTGTTTGGGTTCATTTCTAGGGCCACTTCCTTGTACCTTCTATTTTTAGCTGATCTCCTCCTTTTTAGCAGCAACCTTGCCTCTGCCTCTTTGTTGTTCTCTGCACCTCTTTTTAGCATATCTCTCCTTTAGATCCCTGTCCCTCTCGACATTAGATCTATTGGCCTCTTTTTAGCGTGCTTTGCTTAGTTTTTTCCCTCTTATAGACTAGTTTTGAGAGACCCGCCTTCTTGGGTTAGATTGATGCATTGGTAGCTGTTAATTTTCTGTTCTTTTAATATTATTTTCTGTAGATTTGTTTTCAGTTATGCGCACCCTTTTTCTTTTACTCTCAAAACGTCTGGGTTTAAAAAAATAAAATTTAACGCACGCCACACACTGACCCTAAGTGAAGAAGAGCCTGGTTAACATCGCCTGGAAAAGCCTTTAAAATCAATTGACACTGCACCTCTCTGCCCTTGTTTCGACATTGATCTCACTTGATTTTACCCCTCCCTGCCCCTGTCGGTTTTCTTCTTCCCGTCATCATTGCGCCTCCAAGGCGTTTGTCCCGGAGACTTCTTGGCCTTCATCCTCAGTTTCCGGTTGGTCGAATTCCTCCTTCCCATCGTCATCGAGTAAGTCTTCCCCCGAGTCCGCACTCCGACTCTTCCTCTGATTGTTCGGGTTCTCCCCCTACTCCTAGTTCCCCACCTGTTACCTTCACCATGTCTAGTTCAAGACCTAGACCTAACCCCAATTCTACTGCTGGGTCCGTTTCCAGTGGAACCCCTACAGGACCTACCTCAACTACCCCATTACTTCCTTATATGGTCGGCCTCAGTCTCCCCGACTTCAATCAGCTGATCAGTGATCCCATTCGCCACGATGTCAGTTGGCCTACTATGCCAACCAAGCTCCCCTCCGACATTCCCAAGTTTGAAGGCCTTGCTAGTGAAGATCCCTCCAACCATATCCGATCTTTCCACATGTGGTGTTCCTCCAATTCCATCACCGATGACTCCATCCGTCTTCGATTGTTCCAACGCACGCTTACCGACGAAGCTTCTAAATGGTATGTTGATCAAGCCACCTCTTCCCATACCACCTTTGCGACCATTGCCCAAGCCTTTTTATCGTATTTCCAGCTCCCTCTCCGATACAACACTGGTACTGAACTCTTAACTTCTTTTCATCAATCCTCTTCAACCCACCTTTCCGCTCATGTCCATGAATGGCGACAAAGACGGAGCTTGTGTCGCGCTCCCCCCTTTGAAGATCGGGTTTACATGGACTGGTTCCTTCGCTCTCTCTTACCTCCCATTGGAAAAGATGTCGCATCCCATTTTCCCCAAACCGAATAAGTTGCCCTCCAAATAGCCTTGAAATATGACCTTATCTATGCCCAATCTGGTTATGTTTATACCGTCCTTCCTGACCTCCCCAAGCCCAGTGGTCCTAATGCCTCGGGGGCATCTCACTCTACCGACGGTATCGTTGGAGCCCTGTCACATACCTCTGCTCACCCTCCTGTGGGCTATGGTTTCCCTCCAGGAGGGGCCAGCCCCTCCGGCGCGTTCCCCCCTCTAGGTAGCATGTATCTAGGATACGGCATGCCTCCTCCTTTTGCCCACCCTCCTGCTTACCACAATGTTTCCCATCCTACCCCGTATCCGTACCTACAACCTGGTGTCCCAGCTCCTCCAGTATTTGGACCTCCCACTCCCTTGCCTTCTCCACCCCCACAACCACATTTACTACCCCCTCCCGGGCAAGTATTTGCGCAGCAGGGGGCAAATAATCCTCTTCCTTCTCAAAGAAAGAGGAAAGGCAATCAATCTGCTTTTGGTAATCGTGGATCCAATCCTTCCAGTATTGACCCTACAACTTCCAACCAGCCATAGGGCTCCCAGCCCAAGCCAGACAGGCCGCTTCGCACCAATAATCCCTGTTCGTGTTGCGGTGTTTATGGTCATTACAATCACGATTGTCCCTTATTACCACAAATGCGGTAGATGTGGGAGTCTCAGGCCATCGTACGGGGACAACACTCCTCCCCTACTGTCCCTCCAAATCCAGTTACTTCCCACCCTACTGTGTTTACTGATCCTTTCGCTCAACAAGGATTCGTGGCCACTCAACCACCTCATGCCCCAGTAACCACTCAACCTTCCCCTTCTGGTTCCTCCGATTACCATATTCTCATGATGGCCTCTGACCAACCGCTCACCGTCGACCTTAACCTTCAAACTCGGTCCCGTCAGTATTCTGCACCTCCCGTTCCATCTGTCTCTGAGTCCCCATCTTCAGGTCCTATAGAGCCTCTGTCGACACCCAATGGTCCCTTGCCAATCCCTCCACCCAAAACTGAGGTTCATACCAAGACTCCTAAGGGCCCATTACGCCGAAATGCTGCCTCTGGTCGGGCTGCCCATTCGTACTGTATAGTAGATGATCTGGCACAATCTCCTGCTGCCATTTCAACACTGGAACTCCTCCAGTCATGTCCTTTTCAAAAGAAGGCTCTACTATCTGTTGTGGGTGCCATAGATCCTGCTGATGACCAATTGATTGTTTTCAACGCCCGTGAGTCCAACCATCCCCCTCTTCCTCCTTCGTTTGCTTTCCAAATCCCAGTCAACATCCGAAATGCCAATATCGCTCGGTGCATTATTGACGAGGGGGCATCTACATGTGTGATGTCTGCTTCGGTTTGGAAACAAATCAGATCCCTTGAGCTGGCCCCTTCCACAATCACCCTTCGTGCGTGGGATGGCCATGCCTCCCACCCCATTGGCCTATTTCATAATTGTCCTATCACCCTTGCCGGCAAGACTGTTTGTGTCGATGTTGAAGTTATCGAAGTCCCTCTTGACTACAACATTCTTTTGGGGTGTAGTTACACCTATGCCATGTATACTATCCCATCCGCAGTCCACCGCAAGATGTTTTTCCCTCATAATGGCACGATTGTCACGATTGATCAGTTGACTTACCATGAACCAAAATCTCAGACCTCCCCTGCGTCCACCATCTCTACTGTCACCAATAAGCCAACTGTTGATTCTTTGACCAGTGTTTCCCCTAGCATCTATAAAGACTCCTCCTTGCTTGGAACCTTTTTAGACCCTCCTCCCGTACCCAATCCTAGCATGGCGAATGTTTGCATGATGCAATAGTCTTGGGCTGACCCTGCACATCCCACTTTGGCTAGTAAGCAAACACACCCTCACCCAACCCCACCAGCTCCTAGCCCTTCGCCCCCGCTAGCCCACCTTCTTCCTTCGGAATCTCCTTCCCCGAAAATTCCTCCTGGCCATTTCCCTGCTGGTCAAATTCCTTTCCTTGCTCCCCCTCCTGGCGCTCATTCCGTCCCTATCTTGGCTACCCTATCCCTCCCCAACTTGACCTTGGGTATACCCGTCTGATACCTAGACCCCCCAACCCCTACCCTGCCTGGCCAACCCAAACCTTATCTTACTTTGACCCCAGTTCAACTAATACCCATGGCTTCTCCCGCTGCACTTGTACCTCAGTCCCCTCATCCGGAACCACCCCCTGTGGCGACCATGTCAGGTGCCACTAGAAAAGCTCGCAGGGGGGCATCCAAGGACAAAGCCGCCCCGACAACTTCTGCCCCGACAACTTCTGCCCCTCCTCGACCTCCAAATCATCCCATCCATTGTGACTTGTGCGATGTTGTCGGACATGCTACCCATACTTGCCCTGAATTACCACATCTCAAAACCATGGTCAATGAAACGTTTCCAGAATCTGCTATTCCCGACGTCTATGTCACCATACCCGATTCTCTTCCTAAACTTAAACACTTGCGCACCAATAACCCTTGTTCTTTGTGCGATTTCCATGGACATTATACCCATCTTTGCCCTCGCCTTGACGAGTATCGTGCTTCTTTAGCCGCATACCGCCAATTCGCAGCCGCGCTTGCCCATCATCCTTCTTCCTTAACACCTGACCCCATGTCTCCCCCGATTACCATTCCTCATCTTGATACTGAAATGACCGAACCTTCAGCCACTATTTTCTACCTTTCCTCATCTCCACCTTTCCCGGCAACCGACCCCTTAGTGCCTTCCCCCGACGGTTTGCTTACCCACTCATCTGTTCGCTCCATTGTCACCCCTCATGCCGACACACATGTGAGCCTTCCCCCTCAAAATCAGGTGTCTCATATTTATACCTCCTGAGATCATCCTATTCCACCCACTCTTCCCATCTTTCAGACCGATGAAGACATCATGGAAGCCATGACCGCACCTAATTTTCCATGGGACGATATGCACCATCGTGCATCCTTCCTACCGCACCAATCCCATGACCAATATGCCCTCGAATCTAAAGACTTCATTCCCGATCAAGTTGATTGGTTCAAAAACCCCATCCCTGCACCCGATGCTTTCAAAGAAGGCAATATGGTTAATATCTCTCCTACCATCAAAATAAACATTTCTGTTAAACCAGGTATTGAAGAACATATCACCATGGGTGCCCAATGCACTCCGGAAGAAATTGAAGCCTACACCAAACTCTTCAAATAATTCCGTGATATTTTCGCCTGGTCCTACTAAAAAATGCCTGGACTCGATCCTGCCATTGTCGAACATCACATCGACACATGGCCTGATGCCATTCCAGTTCGTCAAAAGTTGAGACCCATTCATTCTTCTAGACAAGAAGCCATCAAAGCTGAAATTGATAAGCTTCGGCAGGCTGGTTTCATTTACCCCATCGAATATACCACTTGGGTGTCTAACCCAGTTCCTGTCCTCAAAAAACAAGGCACCATTCATCTTTGCACCGACTTTCGCGTTATGAACAAAGCTTGTCCCAAAGACAACTTCCCCACACCATTTATTGACCAAATCACCGATGAGTGTGCGGGGCACGAGATTCTATCCTTTATGGACGGCTTCTCCGGATACAACCAAATTGTTATCCATCGTGCTGATCAACTTAAAACCACATTCATTAGTCCGTGGGGCACTTTCGCATACCGAGTCATGCCATTTGGCCTTAAAAATGCCGGCGCCACCTTTCAACGAGCCATGTTTTATTGTTTCCATGACTTAGCTCATATTATCCTTGCCTATTTAGATGACCTTACTGCGCGTTCTAAACATCGGGCACAACACCTTCATGACCTGCGTACCATTTTTCTCCGATGTCGCAAGTATAACATTCACCTTAATCCATTGAAATGTGTCTTCTGTGTTCCCGCTGGTCGTCTCCTCGGCTTCATCGTGTCTAAAGATGGGATAACTCTTGACCCTTTGAAGGTTCAAGCCATTCTTGAACTTCCTCTGCCTCGTACCCTACGCCAGCTACAAAGTCTCCAAGGCAAAGCTAATTTTCTTTGCCGATTCATTCATGACTACGCCACTACCGCACATGGCTTCCTTAGAATTCTTCGCTCTCACACCCCATTTTTTTGGGATACATAAGCTCAAGAGTATTTTGATGCCCTCAAGCATGCTCTCACATCTGCTCCCTTGATCCGTCCCCCTGACTTTGACTGAGATTTCATCCTATACATCTCTGCTTCCACCTATTCGGTTGCTGGTGTCCTTATCCAAGAAGATGATAACGGTATCGAACATGTGATCTATTATGTCAGTAAGAACCTTGCTGGTCCACCTGTGTCCTACTCACATGAAGCAAAATTAGCACTAGCTATCGTGTTTTCGGTCCAAAAAATGCGTCATTATATCCTCATGCGTTCCACCAAGGTTGTGACTGATTCCAACCCCATGGCTTTCCTATTGAGTCGCCGCATCCTCAGTGGGAAGTATGCTCGTCAGGTCGTTATCCTCCAAGAATTCGACCTTGAATTTGTCACCCTGAAAAGTAAGAAAGGTTTATTCCTCGCTAAACTAATTTCTAATTTTCCTACAAGGACACAAGATACTTCCATTAATGATGCTCTTCCCGATGAACATTTGTTTTCCATCACCACTGACGACCCTTGGTACGGTGACATCCTTACTTACTTGCGAACCCAAAAGTTCACCCTTCATTGTGATCGTGATGCTCGACGATGTATCTGACACCAAGCCTCTCGCTACCTTCTAATCGGCGATGAAATTTATCGTCGTGGAGTAGACACTGTCCTTCGTCTTTGCCTCACACACGCTGAAGCCGAACAAGTCCTCAATGCCTGTCATAGCGGCGCTTGTGGTGGCCACCTCTCCGGTCTTGCCACCACCCAAAAAATCATGCGTGCTGGATATTTTTGGCCTTCTCTCTTCAGTGATTGCATTGAAGCAGTCAAACACTGTTCCAATTGCCAACACTTCACCCCCAAGGTGTGAGCTCCTCCCGCTCCTCTCCATCCTATCGTCACAGCTGGTCCTTTTTGTAAATGGGCCATCGACTTTATGGAATGTCGACCTCCCTCTGCTGGTAACCACAAATATATCATAGTGGCGGCTGACTATTTCACTAAATGGGACGAAGAAATGCCATCATTTAGAAAATACGGCAGCCAATGCAGCCCTCTTTTTCTTTAACCATGTCATTGCTCGATTCGGAGTTCCAAAACAGTTAGTCTCGGACCATGGCTGACATTTCGAAGATCAGATTTGGCATGAGCTATCCTCCCTATTGGGTTTTGAGCACCAATATTCATCTTCCTATTACCCCCAAGGTAATGGCCAAGTTGAAGCGGTCAAAAAAATTCTTAAGACCATGCTTCAACGAATGGTGAATAAGCACAAAACAAATTGGCATCTCATGCTCTTCCCTGCTTTGTGGGCTTATCGTACTTGTGTTAAAACTTCCACCGGTTTCACTCCTTTCCACCTTGTCTTTGGTGAGGAGGCAGTCTTACCAATCGAGTGTGAAATCCCTTCCCTTCACTTGGCCGTCGAACTTCTCCCTGATACCCAACCTCTAGAACAACGACTTATCATGCTCGAGCGTGCCTCTGAAGACCGCCGCAATGCATTACAAACTCTTGAAGCGACCAAAAAGCGCACCAAAGCTCAGTATGACCAAAAAGTCCACCCTCGTACCTTCCATTAAGGTGACCCTGTTCTAGTATATGACCAGGCCCACGATACCCTCGGTCATGGGAAGTTCGACTCATTATGGCTAGGTCCTTACATTATCAGTAAAGAGCTTGGTAAGGCGGCATATCTTTTAGAGGACTTCGAAGGCCACATCCTTCCTAATCCTCGCAATGCACTCTATCTTAAGAAATATCACCCTTAGCATTTTCCATTTGAAATGCGTGTTTTATTTTCTTCTAGATAGCCAGCATCTGTTTGTTTTGAATTTCGCTACTTCACCAGGACACCTGTTTTCCACAAAGCCTTACTTCCCCTCCCCTCAAAATCAGATTTTCTCACTTACAACACATGTCATTGGAGGCACCATCTTGCCTCTATACTCATTCTTGCTCGTGTCAATTTTCGTCATGAGATACCATTTTGTACTCATGTTTTTTATGATCCCCTTTGGATCATCCCCCATTTCATTATCATCATTAATGACCATCTGTTCGTCACTCTACTATTTTTCCTCGTGCCTTAGTTGGGGTTCCTTTATTGCCTCACCTATGACGGACCTACTTCTGTCAACATCAGCTCATTTACTCCATAAGCCAAGACTAGGGGGCAGTGTACCTTGGTTCGAGCTCTTCTCAGCATGATCGTGATCTATACACTTGATGGTCCAGTGATGCAGCAAAAACTACTGGTGATTCCCGGGCGTGTGTGAGATGTCTCAACCCTCATGAGGGGGTGGCCCTGCAGGTAGCCCCCCACATGCCTGGATGACTTCTTCATTTCCGCCCTTGATGCAACTCCTCTCATTTGATGATATCGGCCTCACTCGCTTGCAGCGCCTCTTCGATTTGCATGTATCAGTAAGATTTTGCGAGCCATTCCCCGTGTGTAGGGGGCATTCGGGTATATTTGTATCTCATGTACTAAAATCTTCTTGTATAAGTCCTGAAGGTTGTTCCAGGCATTGCATGTATGTGGGATTCATCATTTTATTTATCTGGCTCATGTTTAGGCCAGCACATGCTTCATTATTGCGTTCCATGGTTTTCCGGGCGCCTTATTCTTTGTACTATTGTCTCGGCGGGCATAGGTATGCCTCCCTCGCCGCCTTTAACACTGGTACCACTTCATCACCTAGAGACTTGTTGCACCTGTAAGTCTCGTCTCCTCTAGGTTTAGTCCTTTAGCACATTAGACTACCTTACATTTCTCTCTCTCCCTTCCCTCTTGATGCCTAGGGATTGAGTTCTTACAACGTACTTCGGTCATACGATTTTCTCCTAACACTCGTACGTTGGGGGGCAATCTGTTACACCATTTTTTTGGTCATTTAACCCATTATGATTAGATGAACCCAAGTACACCATGTAAGACCAATTTTACCCTAAGTAAAATTAACTTTCTTTTATATATAAATATGTGTTTGTCTATATTTTAATTGTATTTAACCCAAAACAAGGAAATAAATTAAATAAATCCTTATTTATTTGATTATTTCCTAGGAATAAGTTATTTAAATCCGTATTTAAATAATATTCCTAGTTAAATTTGACTAAATCATTTATAAATAATTAAATAATCATTATTTATTTAATTATATTTCCACCATTTCCTTAAAATAATAAATAAATCATTTATTTATTTATTATTTATAAATAAAGGAATTGACCCAAGTCAAAAATCCTTTTCCCTCCAACAAATATAATAAAATATTCCTAAAGGGTGGTTCTAGAATTTGATTAATAATGTTTTATTCATGCACCAAGTTCTAGATCACCCTAATATTTTGTTATAAATAGAAGGGTTTTCCCCATTCATTAGTCACCTCCATTGCATTAGATCACTCTGGATCTATACTAGGTCACATTCTCCATTTTTTCCTTGTGAGCTCCCATTGAGTTCTATGTTTGTTTGGGTTTTCTACAACAACAAGAGAGAGGAATTTTAGATCTGAAACGCTGAGGACTTTCAAGAACCCATCCCATTGAGGAGAACCGGAAAACACCTTTCTTGTTTTCCTCTTAGGTGCCCCATTCTTTAATATAATACAAATCATTCTTTTAAACACTTTGTTCTTGTCTTGTCTATTGGATACATGGAGCCATATTATATTTTATCTGCAGCTATTTTATGCTTAGATACGGATTTGTTGTCTGAGCATTATTTGGATGTCTAATTGTAGATTTAGAGATTTTTTGGCATTGCGTGATCTTCATTTCTTTTTTTATCATGTTAAGTGATCTTTAAACGAAAAGTTGTATAACAGGATACGATCCTACAAATCATTGACATGAGGTAGGATTTCATTTTGGCAAAATGAATTTTAGTCAAGTGATAGAGTAGGAATGTATATATGATTTCGACTAGGAATAAATAAAGCTGATGGCTCTATGAATAACTTTTTCTTGGTGAACACCAAAAATGGCAAAAGTGGCATATCCTAGATATCTCCCCAAGCTGTAATAATTTCAGCTTTCTTGTTTTCCTCTAGAATTTTAAAACTATTTGTGTAATATAAAGCATTCTTTCAAGCATATTCTTTCAAACACATTGTTCTTGTCTTGTCTATTGGATGCATGGAGCCATATTGTATTTTATCTGCTTAATGTATTTTATGCTTAGATATGGATTTGTGCAGCATTATTTGGATCATCTAATTGTAGATTTAGAGATGTTTGGCAGCCATAATCGATGTTAGGGCTATTTTTTATGCATAGCTAAAGTGATCTTTTACGACGAAAGATTCATACTAACACGATCGATCCTACAAATCCGTCGACATGGGGGCCCAGTTTCATTTTGGCAAGATCGATTTTCGATCTAAGAGCATTAGGTAGAATCTTATATAGGATTTCTGACTAGGAATAAATAAGCTCTAATTGTTGGGCTCTATAGATAACTTTTTCTTCAGTGAACACCCAAGAAAGTGGCATATCCTAGATATCTCCGACTGTAATGATTTCAAAAACAATTCTATAAGGAAATCATAAGGGATATATGCCTTGATCAATCTCTTCCTTTAGTGCCACTCTTGAATGTGGTCATAAATATGAGTAGCCTTGGCCTGCTTAAAGTTGGACAGAAGCTCAGTTCCAGCATCATAACGGATAGGAAAATGAAAATGGTTGAGAAAAATTATAGCTAACTCACTAAACGCAGAGAAATTCCCCCCTCTTAACTCGATATACCATTTTTCCCCATTTTAAGTTAAGGTGCATTGGAAAAGTCTCAACCTAATTGAATCATCAATCAAGGAGTTTGATGAGAACCATAAGTGGAAAGTGGTTATATGGTCTATCGGATCCTCACCAGAATTCCCCTCAAATTATAGTATATCAGATGGAAGTTTAGTAGGGACCGAAGGCCAAGCTGGGTTGTAATGGATCAAATCATTAGTCAATTTTGAAATATCTAGAAAATTGAGAGTTTTCGAGAATGGTAAGTACAGAGGAATAGGAGAATTCCATGCTCCAAAAGTATCCTGGATTTTTAGAGGCACCATGATGCCACAGATTACTTGTAGAAGCACTTGAACCATAAGTAAAACCTTGTAGTCCAAGAGTGTATTGAGGGTATCCACCCCCTACTGCAGGATTAATAGTCATAGGAAAACTTCCTCCCAACAAAACATTATATGAAGGGGAGAGCCCCTGGTAAGGATTCCAAACACTATCCAAAGGAGGAAAAACTTGTGAAGTGCTGGAAGTAGGTAAGGGAATACTCCCCTTTTGACCAAATAAATGGGAGATATTCCTAGACCCAAAAAAACTGAAAGGAGGATATGCCAAGCCCTGGTTCCCTTGAAAAGGATTAATGTTTTGAGAATGACCAGAGAAGGGAATTAATCCTAAATTAAATGATGGATTGGAAGGAGGAATATGTCCACGTCCAAAAGAGAAACCTTGTAAATATGTTGAACCACTAGCCATTGAAGTCATAGATATGGAAGCAACATAATGTAAGGTTGATGAGACTGAGGGAATCCCACTAGATGGAATTCTGAAAGGATAAGCACCAGTGAAAGGAGCAGAATGTTGGGTTCCCCCACTCGAACCAGAAATGGAGGTATAGAAAACAACTATTGTACTAGGTTAAATAGTAGAGATAGAAATAGTACCTCCTCCTACAACTGAAGGAGGAGTATGTACACCAGTCGTATCGGTATACATACTTGTGCCACTAACATTGGCCATTGAGAAAAAATAAGAAGAGTGAATAGGGCTAGTTGGCCTATGAGTCAAAGTACCCACATATGATACAATGTAAGGAAGATGAGAAGGAATAGGCTCCATAGGAGTCGTAGGAGACTCATAAACATCTTCTATTTGCAATTTTTCTTCCGATTGGAAGACTACCCTAGCAAGAACTGGAACATTTATGCCTGGATTATGGACTAGAATAGATTCACCCTGTGAAATAAGCCCTAGAAGAAGGATCTATATCCATTGCATTGGAAGAAACCGGTTCAAATAAACCAACATAATTACTCCTATGCCTTCTAGGTGAAGGTTCGATACTCGTTAGTAAAATCCAACGAAGCCTTCTAGACCGACGAAATGGTCGATCATCCACCTTTAAATTAATAGAAATTAAAGACTCAAATCACCTATGGAAAACTAGGAGCACAAAGAACTCACTAAAAATATCCTAAAGATACAACCCACAAAAAAAATTCAAGGTATTTATGTTCCAGGTGATTAGGACCGGACACCAAACTACAAGAAAGCGAAGATAAGGACCTCCCAAATGTAGTTTGGGATGATGAGGGCCCAAGTATACCAATGAAGGTATCATAAAAATTTACGCTGACCTCCAGACAATATCCTTTGCCAATGCAAGTACACAAGCTTCGCAAGGGAACCCTACAAAAGTATTATGAAAGTGATACAACTTCTACCTCAGGTACCACCGGCATTCCCCCCCGTAGTGAATTGTGTGGTCCCTAGGAGAGGAAGCTAAGGTCACCAGCTCATGGTCAGAATCTGGGTGGAAAACTCATGGGAGCGTGATCTAACAATTAGAAGAGGGGTCATCTATATTTCCTTATCTTTACACATCCTCGTTCTTGAATCCCTTGTTAGATGAGCTTTCGTGGATAGCATAAAGATACTAGATTTCCACTCTTTAATAAATTTATATACTTTCAATCCAAGTGGCCTTGGAGAGTTTACTCTCCACACACCTATTTGAAGGTCCTAAATGCCCTAGACTAGTTGATGTTGCTATGAAAAAAATAAAAATTCTAGTTCATTTTAATTTTAAGCACTCATTGTAGTTGGTTCTTATATATGTCAAAGGAAGAAAAAGTGCAAATGATGATGTTTTGACATAAAATAAATCAATATAAAACCTAGGCTACATGAGAATGCAACATTACTTTTTCTTCAATGAAAGAGATTTCTACAAGGGTTCTACGAGAAAGCTAAAAAAATTAAAAATATTTTTATTTTTATTTTAAGTAATCACACATTCAACACCTAACAAAAAAGACTAAATTATGCCTAAAAATTCATCTACCCTAATGCACACTAGCATTCAAATGTAATATTAAAAGAAAATCTCAAATACAAACAAATGTGATCTCAAAAGCAAAATCCAATTTAACAAGAAAAAAGCAAATCTCAAAGGAAAAACACTCCGCCAAGAAAAAAAATTCTTAGCCTTAAAACGATAATTCACACATTTTCCAAAAACTTAAAAGACTAAAAAGCCAAAAGCAAAAGAAAAGAAATCCATTGAAAATTATTTTTTTCTTATTTTTTTCAAGATTTAAACACAAAGTTCAGAAAGGGAAAACAAGCATCTATCTCAAGACCAATAGCATGACTCAAGACTAAAATCCCACGAGTCACCAATGATTGCAAATATTAAAAGACTAGTGTAAATAAGAGACTAAAACACCTTGATTGATTTGGCCAGAAAGACACAGAGGGTTTTGGAAACCAGAAAGATTCCAGAGAACTGAAATACCTCATTCATCCAAGAATTAAAAAAACCTTTCACAAGCAAGCAAGGAAAATAAAAAATAAGCAAACTTCAAGGTTGCACAAGAAGAAATTCAAAGACTAGTTTATAAAAAAGTTTAAAAATAACCAAACCTGTTGCAGAAGCACAAAACAACTAGACACTTCTTAAAGAAGATCTAGAACCCAACTTCAAATATAAAAGGCTTCAAAAAATACAAACCCTATGTTGACATACGCTCTTCTCAAAGAATATGAAAGACACTCACAACAACAAACAGTAAGATATTTCAAGGCTTTATTCATATCAAGAAATCATAAACAACATGGTAAATGATTAGAATCTAGATTGGGGACAAAAATTTGTTAAAAATTAAAATTTCTTAGAATCTCTCCAAACTAGAACAACCGGATAGGTCTCGTTGCCAGGAATCTAGCGCACTTCATTTCACTCAAAACGAAGTATGTATGAGGAAGATAGAGCCCATTGTTCGTTTTCCTAAACAACTAAAGATTTTGCAGAAAATGACAGAAAGGTGACATGGAAGCCTAGTCAGCAAAAAGGAATATTATGGGAATGTTCCTTCATTTTTCCCAATGAAACTATGCTAAGTGTCGAATTGTGGTTGGTTGTGACTTGTTGCAATTTAATTGGTTGGTTTGTGGAGATCCAATTGGGAGCTAACACGTGGCTATCCCAGAGGCAGCCACGTGCCTCCCAAAGGCCGAAATTTGTTTAAGTCCAAGGTTAAATTTGTATATATGTCATGGAAATTTTTTTATGTTGTGGCTAGGCGGAGGTCAGGGTCGAGCCCGCGACCTCCCCCACACTACACATCCATCTTACTAACATACCCACACTATGGTTCTTAATAGTCATGGGTCAGGCATTGTATTTAAATTTATGTTATGTTTTGGGTGGATGGAAATGGGGGCTAGCCCCCCCATACCATACGACCATTTCAATGTCCAAATTCGGAGCGCTCCAAACCATATGGGCAGATTAAAACTTTAAAACGAGATTAATTATCCCATAACCCAAGGTTAATGTGCGCTAATCTGATTGCTAATTCAAATTTTTGTTAATTGTGCTTAGAGCGCTAAACCTCCATTAATTGTGCTTAACATTTAATTAAACCACTTTTATCTTGGCGGAAAAAGGCAAAGCCCATAATTTCAACGCAACTTCCACATTTGGCAGTGGTAACTAGAGTTTCTCCAGATTTAGTGGAGGTTTCCTAGGCAAAAATTGAATGAGGCATAACTGGAGCATTTTTCGACCAATTTTGGATTAGAAAGAGTCATTCCTAGATGATTTGGATTCTATGAGCATGATGGAGTAGGTTGTAGAGGCGTTGGAGCACTTATGTAAGTGATTTTTCCACTATGAATATTAAAGAAGCCTAGGGCCACCAGGAGAGGGGGTCATGCCTAGTTCATTTGAAGACCATTTGCAAAGCTTGAAGAGTCTATTTTGAGGTTTTTGGATCTTCTGAATCCAATGGAGTAGGTTGCAAAGCCATTGGAGCACTATAGGTGCATGTAATAAGAGAATTGACCATTAATCCAAAGAGGGCCTAGCTAGTTGAAGCAGGTCCATGGAGATGTAGCCTAGGAGGGGTGAACTCCGTTATCAACTACTGTGTAATGTGTTTGATGTGTGTTATTTCTCTGCAATTTACTTGCTGTACATGTGTTTTTAACAACAAGTTTAACTCATGAATTTCTCATAAAAAGACACTTAAACTTGACACATAAACCCTCACATAACTTGCTAATTTGAGGTGATCCTAAACACATTTATTTTATACTAATGAGGGAGCAAGCACAACAAAACTAGTTTTCCCATATTCATATCAAGTTGGTATCAAAGCACAATTTATCTCATTTTAACCCTGAGATTTTCCAAGGTTAGCTAGAGAATTAGCTATTGGTTTTGTAATTGTGAAAAGAGAATTTAAATATGTGCAAGTTTATGTGTGTGAAGAGAAGGTCAAGGTTGAGGACTCAGCTCTCAAATCACAACAAACAAGATTTTTATGCATTACAAGTGTGATGGAAGCTTCAACAAGCATGGTTTCTAATCAATCTTCATTAGAAAAAATATTTTATAAAGAAATGTTGCAGAAGCTCTACATCATGAATGATATGGTGCAAGAGATGTATGAAGATAATAGGGAGAGAATTATACTTTAAGATCAGTTGATTTCCATGAAGGAGGTGAAGAAAGAGCTTCTTGAAAATATGCATGATATGGAGACTCAACTTCGCATTGCAAATGAAAACCTAGCAAGGTTGCATGAGATGGAGATTCAACTCCATGATGCCAAGGAAACTCTAGCCAAGTATGTGCATGAAAAAGAGGTATGCAATTCAAGTTTATCTTCAATTTCCTCTCAAGATGATTTTTTTGGTGGTTTTTAAAGACAGACTAGAGGAATAGGGTCCAAATTATTGATGAAAATTGGATATGAAGGTAAAGGGTTAGGCAAACATGCACAAGGCATATTTGAGCCAATTGTTGTTGAGGAAAGGCCTCGGTTTTTGGGTCTTGGTTATGGAAAACATGACGGATAATGCTCCAAAGCCAAGGAGGCACATGAAGGTATTCCAAGAAGGACTTTCGTTACATGCTAATTACCTCAAGCTTGTGAAGATTGTGTTCATGAGGAAAGCAAAAGTTTTACACCCACTTTTCAAGAAAATGCTCATAAGCATGCAACTAATGGAAATGGCAAACGAGAGGATGTTGAAAACTCTAAAGTCATTGAAGCCATTGTTGGTATTCCGAAGAGAGACACTACCTCATCAAATTCACCTCCTCAAGAAGGCGACAAAGGTGAATGTGAAAGGTATAAATCTTCCTTTAAACAAGTTGCTTTTGATTATGATAAACATGGTAAATATTCACATAGTATTTGGAGAAAAATTACATGTTCCTTTTGTGGTTTGAATAGATATAATGTTTCGAGATGTTGGAAGAAGTTTTCCATGCACATGAAACTTTAAAAACAAAGGAGACATAAATCCAAAGGTCTAATGGATAGGGAAAACCATGTTGAAAAGAAGATGCAATTATTTTGCACTCATTTCCATAAGTAGGGGCATCTTGTAGACAAGTGTTGGAATTTGTATCTAACAAGTCATCCACGACATTTGAAAAAGGTGGAGAGAGAGATTGAAAAGAATGGAAAAGAGGATTCCATAATTGATTTGGGTCAGGATGATTCACATGATGAAGTGCAGCTGAAAGAAGTGCCATTGAAATGGTTAGATTTCTTAACTAATTAAGGCCTTGCATTTCTTTTGATGTTTGATGCAAATCTTTCCTTATTGATGCATTTATTTGCCTATAGAATGAATTTATTTTCTCTTGAAAGTATGCTGCATATTTCATGAAGCAAGATGTAACTTGGAAAAGTAGAGTCATGTTGACTCACTTAGATGCAACAAAGATGGCAATTTGTACAATAGCTTTTGTTTGACTTGAGAGTCAGTTGTTTGAAGCTGTATGTTTTGTCGACTTGTGTTTGGTCGATGAGTTTGTACACCAAAATTTACAAGTTCATGGCGATGTTCATAGGATTTGCATTTTTTTCTTTGAAGGAGCAAAAGAAAGAGGTTGTCAAGTTATGTTTCTTGCATGATGTGTTTTTCAGATTAATGGTTGTGCTTGTGATAAGATGTTGCGGGATTTTGGAAGGTGCAATCTTAAGCAAGAGGCTCATGATTAGCCTTCATTCTCAAATCATGGCATGAGAAGAATTTCAATACTAGAGGATGATGGAATCAAGAAGTGAAAAGAGGGACAAGATGCCAAAATTTTGCAGCCAAAACAAAAACCATTGTAGACAATTTGATGTGTTGAAACGAAGAAGTGAAAGAGATGGTGAATGCATTCTTCTAGATGTGGAATTTGAAACCGTGGAGGTAAAATAATGGTAATTTTTTTTCTTGTGATTACTGATATTGTAACTCATTGCTGTAGTTCACTCAGATGGGCTTAACTTGGAAAACTGGTTTCCAAGGAGAAGCTTGCATCGAATGCATGTGTGTGCAAAGGAGGAAAAATATTCTCAGTGGGAAGGCCATCAGTCAGTTTTCCAAGAACTGAGGGATTGATTTGGTAGAATAAGGTGTTTAATCAGTCAGCTAGCAGCTAGCAAGTGTTGGATTGGGTTAGCAACAAAAGGAGGACATTGGTTGAAGTGCCAAGCCATTTGAAAGGCAAGATATGTCAGTGAACCCAATTAGTTGTCATGGAGATTTTTCCAAGTAGAATCAAGTTGATAGAACCTGGGACAGAGAAGAGTATTCAACTCTCATCAGATAACCAAATTTTGTGGGTCCAAAAGTCTGCCAGTGGGAAGGAGTGATCGGAATCTGGATTGGGGAAAAAATTTGCTAAAAATTCAAAGTGCTCAGAATCGCTCCAAACCAGAATGACCAGATAGGTCTCGTCGCCAGGAATTCGACGCAATTCATTTCACTCAAAATAGAGTCCTTATAAGGAAGATAGAGCTTGCTATTTTTTTTCCTAAACATCTAAAAAAATTTCAGAAAAGGGAAAAAAGGGGACATGGCATCCTAGTTAGCAAAAAGGAATATTCCTTCATTTCGCCTAATGACACTATGCCAAGTGTCAAATTGTGGTTCATTGTGACTTGTTGCAATTTAATTGGTTGGTTTGTGGAGAGCCAGTTGGGAGATGGCACGTGGCTAGGTTGGAGGCTGCTACGTGCCTCCCAAAGGCTGAAATTTATTTAAGTCCAAGGTCAAATTTGTATATATGTCATGGAAATTTTTTTATGTTGTGGCTGGGCGGAGGTTGGGGTAAACCCCATGACCTCCCCCACACTACACATTCATCTTACCAACATACCCACACCATGGTTCTTAATAGTCATCGGTCGGACTTTGTATTTAAAGTTATGTTATGTTTTGGGCGGGCAGAAATGAGGGCCAGCCCCCCATACCACACGACCATTGCAATGTTCAAAGGCGGAGCCCTCCAAACCATATGCATGGATTAAAACTTAAAAATGGGATTAATTATCCCATAACCCAAGGTTAATATGTGCTAATCCAATTGCTAATTTGAATTTTTGTTAATCATGCTTAGAGCGCTAAACCTCCATTAATTGTGCTTAACATTTAATTAAACTGCTTTTATTTTGGCGAAAAAACTGGCGGAGCCCCTAATTTCGGCACCACTTCCAGATTTGGCAGTGCTAACTGGAGTTTCTCGATACTTAGTGGAGTTTTCCTAGGCCAGAATTGAATGAGGCATAACTGGAGCATTTTTCGACAATTTTGGCTCAGAAATAGTCATTCCTAGATTATTGGGATGCTATGAGCATGATGGTGCAGGTTGCAGAGGTGTTGGAGCACTTACGTAAGTGAATTTTTCCACTTTGAAGATTAAATTAGCCTAGGGCCACTAGGAGAGGGGGTCATTCCTAGTTCATTTGAAGACCATTTGCAGAGCTTGAAGAGTCTATTTTGAGGTTTTTGGGTCTTTTGAATCCAATGGAGTATGTTTCAAAACCACTGGAGCACTATAGGTGCATGTAATCATAGAATTGACTATTAATCCAAAGAGGGCCTAGCTAGTTGAAGCAGGTCCATGGAGATGTAGCCCAGGAGGGGTGAACTCCGTTATCATCTACTGTGTAATGTGTTTGTTGTGTGTTATTTCTCTACAATATACTTGATGTACATGTGTTTTTAACAACTAATTTAACTCATGAATTTCTCTTAAAATGACACTTAAACCCTCACATAACTGGCTAATTTAAGATGATCCTAAACACATTGATTTTAAACTGATGAGGGAGCTAGCACAACAAAACTAGTTTTCCCATATTCAGATCAGTAAAACCCTCAACAAAATCCATAAATCAAAAAATTTGATTTTTTAGATCTGTACACGATTGTATAACTACAAAACTATGTTTATACCTGAATGTGTCTAAATAAACACATGTATACACAAGTTTATTTGGAAGAAACTGCGCATTTACGCGTTTCATGTCTACAATAAAAACCACGTATAATTGGGAAACTAAGGAAAAAATAAAAAAGATAGCTTAGATCCAATAGATTAGGCTGAATGAATGGATTTCTTAAGAGTCAAGAAGGCTGGAAATATCAAGAAATAACAAACCAATGTCCAGATCAAAGAACAACAACCCTTCTAGGAAATACTTGATGGTATTCCCCATCGGAGTCGCCAATTCTGTTGGCAGGAAAAGTTCGCTAAGGCAAGAGTTGAAAACCTAAACATAGCATAGCAAGATAATAAAAAAGAAGCATGCAAAAAAGCATGCCAAAGATACAAATTATCAAAGCTGGATTTGGAGACATACCTGGAGGTCATACATTTGATGATGTTCCGGTAGGGTCCAAACCCTCTGCTTCCTCCAAAATGAACAAACATGCAAGTCAATTAACAAAAACATATAAATAATAGATAATTCAATTTTCTACATAAAAGATATGTTATATCATCATATATAAGAATATAAAATATTATTCATGAGATAATAACATATCAGGAACAAGACATGAGCTTCTTTATTGATTAACAACAATAGGTACAAGAAAGGTACAACCTGATCCAGGAAAAAGGCACCAATGAAGCCTTCCTCTGGATCAGTCCAACCTGATCCATGAACAAAATGTCTTGAACAAGCAAAACTATATGCTATATAAGGATGATGAGCATTGCTGCAAAGGAAACTAGGGTTTCCTAGAGATTGGGAGAGCAGGAGGCACGAGAAAATCAGACTTGATCTGGGGAGAAAAATGGGTATAATGTCGATATCCTTTATCTTCTGGTCATTAGGCCTAACCAAGGGGTGTATATATGCCACTTGAAATTGGTTAGTTCAGTTAGGCCATGAGCTCCTATAGGTGGGCTCTCGGTAAAACCCATAAACCCAGCCTAGAAAATACCATTTTATTTTATTTTTTTATATTTTTAAAGGTATACATGGGTGCAGTGTTATAGGACCCGTGTATGTACACGATTTATTTTTGGCAGAGTTGCGTGTTGAATTTGAAATATATATTTTTAATATAGATCAATTTTTCATGGGAAAAGGGATTCATAGGGCCATAAAAGAGCATCATATATACATGAGTGTTGAATGATGCTATAACACATTCTGAAGGCATTTCATTTGTTTAAAAAAAAATTACAATCATTTTAATTTTTCGACATTTTCTTCCCTTCCAAATGAATTATTTGGCCTTTTGATATGTTGTATTTGTAGGTATTTAGAGTAACTATAATATTTTAGGTCTGGACAATTTACTGTTGAAAAAAAAAGTACAATGTGTACAAATACTATATCTTAACTACTAATATCTATTTTTCAATTATTAGAGCTTATATTAATTCTTGTTTCTTCATCAAATAATTACACTTCAAAAATTTAACTAATAGCAATGGCAATAAAATAGAGATCACAATGCACAACAGAAATTTTACTAATAGTAATGGAGATAAAATGGAGATCACAATGCACAATAACAAGAGACACCAGTATATAGGTTAGAGAGCATGGAAAAACCCCAAAAGGGGGAAATGCCAATCAAGATTTTCCTTAGAGAGATACTTCAACAAGACATCAAGACATAGATAATATGGACCACAAGATGACTTCCACAAGTGTTAAGTATCCAATGCATATGTCAACAAGTAGTCCAACAAGATGAATACCATACCACAAATATAGAGCTTGAATCTCTTCCCTTTTGAGGCTTGAAATTCAAATCAAATACATATCTATGGAAGAAAAAAACATGAACCAAATTACAATCCTAGAGTAGCTCAGATCTCAGACTAAAGACAGATCTGAGTTATATCTCAATAAGCAGTTCATATATTAGATCACGAGAATAAGAAGAAGATATTTGACCAGTAGAATTTAGATCACAAGAATAATGAGAAAATCTTGAACCACCCGACTTTAGATCACAAGAATAATGAGCATATATCAGACCAATGAAAAGAGTAACAGATCTTAGGGTTGATCCACATGAGAAACGAATCAATAAAAATCTCAAAGAAAGATATAAGAGACCCTTTTTCATTTGATCTAACCCTTGAAACCTTCTTTGAATACCTTCACATAGGAGAATATATGATTAATGTATGTATGATCGAATTACCTTTCAAGGAGGATGAATGGAGCTCTTTATATATCAATCATGAGATTTGAATGAGTGCCTTTCTAGGAAAACAAACTTGACCATCTAGAAGGGTGGATCTGATTCAAATGAGTGAGTTTCTAGGCAAGCCAACTTGAACTTCTAGAAAAGCCGACAACACATGTGGAGCAATTGTAATTAGAAATAAAATAATATTTTTCTTCT
This sequence comes from Pinus albicaulis, assembly GCA_034641835.2. Classification (NCBI taxonomy): domain Eukaryota; kingdom Viridiplantae; phylum Streptophyta; class Pinopsida; order Pinales; family Pinaceae; genus Pinus; species Pinus albicaulis. The sequence continues at coordinate 1,434,685,088 of CM076584.1, forward strand.
TTACAAAAATACATTTTTGACCAAAACAAAAATATGAATAACATGCTAATGACAATAAATAATTTTATGAAGACCGAACATAGCTACAATTTCAACATTTCCTTGGCTACAATTTTATTGCAAGGGTTTCTCTAGCTTCGACTTAAGTTTCAACTTCTAAAGGATGCTTTTAAAATTGCATTCATCTATAGGTATGAAAATCCTTCTAGAACGCAACAAGCTCTGCTAGGGTTTACTAGGGTTCTGTGCAACCTGACAACCCTATACCTACCTGTTGCTGGTCGATCAACCTTGTGCACTGGATTTTCCATAGACTGTAGCGCTGATGGTGGAGATGAGTAAGCCTACAGGGGGGAGATATCCCCTCCTATTGAAATGTGGTAAGCGGTGAAACAAGCTCGCAGGGAGTGCATGCAGGAAACACACAAAATGGTCACTGGAAAGGACCTCCTGTCCTGGGCGTCCAATGGCAGAATCGCATGTGTGGCCAATGCCTTCCAAGGGCTTCAAATAAGTCTCAATTTTTCATTCCCAACAACAAACTAGAAGAATACAGGAAATATATGAAGGACCATGCAATGATATGAAAATTCTTAGGACTCTGGCCAACAGAGTGAGATCTAGTCAAATGGATTCAACATAAAGGGAAACCAAAAGGCCATATAGAGTTGAATCTGGGAGCCCAAGTCTTCTTTACATTCATCTTCACCAACTTGGAAGACAAGGAGAGGGTGTTCGATGCAGACCTTACTTTTTCAACAATGAAGGGTTGTTCATGCGATAGTAGGAGGAGCGTTACAACCCAGATGGGGAAAAATTCATGGCGGCCTCGGTATGGGTACGCCTCTTTGGCCTTCCGGTGGACTTCTGGAATCTAGATATCTTAGAGGGTATTGTAAATTCAATAGGAAAATTTGTGAAGGTTGCAGACTCCACAAGACGAGGAAGATACACATCATACACAAGGATTTTCATTTATATGAACATAACAAAACCAATGCTGGAAACTATCGAATTGGAATACCCTGATGAGGTATGGAAACAACCCATTGATTATAAGCATATCCCTTTCCAATGCCGGATATGCCATGAATATGGCCACTTGTTCTGGGAATGCTCGATTAACCATTTTGAGACAAAGACTCCAACCAAGACTAATAACTAGGGGAAATCTCCAGAAGGGGAAGAGGGATTCCAAGAGGTGAAAAAGAGGAAGAAGGGAAAAAGGAACACCCAAACCCATGCTCAAACAACCAATTTTATATATTGCAGGAGGAGGAAGAGACAGGAGAAGACACGAGGGTAGAAAAAGGAATAGACAACCAACCAACATGACAAAGGGAAGGGATAACATCTAAAAGAAAGGTGGAGGAAGAAATAATAGACATATAAGCCCTAGAGTGATTCGGGTGGATATTGGTGGCCACCAAACTATTCCACTTGGACCCCCACAGTTGTTTCTATCATTTTTCCAGTTTCCTTAATTGTAGCACAGTTTACTATTTTTAATAGTTTTTTCAGGTCCTGAACTTCTGGAGCCATTTTGAGGCCATAAACGACGTTTTTTGGGAAAATTGAGAGCAATATGGGATAGATATTTCTAACGAGGTATTATGCCCATCAAACGAAGATCGTATGCCAAATTTACATCAATGGGAAGTTGATGTACCAATTTACCTAAACAGGGCCCATAGTTTTGGCGCTTCATCTCCTAAGGTTAGGTTTTTGGATGTTTAGGGTTTTCCATTGTTTCTCAATAATAAATAAGCCTTCAAGCCTCATTGTAACACATTTCAAAGGTCTGTGGCTGCCACATCTCTTCTTAGAGATAAGTTACCAGTGCACTAGATAGTTTATTTACATTCTGTTTGTAAGCATATTTCAATCACATGATATTAATGAAATGAAGTTATATTTCTGTTGCATCTCTGTGTTTGTGTATTTCTATATTTTATTTCATTCCTGCATAAGTCTGGATCATAGAGAAACCTCCAGAATAGGCCAACATGGAAATATATAGCCAAATAGAATATTTTAGTAAAGAAGGGTAAGTTTTACATAGATTGTTGAATGAATGGAGACACTTGTATGAAAGATTTATTCCAGAAGCCCATAATAAGCTTTACAAAGATACATTCCAACAATATAAAGTGAATCAGGGGATAGTTGGACCAAACCAACCATAAAAACTGGGATCACAAATTAACCAGGGAGGGGACCAGGGCCCCCCAGGGAAAGGAGGCAAGAAACATGGAAGGAAAAACCTCAACGAGACCATTCAAGTGATAGGGGAAATGCTAGTGAACTTTGGAAGGGTGGTTCTACTGTCCGCGGTCTTCCACCAACTTTAACATATCGTCCAAATGATAATCACATCCTGAAATATTAGAGGCCTTAATAGTAAAGGCAAACAAAGTTATCTAAAAGAATGTCTTAGGAAAGACAAGCCCATCATAATTATTATCCAAGAAACGAATATCCCGGAAGCAAAGCTCAAGGATATCATCAAAACCTTCAAGCCACACTATGAGGTAATAACTCAAGATGCCAGAGGTAATGTTGGAGGACTTTCTATCCCATGGAATCCAATGGATTTTTTTTTTTGAGGAGTCGATAAGCCGAGCTAGAATAATTTCGAGGAAATTCTGCCATATTGGATCTAGAGATTGGGCCTTGCTAATAGGAGTCTATGGGCCTCATATTCTAGGAGAAAAAGGGGCTTTCCTTTAAAACCTATAAAAATTGAGAATGGACTGCCTAGATGACTTATGGATAGTTGGAGGGGACTTAAATATGCTTACTTACCTGGAGGAAAAGAAAGGAGGAATTAGATGAGAGGAAGCATATATGGAAATGTTCAGAGATCTAATCACCAAGCTATACCTGGTCGACTTACCGACCAACAATGGAATCCAAATTTGGAACAAACAGTGGGGGGGTACTCTTCAGATTGTATCATGGTTGGACTACTTCTTGGCTTCAGAGCAGGTTATTACCTGTGACTTATTCTTGGAAGCCTCCATCATCCCAGGTATGGGATCTGAACACTGGCCAATAAGGTTGGAGATCGACCTCAAAAATGGCCCCAAAAATCGACCATTTAGATTTTAGGCCTTCTGGATTAAGGATCCCAAGCTTATGAAGAAAATAGAGGGGTGGTGGAAGGACAACGAGGAACTAGGTCAAAATCACATGCACACATTCCAACTGAAGGTCAAGGAGTTAAATCGTAAGATCAAGAAATGTAACCAAGAAGAATTTGGGCACATTATGAAAGACCAACAATAGCTAACAAAGGATATGGAGATAATCCAACAAAGGATCATTAATCAATGTTGAGAGGAACACCTAGTGCAAGAAGAAGGGAGGATCATCAATCAACTGGAAGAACGAAAAATACAGGTAGAGATCCATTAGAAGCAAAAATCCAGAGTTAACTGGCTACGAGAGGGGGAAAGAAACACCTGTTTCTTCCATAAAGCAATGGTCCAACATCGTCAGCATAATTGGATTTTCTCACTAAAATATGAGGCCGGAAAAAGAATAGTCTAGCATGGGGAAATGGAGGACTTGGTTGTGAACCATTTCCACTCTCTTCTCACGGAAATTGGTTAGAAAAAGACCCATACAATTCAAAGAATCACCCAAAACACCCCCCACCTCATATCTAGGGATTAGAACATGGGCCTTATGCCGGTGTTCTATATAAAGGAAGTGGAAGATGTGGTGAAAGGAATGGTGAAAAAAAATCCCCATGCCCGGATGGCTTTACAGTGGAATTCTTCCAAGCAGCTTGGAACTTCATTGGAAAGGACGTGTTCGAAGTGATCATGGAGTCCCACCATGACCAAAAGGTATGCCTGAGCCTCAATGCTACATCCATTACCCTTATACCTATAAAGACTAAATATGATGATCCCTAGGGGTTCATACCAATTGCATTGTGTAATGTTATATACAAGATCATAGCCACGATCATTGTAAAGCACATCAAAGCCCTGCTTCCCAATCTTATTTCTCTGGAAAAAAATGGCTTTGTTTGGGGCTGACAGGTCCTGGATGGATTTATCACTTCCCAAGAGGCAGTACACCCCCTAAAACAACTCAAATTTCCTAGGATGATGATTAAGCTCGACTTATCTAAAGCCTATGACCGTATTAACTGGATTTTTCTCACTAGTATTCTTCATTCCTATGGTTTCGACCAACGAAGGATTGAATGGATACTTGCCATGGTATCTTCCCCTGTTTACTCCATTTTCATCAATGGATCCCTAACTATAAATTTCAAACCATCCCGAGGACTAAGACAAGGTGATCCCTTGTCATTGTTTCTTTTCATTTTAGCAGCTGAAGGCCTAGGTCGATACTTGAAAAGGAAGCTCAAACTCTAAAAATCTGGGGTCTAAGACTATGGGGAAATGATATTCCCCTCACCCATCAACAGTTTTTTGATGATATGATTCTCTTCTGCCATGTCTCTCTGCGTGAAGCCTGTTGTATAAAATAATCCTTCAAGTATCCATGGAAGCCTCTAGGACTCTAATTAACAATGAAAAATACTGCATCTTCTTTTTTAACACGTCCATGAACATTCAAACCTTCTTAGCCAGGGTGTTGGGTTTTGGAATCAACACTCTCCCCACTAAATACTCGGGGATGCCCCTATCTGTGAACTCTTTTTAAACCTCTTTCTGGAACCACCTGCTGCAAAAAAATCAATCTAAGATTTCAACTAGACCTTTAGATCCATCAACCTAGCTGGCCGAATTTTCCTCCTCAAGGATTTCCTACAATCCATCCCGATCTACCAACTCTCGGGCATGGCTTCCCCCAAAATGACTTGTACTAAAATGGATGAGGTCTTTAAAAAATTCCTATGGGGAGGTAATCACCAGTTAAATAAATGGGCCCTAGTCTCATGGCCCAATTTAATCAAACCCAAGTTGTAAGGTGGATTTGGACTCTGTGACCCTCTCACCCTAAATCATGTAATGGGCGCCAAACTATGGTGGAGATGGATACAGGGAGGCATAGGCTTGTGGAAACAAATATGGACGTATAATTATGGCATGCCAACCCATACAAAAGATATCATTATATATCGTGATCCGCCCAAAGGATCCACAATATGGAACCTAGCAGCCCAAAACAAAGATATAATTCAACAACACTTCTTCTTGAAAGTGAGAAATGGGAAAACAACCCTTTTTTGGTAGGACTCTTGGTAGCAAAGAGAAAATTTATTTACTCGGAAATATCTGAGAGATTTTTTGATTGATGCTACAGATAGGAGATATGAGGTAGTAAACCAATATTAGAAAGAGGACTCAAGAAATGAAGGCTAGAGGTGATGGAAAGACCGAGTGGACTGGCTAGAACCATCAGATTTAGATTAATGGAAACTATTGAGCAAAGGGTTGGAATCCAGAAAAACCACAATACAAGAAGGCCCAGACATTCTGAGGTGGGGCTACAAAATGAAGGGTACTTTCACCATCCATGAAGCATATAAACTGAAGGCAATATGGGGGGAGGGGAATCAACAACAAATTTGGAAGAAGATTTTGGGAGGAAAGTGGTGGCCGAAAGTGGCTTGCTTTCTCTGGCTAGTTTGCAGGGGTAGAATACTAACACGGGATCAACTGATTAAAAGAGGCTTATATGGATCCTTAGTCTACATCCTTTGTGGAATCAACTCTGAAGACCTGGAACACTTGCTTCATGTAAGTATGCTAACAAAAAATGGCACCAAGTGGAAGACCTCTTTGGCAGAATGGATTGAGATCCCTAGAGTATTCGAGAATCCATCCTAATATGAAGATAGGGCCTCTTCTATAGCCCTGTCCTTAACTAATATTGGTATTTGGTTCTCAGATTCACCCTTTAGTCCATTTGGAAGGAGAGAAATTACATGATTTTCAAGAACACGAGTGAGGCTCAGGAGCTACTGTGGGAAGGGATAATGAAAAATATAAGGGAAACCATATTGGCAGAGAAATGGTTACCAGATGACTGGCAAGTTTCTCCCTAAGAGGCAAGGATCCTAGAATGACTAAAAATTTCTCTGATCATGATGGCCCAAAATTCATTGAAATGGATTCCAAGTAGAACAAAGTTCACTCAGATCTTCAACACACCTCTAGATGGGTTCATGAAATTAAACATCGATGGTGCTTCGAAACGAAACCCAAGCTTGGCGAGATTTGGAGGGTTATTTTGAGAACACAGATAACTGACTCGCCTCATATATGCGGACTCCTGTGGGTATGCGAGCAAAAATGAAGTAGAATACACTGGAGCCCACCAAGGCCTGATCCTAACATTCAAGCTAGGATACAAAAAGTTAGTCGTCGAAGGGGATTCCCAATTAGTAACCAAAACCCTCAAGAAATTAAGTCAGGGGACTAAATTGGACAAGTTAAGCCATAGTTGGAGGACTTCCATACTAGTGTAGGATCTGGTGGGAATTATCCAGAAGTTTGATTATGTTATTATAATGCATGTGTGGTGTGAAGGAAATCGAGGTGCTGATTTCCTTGCGAATTGGGGGTGCTCTCATTAATGTGAACCCTTGGAATTAGTATAGCCTCCCTATCCCTGGGATGGAAGCCTTAATCCAATGTAAGGAATTATTTAGCAGGACAAGACCAGTAGTGTGGGAAAACCCCATACCCCTGATTAGAGCCCCTGATGGGGGTGCATACTGGATCTATGACATTCCCATAAATGTTAATGGTGGACGCCTCAAAGTACATGCCTACCACCTTCCACATGCATGGAAAATATAGCAGGGTAACCTACAACATGCAGTTGGGAGATAAAGAGGTTGGAGACGACTCAAATAACTGTAGGTTTACATGTTACACTCCAATGGTGGAAAAGTGGAGATACCAGCACACAACTAAGGCAGGAGGCCAACACCAGCGAACGTTCAGCAGTTCGCAGCATTGGTTAACTGCTATGTTGTCTGTTTTACTCTCCTTTTTTCCATGATAGTCTCTGGTGTAGGCGATTTTGGCCATATAGAATGGCAGTCGGGGGGCTTTGTGGGTATTGGTTCTATCCCAAGAATGAGGTGTCTATCAGTAAAAGGAACCATGTCAATTGGGATGATACCATCTTTGTATCATTTTTTGTTGGCTTATGGTTTCTAGGCCTTAGTGTGGTCAGTCCTTTAGTGCTTATGTGGCCTTGGGTGAACCAAGGCAGGCAGTGGGATAATTATGGGGGGTTTGGGGCTTTTGAGTCTTGGTTGGCCGAGTCGGGTTGGGGCAATATTCCTTTGTCTTTTTTATCATGGGTTTTGATGCAATTAAGTCTCCCAAAATGAGGACCCATGGGAACAATTTGGGTGACCCTCCCTATACAAGTCTGTCACTGTTGTTGTGGAGTTCCAACCATAACAAGTCCATTGAATGGAAAGCCTGTCAGATCGGTGTTGAGGGTTTGAATGGTAGTGGGTGGTCTAAGCCTCAAGAGGAGGAACCCCTATCTGTGTTTGGGATTATCACTAACACTGGTTGGTATAATCAAAAGAGGGATTTGTTTGGTCCTCCCCATGCTACTCTGTCGATGTTGAGCCTGACTAACCACGTAAATAATCATGATGCATGGAAGTCCTGTAGGGGATGATCGAATTTTTTACATGCTATGTTGTGGTTTTGGGTTTGAAATAAATACCCCCTAGTAGACTCAAGAAATAAGGCTAATTTTTTTTGCGATGAATGGAATGATAGTCTGATTCAAGATTTGGAATTACACTCCTCTCTTGATACTTAGACAAGTAAGAAAATTGGATACAGGGTTCGATAGTTTACTTTCCCGCGGCACGGGCTCCCTTTGGTAAACTCGCATCCTCAATACATTTCATTAGCCTGTGAGAAAGTTGAAATGATTCGGTCCAAGAGCCCTGCTCGGAGAGGACGCGGAAGAAAAAACAAAGGAAAGGAGGCCGAGGGGAATTCCAATTCTTCCTCGGGTAAGCTAAGAGGTTGAAGACCAACTGTGAGCATCAATAATGATGTTGCAAAGGCATACCATGAGAACACAACTGAGGACATATAAAACTGATAGAAAAATGGGAGGTGGACTTAAACCGCCAAGTAGGTTCAATGGAGACAGAAGCAGATGGTTGGAGGGCTTTAGTGCCCGACCCTGGGTAAATTCGTGATCGTGTAACACAATTTAAGCATACCCTATTTCTCTATTGGTCCATGAAAGCAATTTTGGGCAAGGCACTAGAGTAGATATCTATGAGCCTGGCCACAATACTACAAGATTTCACAGACTACAGAAAAGAATTTGAGAAGATCCAGTTCCAGATGCAGAAGCTGGATGGGTGTTACACATCATTTTGTCACCGTCCCTACTGTTGTACATTTTTACCCCCTGCACGTAAATTTTTGGTCTGCCACCTTTTTGAATATCCTTCGGACCTCTACCATATCTTAAGATCCTGATGCTCCCGTTTGATTCTATCATCTCCGTCCAAAATGCATTACCCAAAGGTTCAAAACCTGCTTTTTAAATATATTGAGCCGAAGCCCCAGGGTCTTAGCCTCTTTCCTATCGGCGTCACATGACCTGAGCCCGAAAACCATGAGCCAAAGGGAATGGAGTTAATCGTTTTATGGTTCGGGCGTGATATTCACCGTCGGATCAAAATCCAATCAACAGCGCGGCAATTAAACTGTATGGAGGGCCTCGCGCGCAAGAAACCGGCAGTAAACCCCCGCACCGCTTACCCCAGGCTGGCGGTATTATCCATCGGGCCAACGATTCCACTGGGTAGGCGCCGCGTGTCCTGGGTACGGGCCACGAAACCACTTTTCCCCGCACGTTAAAGCCTGTACAATCGCCGGGCAGCGGAATTTGTTTGAACCGTCGGATCTGGTGATGTCAATCCGACGGGGGACATCCACCAGAGTTGCTCGCCCTTTAACCCCTGTCCGCCATGTTCTGTGGCCCACCCTCGTACTGCTCTCGCCGCTTCTCGACCGTCAATCTGTGTTCGCCATCCAACAGTCCAGAGTTCAGTCCCCCCACCTGTTGACTCCGCCACGTTGCCCTTCCACCTGTTCCCTCCGTATGTCCACGTGTTTACTCCCGTATGTCTAAAATATTTCTCTCCGTCATATATATATATATATATATGTGTGCGCGTGTTTTTATTCATATCCTCTATTTTATTTGCTCCTCGCAACCAAACAGTTTTACGTGCAAATTTCGCTGTCCCTCTGTTCAATCATAATCTCCAACGTCTTTCTTCCACCACCCTGTGTATTTCTCCCTGTCGACCACGTATCCATCGTCCCCGCCTCCATCTGTGTCAGATTTCTCTAATATTTTGACGGTTTTACAGGTTTCAATATAACAGGAGGGCGTTTTAATTCGCCGCCTCTGTTACAAAGGTTTAGATCCCATGAAAGACGTTTTTCTGTGGGTGAAATTTAATGAAAAAAGCTGAGGGTAGGTGCGAGAAATGATCGCCAATTAAAGAAGACAAAGAAATGCATTCACAGAACCCTCCAGAGAAATTTGCCCTACATTAAAGATCCAGGATTCGAATCCAAAATCAGGGGCCGAGAGTACAGTACAGAATTGCAGACTATCTCAGGTCTCTTACGGCAGCAGATTTTCCCTCAGCTGCGGGCAACACATTGTATATATTTTATTATTGGTGTCTTGTATATAAGGAGATTTTTATCTCCCAGCATTTATTTCCATAGACAGATTGCTAAGTACAGTCATTTATAGTTAGTCATTCATAGAGTGGGCGCGAATGTTTTCCACCATTTTTATTCAAATTGAGTCATTAATTGTGCTTCATCTACCTCCTCCTCTAGAATTCTCTATCTTTCCTATAAAGGCCCGAAAAGAAGACATTGTAAGGGTTCCAGATTTCTATCAGCAAACTGTGCAGCGTAAAGGCTTTGGTATACATTCTGTAATATTTCTGTATGAAGGTTCAGAGCCCGTAGGGTCTCAGTGAGGAGGGGTTATAACTGTATTGAGGATTCTGGTCTTTGATGTCTCACATTATGTAATTTCTCTTATGTGTTAATACAATATCTCTTTCATGCTATTTATCTTCTCGTATCATGTTCTAGAATGTGAGTGGCTCACTAGTTTGCAGAAAGGATTCATCTTTGTTGGTGCCCTTTCCGGAATTAGTCAAGCTCTTTAAATAGGCCTAGTCATGATATACTGTTCCATGATCATCTCTTCCATATCTTCTGCTATATTGGTTGCATGAGGAGGGTGCTTTTAAAACGCTATTTTCATATAAGGATTCATATATTGGTATGCCCTTATGTGGTTCTGTTGTGTATCTGGGTATCAGCTTCATGTTAGCTAATATCTTCTTTAAGTCTCTTCACTGCACTCACTTCCTGATATTTGATTCCTGTGATATATTATTTGAACTGGCCCTCTTTACAGTAAGCGGTCTCTTAACTGTCTGATGCCTTTGTATTGGAGTTTTACATGATGTCCCTACACTGTTCTTATCTTTGTACCAGCTTCTGAGAGAGATTGGTCCCATTCAAAACTAGTTTCCTTGTTCAAACAAGAGATAGTAAGAGAGCTCTTTGGACTGACAACCCAAGCTATACAATGAGCTCCTTTCTATATTAAGATGTCCTAGGCACTGGTCTATGGCAACTCTAGGCTGTCTCTAGGAGGGTGACAAAATCATCCACAACATCTTTCTGGCGCCGTTGCCGGGGAGCGAATTCAAGAATATCAGTTTCCCTGGGTCTCGACAAGTGTTTTCACTCTCTAATCAGGTGAGCACAGAGAGTTGAAGAGTTGCGTATCTCTCACCTTGGCGACTCCACTGGTCTTTATTTGATAAATTTTATTGGTAGTCCTGGCTCCTCGTAAGCCGCATTTGAGGTTAGATACATCTCAATCGAAAACACCTTACGTGTCTGACCCAGAGAAGATCATTCATAAAAGAGTTTGGAAGGAGAGGAAGTCAGTTCATGCTGAAAACCCTGAATATTCCATTGAAGATTATCTTCCCTCTTCTTCCCAAGAAGTTAGAACAGAAAATCCTGAGTTTTCCTCAGAAACTCCACGTAGAGGAAGTGCCTGGATTGAAGAAGATTCTCATCCTGCTTTCGAGGCTGAAGAAATTAAAGAGGTCACAGAAGTAGTTGCTGTTAACCGTGAGTTATTTCCATCCACACCTCAGGCTTCTGTGCAATATATTCCCATTTTCATTCATACACCACTTCCTCCTACTCCTCTCCCTTCATTTGCTACTCAGACTGTTGTACAACCCCCACCTCCTCCAATGGCCAATGTTCCTACATTTCTTTTGAACAAATATGCTCCTCTGGCCTTACCCCAAGTGCTGAATGATATGCCACATGATTATTTGAAGATTTTGCCGAGATTTAATGGAGAAAATGAAATTGATGCTCAGAAACATCTTGAGACCTTCTGCTCTTTTGCAGAGAACTTAAATGTTGAACATCTGGATGTGGTCTTGAGATTATTTGTGCAATCTTTGGAAGGGGAAGCCAGAAAATGGTTTAAAACATTGGGAAATCGTTCCGTGACCACCTGGGATGTTATGGAGAATGTTTTCCTCAGGAAGTGTGGAGAAAAGAAAGATCATGGTCAATGTCTCACTGAATTTAATACCATGAAGAAGAAACAGAATGAAGGAGTGGCAGAATTTATTAAAAGATTCAATAAGTTGTATTTGAGCCTGCCTCCAGAAATGAAGCCCCATGAAGCTGCTGCCAAGATAATTTTTATAGCAGCCTTTGAGTTTGATTTTGGCTTCGCCTTGAGAGAAAGAAAACCTGCCACCTTGGATGATGCACAGTCAGATGCTCTGGAATTGGAAGAAAACTTTGCCTCTACTAGGAAGCTGAAAGGAAAAGTTGAACAGGATACCAAGAGGAGAGGTAAAGAAGAGGTTTCCACCTCAAATTAGGAAAAATATTCAGATAAAATGGATGAAATAAGTAAAATGATAAATAAGATGGTCAAGCTTGAACTGGAAGCAAAAAATGCAGCTCCCAAGAACTATTATAATGCTCCAAACAGAGGATACAATCCCCAGTATAGAAGACCACCATTGCAGATATTGCCAAGAGAAATGAAGGAGCAACAAGACCAAGTACCTCATCCCTTGTACCTGGAAGGGCCAGCAGATGACTCCACTGGAGATGCAGCTTATGGATTGGAAGATTCAAATCTGGCTTTTTCAAATAATGATGATATGGAATGCCCATTACAAGACGAAGATGAAGAAGCAGAGATCGATCATTACTGCAAGCAGTTTGCTGATTTCATGCAAGCGCAATTCAATGTAAAATATGATCTCAGATCTTCAAGAAAGAGGTCCAGAACTCAAGACCAAGAAGAAGAGCCACCTCAGAAAGAAGCATCTTTTCAGAAGGAATCAGCAACCAAGAAGAACATATAAAAAGGTAAGAATCCTTTAAACACTCCCTTGCAGTCAAATGATCAGATTCCTTCTTCTTCCAAAATAGTCAGTCCTCCTAATGCTGAGCCAGTGTCAAAAGAAATCAAATCTTCAGTTGAGAATAAGGAGTCAAAATAAGTAGTGATAGAAAAGCCCACATCTGCTTTCAATTTGCAAAAAGAACTTGAGAAGATTAAGATTCCTGTCCCTCTGACCGAGTTATTAAAACAACCTGTATATCAGTCTCAATTTACCTCTTTTATACTTCCTCCTGAAATACTAGTTGCACCCGATAGCCTAAATCTTCAAGAAGAAATACCCATGGTAGTCTTTGGCCCACATGTCGAGGAGATAGACCCTTCTACTCCTCCCTTTTATGTGTCTCTAGTCATTCATGACCTGCTGTTACATAACTGTATGTTAGATTCTGGGGCTTCCCATAATCTTATGCCTTTGTCTGTCATGGAACAACTAGGACTGCAAATTACAAGACCATACAAAGATTTATATTCATTTGATTCCAAAAGGGTGAAATGCTTGGGGATGATTAAAGATTTAGTGGTCAATTAGGCCCAAATTCTAGCAAAGAGTGTGGTCATGGACATTGTGGTTGCTGATATCCCAGCCCGCTTTGGCATGTTGCTGTCAAGGTCCTGGGGTACAAAGATTGGGGGGTCAATTAAATTGGATCTAACATATGCTACTGTCCCAGTCTTTGGAGGGCAGGAAAGGAGGTTGTACAGAGAGACTAGATTTGTTAAAATGGTAACTAAGGCTGACTGCTCAGAAAATTCTCCAGTCTATAACAAAGAGGGAGACTTTTCATGCTTGATGTTAGAAGAAAATCAAAATTATGCTCATGAGCCCCTTTTTGGTCAAATCCAAGCCGAGCAGTCTAAAGGAGATCAGGAATCAGAAATATGGACTTTGCATTTTGATGGAGCAAACTCAAGAGAAGGCAATGGAGCTGGGGTATTGTTGATTTCTCCTGCAGGAAAATGGGTGCCACTGTCTTTTAAATTGGAGTATGAGGCTACAAACAATGTAGCTGAATATGAAGCACTATTATTGGGACTGCAAACAGCTAGAAACATGGGCATCCAATGTTTAAAAGTCTTGGGAGATTCTGAGCTAGTAGTAAGACAGATCAAAAATCAATGTCAAACTAAAAATCCTCGGCTCAGAGCATATAGAAACGAAGTATGGGACATGATAGAAAATTTATTTTCAGCATTTAATACACAGTTCATGCCCCGGGAGCAAAACAGAATAGCAGATTCTCTCGCTGTAGCTGCCAGCACATTCCGTCCTCCTCAGAATCCACTTTTAAGATATGAAGTGGAGGTACGGTACAGACCATCCATTCCATATAACATAAAGCACTGGCAGGTATTTGAAGATGATGAACAGATGAAGAGATTCATGGAGACAGTGGAGGAATTCACAAATATAGAAATTGATGATAACGAGGAAGGAGAAGCCGAAAATGTCGCAGTGAACAAATGGGAAGAGAATATAGCAGGAAACAAAGTGCTGCAGCTGAAAGGAAACGTTATACCTAGAGGGCTGGTGCCTATAGAAATATTATTTAACAAAGATGATATCCCATTGCAGCCAAATAAAATGACAGAAGAAGATCAAGTAGGAGATTTGAATCTGGGTACTCCTGCTGATCCCAAAATTGTTAAATTATCTAAAAGAGTCCCAGAAGATTATAAAGAAAAATATTTGAAGTTATTTCAATCTTACAAAGATGTCTTTGCTTGGTCCTATCAGGACCTAAAAACTTTTGATGTAAATATAATGCAGCATAAGATTCCACTGAGGGAAGATGCAAAGCCTTACAAGCAGAAACTCAGACAGATCAATCCTCTGCTGCTTCCCTCCATTGAAAAAGAAGTCAAGAAGCTATTGAAGGCCAAAATAATCGTGCCATTGAGGTACTCAGAATGGATAGCGAACCTTGTCGCTGTTCGGAAGAAAAATGGAGAAATAAGGTTCTGTGTGGATTTCAGGAATTTGAATAGAGCATCATTGAAAGATAATTATCCACTGCCTAAAATGGACCACATCCTGCAGAAAGTAGTAGGAGCATCCATAATGTCAATGATGGATGGATTTTCTGGTTATAATCAGGTGGCTGTATTTCCAAAAGATCAGAAGAAAAATGCATTTACTACACCATGGGGAACATTTGTGTATGCTAGGATGCCATTTGGATTAATTAATGCAGGAGCTACTTTTCAGAGAGAAATGGACATAGCCTTTGTTGGAGAGCATGACAAGTTTCTGGTGGTATATCTCGATGATATCACAGTGTTTTCAAAGAATGATGATGAGCATATTGAGCATTTAAGAAGAACCTTTGAAAAATGCAGAAGGTACGGCCTTTCTCTCAATCCTCAAAAATCTTTGTTTGCATTAGATGAGGGAAAACTCTTAGGGCACATTGTAACTAAAGATGGTGTGAGAATAGACCCTAAGAGAGTTGAAGTAATAAACAGCATTCCTCTGCCCAGGAATAAGAAGGAAGTACAGGTATTTTTGGGCCGAATTAATTTTCTAAGAAGGTTTATTCCTAACTATGCCGAGATAGTTAGGCATATAACTAATATGTTGAAAAAGGAGAATGAAGTAAAATGGTCCCAGGAGTCTAGAGATGCATTCACAAGGATAAAAAAGGCATTTTCTGAATCTCCTGTGCTAGCAGGGCCAGATTACAAAAAGCCATTTATGATTTTCTCATTTGCTTCCCCTCACACAATTGCTGGAGTGTTATTGCAGAAAAATGAAGAGGGATATGAACAGCCTATAACTTTCTTCAGTCAAGTACTTTATGATGTAGAATTGAAATACAATATATTGGAGAAGCAGGAATATGCCCTAGTCAAGTCCCTTAAAGCTTTTAGAGTTTATATTTTGCAATCTCATATTACTTCATATGTCCCCACAGCAGCTGTCAAAGACATTCTGGTTCAGGGAGACAGCGAGGGTAGAAGAGGAAGATGGATTGCAAAAATTCAGGAATATGATTTAGACATAAGGCCTACTAAGTTGGTTAAAGGACAGGGACTTGCCAAGATGTTATCTGAATCAAATCATCAGGACTTGGGAATTAATTTATCCATGTTAGCAAATGAAGAATCTGAGAAAGAAGAAGAGCAGCAAGGACTGGAGATGGCCACTCAAAAGGTACAGGTGAAATATCTAACTAGTCCTTGGTACAAAGAAATTGTTGAATATCTTTTAACACTTAGCTGTCCTCCAAGTTGTGACAAGATAAAGTACAGAGCTGTAAGGATGAAATCTCAAAAATACATGATTGCTAATGGACAGCTATATTGGAGAGACCCTTCAGGTATATTACTGTTATGCCTCACAGAAAATGAAATAGAGAACATATTGACAGAATTCCATGAGGGAATATGTGGAGGGCATTATAGCTAGAGGGCTACAGCTCACAAAATCTTGAGGGCTGGTTTCTACTGGCCAAAATTGTATACAGACACTTTTGTCTGGGTAAGAGCATGCGACAAATGCCAAAGATTTGCAGAAAGACAAAAATTAGCGGCTTTGCCCTTGATTCCCATCCATGTAAATGAACCATTTCAGAAATGGGGATTAGATTTTATAGGAGAAATACATCCCCCATCAAGTGGCCAATATAAATGGATACTAACAGCCACAGATTACTTCACGAAATGGGTGGAAGCCATACCTACAAAAAATGCTACAGATGCCGTAATAATGAAGTTTATGGAGGAAAATATCATATCTAGGTTTGGCTGTCCCGCAAGAATTGTAACTGATAATGCACAAGCTTTCAAATCTTCCAGATTTGTGAATTTCTGCCAAAGGTATAACATCATTCTGACTCATTCCACAGCATATTATCCGCAGGGAAATGGTTTAGCAGAATCATCTAATAAAACCCTGGTGAGAGCCCTGAAGAAAACAATCAGTGAAAATCAGAAGAACTGGGATTCTCAATTAAAGTTTGCTTTGTGGGAAAATAGGATAACCAGCAAAAGAGCAACAGGAAAGTCTCCATATGAGCTAGTATACAGAAGAGCAGCTGTTTTTCCTGTGCAATTGGCTTTGCCAGTAGCACGCTTTATGCAGGAAAGCCAGGAAGAACCGGATGATATGATCAGAAGGATTAATCAATTGGTCGAATTGGAGGAAACACGGAATCAGGTAGATCAGAGACTGATAGAATATCAGGAGAAAATGAAGAATGTCTTTGATCAGCATGCAAAGGATAGAAATCTTCAAGTTGGAGACCTGGTTCTCAGATGGGATGTTCGCAGAGCAGAGAAGGGAAAGCATGCTAAATTTGACCCGCTGTGGTTTGGGCCATTCAAAATAGTGAAGCTGGGAAGAAACAACACTTTTTCTTTAGAAAATCTACAGGGTGATTTGTTGGATGCACCTGTGAATGGCCAATTCCTCAAGCCGTATTTCCAATCCTGACCCAGGCCGGGAATCCCTAATTGTATATACTGTATATAAGTTGTTTTGGTTCTTATTTATAGAAAGAAAAGAATGCTGATAATTACCTGAGGCAGAAGCGCAGGGGAACTGAAGAACGGAGTGAAATATTCCATGGCCTGCGTGTTCTTGACATGCCCGAGGACGAACATGTCGTCCCCAGATGGAGCCGATGTTGTACATTTTTACCCCCTGCACGTAAATTTTTGATCTGCCACCTTTTTGAATATCCTTCGGACCTCTGTCGTAGCTTAAGATCCTGATGCTCCCATTTGATTCTATCATTTCCGTCCAAAATGCATTACCCAAAGGTTCAAAACCCGCTTTTTAAATATATTGAGCTGAAGCCCCAGGGTCTTAGCCTCTTTCCTATCGGCGTCACATGACCTGAGCCCGAAAACCATGAGCCAAAGGGAATGGAGTTAATCGTTTTATGGTTCGGGCGTGATATTCACCGTCAGATCAAAATCCAATCAACGGCGCGGCAATTAAACTGTATGGAGGGCCCTGCGCGCAAGAAACCGGCAGTAAACCCCCGCACCGCTTACCCCAGGCTGGCGGTATTATCCATCGGGCCAGCGATTCCACTGGGTAGGTGCCGCGTGTCCTGGGTACGGGCCACGAAACCACTTTTCCCCGCGCGTTAAAGCCTGTACAATCGCCGGGCAGCGGAATTTTTTTGAACCGTCGGATCTGGCGATGTCAATCCGACGGCGGACATCCACCAGAGTTGCTCGCCCTTTAACCCCTGTCTGCCATGCTCTGTGGCCCACCCTCGTACTGCTCTCGCCGCTTCTCGACCGTCGATCTGTGTTCGCCATCCAACGGTCCAGAGTTCAGTCCCCCCACCTGTTGACTCCGTCACGTCGCCCTTCCACCTGTTCCCTCCGTATGTCCACGTGTTTACTCCCGTATGTCTAAAATATTTCTCTCCGTCATATATATATATGTGTGCGCGTGTTTTTATTCATATCCTCTATTTTATTTGCTCCTCGCAACCAAACAGTTTTACGTGCAAATTTCGCTGTCCCTCTATTCAATCATAATCTCCAACGTCTTTCTTCCGCCACCCTGTGTATTTCTCCCTGTCGACCACGTATCCATCGTCCCCGCCTCCATCTGTGTCGGATTTATCTAATATTTTGAGGGTTTTACAGGTTTCAATATAACAGGAGGGTGTTTTAATTCGCCGCCTCTGTTACAAAGGTTTAGAGCCCATGAAAGACGTTTTTCTGTGGGTGAAATTTAATGAAAAATCTGAGGGTAAGTGCAAGAAATGATCACCAATTAAAGAAGACAAAGAAATGCATTCACATAACCCTCCAGAGAAATTCGCCCTGCATTAAAGATCCAGGATTCAAATCCAAAATCAGGGGCCGAGAGTACAGTACAGAATTGCAGACTATCTCGGGTCTCTTACGGCAGCAGATTTTCCCTCAGCTGCAGGCAACACATTGTATATATTTTATTATTTGTGTCTTGTATATAAGGATATTTTTATCTCCCAACATTTATTTCTATAGACAGATTGCCTGGACGATTGTTATACTTGGCTTACAGTTAACAAATGGGCGCGAATATTTTGTAGGTTATTAATTGGTCATTAATTGTTACTTCATCTACCTCTCCTCTAAGTCTCTATCTTTCTCTAGGGCAGAAAAAGAAAGACATTGTAAGGGTTCCTGATTTCTATCAGCAAACTGTGCAGTGAAAAGGATTTTGTATACATTTTGTAATATTTCTGTATGAAGGTTCAGAGCCCGTAGGGTCTCAGTGAGGAGGAGTTATAACTGTAATGAGGATTCTGGTCTTTGGTATCTCACAATATGTAATTTATCTTATGTGTTAATACAATATCTCCTTTCATGCTATTTATCTTCTATAATGTCATGTTACAGAATACGTTGATACTAGTTTGTAAAGGTTCTGTCTTGTTGTTTGCTAGGAATTAGTCAAGCGCTTTAAATAGGCCTAGTCATGATATATTGTTCCATGATCATCTCTTCCATATCTTCTGCATATATTGGTTTGCATGAGGAGGAATTGTATAAACGCCATTGTCATATAAGGATTCTATGGGTTAAGCTTTCCATATAGTTCTGTTGTGTATACGGTGTAAACTACTTCTTTAATAAACACTTTAAGTCTCTTCAACACTCTTCCCCAAATGCTTCCAGTTTACTGTGATATATTATTTTGAGCGGCCCTCTTTCGGTGGTCTCTGCTTGTCTGATGCCTTTGTATTGGAGTTTTACATGATGTCCCTACACTGTTCTTATCTTTGTACCAGCTTCTGAGAGAGATTGGTCCCATTCAAAACTAGTTTCCTTGTTCAAACAAGAGATAGTAAGAGAGCTCTTTGGACTGAAAACCCAAGCTGTATAATGAGCTCCTTGCTATATTAAGATGTCCTAGGCACTGGTCTATGGAAACTCTAGGCTGTCTCTAGGAGGGTGACAAAATCATCCACAACACCTACAATCCCTCGTCCCTCATATCGGAGGGTCTTTCCCGTGACCTGTGAGCAGTATCAAACTCTGCAAATAACTTCTTTGCATCCTTCTGCATAAGGACATGATTCTTCCTATTGAACATTTCCTCAGAAAGCACTCAAAAACCTATGTTTTGGCATTGGTTCAGGTAGCCAGTTCACCCCTCGCACCAATGGGGAAGATTTGCACTAGAGGTCGTGCCAGTTGGTGCTCTGTCCCTGTGTTGAGCCCGTGCCAGCCTTTTTGGGAATGTTTTTTAACAGATTGGAAGCGGAAGTTTCCTTTAACCACCTCAGGAATGACTCATTGCAAGTGATTAACTCGATATGCCATGGATCTCTTCCTTTAGGAAATGGTTGATGGAACATTCTTAGAGGATAGGACTCCCCCCATGATTATAGGAATCCTAACCCCTCCTTCTCCCTCTATATAAACTGGCCTTCTCCCTTTACAAAGCTAGAGCCGAACATATAGCCAAGATGCTAAACTTGGAGAAGAGATATTATAGCTGAGTAATCGCTATAGAGAAGGTTGAACCAAGGAGGATCTCGTAGAGAGAGCCCCGTATGAATTCTCGACGAGCTTTGTGAGACGTGCTCCACTGGAACCTTGCTAGAGGAGATCGCAACATCGAAGCTTGGTTGTACTATTCCTTCTTTAAATTAATATACTCGAATATGGTATTGATTCCATCTGTGTGTTATGTTTATTTGACGCATTTGATTTAGTCTTCTTTGACTGACTGATAGTTAGGAATGCGAAGTAGTATGTTGTGTATCGTCTTCATTTCTTGTGTATGTACAGGTATCCGAGCATGAGAACGAGCAGATCATGATCTGTCGAATCTGGAGCGAGAGGCAGCCATTCTTCCAAATGACACAATAGCGTAGGACCTATGGTAAGTGATCTACCACGTCTTTGTCCATTCTTAACTAGGAATTGATGTCATAGCATGTCTTGTTTGTGGCTAGACCCACTCTAGGGCTAGTGCGATCACCTCTGTCCGCAGAGGGGATTTACCTCACCAAAAAATTAGCAACTCCACTGGGGATCAGTTTGAGTTTGTCTTTCGTCTATTAGATCTTCTTCTTGGTTTTTGCTTGCTTAGCTTGCCTTTTCCGGTTGTTTTTCTGAGTCTTAGACCCCTATTCAGCCCCAAAGGATCATATTTGACCTCTGTTTTTCCAAATTTTCATCTTTCCAAGGTTGGCTTGATTGGCGCGGTTTCCAGCCTGACAGTTGCTCCGACTGGCGCGTGTTGCCAGTTTATCACTCGTGCCATCCCCTATCTAGCGTGGATTACAACCAGACAGTTGTGCCATTTCCTATAAATGCTAGGGTTTTCCCTGTTTTTGGGTTTTTGGTCCATCCTAGTGTCTCTGGGTGTTTTCTTAGCTTTATTTGAATGCTTTGGGTTTGTTTGTGACTGAGATCAACCTTCTTCCTTCTGTTGTTTGTCCATTTCTTTCAGCATCATGGCTTTAGGGCTTTCTAGGGCTTTGACATGCTGAGCCTCCTGTAGGAGTTTGGGTTTCTTGTTTCGTGGTCACCTTTGTTATTTGCATGATTGCATTCAGCTAACTGGACTCGTTTTGAGTGGTTGCTTTTGGTGAAATGAATCTTGAGTGAGTCTTGTCTCTTTCATTCAATTTTGCTTCCTATAGCTCCAAGCATAGCTCACATTTCTTGTATGGGTCTGTTTCAACATCTTTCTTTAATTTGAGAGATTGTGACATTGGTTTGAGTCTTTGTTTTGTTTGCTTGTGAGTTGATTGAATTGTTTTGTTTCGACTCTTACATTGGCATTCTCGAACTAGTGTGAAGATTCGTTTTTCATGTTATTTAGTGCACTGTTTTCTCTA
The DNA here is from genome assembly GCA_034641835.2 of Pinus albicaulis. Classification (NCBI taxonomy): domain Eukaryota; kingdom Viridiplantae; phylum Streptophyta; class Pinopsida; order Pinales; family Pinaceae; genus Pinus; species Pinus albicaulis. The sequence goes on from CM076584.1 coordinate 1,434,706,381, forward strand.
TTACATTGAAAAAATAAAAAAATAAATATTGTTGCTTGCATTCTTTTTTGCATTGTAGAATTGGAAAATCTTTCGCATAACTAGCATTTGGCATTCTAGGAAATATTCTCGTTCTCATTAGTTTGCATCAGGTTCTGTAGTGAACACTTCTGCATGCTCTCATTTTTTGCTATCGCTTGAAACTCTTAACCTTCTCGTAGATAGCTCTTCATTGAACGAAATGGTATTGTATGGCATGTAGCTTGCACTTAGGGATTTGTGAGATTCAACATTCGGTAGGACCTTGGAATTGAAACATAAATACAATATTAACTTAAAATCTATTCAATTAACCTAAGGCAACATTGAAACTTAACGAAAAATTTAGTGGTATAAGTTAGAGACGTGTTCCAGCGTCTTAAAACCTAGCAGCTGTCGCTCGCCATTTGGTTTCAGACAGCGCTAGTACTGTGCTCCCTGTACCTTCGAGTATATAAAGGGATACCCCTCTAGGTTGCAATTCTTTTACCCGTAGGAAGCCGAGTCTTCCGCCTTATAACCGTGATACACCGAACACAGCATTCGGGGAGACTACTTGCACGTACGTCAAGTCCTTGGTTGATTTTTCTTTCATTTATAACCAAGGTGTATATGGTAGTTCACGGGAACTTGGTACACCCTTTTTCATAGACTACCTGAGCAGTCATTTTCAATCTTTACTGACTCCATAAATTTGAAAAGATCATCGAGCACTTGTCCTTTCAAACTGAAAGAGACTAGAGTCATCTTTGACTGTTTCTTGACTCTTAAAACATGAAACAACAAAATTTTAGTTTCAATGTGGTAAAATAAATTACCTATGATTGCATGCCCTTTAAATATTGATTACTTGGCCTGTTTTTGTTTGCCTTGGTTTTGATCCAAGAGTCTTCTTTTTCGATCTTTTTTCCTTTTCCGGTGTGCTACAGTCACAGTGGCGGAACTGTTAGTTTCATCTACTGGTAGTCCTTACACGGACGACTCATCTAAAAATTCCCAGATCTCTGGCTCTGCCGAGCTTGAGCAGCCTGTCATCCTGTCAGAGTACCCCTTTGGAGAACCACTTGAGTTTCATTGGCCTCTTTCCAACGCTTGGTTTGGATTTGGGGTTAGGGAACATTCCCCCCCTCTCACATTGGGATCATTGTTTTTGGCTACCATCATACCTCCTAGCCCCCGTACTCTTTTGCAAGATCTTATGGTGGATTCAGACATAGATTCGTCTGGTCTTAATGGTAGCGAGGGTATTCCAGTTTCTGATGAACAATACCAACTTTTCCCGGAAGACATCCAACAAGAGCTTGCTCAATCTTCACCATCAGTGTCGCTTCCAGCCGGATATAGGTCTTTGCATCAGATCATAGCCGGTATTGCCTCGATGGCAACATCAACTCCGTCAAGGGGTCCGGTTCTCCCATCCTCAGGTATGTTGCCGACGACACCTGTTTCATTGTCGACACCTTTTGTTACGTCTATTCCTAGCCGACCTACTGTCTGTGTGGCTGCTTCGGCACCAGTTGTCACTGCACAGTCGTCAAGGGTTTCAACTTCGGTAGAGAATTAAATTGCCATGGAAATCCTTAACAACCTTTCTTTTGAGGAGTATCGGTTAGCTGTTCAGCATCAGAACTCCCAGACTTATTAGTCCCCTCAGGATCCTTATCAGTCCTATTTTTCTCATTATGGTGCAGATGGTACCTCGATTTATTCACTTCCGTTCTCGCATGATGAGCATGGAAACCCTATATATTTTCCTGCTCCTGAGGCTTATCAGTTAATTAACGGTATTATACCTACCTTGCCTGGGCAACCCTATAACCAACAAGGAAAACCCTTTCAGGGACAACCTTCTGTTCAACAAGGATATGTTTTCGTCCCACAAGGACAACCCTTTCAGGGACAACCTTCGACCCAACAAGGGTATGCGTATGAATCACAAGGGAAACCCTTATAGGGAAAACCTTTGGTCCAGCAAGGATTTTTTTACGGCCCGCAAGGGTAGCCTTACAATCTTCAAGGTCAACCTTTCCAAGCTCAGCCTCTGGTTCAATCAGGGCAACCTCAAGGACCAGCCGGGAAACCAGTATATCAACCCGGACCTTCATACAGTCCTGGGGGGAAAATCCATCCATCTCAACCTTTGGTGCAACTACAACAACCATATTTTCCGATTGGTCCAAATGTTGCATAGCCAGGGCCATCTTATGGTCCTGCCATAGGTTAACCTGGTTATCAGGCACAACCTAGCCCACCTCAACCATCAGGCCAACCTGCTCAGCAGGGGCAACCTGGTGGCCCTCATCAGTCAGGTCAAATTGTTCAACCAGCACAACTTGCACAACCTGTTAACCCTACTAAGCCGCCGCTCTATTCCATGCCATAGACGAATCAACCTGCGCACCCCACTTATCCAGCTCAGCAGGGCCCTACTTATCAGCAGCTCGTTCGACCCCAAGGTGGTTATCACCCTCAAGGTCAATATCGACCGGTTTACAACCTACCTCAAGGTTCTGATTATTACCCTCAATCACCTGGCTATACTTATACTCCGCAGAAAAATCCCTACGCTACTCAATCAGGGCCCTCGTAAACTCAGAATTAGTATCCTGGTTATCAACCCCCGTATCCTGGTTCTCAGCCGCCATATCAACCGAATTATCTGACTTATACCCCTTATGGAATGAATCCTTCGGGACAGAACCAATGGGGGTAGAGTTATACTCAACCAGGATGGACTATGGGTACAGGTCCTTATCGAGGACCAACAATGCCTTTTAACCCTCAATTACCTTTCCTCGCCACGTTGGAGTTGCCAGATGTGTCCAAATTGACAAATGATCCCATTCTTCATAATCCTTATTGGCCTCTGGTCCCAAAAAAGGTTCCTGGTGATTGTCCCAAGTTTGAAGGCAAGGCTAGAGAAGACCCCCAAGCACACGTCATGACGTACCATTTGTGGTGTTCTTCCAATTCTTGGGTAGATGACTCTATCCAGCTCCATCTTTTCCAGCGCACTCTTACCAGAGCTGCTGCTAAGTGGTACATCAAATTTCCTCGTTGCATCTTTCAAGATTTCAATACTCTTGCTATGGCATACCTGACTCATTTCTAGTTTTCGATTCGTTATGAGGCCGGGACGCATCTCCTCACATACTTGAAAAAGGACCGGGCTACCCATATCTTGGACCACATTCATGAATGGAGACGGCGTTGTCGCTTGATCAAGTTCGAAATTCCTGATCAACTTCTTACCCATTGGTTCACTACCTCTTTTGTCAACCATATTGCGAAAGACATTTCCATGGGGGCATGTGTAACCAAGGAACAAGCCATCACTCGTGCCCAGTACCTTGATTTAGTGTACTCTCAATTGGGCACTTTGAATGACATCTTGACTGAGGCTCCACAACCTGGAACCTCTAAAGCACCGGCTACCCCATCAGTCAACGATGTTATTGGTTCTGTGTCTCAGACTTCACGCAAGTCTTCCGATGGGAAGCAGAAATCAAATTCTTCCAATAATTCTACTCCTCAGGCTACCCCCGATTTTGGTAAGACCTCGGAGGTCAACGCCGTTCAAGCCAATCCTGTAGACAAGACTTCCAAGGGGAAAAATAAGGGAAAAGGCAAGGTCATATCCGATGCCCCAAAACTGGAATCGTCTAAACCTTGTGCTGATGATGGTTCACAACGAAAGCCAAAGTATCCCTGTCTCATTTGTGAAGAGGATCACTACACTAAGGATTGTCCTCAACGATCCGAGGTTAGTCAACTGCTCAAAGGTGCTAAGGGAACTCCAACGGTCCTTAAAGAACCTTTCCCATCTCAGCAGACCTAGATGGTCGATCAATTGACACCATCTACATCATTTGGCTCTCAATTTTTCATGATGAACGGTTCTGCACCCGTTTCCATCGCTACTCGGTCAAAATATTATGCCAGATCACACCAGGCGGCCGAGAAAGAGGTTGTTGATGGTCCTCCTCCCCCACCTGCCTCTGGTCCCATTGAAATTGAGAAGCCTAGTGCTGAACCTGTTATATGACCACCTTCTAAAGGTGTTCTCCAGAAATCTTCTTATAATCCTAACGCTCGTGCTACTCAGCATTACAGTATTGTTGAGGATTTAGCATAGGCGCCTTTCGCGATGTCCACGTTAGGAGTGCTGTAGAGTTGTCTGTCTCAATGGAAAGCATTATTATCTGCGATCGGCGGGATCGATCCTGCTGATTCTAGCCTTCTCACTTTCGATCTAGAGGATTTTGTCCCCTGACTTCCGCACCAGCTTGTGCTTGTTATACAAGTCGGTATCAACGGTCTCAACATCCATAGAGCTATAGTGGATGAAGGTGAATCTACCTGCATCATGTCATCTGCTTGCTGGAAAGCTATTGGCTCTCCAGCCCTGAATTTGTCACCTAATGCCCTTGAGGCATTCGATGGAAGGGAATCAAAACCCTTGGGTGTTCTCGCTAGCTCACCAATCACACTGCAAGGAAAGACATTCAACGTTGAAGTAGAAGTCATTGATGCTAAATGCAATTACAATATTCTACTTTGTCGCAGTTGGACTCATGCCATGCTGTGCATTCCATCCACCCTCTTTTGACTTCTAAAGTTTTCTCACGAGGGTGAAATTATTACTGTCGATCAATTGTCATTCTTTACCTCGTCTTCCGAGAACAACGTACCATACGTGGATCAGATTCCTAATCCCCCTGACAGCATAGGGCCGGGTCTTTTCAGAGATCCCACTCTCATGGGTATTTTTCCCTTTCCACCACCAAATACTGTTCAAGTCAATAGGATCTCTCGGTCAGATGACCCTTGGATCGTCCCTTCACCTGAACAAGTTGATTCGTTTGGAGATTCAATGCCTCTTAGTCCAATCGAAATCAATATTGTGAGCTTACAGCTGCATTTGATTCTCCCCCTCCTGAAGTTTCTCCTTTGAGCATTTCTCTCGACGTGTATTCTCAATCCCCCTGGCCCGGCGATGCGGATTCGCCGGATCCTTTGAAAGAAGTGTTTTCATCTGATGAGGCTATCATGGAAACCATGTCTCTCGAGGATCTACCATGGAGCGATGGGCATCATCGTTCCTCGTTTATGCCCTAACTCGGGCCATGTCTGACTGTCTTGAGCATTTTGCATCCCACGTTCCTTCTCCACCACTTCAAATGCTATTTTGACTCATGAAGTCTTTGCGGAGGGTAACTTGGGTAACATTACTCAAACGGTGCCTATCGACATTTCCATGAAACCGGGGATTGTCGAGAACATCCATGTGGGAGTCACTTGCTCTTCCGAGGAAGTCCAAGTGTACACTAGTCTCTTTCACGAATTTCGTGATGTTTTCACCTGGTCTTACGAAGAGATGCCTAGAATCGACCCAGTATTGTGGCGCACGAGATTCCCACCTACCCAGGTGCGAAGCCTGTTCGCCAGCATCTTCGTCCCATGCATCCTTGGAAAGCCGCTGCTATCAAAGCTGAAGTTGAAAAACTTCTTAAAGAGGGTTTCATTTATCTGATTCCCCTGGCTAAAGCACCATTCATGTTTGTGTTGATTATCGTGATATTAATCGGGCCTGTCCTAAGGATAACTATCCCACCCAGTTTATCGATCAGATCATTGACGATTGCACGGAGAGTGAAATCTTCTCCCTTATGGATGGTTTTTCTGGCTATAACCAGATTAAAATTCTCCCGTCGGATCAACACAGGACCTCTTTTATATGTCCATGGGGAACATTCGCATATAATAAACTCCTCTTCAGCTTGAAGAATGCTAGAGCCACGTTCCAGCGCACGATGTCCTATGCTTTTCATGATATTCAGCATGTTGTCCAACCATACCTGGATGACCTTCCGGCTCATTCAGCTGCGCGGAAAGACCACCCGGAACATCTTTGTCAAATATTTCTTCGTTGTAGAAACTATAACATTAGGCTCAATCCGCATAAATGCATCTTCTGCATTGACTCTGATAGACTCTTAGGGTTTATCGTATCTAAATATGGAATTATCCTTGACCCTCTTAAGGTTGAGGCTATTTTCAATCTCCCCTCCCTGTCCTCGTTACACCAGCTTCAGAGTCTCCAAGGGAAAGAGAATTTCTTACATTGTTTTATCCCGAACTACACCGAAGTAGCTAAAGGATTCACGCGACTTTTAAAGCAGGATGTCCCTTTTTGTTGGGATGAGCTTGCTCATCAGTCTTTTGATAGGCTTAAGACATTGCTTTTCAATGCTCCCCTATTACGTCCTCCGAATTACCATCATGATTTCACCCTTTATCTAGCTGCCGCCTTTAATACGATCGCCATGGTATTGGTCCAAGATGATGATGACGGTAACGAGCATGTTGTTTACTACTTGTATCGGAACCTTCTCGACCCTGAAACACGCTATGCACATGTCGAGAAGTTAGCGTTGGCTGCGGTCCAGGCCGTCCAACGTTTTCGTCATTACATTCTTTTATGCACAGTGACCGTGATTTTTGATTGTAACCCCATGACTTATATTCTGTCACGGAAGTTATTAGGGGGAAAATACTTGAAGTGGATCATTATCCTCCAAGAGTTTGATTTGGAGTTCACTACCGCCAAATTGAAGAAATCACTTGTTTTCGCTGATTTGATTTGTTCTCTCCCCGTCGACTCTGCTCCCTCTTCCTCCGAAGATCATATTCTGGAAGAAACTCTCTTCTTGATCCGCACCCTCGATTCGTGGTATGGTGATATCATCATGTACCTCCAAACGTCTACTTTTAGGTTTGACTTAACGAAAGATGCTCGACGCTGCATTCGGCATCAATCGCAACCTTATCGTATTGTTGGAGATACCCATTATCGGGTTGGAGTCGATTTAGTACTCCACCGATGTCTAACCCTCGAGGAAGCGGGGAAAGTTTTAAATGACTACCACAGTGGTGCCTGTGGTGGTCACGTGTCTGGTTATGCCACTACATGGAAGATCCTTCGTGCTAGCTACTTCTGGCCCTCCATTTTTAAAGATTGCATTGTTGCAGTACGTAAATGCCATGAGTGTCAGATTTATCAACACAAGATGCATGCGCTGCCTGCTCCACTACACCCTGTCATTACTGTGGGTCCTTTTGCCAAGTGGGGCATAGATTTTATGACGTGTAACCCTCATTCAGCCGGGGGGAATGCCTATATAATCGTTGTCATTGATTATTTCATGAAATGGGCCGAAGCAATGCCTACACTGGCTGCGGATGGTAAGACAGCGACACAGTTCATATTCAATCATGTTATTACTCGATTTGGTGTCCCTCAAGCCATCGTCACCGACCATGTTTCTCATTTTCAAGATTATATGATAGTAGAGCTGACATCTAAGTTGGGTCTGCGTCACGACAGCTCAATGCCTTACTGTCTTCAAGCTAATGGCCAAGTTGAAGCTATAAACAAGGTCCTTGTTACAATGTTTCAACGAACAATCGGAATCCAAAAATCAAACTGGTATCTCATGTTGTTCTTAGCTCTATGGGCTTACCGAACATTGATCAAGAACGCAACTGGGTTTACCCCATTTCAATTGGTGTATGGTCTGGAAGCCATGCTTCCGATTGAATGTGGAATCCCTTCACTCAAATTAGCTGTGGAATTACTGCTTGATACTTCGCCTGAAGAAGAACGTCTCCTCTATTTAGAGAGATTGGACGAAACTCATCGCTTAGCTGCCTTGGTCATCGAAGCACAGAAGAAGCAAGTCAAAGCCCATTTTTACCAATCAGTTTCTCCTCATTCTTTCATTGAAGGCGATCTCGTTCTTCTATACGACCAAGCTCACGACAAGCTGGGGGCAGGAAAATTCCAACCCATGTGGCATGGGCCCTACATTGTCAAACGCGTGTTACAGAATGGGGCTTATGAGGTTATTGAATATGAAGGTTGTCCTTTATCACAGCCCAGAAATGAGTTGTATCTGAAAAAATATTATGCTTGAAGCATTCACGCGTGATGTGTGTACATAGGTGATTATTTTCATTTTTTGTGCATGCTTTGGTTTGATGTGCTTTGTGAGATTTTTTCTGCTTATTGGGTCTTGTTTGCTATGCAGATGTCTATTTCCCCTTATGTTGGTTTCGCGGATGGTGCTTCCCACAGTACCAGGAACTTGTCTTCAGCAGCCTGGATAATTTATGATCCTATCGGTGAGTTTATTAACTTACAAGGTATTTGTCTGGGACCAGCCACAAACAATGTTGTTGAATATAGTGCAGTTTTGGAACTATTAACCGAGGCAGTCAACCTTGGCATACGCACATTGCTTGTCAAGTTGGATTCACAACTTGTTGTTCTTCAACTGAACGATCATTATTCGGTTCGGAACCCATGCATTTTGAGATTGTATTTGTGTATTCGTTTACTTGAAAGACATTTTTATTTCATTACATATTAACATATACCAAGACGAATGAATACATTAACAGATGCAATAGCTAACATTGTGCTAGATAGACATTTGCGCAATTTATAAAAACATCATCATATGTACATAGACCAATGTAGAAAATAGATGTATATATATATATATATATATATATATATCATTTTTTTACAAGCCGTGTGCATCATAAATCCCACAAAAAATAATATATGTCTATTTCGGTGTTACATCATGAGACAACATGTCTCTCCAAAATGTGAAAAAATAAAGCCTAACTGCTTAGTCGGCGTGGTGCTCATGATAGCACGTCACCGCTCATACCAACCGCCTCAACAAGTGGTGGATACAGCTTGGCACTCCTACAGTGTACCTATGGTAGGCTTGAGGTACGTCATCAAAACGGGTATAATTTGGGAACCCACGGGTGATTCCCTCTAGGTTCTGCACTAGCTCCTCGTTAATGCCCTCACCCTGAGGATTGAAGTCACGAGGAGTCCGCCTCGCTATTGGAGACATACCAGCGGGACACTCTAGGCCAACATCTGCATCCATATGAGATTAACTGTCAAAACATGCATATATACCAAAAAATCATAAAACTCATAAAAATAAAAAATGAGTCTTACCCAGTTCTTCGTCCCAATCCTCTCCCTCTAGGAGTGGGAGGTCTGGGTCTCCGGTGAATTCTGTGCCAGCGTAGGGCCAATCCTCCACGACAATTAGCTGTTGTCAGAGCCAATAAAAAAACTCTGGCATCCAAGGCATCTGTTGGCCACCCCTTGATCTGGGCATCAGTGCCGCCCATCGGGCCATCCGTGGCTCTCTCAGTGGTGGCTCCGGGACTATAGCCTCCTGGCGCTGAAATATGGGTAATCGTTCCAAGAAGAACGATACCAGAATCGACCCATACCCAAACTACTTTAGTTTGGTCTTCTTCCATTTGGTGAGCTGCCGTTTGATGTTCATGGTTATAGCCTTGGCCCAGTTGAAGATGGTTGGGTTCATACACTCTGAAGCAAGAAATAATTGCATCTTCATAGCCTCATGCGGTGCCTGTGATCCTGCAACCCGCGTGACAGTGTGTAGCACTACTCTCAGTGCTAGATCAAGGACGGTCTGGATATCCACTTTACCGCTCCCTGTTCCTTTTCGTGCCCCTCGGCACACCTTGTTCATTACCATTGTCATGCTTTCCCCGAAAGGTCGGGTACCAGTCAGAATAGGGATTGCACCCCTACGCGACAGTCTAGTGATTAAATATACATCGGATACTTCGAGCTCAAGCTCTTGGTCCTGAAGTACGTACTTCTCCTGATTTTTCTCCCAAATGCTGATGAGATACTGAAGCAATTCGGGCTAAGCCCGGAGACACGGTGTCATAAAGAACTTTTTGAGCCCACAATTCCTGATGGCATTCATGCATTGTTCATTTCCCATTTCTTGTTCATCCTCTTCGCTCTGTTCTCTCTCCTTCCAGTCAATTACCATATTTTTCGTTTGGTACCTACATCAATTGACCATAGGAACATCATAAGCCCCCTTGGGTATTAAAATTTGCAGTCTATTGGTTGCATTTTCTTAAATTTAAAACTAATTTTGGGTTGCGCGGTTGGCGTGACCCATGTGTAAAACAGGGTCGATTGGTGCGGGTTCGTGCCAACCACGGAGCCCTATATTTTGCCAATCCTCCCCTAAGGGATCCCAAATGACAACTAAATGCAATAAAATATAGCTTAAAAGATGGCCAGTGGAATCGACTCTTACCTGAAACAGACGAAATCTGAATTGGACCACTGGATTGTCCACAATCGTCGCCTAAAGATCACAAGAGAATTGGGTCACTGTTGCTCTGCAAAGAGGTAAAAGTGAAAAGTAAATATTTTTTACCATTTATGGTCTTTTATAACTTTTCAAAGTCCTAAAATAGGTTTTAAAACATATTTGTTGATATATTTTCATATTATTTTCGAGGAATACATTTTGCACACGTCTTTTTGTGTAGCGACAGTTTTTTCACATGGATATGGCGAAGAAACGAGTTGTATTTTATACTTTTTCAGACTTGGTAAAACAAAAAAAATTCACTACTGGAGTCACCTTTCAGCTCTTTTCTGAATCTCTAAAACTGAAAAGATCGCCGAGTCACTTGTTGTTTTGAGTTCGTTAAATTGGTTGCGAAACGATATCTACCCAGTATACGTTTACCCCTTTTTCGGGCTGGGATAGATTATTTATGAAAAAGGTACCTTAGCCGATCGCGACTAAGAGGTTCTCTCAGACACAGTTTTCTACATTTTCAGATCTGAGGGACTATTTACGAAAAGGGACTGTTGGATTTTTCTTTTCCGCCTTCTTTTCAAACTCTCTAAATAGGAAAAGATGTTGAGTTCTTCCTTTGTCAGACTCGTTAAAAACTGATGACACCAGACTCCGTCGTCATGAAGTTACTCGAGTTCCTCCTTCCTAGGGCTCGTAAAATGTACTAGGTTGGATTTGTCCTAAGGAAAAACTTACATCGCAAGCACATGCTATCCCCTTCAAGCTTGTTATAAAAAATAATTGGGGTACTTGCCAGAAATGGTGGGGGAAAATGGAACTGTTAGGTCCCTATATTACTAGTATAGTCCCTTATTGTTGTTAGTGTAACCCCCTTATTGTTATTATTGTACCCATGTAACCCCCATATTGTTATTATTGTGCCCTTAAATTATTATTGTTAGGTCAACTAGGATTACATTGTGGCCCCACTAGGATTACATTATGGCCCCATGGACTCCTATATATAGAAAGGAGGTTTTGTAATTTGTATAATCCAAGAATTTTTCATTCATGTAATGTATTGGAGGTTGCCCCCTCGAAGTGGCTTATTTCTAAGGCATTGATATCTCTTTTCTTCTATTTTTGGAGCTGGTTTCACAACATTTGGTATCAGTGCTTTGGATTCTAGGATTTCACTGCTCCAAACAGGTCATCGTGGAATTTTCACTATAAATTTTTTTATACGAAGTTTCAGAAGCTGAAATGTTTAGGGTGCAAAGCCAAAATCCTAAGGAACATCGTCGCAAAATTTCAGAGCTTGGTTCACAATATTTTTGGAGATATGATCTGTGGAAGTTAGGTCTTTTTGCAGGCTCCTCAATTTAATCTAAACAGGTCATCATTGCATTTGCGCTATAATTTTTTTTCTACGAAGGTTTAGAATCTGAAATTTTTAGGGCGTGAAGCTGAAATCCTGAGGAAACTTGTTGAAAAAATTCAGAGCTTGGTTCACAATATTTTCGGAGATATGATCTGTGGAAGGTATTGCTTTTTCAAGCTCCTGAATTTCATCTCAAAGAGGTGATCGTGGGAAAATATTCATAACTCTCTCTCTGAGCATCGGATTGGAGTGCCATAAAAAGTGGCCACAATTACACGGACTATAGTTTCTTTTCAATAAATTTCAGAGCTAAAAGATGAAACAGTGACATGTGGCAATTCGTACAAGTTTGATCTACTGAAACAGTCCATAATTAGGTCATTGTGGGAGATTGGACATAACTTTATTTTGAAGAATCCAAATCAGCTCAGACCTGTGGCATTCAAAAGAGGATTCAGAAGGCTACCTTAGTGCCAAATTGCAAATATTGAAGACTTCATATGATGAACTTCTTGCTGCTCTTATGCACCTTGGTTGCTGCTCTTGTCATGCTACCCTTTTCTGCACCTTTCTTTGCTTTTCTGCCGTAGAAAGTCTGGTCCTTTGCAATCCTTGACAACACATGATCTAGCTTTTTCTTGCCTTCTAGGAGCTCGATATTGAATATGGTGTATCTCTGTTATTTCAGATCCTAAATATCTGATTTTTGGTCCTGTAGTAGACCTCTGAGTCCTCTTTCCAATGCCATAGGTCTGACCCAACTTGGATTCTTCAAGAGAGAGTTATACCCAATTTCTCACAATGCCCTAATTATGGACTGTTTCAGCAGAGTGCACTTGTACAACGTGCCACGTGTCACAGTTTCTTCATTTGGCTCTAAAATTGATAGAGAGAAAACTTAAGAATGTGCACTATCTTCCACTTTCTACGGAATTCCAATCCGATACTCAGTGAGAGATTTATGACGATTTTACCAAGGTCACTTCTTTGAGATGAATTTCAAGAGCTTGCAAAAACCCTGACTTCCACAAATCATATCTCCAAAAATGTTGCGCAACTTGATCTGAAATTTTTACTGCAGCTTCCTCAGGATTTTGGCTTCATCTCATAAAAATTTCAGCTTCTGAAACTTCGTAAAAAAAACATTAGGGTGAAAATTCCATGCTGACCTGTTTCAGATGGCCGAATCCCTTACATAAGGAGGAAATGAGGATCACAATTTATATAAATGCTTAAGTTGAGAGGGGCTTCAACAAGTGAACATGGGAGGGATTTTATGAGCTTAAAAAATATTAATTATGACTTTTCAATGACCCATGCCCCAACCCCATGGGGTTTTAGCCCACTAACTGGGGTACAAACTTCAAACATGAATATCTCTCAAACCGTGAAGAATTACATGGCATGCCATATATCAACGGAAACATCTCGACAAGTAGAAACCATAAAAAAAATTATTGACCTAGAATATATTAATTTGGTAGGTCAAAATTCCCTTGCAATATTGGGTTAGTACCTGGTGCTGCTTGGGTTGACATCAATGACAACCGCTGATCAACAGGGTTATGACTTTGAAATAATCTACAAAAAAGGGAAGCTTCATGTTGTTGCAGATGCACTCTCAAGAAAGAATGAAGAGGTGGAAGCATTGCTTTGTGCCATTTCTATTATCCAACTAGATTGGATAAACGAAGCAAGAGATGAATGGAAGAAGGACAAAGAAGTATGGACACTCATTCAAAGTTGCAGCAAGATCCTAGTACATCTGATACATTTAGTTGGAAAAATGATTCTTTATGGTACAAAGATCGCATATATCTTTGTAAGAATTCCCAACCAAAAAAAAAGATTCTTTTTGAATTGCACACTTCTCCTTTAGGAGGAAACTCAGGATTTTTAAAAACTCACCACAGGGTGAAGAAAGAATTTTTTTGGGATGGCCTTAAATCTGATATTCAAAATTTTATGGCGGAATGTTTGGTTTGCCAGCAGAATAAAGTTGAGACAATTAAGACCCCAGGACTTCTACAACCTTTATCCATTCCAACTCAACGTTGGGAGGAGATTTGAATGGATTTTATCGCAGGTTTACCTAAGTCCGAAGGAAAGAGTGTCATCATTGTGGTAGTTGATAGACTTACCAATTATGCACACTTTTTTGCATTATCTCATCCATTTAAAGAAAGTACAGTTGCTACTACATTTATGGACACAATTCAAAAGCTACATGGAAACCCAAGGGTTATTGTGAGTGACAGAGATCCCATTTTTACTAGAAATTTTTGGACGGAGTTATTTTCTTGTTTGGGTACTCAATTAGCTCATATGTAATATCCCAAATTAGGAACATCTACACAAATGGGAATATCTCAAGATATTACCAATGTGGAGATCAACAATACATCAACATGAGCTAGAAGATAGCAGTGAATGCATTAAATCAAGAATGCCAGAAGATCCTCATAACCATTACATTAGATTATAACATCAATAATGTATACAATATCTTGAGGAAAATGATCTCTCAAGCTAGGAAATGCAGCCCCTATGAAACATATACATGAAATATGAAGAAATACTGCTATATAAAAGAGGCCCTGGCTATGACTGCGCAATCCATGAGGCAGAAATGCTGCAAATAGTGTCAATACACAAATGTGACAATATAAAGCTCAAATAAAGAAGGGGGAGCAAGATCTCAACCCCAGAAAATAATAATACACAATCCCTAGAAGGATTGGCTGGGATACATACAAAATGGAAAATCTGCAGAAATGCCAGAGTTCCTGGGCAGCAGCTGCAACTCAGAAATAGAACTGGATGTAGATAGCTGATGATGCTACAATAGATGGCTGAATCACATCCAAAGAATCTCTAGAGTGAAAGGCTGATCCTCTCACCTAAGATCTCACCCTCCGAACTTGTGGAGCAAGTCCCCACTGCAAATACACTCAGAAATAATGCAGTCTAGAGAAGGGACTGCGTTGTTGGTGAAGAGAAATGGTTGGCCTCATGCCAATGATCTGCAATATACTTCCGGATATCCCTCACTAACCTCCCATAGGAATAGAAGCTCCCTCCTCTGACAGATGAGCCAAGGAAATGGTGTATGGTGTCCTCCACTGCAACACCCCAACAACACTGCATTATACTTGAGTAGAAATAATGCAGTATCTCAAAGGAGAAGATTTGGCCTCGAGCCAAGAGATATGGAGAATGAAGAAAAATCCTTCAAGAGTCCTCTCAAGAATAAGAAGGAATTCCCCGACAATTCTTGCTAAACAACAAAGAATGCTCAATTGTCTACATAGACAATGAAATCAATAATCATAAACATGAGAAACAATGGTTGCCTTGCCCTCCTTTTAAACAAGTGAGAGCTCTCTCTCCATGGGCCCCATCCATTAGGGTTTCCTCCACCAACTATCCTCTTCCTCATTCACACTGCGCTGTCTTCTATAGTAAGCCACTCCTCCTATGGCAGTGCTGTTGACTTGGTCAAACCTGACCTTGTCTTCATGCATTTGCCCCTTTTCACACTTGAGGGTGAAAAATCAAGCTCTTATGTATATCCCTTTCCACATTTGAGGGATTTTATTCATGTTTTCAATAAACATGGGCCTCCTTACCCATTTATTTGGCTGCTAGGTGATAAGAGAAAAATTTTAATATTCCATTTAGCCATGTGCTAAGATGGGAATATTACAATCCTCCCCTCCCAAATGTTGCTTGTCCTCAAGAAACTGCAAGGATAGAACTGAAGAATCTCCACCCAAGACATGGAGTCTGAAATATGTTGAGTAACATCTCCCTCATGTAGATCCTCCATCCCCCAAGCAATGATCCATACAAAGTGAGTTACCTCCCAACATGGCAGCTCTTGCCAAACATCTTCCACCTTTAGCTCCTGCAATATAGGTGGGCTGAAAATATGATCTTGGTAGACAAAATAGCCCACCCCATGCTGTCCTCATCTCCACTTAGGATAAGTGTAGAGTATATGCTGATATTGGGCTACAATAAAGGTGCCCTCCAGTGGCAAGTTGAAGACTAGACCTCCAAGGATCTCTTCCCCAACGTTATGAAACATGCTGTCCCAAAACATCTCATATGTGATGAGTTGGAATTCACCATCATATGGCATCCAATCTATCACATGGCTCATCTCAAATGGAAACCAATGTTTTGCTGTAGTGGCCACATGTGCTCTCATGCTCCCATTAGAACATGCAATGCAAATAATGTGGGAGATCTCCCCCCCAAAGGACACGTCCAACCAATGTGATGTTCCCCCAATCATGCTCTCAACAAATACCAAGACAACAACAACATAATGAACCATTATGAGAACCATGCTTGCTGTCATGTGTGGAAAGGGAGAAGGACAATGGTCCCTCAATTGTAACTAATGCAGTTTGACCCTCAACTGCAAAAGAGTATGATAAAAAGTGTGGCCTCTCAACCACTTGCTTGCTGTCCTACTCTTCTCAAATGTATGGAGAAAGTAAATGATGCACGGTGCAAGGTGAGTATGTCCTCCAAAATACATTTCCTCCCCAAGTCCTCGTAGGGAGTGGTTACCAATAGTGCTCATGGCCTCAATTAGACCATGGGGTCTAGAAAGAAGAATGCTCCTCCTTGGAGCAACATTCTGTACATATATGGTTAAGGGTTGAATATACAAATCATCAAGCAAATAAACAATACCCTTACCATAAATTTTGTGTATGCAAATGGAGTGGCTCAAAAATGAGTCTCCTCTCATCCTCAAAGATAAAAAAGGTGGCTGTGCTAACTCCTCCAAAGAGTTATGTATCTCCTCCATTTGCACATGATCTATGCATCTCCTCATATGCTGATCTGTCAATATCATGCAAGCAATATGATCCTGGGAATACTCCACTAACAACTCGGAGCTCCAACATGGATCTATCCTCCATAGTGACAGCGATGATAATTCCTCATGAAGGACATCTATCATATGGTTATCTCCCAAGGTCTCCACTCCTCTAGGATCAATGAATGGTGCCTCAACTTGTGAAGCATCTCTCATCATTTGCTGATCTAGTGGTCTCCCCGGAAAAATGTCTCCATGTCATGAGACATCATCATCAAGAGGTGACTACATATATGAATGAACAAATCTTTCCATGCTCCCACTGCATAATCCAATCACCTTGTTAGGTGCATCAACCTCATAAAATATACAGGGGTGTGTGCTTCTCATCACATCATGCTAGTCATCCTCCCTATCTCCTCCTTGTGGCTCCATGGTTTCACACCTACTCAACAATGGCAAATGTAGAACGTGGATTGTGCCTTGATATCCATACATGAGATCCTGGGGACTTCCTTGCAAGGACGCAATAATCCCTCTACTTGGAGCAAGAGCTCCTCCTTCCTCTGCATGAGGCACTAGATAATCTCTAGATGGCACAACACTGTTGCCCTCAGCTTCTCCAACATAGATGGGCAACCTTCCAAGAATGTTGCTGCAAATATGGAATCTCTTCTAAGGTGGAAGTAATTCCTGATCATCAAAGGTCAAGGATTATCCCCTTTGCACCATGATAGTGCCATATCCTACTCCTGCAACATCATACAAGAAATGAGAGAAGATCTGTTCTTTCTCTCCCAAGAATAACCCCAGCAAAAAATGTCCTTGCTGCTTCCTCATGCTCTCATCATGCAAGATATGTGATGAAGACATAGTGAATAATATGAGTGTTGTTTCATCACTATGCAACCCTACTCTTTGCTGCTACATGATGCCAGCATCCTGCCACATATTCTCCATCCTCATACCCTTGGAAAGAGTGTATGCCAAGTGATGGCCAAACTCCTTCAAGAGTAACCAGTGCAGCCAAGCCTCCTGCTGCCCGGTATCATAAATCTGCAAGTAGCTCACCAGCTTCTTTCTCACCATCCACATCCCCTCAACCAATTGTGGATGCCTCCTTCCACCCTCCATCTTGGTACTCCTCCCATGAGGGCTACCATCATCCCAAATCAGATTTCTGCATTTCATGGGATCTTGAAATGCAATCTTCCCGAGGATCAATTTGACCCTATAACGATCCAAATAGGTGGTAGGAAAAAACCTCCCATCATGATGTGCATGGCTCGAGGAATGTCCATCATAGTCATGAGAGATGTTATCCATCCGAAGATGTCCCCCATCTACTATCTGCTCCTGTGAGAAGGGAAGAACCTCCTCAAATTGATGAAGAATCCTGCACTCCATGATGTGTGGGAGTGCACCTCTACTGGAATCTCTCCGGGAAATCTCCTCCTCATGCATGCACTTCATGGCTTCCTGGATGAAGCTGCTCTCTGAATGCTCATATGAGGTATGATCCCTCCTTTATCCATCATTGCTTAGCACAGTGCTATTCTGCTTCTCTGGGTCAACTGCATGCAATGATATAGACCCATCCAAAGCATTTGCTGAAATGACAAGAGATGGATTTTCAATCATACCTTGGTGAAATGTGGAAGCTCCTTGCAGGGCTGCAAGAGTTTCCTCCTCATAAGTGTTGGCCTCCCAAACTGTTGAAGATGAAGGCTTCTCCTCCATGGTCTCAACAGTGCTGGTACATGCCTCATCAACTGGTGGTGAGGGATCCTCCCTCCTTTTGCCAAACCTCCCGATCAATCTCTGAGAAAACTCAACAAGAGTAGAAACCCTTGTGTGGCTTAGATGGCTGATCCACCAATTCTTTGCTTTACCTTCAAGGTGCAGCGCTGTAATTTCTATAGCCTCTCTGTCTACTACAGGAAGTAGCAGGAAGAAATCCTCTAGCTTCTTCACCCAAACCTCTGCTGCACATGTGAGTGACCCATCAAATGTGGACAATAGAAATCTATTGCCTCTCATCATCCCGTAGCTATGGGGTATTCTTTCTTCTTTCTGCTGAATAAACTGTGGAAAATATGGAGTCTTTTGGAAGGCTCTAGGTTTAGCTTGGTATTCAGCAAGGTACTCACTTAGAATTTCAAATTCCAAGTGTTCTTCATGCTTCTGGTCTACTTTTTTGTGAGAGTAGGAAATGCATGGTCCTTCCTCTTCTCCTCCTTCATTCTTCTTGACCTCCTTGGAGAGGTCTCCTCTGGATCTGAAAATAGATGAGAGTAAACTAATCTTCTTCATCATGTTGATCTTCTTTGGCTGAGACTCATAGGCTGAGCTAGAGATCATGCTCTGATACCACTATAATATCCCAAATTAGGAACAGCTACACAAATGGGAATATCTGAAGATATTACCAATGTGGAGATCAACAATACATAAACATGAGCTGGAAGATAGCAGTGAATGCATTAAATCAAGAATGTCGGAATATCCTCATAACCATTACATTAGATTATAGCAGCAATAATGTATACAATATCTTGAGGAAATTGATCTCTCAAGCTAGGCAATGCAGCCCCTATGAAACATATACATGAAATATGAATAAATACTGCTATATAAAAGAGGCCCCGGCTATGACTGCACAATCCATGAGGAAGAAATGCTACAAATAGTGTCAATACACAAATGTGACAATATACAGCTCAAATAAAGAAGGGGGAGCAAGATCTCAACCCCGGAAAACAATAATACACAATCCCTAGAAGGATTGGCTGGGATACATACAAAATGGAAAATCTGGAGAAATGCCAGAGTTGCTGGGCAGTAGCTACAACTCAGAAATAGAACTAGATGTAGATAGCTGATGATGCTGCAATAGATGGCTGAATCACATCCGAAGGATCTCTAGAGTGAAAGGCTGATCCTCTCACCTAAGATCTCACCCTCCGAACTTGTGGAGAAAGTCCCCACTACAAATACACTTAGAAATAATGTAGTCTAGAGAAGGGACAACGCTGTTGGTGAAGAGAAATGGTTGGACTGATGCCAATGATCTGCAATATGCTCCCGAATATCCATCACTAACCTCCCAGAGGAATAGAAGCTCCCTCCTCTGACAAATGAGCCAAGGAAATGGTGTATGGTGTCCTCCACTGCAACACCCCAGCAACACTGTGTTATACTTGAGCAAAAATAACGTAGTATCTCAAAGGAGAAGCTTTGGCCTCGAGTCAAGAGATATGGAGAATGAAGAAAAATCCTTCAAGAGGCCTCTCAATAAGGAGAAGGAATCCTAAACAGGAATTCCCCGGCAATTCTTGCTAAACAACAAAGAATGCTCAATTGTATGCATAGACAATGAAATCAATAATCATAAGCATGAGAAACAATGGTTGCCTTGCCCTCCTTTTAAACAAGTGAGAGCTCTCTCTCCATGGGCGCCATCCATTAGGGTTTCCTCCACCAAATATCCTCTTCCTCATTCACACTGCTCTATCTTCTAGAGTAAGCCACTCCTCCTATGGCAGCGCTATTGACTTGGTCAAACCTGACCTTGTCTTCATGCATTTGCCCCTTTTCACACTTGAGGGTGCAAAATCAAGCTCTTATGTCTATCCCTTTCCACATGTGAGGGATTTTATTCATGTTTTCAATAAACATGGGCCTCCTTGCCCATTTATTTGGCTGCTAGGTGATAAGAGAAAAATTTTAATATTCCATTTAGCCATGTGCTAAGATGGGAATATTACATCATAGATCATCTTATCATCCTCAATCTGATGGTCAAACTGAGATAGTCAATAAATGTTTGGAAGGATATCTTCATTGTTTTGTATCTGATAAACAAACACAATGGGTCAAGTGGTTACCTCTAGCTGAATGGTGGTATAACACTTCCTTCCATACTGCAGCAAAAATGACCCCATTTATGGCACTTTATGGATATCATCCACCATCCATCACATCATCTTTAAGGGAAAATTCGAAGGTTCAAGCAGTGGAAGATCATATCGAGCATCAGCAAGAAGTTCTCCAACTCTTAAAGGATAACCTGAATTTGGCACAAAATCGAATGAAACAACAGGCAGATCAACATCGCAGCGAGAGAAGTTTTGATGTAGGAGACTGGGTATTTTTACTGCTACAACCATACAAACAAATGTCCCTCAAGCAAGCTAAGAAGGATAATAAATTATCGCCAAAGTACTATGGTCCTTACAAGGTGTTGCAAAAAATTGGTACTATGGCATACAAATTGGAGCTTCCTGCTTCTTCGCGAGTACATCCAGTTTTCCATGTTTCATGCTTAAAGAAGGTTATAGGTGAAAATCTTCCAGTTCAAACAATATTGCTAGAACTTGATTAGGAAGGAAAAATCATATTGGAACCTGAAGCGGTCATGGAAACAAGAACTCGACAGCTACGGAATCGATCAATTTCAGAGTATCTCATCAAGTGGAAGAACTTACCCACTGAAGATTCTACATGGGAGGATGAGAATTTTATACAGAAGCACCCGGAGCTACTCAAGCGTTGAGGATAACACTTTTTTGAAGGAGAGGGGCATGTTAGGTCCCTATATCACTAGTATAGTCCCTTATTATTGTTAGTGTAACCCCCTTATTGTTATTATTGTACCCTTGTAACCCCCATTTTGTTATTATTGTGCCCTTAAATTATTATTAGGTCGGCTAGGATTACATTGTGGCCCACTAGGATTACATTATGGCCCCATGGACTCCTATATATAGAAAGGAGGTTTTGTAATTTGTATCATCCAAGAATTGTTCATTCATGTAATGTATTGGAGGTTGCCCCCTCGAAGTGGCTTATTTATAAGGCGTTGATATCTCTTTTCTTCTATTTTTGGAGTTGGTTTCACAACAGGAACCAAGATTGTAGTCGTGTTGGCAGTACGTTGCTCTTGAACATGGCACTTGTCTGCATTCGTGTGGGGTTGGGGACATCTCATCTCATTATCTTCTTGGCTCCATGGGTTTGGGTAATCTCTTTTGACCGCTCATCTACTCTTTGCCATGTCACCATGACCTCAGATCCCTTGATGTCAAATACTGCCAAATCTAGTGTTGTGCCGCCGATATGTTCAAGAGAAGTTTGCCTCTGCAATTTTCAACCTCCCTCTGATTCTCTGTTGGTCTTGACTCACAAACATAATATTCCTCTATCTCATGTTGATGATGTGGGAAACATTATGGCCCACCTTAGATCAAGGTCCCTTCCTGTCGACTCCAGATCATTATCCAGGAAGTTGATCTAGAGACTCCCTTCAGGTACCTTGGAGCCTGCATGCCTCAATGGCAGGTTCTTCGCACTCGACGTAAGGTCCACATAATTGGCCTTCAATCGTTTGACTCTATGGGTGTTCGACGTCAGATCACTGTTCACATGCCATGGATTGTACCTTTTGTACCTTGAGAGCCATTGTCATTATTGGTGGTTTCTCTCACGTCTGTTAACAACTTTCATCATTGGATGGTAATCAGACGATGTTCTTGCATGTTCGACTTCAGCTCACATATTCACATGCTCGATTTTGTACTATGTTCGGGTCGAGATGGAGCACAAGACCCTGGGTTTTTTCTGATGAAATCCAGGCTGCGGGTTCTTTGTGGATTATTATGACTTATTATATGACTATTTTGATTGGATGGTTGCGACCATACCTGAGTCTATATATTGATCCCTGCTTCTGGATGGTTGTGTCCATACCTCAGATTTCATTGTTTATATACTCTCTTATGGATGGCTGCGCCCATGCCACATGTCATATATCAGATGTATCAATTGTATTTGTACTTGCAGGTTTTCCAACAGCAGTGTTTTGGTCGAACGTGTTCTCATAAAGCATTTCACCCCTCCCTCTCTCTTGGACCTCATGCTTTAGGGGGCATCTGTTACACAACATTTTGTCACCATCCCTACAATCCCTCACCCCACATATTGGAGGGTCTTTCCCATAACCTGTGAGCAGTGTCAAACTCTGCAAATACCTTCTTTGCATCCTTCTGCATAAGGACATGATTCTTCCTGTTGAACATTTCCTCAGAAAGCACTCAAAAACCTATGTTTTGGCATTGGCGCGGGTAGCCAGTTCACCCGTCGCGCCAATGGGGAAGATTTTCATTAGAGGCTGTGCCAGCTGGCGTTCTATCCCTGTGTTGAGCCCACGCCAGCCTTTTTGGGAATGTTTTTTAACAGATTGGAGGCAGAAGTTTCCTTTAACCACCTCAGGAATGACTCATTGCAAGTGGTTAACTCGATAAGCCACGGATCTCTTCCTTTAGGAAATGGTTGATGGAAAATTCTTAGAGGATAGGACTCCCCCCATGATTATAGGAATCCTAACCTCTCCTTCTCCCTCTATATAAACCGGCCTTCTCCCTTTACAAAGCTAGAGCTGAACATATAGCCAAGAAACTGAACTTGGAGAAGAGATATTATAGCTGAGTAATCGCTATAGAGAAGTTTGAACCAAGGAGAATCCCGTAGAGAGAGCCTCGTCTGAATTCCCGACGAGCTTTGTGAGACGTGCTCCGCTGGAACCCTGCTGGAGGAGATCGCAACATCGAAGCCTAGTTGTACTCTTCCTTCTTTAAATTAATATACTCGACTATGGTATTGATTCCATCTGTGTGTTATGTTTGTTTGACGCATTTGATTTAGTCTTCTTCGACTGACTGATAGTTAGGAATGCGAAGTAGTATGTTGTGTATCGTCTTCATTTCTTATGTATGTACAGGTATCCGAGCGTGAGAACGAGCAGATCATGATCTGTCGAATCAGGAGCGAGAGGCAGCCATTCTTCTGGATGACACAACAGCGTAGGACCTACGGTAAGTGATCTACCACGTCTTTTTCCATTCTTAACTAGGAATTGATGTCATAACGTGTCTCGTTTGTGGCTAGACCCACTCTAGGGCTAGTGGGATCTCCTCTGTCCGCAGAGGGGATTTACCTCACCAACAATGGGTGCCTCTATTGCATCGAAAACCACCTCCCATGCATCCTTAGTTCGACTGAACTCCCATGAACTACTTCTCAGGATCCGACACTGGTGGAATATGCCTCGGGTGAGGAATCTGATTAGTATTTTTTATGTTTCTTGCTGTAGCATTTTGTGTTTACTGTTTACATAAATATAGATTTTAATTTTACATGTATATTCAGTCATACAAATAGGCAAGTAGATGATAGAATATGTACAAACATACAGTTGTATATAGCGTGGTTGGACAGACTCAGAACTTGTTTCTTTTGGATGACATACCATGCCATCAGGTGGCCAAAAAACTTGTTTTCCCACATAGGGTAAGTTGATGCCATCTAAAAATATTCATCTGGTTGTAACTTGTTGTTAAAATTAATGAAAATGGAGGTAATTCCAAGCTTACAAAAAAAAAAAGAGTTGCATTCATCCAAGTTAAAACTTAGAGGATTTACCCTCACAATTCTTCTATCAGTTTAATGGGAATTTAAAAGTTAATAAATTTTCAAACCTTAATACATTATTCGATCTATTTTGGTATATTTTAAATTTGGGAGCATTTCACCATCTAGGTTCTTTTTTTCATTTGATTTTATTTTTTTATGAACTATCATAAGTCTACTTCCAATTGCATTCATTCTTTTTGCTCTTGGTCCGTAGGCACACATGAGGATTTTATCTCCGAGATTTCTCTATAGGTGTTTCTCAAGATTATTTGGCTTTCATCCTTGTCAACTCGACCTTTTAAACTCTAAGGTTTTTTGTTCTCAGTTTTTCTCAGAACAGCTCATTCTTTTCAAGTATATATATAATTTATTCCTTTGTATTAATCTTTCTCGTGTGGTTAAGGCTTTGTTGTAAATTTGGATTTTCCACTGCATACATTTGTTTATTATTTTTGTTATGTAATTCTAAAATTTAGGGTTTCTAGTTATAAAACCTAACCCTTACCTAACTCATGCAATTACATGAAAATAGCCATGAATTTCATTTTATTTTTTTCTTTTATTTACGGAAGACTCTGATAGATTTTCCAACAAGGGTTTTAACTCTATTGTTTAGTTCTTACTATGCACATGTATTATTTTTATTATGATAGAGCTAGAAGTTTCTTTCTATTTAACCCTACTAATTTCGTGCTTTTGTAATACATGTGCGGGGCATTATGTATCTTGGATTGGTAAAAATTCCTTAAGATTTCTTCCACAAGTTTTCATAATTTCCATGTAACTTTTTTAATATATATATATATATATTTCACAGGTATTAGCATTTATATGAAAAATTTTGGAAGTTTTTATTTTGCTGAGGAGAATTTAAAGTATTCTTGTCACTTATGGAAGTTTTGACTGTCATTTACCAGGTCGGGTGGCTCGAACCCTTGGATTCCTCTTCTGCTTGAGCATGATTTTTGTATTCGGGGAGAAAGAGCGAGGGTTTTTTTAGTCATGGTTATATTTTAATTAAACTTGTTTTTAGAAGGATTACTTCTTGTCAAGAAGTATGTAATTTAAAGGCTTTAAGCCGGTGATGTAATGTGATTATGGGAAAACTATATCCCATGTTTTTCAAAATACACATATATTTTTTGTTGATTGTTATTTTATGATCCCCACTATATTCTCTTCACAATGACTTCTAAGTCATTGAACTTTGATATATTACCAAAATGTATATACGAACATATTTATTTCCTTATGTTATAAATACATCTTTGAAATACCACCTTTTTTATGCTCAAACACTTGTTTATTTTATCAGATATATTTATTATGGATAGTTTATAAATGCATACAAGAATACTTTGTAGCTTATTGTAATAATCTAAAATTATTTTTTAGGATATTTGTACATCTATATTTTATATATATATTGCATGTCTTTATATGTTTGTTAAATATATCCCTTGTGGTCTTGTTTTATTTCTCAAAACAATAATCTTTTGTGCCTAATTTCTCTTGTATCTTTGATACTATTTGCTCTTACGCTAACAGATTAAATACTTAGAACTTATTCTCAACATATAATTGAATCAACATAACTTCATATGTATTTGCATATATGAGTATAGTTTAAATTCTAAAACATGCTAGTTCCACTCAATTGCATATTTTATTTTGTACAAATATTATTGTAATTGTATGCACTAAATATACAGTTCAAAAACTAATTTTCTTTTATACTAACTATTACTTCATATTTTTGTACAAGTATTTAAGGTTTATATAAATGCATATAAAATGAAACATAGTAGTATGCACAAAACATCATATTGTTTGACATCATTAAGAAAATCATCCACATAGATGAGGTTCAGAGTACTGACTTGATAATATAAGTCTGGAAACTAAAATTGAAGCTCACCAGCTCCACCCAATATTTGACACCATTCTCAATGTGTTCCCCTGAGCACTAAGTTTGCAAGCTTTTATTTTTGTCTCACTTTTGTCCTATTCTTACCTCTCACCAGAGTAGCTATGTCAGACTCAGAAATATGACCAAAAAATGGATTACCCTCCTACCATTCAATTGGTATTTGGTAACCACCTCCACCTCACCCAATAGGTGGCACGTAGTTACTAGCTCATTTATTAGCTCCACTTCCCCACTCTCAAAGACAACCTCCTGTATTTTAGGAAAGTTAGTGATCAATTACTTCCATGATAATTAATAATTTAATCATTTATATTAAATTCCTAGGTCTTAATTAGTGGTAATCAATTTTAGTAATTAAGTTGCATCATAAATAATTCATTCAGGTGTAACTTCAACATCATTTTCAAACTATTTTATTTTATATACAACATCATAAATAGAAGTTTAGATTCAACCTTTATCATTTTTATCACACTGATAAAAATAAATATTTAAAGTTAAAACACGATCATACTTAACCAAATTTACACCATAAAATTCATGTAAGGGGATATCACATCCTCCCCCACTTGAATTTGACACCATCCAGATGTTTACTTATAAAATCTAGAATCCATTCCTACTTGCTAAAATAGGGATGGATAAGCTTCTTTAAAAGTATCTTCCAAATTCCAAGTTGCCTCTTCTAGGATAAAATGCTTCCATTGAACTTTCACTTGAGCTACGTCTCTAGTCCAGAGCGTGACTACCCTCCGGTCTAGAATACGTAGAGGTTCTACCAGGAACTCTCCCTCTGGTTCTACCTATACAACATTGTAATCAATTATATGAGTCGGGTCATGTACTGTTAGGTCCCTATATTACTAGTGTAACCCCTTATTGTTATTTTTAATGTATCCCACTTATTTTTATTTTTGTTCCCACGTAGTCCCCAAATTATTATTATTATGACCCATAGAACCCCACTATTGTTATTGTTGTTCCCTTACATTTTTATTGTTATTTAGGCTCTGATTATATTGTGACCCCTTAGATTCCTATATATAGAAAGGTTTTGTCATTTGTATCATCCAAGAAATTTTCAGTTACGTAATGTAAAGGAGGTTTCCCCCTTGAAGAGGCTTATTTATAGTTTTTTGATCTATATTTTCTTCTATTTTGTGAGCTGGATGCATAACATTTGGTATCAGAGCTTTGGATTCTATGGTTTCACTTATTCAAATATGACATCTTGGAATTTTTGCTATAATTTTTTTTCTACGAAGCTTTAGATGGTGAAATTGAAACCACATGGAGTCGAAATACTAGTGAACCTCGTGTATGAATTTCAGATCTTGGTTCGCTATAGCTTCAGAGATATGATCTTAGGAAGTTAGGCTCCAAAATTTCATCTCAAACAGGTGATCGAGGGAAAATCATCATAACTTTCGTTTTAGGAATTGGATTTAAATTATGTAAAAAGTGGTCAAAAGTGCACAAACTTTAGTTTCTTGTTTATCAATTTTAGGGCTGAAGGTCGAAATAGTGACATGTGGAATGCTGCATAAGTTTTCTCTACTGAACTAGTCCATAATTAGGTCATTGTGGGATATTTGGCATAACTTTATCTTGAGAATCCAAATTAGGTCTAACTTGTGGCATTGGAAAGAAGACTTAGAGGGCTACCACGGGACCGAAGTTAAGATATTAGAGATCTGAAATTACAGAGTTACAACAGATTCAATATCGATTTCCTAAAAGAAAGAAAAATAATTCTACACCCATTAAGCCCTCAGAAAACTCTACTGTGATGCATGCAGAGGAATAATTGTAGCATGATATATCAAAATTACGGGACCAAGTGCGAAAAATTTCGTTCTCACAAAGAGAAAACAAAGATGAAATGGATGGTTTAAAATCAGACATAGAATATAATATGGATGGTTTGAAGGATGAAATAAAAGCTAATATGGATGGTATAGAAACAAAAATGAAAGGAGACATGGAAGATTTGAAGAATAGTTTAAAATAAGATTTGTCAAAGTTGCTACAAGAAATGCTTCCTAATGGCGAAAAGGTATTAGATGAAACACATGATGAGGAAAAAATAAATGTTAATCATGATTTCATAGACTCTAACGTTGGATTGAAGAGCCACCATATTCCAAATATCAATATGAGGAAGTTTGATGGCAAGGATCTGGTAACATGGATACTACCAATAGAGCAATATTTTGATCTCCATAATGTGCAACTCACACAAAAGATATGCATTGCAACTTTTTATTTAGAACCCAATCATTTTGTATGGTATCGATGTATTTGTTCTCGTAAACCACTTGTCACTTGGTCAAGTTTTACAGAGGAAATTATAGCACATTATGAAGATGCAAAGGGAAACACCTTATTTAGCCAATTGATAAATCTCAAACAAAAGGGTTCAATGGCGTAGCACATTAAGGACTTCAAAAATTGAATGTAAGGGTAAATGATATTCCAGAGGAGCATAGGATTGATGTATTCATAGGGAATTTAAAGGATAACATCGAACATGAGGTTTTCCTTTGGGAACCTTCTTCATTGGAGAAGGCATTCAAGTTGGAAAGAAAAATTGAAGTCAAAATTATGGAAACAAGGAAGCCTACCACTCACAACTATAAATATGGAAGTGTTTCTTCTCCTAGCCTTCCACAAAATACAAGGTTTAAACCACAAAAAATGGAAGAAAAAATAGAAAAATGGATTTGTTACAGTTGTGATAGTAAATACATTAAAGGTCATAAGTGCGCTGAGAAGAAATTAGTTTACATAGATTGTGAAGAGAAGGAAGAAAAGGAACAAGAAGCTTCAAAAGAAGAGGATATATACCAGGAACCGATCTTATAGAGAATAAATGAATCCAACCATATCTTGTAATGCATTCGTAGGAATCACCACTCCTCAAACTCTCAAGATAGAAGGAAATATCAAGAAGAAATAGCTAACAGTGTTGATTGATTAAGGTAGTGCCCATAATTTTATTCATTATAAGATAGCCAAGGAATTGAATTGCTTCCTATATTTAGCACCAAAGTGTCAAGTGATGGTTGCAAATGGAGGAACTATAAATTGCACTGGAAAGTGCCATAATATCAAGCTAACCACGAGGGAATATGTATTGAATATCCCAATATTTTCCATTCCAATGGGTGGTGATGATGTTGTACTAGGAGTTCAATGGTTACAATCTTTGGGTACGATAACTTTTAATTTTCAAGAAATTTTCTTGAATTTTTTTTGGGAAGGAAAGGAATTTGAATTAAGGGGTATCACAGGGAAACCAAGAAAGATAAACAAATCTAATGGCATGAAAAATATTCTAGAGAAATAACAATGAGGCGTAATTACACAATTATGCTCACTAGAGTTTCAAACATCAAAATCATCTTTAATATAAAATTCTAAGGTTCAAGCAGTGGAAGACCACATCGAGCATAAACAACAAGTTCTCCAACTCTTAAAGGCTAACCTAAATTTGGTGCAAAATTCAATGAAACAATAAGCATATCAACATTGCAGCGAAATAAGTTTTGATGTAGGCGAATAGGTATTTTTATGGCTACAACCATACAAACAAATGTCCCTCAATCAAGCTAAGAAGAATAATAAATTGTCACCAAAGTACTATGGTCCTTACAAGGTGTTGCAAAATATTGGAACTATGGAATACAACTTGGAGCTTCCTGCATCTTCCCGAGTGCACCGAGTTTTCCATGTTTCATGCTTAAAGAAGGTTATAGGTGACAAACTCCCAGTTTAAATAATATTTCTAAAACTTGACAAGGAAGGAAAAATCATATTGGAACCTGAAGCAGTCACGAAAACAAGAACTCGACAACTAAGAAATTGATCAATTTCAGAGTATCTCATTAAGTGGAAGAACTTGTACCCATTGAAGATTCCACATGGGAGGATGTGAATTTTTTACAGAAGCATCAAGAACTACTCAAGCGTTGAAGACAACACTTTTGTGAAGGAGAGGGGCATGTTAGGTCCCTATAATACTAGTGTAGCCCCTTATTGTTATTGTTAGTGTAGCCCCCTTATTGTTATTTTTGTGCCAATGTAGTCCCTATATTGTTATTATTGTGCACCATAGAAGCCCACTATTATTACTGTTGTGCCCTTACATTATTATTGTTATGTAGGCTCTGATTATATTGTGACCCCTTAGACTCCTATATATAGAAAGTAGGTTTTGTCATTTGTATCATCCAATAATCGTTCATTTATGTAATGTAAAGGAGGTTTCCCTCTCGAAGAGGCTTATTTCTAAGTCGTTGATCTATCTTTTATTCTATTTTATGAGTTGGTTGCATAACATGTACATATTTATTTAATAAGGATACATGAAATACATTATGAATTTTTATATTTGTTGGAAGAGCAAGTTGATAGACAACTGATCCAATCCCCACTAACACCTCAAAAGGTCCACAATATTTGTGTGATAACTTGGCACATTTTCCAAGTCTAAGTGTGCTTTTATTTGGTTTAACTTTTAAGTATACATTATCACCAACATTGAATTCCTTTTGAGATATTTTCAAATCTACATAACACTTACGTCGATCTTGAGTTGATTTTAATTTTTGCTTAACATGTTTAGTCACTTCTTACATCTCTTTGAGCATATATGGTCCCAAAACTAATATAAACTTGGGATGGTCCAACTTAGAGGTATTTTTCATTGTGTTCCATAGAATACCTCAAAAAGCCTCATCTCTAAAGAAATCTGATATCCATTATTATATGCGAACTCAACTAAGTGGAGATAGTGTTCCCACTTAGTGGGCTTATCCATCACATACATTATTAGCATATTTTATATGATCTAATTGACCCTTTCTATTTTACCATCAGTTTGAGGATGATAGGTTGTGGTAAAATACAATTGTGCTTCCATTCCTTTAAATAATCCCTTCTAAAATTTAGAAGTGAACTTGGCATCATGCTCTGAAATCATATTTTTGGGCATACCATGGATTATAAATATCTCCTTCATGAATATTTCTACTATTTTAATGGCCATGAAGGTAGATTTAATAGGAATAAAGTGTGTTGCTTTATTAAGTTTTCCTACCACTATTAGAATAGAGTCATGTTGCCTCCTAATCTTTGGTAACCCGGTAATGAAATTCATTGATATTATTTCCCATTTCCATTCTGGAATGGGTAAAGGATATAATAACCCTACTAGATGTTGACGGAAATCCTTAACCTGTTGATATTCCAAGCACTTATCCACATACTCTATTATTTCTGACTTCATGTTAGGAAAATAAAAAAATTTCCTCAACAAAATCATTAACTTTTAGTAACCAAGACGCTTAGTTGTTGGTTTCTTGTGCAACTCATTTAAGACAAATATTTGCAGATTTGAATCATTAGGAAAATAAATTTTCTCTCTGCATTAGAAAATCTTGATTGTTTACTAAAAAAATAGTTTCTTCTTCACCTAATAGTTCAGATTTCTGAATTTTCTCCTTAATTTTCTTGTAGTCTAAATCAGAACCTGCAGTTGATTTAATATTTTTTCATATTTGTCTGTAAACTGGTTGGAGAAATGGCACAAATATGATTTATTTATTTTCTCAAAGCATCAACAATTTTATTTTATTTTCCTTTAATGTGTATGATTTCAAAGTCATATTCACTAAGGAATGTGAGCCATCTTGTTTGCCTAGCATTCATATTTGGCTAGTCAAATAAGTATTTGAGACTGACATTATTTGTTTTTAGTTGAAATTTTATTCGTATGAGATGGTATCTCCACATTTTTAGAGCATGAATTATAACTGCTAGTTCTTAGTCATGTGTGGCATAGTTCTTCTCATGACATTTTAATTTCTTGGATTCATAGTTAATTACAAGATCTTCTTGCATCAGAACACCCCCCAATCCTTCCTTACATGCATCTATGAAAACTAAAAAATATTTATTTGGGACAACTTATTTTAGGATGGAGCATAGTTAATAAATACTTTAATTTCTCAAAGCTATCTTGAAATTTCTAGCTCCATTCAAACTTTGTCCCCTTCTTTTGTAATGAAGTGATTGGTTGTGCCAATTTGGGAAATCCTTCTATATATCTTCTGTAATAACCTATAATTCCCATAAAACACCTAATATCAACTACATATTTAGGTATTGTCCATTCAATAATATCTCTTATCTTTTTTGGGTCCATGACAATCCCTTCCTCAAATACCACATGTCCCAAATACTAAATTTGTTTCTGGTAAAAAGAGCATTTGTTAAAATTAGCACACATCTCATTTTCTCGAAGTGTTTGGAGAACAATCTACAAATGTTGATCATGTTATTCTTTACTCTTTGAGTAAGCCAACATGTCATTTATGAATACAATGACAAATTTTTCTAGAAAAGGAATAAGCACAAAATTCATCAAGTACATGAAAGTGGTTTGTGCATCAATGAGTCGAAATTGGAGTACCACAAACTCATAATGTCCATAGCTTGTTCTGAATGTTGTTTTTTGAATATCTTCATCCTTGATTCTAATCTGGTGGCATGCAGATCTTAAATCAAATTTTGAGAAAAATCAAGATCCCTTGACTTGGTTAAACAAGACATCAATTCAAGGCAAAGGATATATTTTTTTAATGGTCATTTTATTGAGCTGCATCTAATATATAAAAATTTCTAAGGGTCCCATATTTATTCTTAATGAATAAGACCGGTGAACCTCAAGGAAATACACTAGCCATTATGTACTTATTATCTAGCAACTCGTGTAACTGAATTTTTAGCTCCATCATTTCAGGAATGCTCATTCTATATGGGGTTTTAGATACTGGAGCTACTCAAGGAATGAAATCAATGGTGAAGTCTATATACCTTCTTGGAGGAAGTCTTGGTATTTATTCAAGGAAGAAATATTTCTATTGATCCAATATAGGATAATCCCCTATAGAATACCTTCGGGCTTGTTACTTTGTCGTGAGGTGGAATACTTGAATGTGCTCAACATATACAAAATATAAAATTTGTTCCTCTCTTCTGATGAATAAATTTATGGGTTTATTTTCGTAGGAATAAAAATACATCTTTGAAATACCTTTTTATTTATGCTCAAATAATTATTTGTTTTATGTATTTTATCGTTCATATTTACTATGGATATTCTATACATGCATACAGGAATACTCAATAGTTTATTGTAATAATATAAAATTATTATCTAGGAGATTTGTAAATCTATATTTTATATATATTGCAGCTCTTTATATGATTGCTACTTAATATATATATATATATATATATATATATATATATTCTAATTTCTCTTCTATATTTGATACTATTTAATCTTACACTAACAGAGTAAATACTTAGAACCTATTATGTACAAATAATTGAATCAACATAATTTCATATACTTGTGTTTTCATACATGAGTACAATTTAAATTCTAGAACATGTCAGTTCCATTCAATTACATATTTTATTTTGTACAAAGATTATTGTACTTGTATGCACTAAATATACAATTCAGACAATGATTTTCTTTTAGACTAACTATTACTTAATATTTTTGTACAAATATCTAAGGCATACATAAATGCATATAAAATGAAACATAACAGTAAGAAGAGAACATATATATATTCTAATTTCTCTTCTATATTTGATACTATTTAATCTTACGTTAATAGAGTAAATACTTAGAACCTATTATGTACAAATAATTGAATCAACATAATTTCATATACTTGTGTTTTCATACATGAGTACAATTTAAATTCTAAAACATGTCAGTTCCATTCAATTACATATTTTATTTTGTAAAAAGATTATTGTACTTGTATGCACTAAATATACAATTCAGACAATGATTTTCTTTTAGACTAACTATTACTTAATATTTTTGTACAAATATCTAAGGCATACATAAATGCATATAAAATGAAACATAATAGTAAGAAGAGAACATCATATTGTTTTCCATCACTAAGAAAATTATCCATATAGATGAGGTTCAAGTTACCAACTTGATAATATAATTCTGGAAACTAAAAGTGAAGCTCACCATATCCACCCAACCTTTGACACTATTCTCAATGTGTCCCCCAAAGCACTAAGTATGCAAGATTTTCTTTTTGTCTCACTTTTTCTTCTTCTTTCCTCTCACCAGATTAGTTATGCACGACTCTCCTTATAAAGATAACCAAAAAGTGGATTACCCTCCTACCATTCAATTAGTAGTTGATAACTACCTCCACCTAACCCAATAGGTGGCGGGTACTTACTAGCTAATTTACAAGCTCCACTTCCCCACTCTCAGAGACAAACTCTTGTATTTTAGGGAAGTTAATGATCAATTACTTCTATGATCATTAAAAATTTATTTATTTAGATTAAATTAGTAGTACTTAATGAGCGGTAATTAATATAAAAAATTAACTTGTAGCCATAACGCATTAAACTAGGTGTAACTTCAACATCATTTTCCAACTATTTTATTTTATTAAAAACATCATAAATACAAGTTCACATTCAAACTTTATCAGTTTTATTACACTAATAAAAAATATATTTAAAGTTAAAACACAGTCACACTTAACCATATATACAAATTTACAACATAAACTTCAAGTGAAGGGATATCACACCCCTCTCTTAACGGGTTCAAGAGAAAAGCCTCCAGGAAAAACTTTGGATTGTTTTGGTATATTTTTGGCTTATTTTAGCCAATGTATTTTTTTCCCATTGCAATATTACCTATGTTAATGAATTGGGGTTTTAATCTAATTCTAGTTATTGGATCAAGGCCTTTGACACTACGTAATACCTAAATATTTTATTATTTATATTTAATTTAACATAATGAAGAAGATATTGGTGTGACTCTATTGTTCACTATTTTTCTTGGTTAAGAGTTTCAAGGGTAAATCTCTATGCACTATGTGTGTATGATTGTCGTTCTTTCTGTTTTACTTAAGAATATGTTTTCATTGTATCCATCCAAAGGTCTAAAAATTACTTGAATGTTATGAACATTAGCCCCATCGCCATGGACTTCCTAGAATTATACATGTGTTTTGACGAGGATGGTAATTCCTACAAGCACAAAAGTCTCAAAGTAGGCACTTGTTGGAGCGAGGTCCCCTAAGTCCGACAATTTTTCTATATTTTGTAATAATTTAGTCTTGTGTAGGAGTTTTGGGGCAAGTCAAAATCCCTCACGAATTGTAATGGGTCAAAGGGTAGATCAAGGGGCCGAAAACCTTGGTTTACGGACCATAGGATAACGCAAGCTAAATAGTATAAATAAATGAATAGATTGAGTCTAAGACGTCAGTTTTTGGATAATTCTGAACGTGGATGATAGAATTGGATATTTTGTGTTTTTTTTGTGGATTTGTCTGGGTAGAAGGCTCCTGCTGGCTATGTGCACGGAGACCTTAGTATTGTTGTGTGCGGACCCCGCTAGCTGTGTGCATGGGTTATTGAAGTGTTTTGTAAGAAGGATTTGAACTGATAGTAATAAAGGAAGATTGTTGTGAATATCTAAGTTATATATGCATCTGCTAGTTATGTTATGAGTGTTCCTACAAATTGTTTCCATTTCCTGTGCTGTCAGAAAAAATATCACTTGCGCAATTGTGATTTGGTTTATATGAATTCTTATTGGACGGATCTGATGGTATAAGGCTCTGATATGATATGTTAAAGGGTATTACTTGATTTATGATTGTTGTGCTAACTTGTGCAAGATCTTTTTGCATATTTGACCTAAATCTGTCTGAAAAGGGTTTATTAGTTAGGGTTGTTGTTGCAGAGGTATGTTATGATTGGTTGGATCTCAAGGCACCCACATCATTCTAAATCTCTCTTAGGGTGTGGAAACTTGGTTCCATCACCCCTCCATACTGCTTCGGGTGAGACTTTGACTTGCGCAAGTAGGTCACTGCCGAAAGGGCCACTAGTAAGAGGGTTTTGTTGGTTAATCTCAATTTAGAACCTAGGTTAGGACCCCCTCAAGCCAACAAATGGTTCCGTTTCCGGGACTGGGAGCATTTTGAGAGATATTGGGTGATGTCGCGAGGTCATTGGCAGCCATTAAAGCCTGAACTTGAAGATTGGTTTGAAAAACAGATTCGGGAATATGCCCTAAAAGAGAATAGAAGTAAGAAGTTATCTGCTAAAGAGTGGAAGAATAAGTATATTTTTAGGGAGATACACGATATTATTTGTAAATTTTGCACATGAACTACAGAAGTGGTTGGCAAGGTTAGCAGAATTCCAAACCTATTGGACGGACAACCAGGTCACGCAGTGGACCCCTGAATTAAACCAACAGTTGGAAAAGACTAATAATTCTATTACCTGGACTGTATATCACTAGGTTGAAAATGTCTTGGGTGGGTTTGTAACTGAATTTGCAGTCGATCAATTTGTGTCCTACTCTGAAGCTGAAAGAAGGTTTTTCAAAGGATTGAGGGGTAAGTTAAAAACTTTGCCTCTGCTGATTAAGATTCTATTGTGTGAAAAGGGAATTTTGTGCATCCACACAGAGTGAATGACCCCTGATTAGAGCAAAAGCACGATGCGCAACAGTAAATACTATTGGGTCAACCAAAAGGGGGATAGATCTGTGTAAATTACTCTAATAAATTCCCATGATCTAAACGGAAGTGGGACTACACACGCAGAGACTAGCCCTCCGGCTATGCCACCATCAAACTCGTGCAAGGGTAAGAATCCTCCTACCCCACCACCGCCCGCGCCTGCAGACGATATGGCCGCACAGATGAAGTTACCCACCTTTAAGGATGCAGGGGATGAGGATATGGACCGATTTTGGTTCATGGCGAATGCGGTGTGGACTACGCAGAATGTCAACACGGATGCTGTTAAGAGAGCACAACTAGAAATGCCCTTTGAATATCGAGCTTTGGATTGGTTCATGAGACACATTACTCAACATGCGAATCCCACAGTGCAGGAGATCAAGGATGCCTTCAAGCAGTAGTTCCATAAGCCTAAATCTTATTCTCAATGCATAGTAGAACTAAAAATATATTAATCAAGGGCCTACGAAATCAATTTGGGAAGCTGACCAGTGACTAAAAAAGGTCACCAGCGACGGAGGATTTTTCTACGATGACAAGAAACATAAGGAATGGTTCATTTCCATGTTGTTGCAGCATCTGCGTGGGCCCATGGGTCAGTAGAATATTGACTCACAGGAAGAAGCCCTAGAAATTTCTATGAAGTTAGAAGCTACACCGAGGGATGATGTTCAATTTGGAGCACTACAGATTCAAAGGCAATTAGAGGCGATGCACTTAGAAATTCATAATTTATGAAGATACCACGGTAAATAAGCTAGCGCAGATGTCTGGTGCACACGCTGCAGGGTATTTGGCCACACCAAGGATTAGTGCCCTCTGCTGTCGGATTATATGCAAGTTGGGGGACCGAGTCCACTCTGCTTGAGGGTATTTCTGGGCCTAGTACCCCCACACTATGGTGCGCTGATTGTCGGTTGGTAGGGAAACATGATATAGATCACTGTCCACAGTTAGGTTCCTATGTCCCAGAACTGAAGCAACAATGGTGCAGATTATGCTCTTCGGTGGGACATGATGAGCACAACTGTCAAACGTACGACTTGATGATTGACAGAGGGAACCTTTACAGAGTGCAGGTTTACCCTTCATCACCAACATATCCCTCCAGATGCAGAGAATCCCCAACATGAGGATGGGGAGGGGGGAGAGGTGACGGCGTAGGCCGAGGAAGAGGGCAACTAATTTGCTACAACTGTGGAGACATCAGAAATTATGCACGAGACTGCCCAAACCTTGAATGGTAATCCTATAGGTATTGTAGGCAATTCGATCATGTAATTGAGGATTGATCGGTGTTGATCACTATAATGTCAGAAAAACAACATACGCCAACGCAAAACATACAATAGGTTAAGGATGAGCCAGGCGACGTCGTTCCAAGTGTAAACGTAATTACATGCAGCGAAATTTATACTGGAGGGAACATGGAAAAGGCCACTGCAAAACCAGTAATTAGAAAGGTGTCTGACAAAAATTAAGGCCTCAGCCTGAAGAAAGAGAAAGAGACATTCATTGAAGCTAGAAAGGGTTTTGCTGATGAAGAAGCATCCACCTCTAGAACACTCAGGGAACCCAAAGATGACGATGAGGTTAAGCCATTCTTACAAGCCTGCATTAAGTTGTTGCGCAATAAGAAGGCAGTCCAGGCCTTGATAGACATCTGCGCAAAAAAAGAGGTGCCTCAGACAGAAACCAAGGCTGTAAACAAAGTTTACAAGCAGAAGAAGAGAATGGGTAGGGAGATGTGCATGACTGTGCAAATTGGAGACTACGAGATGGACCATGTCATATTAGATCTGGGGTCCGATGCAAATGTCTTACCTAAAAAAACTTGGCAGAATATGGGAGAGCCAAATTTGGAATGGTCCACCATTCAGCTACGCATGGATAAACAAGAAAATATCATCCCCCTTGGTAGGATTCCACAAGTTGTGGTCGACATCGCGGGAGTAAAGGTATGTGCTGACTTTGAGGTTATACAAATTGTGGATGATGCAGAGCCCTACCTTGTGTTGTTAGGATTGGATTGGGCCATTGATATGGGAGGTATCATCAACCTAAAGCGCAGAAGCATGATTTTTGAGAATAATGGTACATAGGTGATAGTCCCACTAGATCTGGTAGAGGGAGAATGATACACAAAGCCAGTGCGCGAAGGGGATGAGGTTGACCATATCTATAAATTGACTGCGCAGGACAAAGACTAGATAAACCCTACAACTGATGGCATGTTGAACTGGGAGAAGGATAGCTCCTATTTTTCTGATTCTGATGGAGAAATGGAGAACTGGTAGAACTGATTTCACGATGTCTTTGCGCTACACTACCTCAAGATTAAAAAGAACTTTTGGTGCATCTCCTCTGAGTTAAGGGAACTAACCTACTTTGATGATTCTAGTAGTGTCAAATATTTTTTAGAAGCTCTGGAAAAAGCCGTCTGAGAGGAGCGAAGGTTCTGGGTGCTTGATTTGGCTATGCGCGCAACTGCAGCGCAGTGGTGGGAAATAAACAAGGGAACTTTTAAGGACTAGAAGTAATGTAGAAAAATGATGATGCTGCACTTTGAACCTCCCACCATGCCGCCCATTGAATTATTCTATGGTTGGGGAGATCCGCCCAAGCACCTGGACATGTGGATGGATGTATGGGATGAGAAGACATGGAATGAATGGGTTGATAGGTTTGTCCACTCATTAGGACCAGTCCCCACAACTTGGTATCTAGAAGTTGAGTTACACCGAGGCACTCGAGACTGGTATACAGTGACCAAAGATTTCCTGGCAACCTTTGGCTCTATGGGGGGCTCAGAAAAATTGGATGAGGTGTTGTAAGACATAGATGCGTTGGTATTTGATGAATCTCAACCCTGCAAGGAGTGCGTTGCGCTGGCCTGAGATGTACAGATGCAAGACATAGTTAACTACCGAATTTGTTAATTGAGGATAACAAAGATGACCCAAGGAATGTTAATATCCCTGAATCAGAAGGATAATTCACAGTTGCAGGACTAATGTTAAGAATGGTGGACGTGACTAAACCTCTGAAATTGAAGGAAGTCAACATTGGAACGAATGAGCAGCCAAAGTTGGCCAAGATTGGGGACTACTGGGATGAAAATACAGTAGGAAAGATTGCAAAGCTGCTGATGGAATATCATGATATGTTTCCTACAAATTTCTTGGAGCTGAAGGGCATTGTGGGGGACTTGGGTGTCATTAAAATCACATTAAAACCTGATGGACGCCCCGTCAAGAAGTGCCTGTATCGATTGAACCCCAAATATAAGCAGAAGGTAAAGGAGGAATTAGAAAAAATAATGGTTGCAGGTATCATTGAACCGGTTGAGTAGTCTGATTGGGTAAGCCCAATGGTAGTCCAGGAGAAAAAGACCAAGGTAGAAATCAGGATCTATGTTGATCTGCGTAAGCTGAATGATGCCTGTGTGCATGACCACTTCCCTACTATGTTCTTTAAAAAAAAATTGGATAATGTCGGAGGGAAAGAAGCTTATTCATTCACATATGGGTTCTTAGGTTATCAAAAAATCCGCATCGCGCCAGAGGACCGCAACAAGACCACCTTTGCTAATGAATGGGGTTCTTTTCAATATACCGTCATATCGTTCGGGTTGAAAAATGCACCTGCAACCTTCCCGCGTGTGGTCGTGGCTGTATTCAAGGAGTTCATGCATAAATTCTTGGAAGTCTACTTTGATGATTGGATGTTATTTGGATTGGTAAAGAACCATGTATCGAATCTACGTATGATGCTTAATACTTGTCGAAAGCACTAGATTTCTCTCAACTTGAAGAAATGCATATTCTCCATACCTTTTGGGATTCTGCTCGGGCATATAGTATGTTAGCAAGGATTGATGGTGGACCTAACCAAGATCGTAGTTGTTATTAACTTGGAATTCCCTTCCACTGAGAAACAAATGCGCTCCATCCTAGGACATACCAGTTATTACAGGAATTTTATCAAGGGATATGCTCTGATCACTGTGCCGATGGAGAAGTTGCTAAAGAAATATGTAGCGTTATTTTGGGATGACAAATTTCAAAAGAGATTTGAGCTACTAAAAGAGAAAATGGTCACTACACCCATTTTGATATTCCCAGACTGGTCTAAGGTTTTCCATGTGCATGTGGATGCATTTGGCATAGCACCGAGATTTGTTTAGCGCAACCAAGAGAAGGTGACATTGATCACCCAGTAGCTTTTGCTAGTCAAAAGTGTTGAAGATTGCAACAAGAAACAATGAAGGAGGCATCTTGAAACATCATTCTTGATCCTAGTTGGAAAGTGATCACCTAAACTAGGTGGGGCCCACACAGGTGATTTTTGGTGCAAAGTCTATTTTTAGACAATGTCTATTTTTAGACATGTCGATCATATTCTATGAGTTGCAGGATGCTATTTGTGGATGGTTGGTCAAGTTGGAAAAATATATGGAATTGCAGAATCTATTTTTAGATTGCCAGTCTAAAAATAGATATGTCGAATATTATTAGCTCTTAATAATATTTGGACTCTAAACATTATCTTATTCTCTTGGAGCACTTCAGTTAAGTGCACAGATGTGGCACAGGAGCTGACAGAAGGAATTACGCTATTCCCGAGGGTTAAGTGGAGCTATTGCATGGATACTTCAGTTAGAACTCATGTGACGGAGTTTGGTGGAGTTGATTGAGGAAGTTAGTGGAGTTGTATTCAATTTAACTAATCTAAACATAGTTGAGCTATTTGTATCTATTTTAACTGATTGATACAATTAGTGAGAGTGGTGTGAATTAATTATTAATTAATTCACTAATTATAAACTCATTAATCAACTAAAGAATACATTAGTTAACTTCAGTGCATGGACAGTTTCAGTGGAGACCAGTGCAGAGATAGGTGAAAGGGCAAGTGTGACTATCAGTTGTGACTATAAGTGATGCATGGTTTGCATCCAACACTCAGTAGAGATGCCTATAAAGACTGCGTGAGAAAGGCTGGGGTAATCAATTCTCATCAAGAGGCATTCTTCAACAGGGATTGCTCAGTAGAGGCAAGCTATCAAGTGGCAGAGATTGGAGCATGTGTTTTGCTAGATCTAGCTTGATTAGTGTGTAACAAGTGGAGATTATACTAAGAGCTTGTGACGAGCTTTGTATGATGATTGTTACATGATCTCTATGACATATATAATATACAGATAGTTGGGGGTTTTCAGCTTTAAGCTTTCCCATTACATACTGTGTTCATATGTGTGAATTTTTATGGCTTTAATGAGTGCATGCAATTGATTTTATTTCTGCATGTGATGATCAATGGTAGAAAAGATTATGTATTGTGCATGAAGATAAAATAGTGTGTGATCAGGAGAATCTCTGTGGATAACATATCAGTTATTCAAATTTTCTACACGGTATCAGAGCGATATTGATCATTGGAGCAATTGCAAAGCATTGAAGCGG
This sequence comes from Pinus albicaulis, assembly GCA_034641835.2. Lineage (NCBI taxonomy): Eukaryota > Viridiplantae > Streptophyta > Pinopsida > Pinales > Pinaceae > Pinus > Pinus albicaulis. Next base: position 1,434,748,276 of record CM076584.1, read on the forward strand.
TTGAGTTTTAGGATAAAATCAAGAAAATAAAAATGGAGAAGAATGACACTATTCTGGTATACTTGACAAAGTTTGTCCACTGCAGGGATGAGCTTCGGAGTGTAGGAGTTAGTGTGGATGAGGAAGGACAAGTCAAGAAGGTTGGGATTCGAGCAAAGAATCTCTACAGACTTGAAGTAGATGGGATGTCTACGGAGCTTCCTACTGTTGAGAAGTGCAAGAAAGACATGCAATTGATGCTTGAGAGGGAGCAAGTTTTGCATGCAGGTAAGAGTGAACCTCGGGATGTGGAGCAGCCACAAGATGAGGATCATGGAGTGGGAGAAACCACTCATGCAAAGAAATTTCGTGCCAGATGGGCAGAGGGAGTGCATGCAGCTATACCACCAGGTGAGAGGTGGGGCGACATGCATGATTAATCCCAAGAGGAGATTTTTGGGTAGGATTCATGGAGATGGTGTGGATCTCATGAATTGAACCTGGCTATGAGGTGCCCATAAAGCAGCAGTAGCGTGATCAGTTGGATTGATGCAGGCAGATCAAAGTGAGAGTGTCGGATACAGGAGCGCGGATCAGAGTTGACAGCAAGTGCAGAGTGCATGGGTGCAGAGTTCAACAACACAATGGTTCCTAAAGACATGTGCAGTAGCTAAGCAGAATTCGAATACTTTGATGATAGATGCATCAGACTGATTGAGTTGTTTGGAGCCTATTTAGTTTCGGAAGAGTTGCAGAGAAAATGCATGGAGTTGCATGGCACTTGTAAAGGTTGCAGGGCGAATGCATGGAGTTACATGTCGAATGCAAAGATAGTCCTTTCTTGTTGAGAGGGAGTGTTGAATATTGCAACAAGAAATAGTGAAGGAGGCATCTTGAAACATCATTCTTGATCCTAGTTGGAAAGTGATCACCTAAACTAGGTGGGGCCCACACAGGTGATTTTTGGTGCAAAGTCTATTTTTAGACTATGTCTATTTTTAGACATGTCGATCATATTCTATGAGTTGCAGGATGCTATTTGTGGATGGTTGGTCAAGTTGGAAAAATAGATGGACTTCTATTTTTAGACATAGTGGGCGGAATCTATTTTTAGATTGCCAGTCTAAAAATAGATATGTCGAATATTATTAGCTCTTAATAATATTTGGACTATAAACATTATCTTATTCTCTTGAAGCACTTCAGTTAAGTGCAAAAATGTGGCACAGGAGCTGACAGAAGGAATTACGCTATTCCTAAGGGTTATGTGGAGCTATTGCATGGATACTTCAGTTAGAACTCATGTGACAGAGTTTCGTGGAGTTGATTGAGGAAGTTAATGGAGTTGTGTTCAGTTTAACTAATCTAAACATAGTTGAGCTATTTGTATCTAGTTTAAATGATTGATACAATTAGTGAGAGTGGTGTGAATTAATTATTAATTAATTAACTAATTATAAACTCATTAATGAACTAAAGAATACATCAGTTAACTTCAGTGCATGGACAGTTTCAGTGGAGACCAGTGCAGAGATATGTGAAAGGGAAAGTGTGACTATCAGTTGTGACTATAAGTGATGCATGGTTTGCATCCAACACTCAGTAGATATGCCTATAAATACTGCGTGAGAAAGGCTGGGGTAATTAATTCTCATCAAGAGGCATTCTTCAAATGGGATTACGCAGTAGAGGTAGGCTAAAGGCTGGCAAAGATTGGTGCATGGGATTTGCAAGATCGGGCTTGATTAGTGTGTAGCAAGTGGAGATTATACTGAGAGCTTGTGAGGAGCTTTGTATGATGATTGTTACATGATCTCTATGACATATATAATATACATATAGTTTGGGGTTTTCAGCTTTAAGCTTTCCCATTACATACTGTGTTCATATGTGTGAATTTTTTTATGGCTTTAATGAGTGCATGCAATTGATTTTATTTCCGCATGTAATGATCAATGGTAGAAGAGATTCTGTATTGTGCATGAAGATAAAATAGTGTGTGATCAGGAGAATCTCGGGGGATAACATATCAGTTATTCAAATTTCTACAAAAATCTCTCAGGTGTAGAGTGCAACTAATCCACTACAAAAAGGTAAGGATTGGACATGGTATATGCACTGCAAAAATATAAACACTACTTATTGGGAGGGCATTTCAAGATGTTCACTAATCATTCTGATTTTAAATACCTAGTCAATAAGCCTGTGTTTGGGGGGAAGATATGTCGATGGATATTTCTTTTCCAAGAGTATGAATTTGAGATCATTTTGAAGCTGAGAAGATTGAATGTTGGTCCTGATCACCTGTCACGGATTAAGAATGGGGAGGAACCAACCAGTCTGGAGGAAGGGTTACCGGATGCACAACTCTTCACTATCAAGGTGGTTGATGAGAAATTTGCTGACATTATTCATTTTCTGACTACGGGAACATCACCTACAAAATATTCGGTCCAATAAAAGAAGGATTTGGTTGTGCGCGTAGCCGATTTCACTCTGATTTCAGGTTAGTTGTATAAATTAGGAGCAGATGAATTATTAAGGAGATATGTGTTGGAACATGAAAGATGGGATATATTGGATGAAGCTCATAGAGGAGTATTAGGTATCCATTACGCTGGGAAAGCCACCACGCAGAAGGTGCTGCATGTTGGATTATGGTGGCCCACGCTGCATGGTGATGCACAGGCATACTGTCGGGCCTGTAATGCATGTCAGCGGACTGGGAAGCCGTCACGCAGATATGAAATTCCCCTGCAACTACAGATGGCCTTATATACATTTGAAAAATGGGCTATATATTTTTTGGGACCAATCAACCCTCCTGGGAAGAAGACTGGAGCACGATATATCATTACTGCAACTGATTATGTGACCAGGTGGGCAGAGGCGAAGGTAGTTAAGGACTGTACTGCATAAAATACTGTGCACTTCATCTTTGAGCACATTTTGACCAGTTTTAGGTGCCCAAATATTTTGATGAGCGATATAGGTATGTATTTTTTCAACTAAACGATTGAAGCATTGACCGAGGAATTCCAGATCCATCACAAGAAGAGTACCCATTATAACCCGTAAGAAAATGGCGCAGTAGAAGTGTTCAAAAAGATTTTGGAGCATGCCCTTACAAAGGTCTGCAATACCAATTGGAATGATTTGGACGTGTGCATCCCTTCTGTACTATGGGCTTATAGGACAACATGCAAAAAGATGACAGGAAAGAAACCATTCAAGATGGTTTATGGGATGGAAGCCATCATGCCAATGGAGTATATTTTCCCAAGTCTACGCATTGCAGCCTTCACTAACATGGACGAGCCTGACATTATGGAGGAACGTTTGGCGCATCTTGTTGCCTTGGAAGAAGATTGCTTCATCGCTAAGTTCCATCAGTAGGTGCAGAAGGTTCGTGAAAAATCCTGGCATGACAGGCACATCAGGCAGAAGGTATTCAAGGAGGAAGATTTGGTGATACTCTATGATAGTCAGTTTTCACGCCACCCAGGGAAGTTCAGAAAGCATTGGTTGGGGCCATATGTTGTAAAGAAGATCACTGATGGTGATGTGGTGCACTTGGCCACGCTGCATGGAGAAGACCTTCCTTGATACTTCAATGGGAGCTGCCTGAAGCCATATAAAGAAAATTCGTTGCCTACCAAATGACTATATGGCCGAAGCATCATGATCAAAGGGTCTGCGCGTAGCAAGGAGAAAGGTCAGAAATTCAGTACGTGAAGGAATATTTTGAGCAGCAGATTGTCGTTTTGTAGGCATAGCTGCAGCCTGAGACTCCCCCAGAAGTGCACGCACAACGAGCAACTACTATCCAGAATGCCTCGGCTAGAATTTCAGCATATGTCACGTATGGCTCCACCTTGCTCGACAAAGCCATCGAACTATGGAACTCTGTGTAGACCAATCCTTTAGTCAATAAATCATTCATGAATATCACGCGAAGGACCAGGAATTTTTCGACTTACAAGAGGATTTACCTACCGTTATCCCTGGTCAGAGAATGACACGCCTTCAGACTAGCCAGGCATTGCAGGATGAAGTGGAGGAGCTCTGCGATAGGAAGAAAATAGTTATCGATCACATGAAGCCATGGGCGGATGAGGCCATGAAGCTCTCTCAGGACCTTGATGTTACCATTCACATCCTGAACCGTACAATGCAGAATGTCACTTTGGCCGCTAAAGGGCCACCGTCAGAAAAGCTGGTAGAAACTGTGCGGAGTGCCACAGACCAAAGTGCAAGTATCTTGCCACCATTTTCTACTTCCATCAACATGCTCAAGATCAAAATGAAGACCCCACTACCAATGTGACTCGGGATGAGTCAAAATATTGTGTTGGGGGCCTGTTTGAGCGAGGTCCCCTAAGTCCGACAATTTTTCTATATTTTGTAATAATTTAGTCTTGCGCAGGGGTTTTTGGGTGGGTCAAAACCCCTCACGAATTATAATAGGTCAAAGTTAGATCAAGGGGCCGAAAACCATGGTTTGCAGACCATAGGATAGCGCAGGCTAAATAGTAAAAATAAATGAATAGATTGATTCTAAGAACTTAGTTTTTGGATAAGTTTGAACGTGGATGATAGACTTGGATATTTTGTGATTGTTTTTACGGATTTGTCTGGGTAGAAGGCTCCTGCTGGCTATGTGCATGGAGACCTTAGTCCTGATGTGTGTGGACCCTGTTAGCTGTGTGCACGGGTTTTTGAAGTGTTTTGTAAGAAGGATTTGAACTGATAGTAATGTTAGCCATCAGTATTTTTTACATGTTAGTGATGACTATATCTACAGCTGAGTTTTCTAGAAACTGATTTCCTCATGTCAATATGTCATCCAGAAAACCCCCCTAAAACTTTTTTCGCCTTTCTACCTTTTCAGTTCGCCCATGGCGAAGTCAAAACCTCATGGTCACAAGCCTACCTAGCTTCAGCCTTCTTGATCTGCCCATCACCTTTAAAAGGCCAATCCACATCTGTTTCAAAATTCTCCCCTATGTTAGGAAGTGGCGCTTTAAGACATTTCACCCTTGGCAATCATCAAAAATCCAAAAAGCCTCCATCTGCTACAGGACTACCATGACTGACCTCTTACTTTGCAAATGAAATTGACAAGCAGCCCTAAGTCGCGCCACTTATATCCCCTAGATCTTAGCACTGCACAAAACCCAACCTCAAGCTGACTATTAGGTTTGTCACAGTGTTCTATGGTTTCTACAAAGGCAGGAAATATATTTCATCTCATGGAGTAAATGTTTGAGTTTACAATTAGAGGAACAGCTGCTTATAAATGTAACTTGAGCCTGAGATGAAGCTTCAAAACAAAAGTCACTCATCAGGACCTTACAGCTTTTTCCAGCATGAAAATCACAGTAAGAAAAGGTCACCACTGTCTCAGCAAACTGGTAAATTGTCAAGGCCCTGAACCTCCTTCATTTACAAGCAGAGGGTTAGGACGCCTCCTTCATCCATAAGCAGAGGGCGCGGGCCAGTATTGACTCAGAAGGTTGCAAAAGTCCAGGTTTTCCTTTACTGAAAAAATGAAACAATATCTTCAGGTTTTATGAATATAATTGATGATCATAACAGGAATGGAGCTTGAAATATGCTAGCTCAAAGGAAAGGAGAGTCTGATTTGATAAAAGAGATCATCTGAAATTTTCAAGTCATGTGAATTTTTGAACTTTAGAAAGGCCTGTCATCGCAAACATCCCAAAGTCAAGAAGCTCGTTTTGTCCAAGGTGAAGTGGAATAGATGTCATAATCCAATGCCATTACACAGCAAGGAAAGTCCTTGGTTTTTCAAAAAGCACCGACCTTCATAGTCACAAAGATTTTTTGTCAAGTAAATTCCGTCATGATGACCAAGCCAAATGATAATATCTCAATACCCTTAGAACAAGACAGGAAACAAAGTACGCCTATGGTTAGGTTTTTCCAAATACAAGAATGCTTGCAAAAAAGAGATGCTAATATTGATGTTTTTCAAAAGGTTTACTTACCATCACATCCAGAGAAAGGCTGTGTCAAACATAATTGTCAAAAAGCCTTCAGATACCTTACCTGATGAAGAGCCTCCTCCATATATGAGCAGATGGCCAAAGCCTTGGACATGGTTGAAGACTGATTAGTCAGAAAGATGCAGTGGGAAGATGCAAAGGGAGAGAGCAAAGGTCTTTTACATAGGTAAAAAGTGGTGGTTATGCTTCAAAATGCATTGCCCATAGTAAAATATCATTCAAAATACACATCATGATGGACTGGGAACATTATGATTATATATGCTATTGATGTCAAAAAGGGGCAGTTTCCTTAAGGGAAGGAATCAAAAAACAATACACGGTCACATGCCCAAAGTCCAGAAGGTGCTTTTCAAGAAAGCAGAGAATTATGATTTAAAGGGAAATAGCCAAAGGATAGCACCAACATTGTTAAAAACAATAGCAGAGATAATATAGATGTGCTTGGGTTATTTGTCAAAATTCAAAGCTCGGGGTCGAATCACGAATGGGAGCTAGTGTATATATTCAAATAACAAACCCACTGTTTTAAAACAAAAAGAGTTAAAATCAATGTTACTTCCAAAAGTTTAAATGACCGTTGGAGAGTTATTGTGACATAACATCAAAGGGTAAGTATGATGTAAATATTTCATTTTCAAAAACTGAAGAAGAGCCCGCGCCTCTCTAGCACCAAGGCAAGAGAATCTGGTCGAAAATTCACAAGTTTGCACTGAGAAAAACTGCGCGACGTGCCTGGGTTCTTGCGCGACATGCCTGGGCGGAAATTTGCACGGGCCACCTTCGTCGGAGCGACGCGCCTGTACATTGGCGCGACGTGCCGACTGCAAAAGAGTTCCGCGCAGCTTGTGAAGATCCCTGGTGCTCCTCAGGCCCCACACAAGGGTTGTCCATCAATTTTAGAGGTATTTCTCACACATCTTACCATGTTATTCAAAGCCACCTCAAGGTTACAGGGGAAAACTGTTGATTGACTGCCTTATATTGATCGAAACTTATTGACAAAGTTGCCATCCATTCAAACAAAGGTTTTCACAATATCACCAGAAGGCTGCACTTATAAGGGACTATTTATTGTTTTAAAAGAGAAAACTCATATAACCCTTGTCTTAAAAGCTCTACAGTCTTCTAAAAACTCTGTCAGGTTTTGCTCCAATACTGTGTATCGATGTACTAATCATATGTGAGGTAGTTGTTTGGAGATACAAATTGTTGAAGGATGGCACACTTATACAGTAAGGTTTTAATGTACAGTGCTCTTGAGCAAGGAGTTTTGGTATGTTGGTTAACATCAAGATTTCAAATAATGAAAAGACTGTTGGCATTCTCTCACAAGCACACCTTTTAGCAAACTGCCCCCCTGTTTCACTGTATTTTGTCACTACTGTGAAGAATTGTTGAACAGAGATTTTCCAAAGGTGCAGGGCCACTTTCTACAAGACAAAAGAAGGGCAGAGGTTGTTTATGGTTGAATTCTAACATTGGAGACAGAGGTATAGATGTATTGATAGATCTTTTGAACTCATAAGCAAAGGGTGTGTTTTCTAAAAAGCATGGTGCACTGATATGTCACCTAACCTAGCTCTACCTTTCTTTCACTATATGGTGTCATTTTGAAGGGTTGTTGTTTGTAATATTTTTCAAGAGGAAGGTCATTTCTGAAGAACAGGGTTATCAAAACACTTATCACAACAAGCCCCTTCTAGCAATCTGCCCCTATTTCACTGTATTTCACTACTGTAAGTTTGTTGGCAAAAAATTTCCAAAGGTGAACAGCATATTGAAGGACAGAGTTGTTGGTGGTTAAATTTAAACATTGGAGGTAGAGGTATAGATGTGTTGGTGGATCTCTTAAACTCACAAGCAGAGAGTGTGTTTCCTAAACCATTGTGCATTGATTTTACATCTAACTTGGGTCTGCCTTTTTCCAGAAACCATATTGTATCATGTTGAAGATTTGTTGACAGAGATTTTCTGAAGGTGAATAGGGTTACTTCTAAAGGACAGGTGGTTGATGATTACAGTTTTATATTGAAGACAGAGATGTAGCTATGATTGATTGACCTCTGACAAACTCACCAGGAGTAGTTTTTCAAAACTGTGCACAGGAAATTGACACAGGAGTTTGTATCATCCTTACACAGGGTACCATATTAAAAAGTTTGCCTGGCTGAAGTGCATCCAAAGTTGAAAGGTTGTTTTTAAGGAGCGCAGAGGTGGCTTATTCAAAGAAACATTGTTGCATTTTATTCAAAACCACAGTGTCCATATCTGTCCAAACAGTATAGTGGCCAGTTTCAATCCAGCAGAGCATTTTTCATAGAGTAAAGGCAGTTTGCCTCTTCCAAAGCTTGTTCAAGTCAGAATGCCTCCAAAGCAAGATCACAGGAGCGGTCCACATAAGAGATATGAGCCTATCTCCATAGAAGAAATCAATGCTCACCCATCAGTGCTTTTCAATTTCCATGAAGTAGGTTGTCTTGATTTCTGCCAGAGGATAGAAGAAGTCAAGAGTTTTTCGCCACTTACACATTTGTGCACTTTCAGATTCAAGGACAAACACTTCCAGTTAGCGGGTCTTGATTTCAAAATCTCCCCAAGGTATGTATCCAAGGCTACCAAGATCCCGTATCATGGTGAAAAATGGTTTAAACAAGCGCATCTTGATCTAGAGGATTATAAACCTTTCATCAAGCCTGAACATAGGGAAACCATCACTGCTATTTTCCCTTTTTCCTATCTTCTTGACAGTTATGCTCCGCTGATGAAAGCCATAATGAGATATTTCACTTGTGAAGGGAGGTTTAACCAAATTTATGCCTATCATGTCCGCTTGTTGATGCATTTTACCAGAAGCAGGCAGCTAAACCTTCCATACTTTTTGTCCAAAAGCATAGAGAAAATGGAAGCTACCGTCCAAAAGAAGGCTCCACCTCAGCAAATCCCTTCTCTCTTTCATCATTCCTTGATCAAGATTATCTTCTTACACCAGCTGGAGAAGAAAGGGGTTTCATGGGATTCATTCATTAGCCATGCAGATTTCGCCACTGTCCCTCCTATTCATGTGTCTCCTACTCAGCCTGTCCATCGCCCAGTGCCTTTGTCTCGTAGGCCTACCCCTAAAAAACTCAAGATGACCACTGGGCAGCCAAGTCAACAGGGAGAAGGAGAGGGCAGTGAACCACAGGGAGGAAAAGAAGGCAGTGAACAGCAGCAGCCAGATTTTGAGGGACAGCAGCAGTTGGAAATTAGTGAACATCAGCAGTTGGAGATTAGTGAACAGCAGCAACTAGAGTTTGAAGATCAGCAACAGCTACAGGTTGATGAACAACAGCAGCTACAAGAAGAGGGACAGCAGCAGACAGTTGATGAAGCACAGCAAGTTGGGCAAGAAATTGAAGCACCTTTTGAGCCACAAACTGGACAGGGCATTGAGGAAGGACAGCAAGCTGAAGCTGCCACCTTAACAGTGACCAAAACTATTCCTAGTAAGAAGAAATTGCCCAAAAAGACACTTTCTAGTTTACCAAGGAGGAAAAGCGCCAGATTGGCTTTCAAAGGCAAAAGTAAAATTGGAGAAAGTACAAAGCATGGGGGTGAATTAGCTATTATCCCTATCCAAAGCGATGATAGTGACAACGAGGCCCGCCTCCTTGAAAACCTCCTCATTCACAAAGAGGGGCAAATTGAGGTGTTACAAGAAGACCTTCAAAGGGCGAGGAATTTCAACCACTTCTTGGAGGTTGAAAACAAACAAATGAAGTTTCATGCAGCTATTCATGAGGCAAGGGAAATCAAGTATAAGAAAAAGGCAGAAAAGGTGCAAGCAAGAATTGAAGAGCTCATTGGTGAGTTTGATGGTGAAGAGGAGGAAGAACAGCCTAGGCGGAAGAGGCCTAGGACCATCGGGCATAGAAGAGCCTTGGAAAAGCAGAGAGCAGAAGAACAAGCCCATTTCCAAGCCTTTCCTCTCACTGCCCTCCTTGAGCAGGAAATTGAGGAAAACAAAGAAGCATGGCTTGAGAGAGCTAACCAGCATTTGGAAACAAAGCTTGAGAAGGCGAACAGGGATCTTGAGCTACAAAGGAAGAGGACTCTTCACTTTCAGAAGCTAAATCAGTTTTCCAGGCGAAAATTAAAGGTAGCACAAGAGAAATTGAAGAAGTTGAAGGAGAAGCGCCTAGCACGGAAGGAAGGGAAAAGCATATCAGCCCTTGATATTTTGGCCTCAGCTTCGGAGCATGTTTCTATAGACCCTTGAGGGTCATGCATGCCAATTTTGGGCCTGTTTCAGCAACTTTTTGTTTTTTGGCATTTTTTGGGTTTTTGGCCAAAAACTCATAAATTCGCCATTTCAGTTTGATGAGTCGTCAAGGGAGGAGGATGATACCGATGGATGCCATAATTCCATGAGCAGATCTCCAGCGATTTTCAGGGCATTTGAAGATCATTCGCCCCCTCAAAATGGCGAAAAACAACCTCATTTTGCACATTCTGCCCGCCCTATCAGCAGCCTGATATTTTCTGGGTTTTTGCGCACAGGTACAGTTTTGAGGGACTTTCAGAGATCAGACTGAGGTGATTCCACTTGCGCCAGAAAGCAGACACAGAGAGCTTTCCAACGAGCCATCATGAGCCTCATTTTGACATCGGGAAGGCTGCCATTTGCATCCAGAAAGTCAGGGGACCTTTTTTAGGCATAAATATGAAGTATTTTTGTAATTTTTGAACTCCAAAAATCTGCTTTTCCCAAATGTGCGTTAAGCTATTTTTATCATTGGGAAATCATGTAAAGTCAATATAATTTCCGTTTTTAGCAGCTTTTTAGATATTTTATGGGATATTTTGTGCCTTGGGCTTTGCAAAGCCTCAAGGACAAGTTTAGATATTTTGACTTGGCCAATGGGATAGCTAGTTGCTCCATGAGGTTTTCCTCCCTCAAGCCTATTTATTCCATGATTCTCATTGTAAATCAGAGGCTGAACTTGAGAGAAGAATTAATACATTGGTCATATGAGCTTTGAAGAATACACTTGAGTTATGATTTTTGGACTGCCTCTTGGATGCTTTTGAGGAATGATGAAGGATTGTTGATGGATTCCTTGACATGGTAGAATGGTATAGTGCTTCTTAATGTGTTTTATCTTCTAGTTTTCACTCATAATTCATATTTCTTGCTGCTATAGATCAGTAAAGATTGATTTTGAGATATGCCCATGGAGGCACCTCAAAATCCCTGAATCTTCATAGCTTGATGTTTTCTTCTCCCTTAGTTATGTTAAAGAATTCTTAGTTGCTCTTTAGTAACCTAAGGTATTATGTTAAGTTTTATTCATCAGTTCCATGTATGTCGAGTAGGATGTATGGTTTGCCCCACCTACCTATCAGCTGCCCATAGTTCTGTCCATAAAACTTTCTCTTTGACTGATTTGTTGATCATTTTGTTGAACCAAGGAGGCCTAGTCCCGATCTAGCCTTTTGCCTAAAACTATGAAAACTTATTTGTCCAAGTGCCCAATGACTTAGAGATTATGTTTAGGCGTTCCGGCATAGTTTATGAGTTGTTAGTTTGTCTCATGTGTTTTCCCCAAAGTCTGATAGCCTTTTCCCGAAGTTAGAGGGTCTTATACCTCTATGTATGGCTGGAATGTTTGATTTCTATGTGTTAATTAGCTTATAGTTATACTTAGCATGATTAATGGTTTGCTATTACATGTTTATTGTCTGCTATTAACTAGTTACACTTGAAATCCCTTGCCTTTCACCAACTTGTTGTCCACTTAATCCATTTTTCCCAGAGATCCCTTCTACCGTGAATCAAATCGGCCCTACAGCAGCTTTACATCATCACTTCATAGCTTCCTTGACCTGTTTGACCCCATAGCCCAATTTATCTACATCTTGTTATCCAGTTTATGTATTTGATCAGTTTTATCCCTCGCAAAACTTAAAAACTAAAAAACCAAAAAACACACTTCATAACTAGCCTAATATCAGAACACCGCAAGTAAACACACCGACATCTTTTACACATATAGAGAGAGCCCTCTCTGAGTCCAGGAAGGCTAGGTCCTTGGGCTCCAAAGCTTGGTTTGATGTTACTTCGTCATTTGGCTAGCCAATCGGCCAAATCACGGGACCCTAACATAATGGTGATCACGGTGGGACTTTGAGTTAGTGACAATCTAAGGACACCTTAGAACTCTATAAGTCCCTTATTTTCAAGAATACCCGCCTTTAGCCACCTCATCGCCACTCTAACATAATGGCGATCACGGTGGGACTTTGAGTCAAAACATCCTAGGTATCCCTTAGGAACTCTCAAAATCTCAGTCAAACTTAGAAGAGTAGAATCTGGTTATCTCACCATGCTAGCAAAATGATGAGTCAGTTATAGGAAACTCTTCCAAAACTCAGAACTACATAAAACTCAGAAAAACCCCAAAAAAACTCCCTTGGATTGGTTTTTGTCGGTATTGGTGGTGGACCATACACATATACCTCAAAACAACTAAAAATCCACCTGGCGACTCCACTAGCCTCCAGTAGGCCTTACTACTTTGCTAAATTTTAGAATACCATCCATTTTAGCCACCTCATCGCCAACACTAACATAATGGCGATCACGGTGGGACTCTGAGTAACAAAAGCTTAGATTCCGTAGACCTTAAGAGACCTTAAAGAATACTATCTGATTGACTTATCCCACTACTCACTAACGTAGTGACACTCACAGTAGGACCTTCTGAGTTAGTGACAATCTAAGTACACCTTAGTAACTTTTGAAGTCTCAGTCAAGCTTAGTATATTTAGATATTGTCTGAAGGGTAGAAATAGCTCTTTCACCATCTTAGCAAAATGATGAGTCAGTTATAGAAAACTCTTCCAAACCTTGTAGGCGCATAAAACTCAAAAAACCCCAAAACACTCCCTTAGATTGGTTTTTGATAGTATTGGTGGTGGACCATACAAATATATCTCAAACAACTGATTTTCCACCTGGCGACTCCACTAACTTCTAGTAAGCCTTACTATTTCACCAAACTCTAGGCTACTATCCGATAGACCTTTCCCATCACTCACTAACATAGCGGGAGATGGTAAGACACTGAGTACATAATAGTCCAGCACACTCTTATAGACTCTTTGGTCCTTTAGGTACCATAAACAAGCAAGCAGTCCATAGACTCATTTTTTAGAGTAAACTCTTTTTGTTCTCATCACCCTAGCAAAGTGTTGAAACAAGTCTAGGATACTTTAACAAACCATAGGCCGCACATAAAACTCAGAAAATCCAAACACATTCTCAGAATAGTTATTGTTGGTGGACCATAGCTATCTTCATAAGAACAACCCATTTTTCACCTGGCGACTCCACTAATCCATCCCTTTACTTTTGACCATCCTTCACCTTAGTAAAACTTTAGAAAAACCATTCATCCAGAACATTCACCAATACCATTCTCTCTAAACTCTGGATCTAAAATCTGGCTTCCCGAAGAATCAATACCAGATCCCATCCAGACCCAAATCCCCCTATCATAGTAGATGACCCAGAGAAGATTCTGTGGCAAGCTTCTGAAACTGATCATCTAGCTACCGATAGATTCACCCGTAGAACAAGATCTGTACCTAAAACTCGCAATATCCTTCTAGATTCACCTTCGGAACTAGAGTCATCACAAGCTCTTCCCCGAAGTAAATCATATAGTAAGATAAACTTCGACGATCTTGAACCCCTAAACCCACCACAGAGTCCTATTAGAGAAGCTTCACCCACCACTCCTCCTGATTTCCAGCTTCTGTATCAATTTGGCTCCTATCATCCCAGATCTGCTCAAAACTAGATCACTAGTCCAAGTTCATCCGCCACACCTGTTCAAACCACCACTGTTCAAACCACTTCATTTCAGCCTACTAGTCCTCATCTTGTACATCGTCCATTAGCTCCAGTCATGGCTGCCTGGTACGCACCTTTGGTGTTGCCACCGCCTCTAGCTCCTCTCCCAAACAAATATCAAGACAAAATCCCACACTTTACTGGAGAAGACACCACCACACCTCAACAGCATATAAGTAGAATGACTGATGCTTATGAATACCTAGAGGTACAGGACGAGACTGTCAGAATGAGAATATTCGCCCAAAGTCTTGGTGGTGAACCCAAAGCATGGTTCAAAAGCTTAGCTCCAAACAATATCCATGATATCCCAGAACTACATCAAGTTTTCAGAAATAGGTGGGAAATCCGAAGAAACCCCATTCAAATCCTGTCAGAATATAACAGCCTAAAACGGGAGAATGGGGAAAGTGTCCAAGCTTACTGTACTAGGTTCAACAGTGTATATAACTCCCTCCCACCTCATTTCAAACCTCCACTTGGTTTAGCTTTGGCAAAATTTCCTGAGGGTTTTGATCCGGACATGACATATCATTTGAGAGACAAGGATCCCCCTACCTTGGAGGAAATGCAACAAATAGCTATAAAAGAAGATGCCAACTTAGCTGAAAAAAGAGCTAGAACTAGATCAGAAAGAAAGGTTACATATAGAGATGAGGTCTCCACTTCATCACCTTCCCTAGATCCCAGAATAGATGACTTAGTCAAATCCATGGCTAAAATGTGGGAAAAGATCAATGAAAAAGCTCCTGTTAGGGACAACCAGCCAAACCCTCCAATTAGAAACCGAAACCAAAACTTTAGGAGGGAGCAGCCCCAAAACAGACCAAGGGATAATGACCAACAGATCAGGCCACCATTCAATGAAAACTATGTGGAAGAGGATGATAGGGATACAGAACCTCTTGATGAAAGTCATCTAAACCTCATAGGATCTGATAGTGAGAGTGAGGTGTACCTCACAGAAGAAGAACAAGCTTTCTTTTCGCCTGATCAAGATGAGACTAACTATGAAGATCTTGACGACCCTGCCATAGATTTTCAGAATTCCATTATAGAAGCTCACAGGCAATATGACCTTAGAAGTAAAAGAAACCAAGATAATGTCAAGAAAGGTAACTCAGATACTGCTAAAGTCCCTAATACCATCCTCAAGAAAGCAGTAGACAATGACAAAATCAAGGTTGAGAAGAATAACCAAAGCCAAGCTAAAGTTATCCAAACTAGTCCTCTCTCAGATACTCCTACAAAGGTCACCAAAACAACTATGGCAAACAAAATCCATAAACAAGGTCAACAAACTCAGAACACAGACAAGGTCTTAGCTGAAAAAGCTGAAACAAACATATCCAAACTTCAAATGCCTTTTAGCTTTGAAGGCAAAATCGCTAAGATCAAAATCACCATGCCTCTTACTGAACTCATTGCCCAAAACTCTTATAAATCCCAAGTACTAAAAGTCTTAAATCTAGGAAATGATGCGAACACTGTTAATCTCACTGATGACATTCCTGAAGTATTGTTTGGTCCAAAGGTAGAGGGAAAATTCCAAGAGGGAGTTACTCTTCCATTTTACATTAGCCTAAACATCCACAACCAAATCCTCCACAATGCCATGCTAGACTCCGGCGCCTCGCATAATCTTATGCCGAAGGTGGTAATGGAAAGATTAGGCTTGGAAATCACAAGACCATACAAAGACTTGTATTCATTTGATTCAAGCAGATTCCAATGCCTGGGTTTGATCAAAGACCTTTGTTTTAGTCTGGCCCAAATACCCGCTAAACATCTAATCATGGATATAGTAGTGGCGGACATTCCTCCCAAGTACGGGATGCTTCTATCCAGATCTTGGGGAGCCAAACTCCAAGGGAATATCCAACTGGACATGTCATATGCCACCATTCCTGTGTTTGGTCAGACCAGGATACTCTACCGCGAATCACACATGAAATACATGATTAGCAGTCAAGATGG